>OW152839.1:527500-1145552 GCA_933534255.1 Iphiclides podalirius | reverse complement strand
CTACAACGTATTAAAAATTAAATGAATTGCTGTGTAAAATATTGATCATATACTTAGCTTTATGTAAGATTTCTGTACGTGTGTAAGTCACTGAACTCCTAAACGGCTGGACCGATTTTAATGAAATTTTTTGTGTCTTCAGGTCGATTCGAAAATGGTTTAGATTCACAATTTGTTTTGGTTTTTTGTATGCGTGTACAGGACAAGTCTGTTGGGTAAGCTAGTATATTTACAATTTATTTTAGGTTATGGAGTTGTGCAAGGAGATTAATAACAGAGCTTCCTCCCTCAAATCGCCGGCGCTCGTGGATGCTGCTCAAGGATTGCTCACCGTCGCTCAAGTATGCCTTCCCTTTAGCATATGGCTTTGACATATCACATTTTAACAATTGTCGATAAATACCATGAAATTGAATGAAATTGAATGATTCTATGGTCCAATATGAGTTTAATTTCTATGGTAGACAGACCGTGGCAGGTAGATCAACTTTGGTTAGTCTTTTTTTTGTGTTAAAAAACGGCAAGCGAGCGGGCAGTTACCTCATGTTAAGTGATAGCCGTTTTCTAACTAACTGATAACTACCATCTATTGACATTTGCAACACCCATTAGGGTATTAGATGCGTCACCACCTTTTAATGATAGGGCCATACATTATTGCTTATCCACTATCTAATAAAAATCTAGGCGATAAATCTTGTCACTGTCATAACACGTTTAATTGTGATTGTCTTGCTAATTAACAAAATCCACATTTTATTCTCATTAAACATAGTACATAAAACATTCAAATAATACATTTAGATTACCCGGTAAAGTGTCTTCCTTTATACCGGTTGTATCATAACATATATTCTTTTATAAGTCATATACTGTGATTTGATATGTGAATTTTTGTGGATAAATGTATAAAAATTCACATTTCAAGTTTCACTAACATTAAAATTTCAATAAATCATAAACATTGTTTTCTTACATAAATAAGAATTATGTTATTTTATTATTGCATCACATTGTTACTAATAAATATGTGTTCTGCAGATTACAGCCTGCTCTATTGAGGATCCCAACTGCCAATCAACCCTACTCTCATCAGTGAACGAAATGCTGTCATTGTCTCGTCAGCTGGATAACGCTTCTTCGTCACCTCTGCCAGATACCTTGAAGAAGAAAATGAACCAAGAAAGGTCTAAACTGGAGGATGCTCTTAATGAGATAAAGGCAGTGTGTAAGGATGCTTCTGGTGAGCTTTGATGTTGAATATTTTTTATGTGAAAAGTTGCCAAGCGTGCAGGTGGTTCACCTGATGTTAAGTGAATACCACCGCCCATGGACATCTGCTACACTGCGGGTTTGCAGAGGGTTTGCAACCTTTTGAAAATATTGAATATTAAGTCATTAATTTGAGCAGACGGTTCATCCGACACATGTGATTACCGCCCCCATGATTATGTACAAAACCTGACGGGGGGCAGATGTGTTGCCAACATTAAAAAAAGTGGGCCTTGGCTACCTCACTCTCCAGACGAAACGCGGAATAATAACACTTCCACTTCACGCCGGTCTTCTGTGAGGCAGAGGTACTTCCCCGAAGGACCAGCCCATTCGTGCAACAGTCGAAGCTGCAGCGTAGTCCTACCACAGTGAATACAATTATGCTACATTCAATAAATTATATACTCACCATACTTTATAGTTACTATCGCCTATTGATGACTCCGTGGCGCAGTTGTCGAGGTATCGTTTTCTGCGGGGGTCGTGGGTTCGATTCCCACACTGGGTGTTTGTCCGCGTGAAATTTATGTTATGAAAAACGTCCGTACAACACAGGATAATGTAATCCTAAAGTAAGAGCAACGTTTTAGAAAAAATTAACCTGAGTCATTTTGTGTAAACCAAATACATCTCACAACATAGTGTTTTTTTTTATCACGAATTCGCTAATGAAGAGTTAAAGGATAGATAAGTGATATCAAGGACTTTAATGTAGTTAGTTAAACACAGAATGAAAAAGGCCAAACTTCTTAAGTCTGCTGTGACTGCGCAGATGCGACGCTGAGACCGGTAAAGCCGCCAGTACCAAAGCGCATGTCCTCTACAGAGGTCGACCAAGGACAACTCTTAGCGGAGAAGCAGCATCTAGCCCAATCTGTGGACGAAGCGATCAGGAGCATCCAGAATGTAGAAAATGAGATTACAAAGGTATTATCCATATACAATTAAGTATAGACAAAATATCGCCGAAGCGTTTTTCCTCCATGTGTTATTCTTTTTTTTCTTTAGTCAATGAGGAGCTTTAGTGTTATAAATAAAATGCTGTTTGCATGCCCACATAAAATATATGGTCTTAAACATAAAAAGAACTTAAAAATTTAAAAGAAGCCAATATGCAGATTTCTATACTGTTGTATGGATATGAAACATGAGCAAGGAATATGAAATTTGATACTTTTAGTATTAAATTTAATTTAGTATTAAATAGTCACAATTGTAAATTGAACCAAAGCAACTTGGATCGTTGTCTTTAAGATTTACACAATGTGAAGTCATCGCTTGTCTTTTTTTAAATCTCACATTTATAAATATGTAGCAAATTATTTCAATACTAATTAATATAAAGCTATCAGTTATTTGAGTCGTCATATGTTATAATTACCCGACTGCGCTAGAAGGAGGGGTATGTTTTCGACAGTATGTATGTACAATTGTTTGGCACGCTCCACAGCCTGAACGGCTTGATGGATTTTAGCTTAAGACGTGTCGTTAGATTTGTATTTACTGTGAGAGAGACACTTGGTATATCACAATAAAAATTATACAGAAACCCAGTCTATCAGTCAGTTTAAAAAAAATAAAAAATCGACAGATTTTTCGTTTCTTTTTTAAATTATATTCTACTTGTTTTAGATTTCCGTTGACGGTGCTGAGATAATTTCACCGGAAGCGATCCAAGTTGCGTCTGAGCAGCTGGAGAGGAAACTGTCTTTAGCCAGCGTTGCAGTTTCGCACCTCGTCTATTGCAATGGTGACGGAATTTATATTTTTACTAGTTACTCTCATTGTTATAACTGTTGGACACCGGTACTCACGGTACACTCACACTGGTAGCAGTGTTTTGTCTCTGTTATAAATAAAAAGTATTAAATAAAAAATATATCTCTATATACATAATTTTACTATACGTGTGTATGTCACTGAACTCCTAAACGGCTGGACCGATTTTAATGAAATTTTTTGTGTGTCTTCACGTCGATTCGAGAATGGTTTAGATTCATAATTTTTTTTAAGTTGTTGTCAGATTTAAGTCGTGTGTACGGGACGTCTGCCCGATCCGCTAGTAATATAAAAATATGATGCGATGATAACAAAGACTATGTATTTTACAAATTTTAGGGAGGCTTATGAAATTAAAACCAGTTTTTATTTAAAAATGTTTAGTGTTCGCATTATACATCATATGCTGTAATTATTAATTCATATGCAAACACTAGGACCACATTATATTTAAAAATTGTCTAATTTAACTTATCTAATTTTTTTTTTAGTTTACTTCTAAACTTTAACTTAATTTTTTTATGTGAAAAGTCATGTGAGCAGACGGTTCACCCGATGTTAAGTGAATTCCGCCGCCCATGGTCCTCTACAAAATCCGATGCAGATGCGTTGGCAACGTTTAAAAAAGTGGCCCCTGGTTACCTCACTGACAACTGACTGAAAGAGACGCGAAAGTTTAATACAATCACTTCAGGCCAGTCTTCCGTGAGACCCGCCCATTGGTATGACAGCTGTTGCGCCTCATCTATGACTATCGTGCTCACTATTTTTTTTTTCTTTTTAAAAAACATTGCCCTTTAAAATAACATTATCCTGTGTTGTAAGGACGTTTTACAAACACACATTTCACGCGGACAAAACACCCAGATGCGAAACAACTATCTTTGGGTCGCACAAACAGTTGTCCCGTGTGGGAATCGAACCCACAAGCCCCAACCCCTCGGCGACTGCGCCGTGGAGTCATTGGTTAAAATTTACCGTTATTTCTAGATCCACGAAAAATGAACTACAAGGTGGCAGCGAAATCCGCCAAGAGTCTCTCCGAACTCTTCCCGACTGTTGTTAAGGGTGAGATGAATTATTTCACTGTATGTTGTTTATCTTTATATACATAAATTCTGTACATGTGTATGTCACTGAATTCCTCCTAAACGGCTGAATCTTGAAATTAGTATTTTTTTCTTTAATAAAAACATGGGCTTGTTTTCTAGAGGTTCGTCAGCTCAATAGTTCGGATATCAAACGATCGAAGACAATATTAGACAACACTGTTCTTCTTTGCGAGGCCACGAGAGCGTTATGCAGTACAGCGAAGAACGACAGCGAGGTAAAAATAAAGATAGCGATTTCATTGCGTATTTGTTATTGTAAAATAAATTATTTATGATCACGTCATATATTACGAGTAAACAGTACCGAAACTGACAATTAACCAATTAACCTATAATATGTATATGGTATATGAATGAATGAATGACTATTTGTTTAGTTTCAAAAAAACACAGTTGTGTTAACAATTAAAAAAATATATAACTAAGGCATGAAACCAAATAGGTATGAACTTGGTACTATTTATCGATTTTCAGTAAATACCAAAAAATTTAAATTATAAATAACAAACTACAATGAGATTAACACAACATACATGAAGTGAGGTGATTGTAGTACATAATATATGATAGGATTTACCGACTCGTTAAATGTGTTGGGAAGAATCTGGGTGTTCCATAGTAAATTCATGAAGATCTGTGAAGTTATTTATATTTGTAATATTATTTGAAAGAACTCAGAATTCCTATAATAACTAGTTCTAGGAATTCAAGTTTACATATCAAATTAGAATTTCACTTCGCTAATCTATCACAGTATGATAGATATATCTCCTCGTATTTTAACGGTAAATCGGCATTAAGATAGCTGAGAGTATCCTGTATCGATGTCGATTCCAACTAAAATACAAAAATAAATAAATTATTTTAACTATAAATTAACCATAAATTCGAATACCAAAAAAAAAAAAAAGGGTCTTAAAAATATCAAACTTTTTTCATTTTTAGAGGCTGAACGAGGTTGCTGTGGATTACGCAAACAGTTCCGCTAAATTGCTCTACTCTATTGGCACTGGAGCAGACCCGAACCAAGAGAAAGAGGTACTATTTGAAGGTTATAATAAAATAATATTAACATGGGATGATGATTTTAATATATATATATATATATATATATATATATATATATATATATATATATATATATATATATATATATATATATATATATATATGAATATAATATTTGGATAATTTGGCTTTAATATTTAAATTAAATAATCATCGGTAAAATTAAAATTTTTATAGTGCTTATCTTCGCATTTAGGTTAAACATAAAATTTGTAGAAAAAAGGAACGAAAAGATTTCCGCCGCTGTGGGAACCGAACCCACGTCTTCGGCATTCGCGCGTTGACGCTTTAGTCACTAAGCTGATCCGTAGTGGGGTACCCTGATACCCTCTGCAGAGGGGGCCTTTGCCCAGCAGTGGGACATGAGCCGGTTGCAGGTGCTGGCCCGCGCCAAGGCGGTCGGCGACTGCGCGTGGCGACTGGCCACCGAGGGCGCTTCTTCGGCACAACTCCTGGCCGCTGATGATGCACGGGATCTGTGCGCGGGGGGCAGCCGCTGCGCGGACGCGGCCGGCAAGCTGCTCTACGTCGCCAAGGTGGGTGTTCTGTGGGGCGTGGTCATTGGAGGCACTATTTCATCAGGTCATAATTTTTTTAAAGTATTTTTTTTTTTTTTTTATGCGAAAAGTTGTCAAACGAGCAGACGGTTCACCTGATGTTAAGTGAATACCGCCGACCGGAGCCCAATTTCCAAAAAGGTTGTCGACGCATGTGCAAACCCTCGGGTTGCACAGAATCCGCGGGCGGCGGGCATCAGGTGAACCGCCTGCTCGCTCGGCAACTTCTGACATTAAAAAAAATACCAAATATATATTTATGTTCGGACAAACATCGGATAATGTAACAAACTGACAACGCGGCATGGTCCCGAATACCTACTCAGTGTTTTGACGACGATTGCATTTCTTTATAAAAAGCCTGAATATAGAATAAAATCAAATCAAATCTATTGTCCTTCTTCACTAGGAAAGTAATGTAACAGCCTATTTACTATGTCCCACTGCTAAACAAAGGCCTTCTCTGTACACAGGGGGAAATGTAAATGTAACAGATATATCTATGGGATAATATTATTAATATTATTATTTATTAATTTATTTCGGACAACTATTCAGCGTAACAGGATCATTAAATAGATCGGTATGAACAAATCGGACAATATTTCTTTTTATATAATTTTACGCTTATATCGTTGCTTACAGCTCGTGGCACCTTCCATTCAATACCCTGAGAGCCAAAATATACTACTGACGGCCGCCGATCAGCTGTCGACAAGAGTGAAACATTTTTCGTCGATTTTGACTCCCCTGAAATCGCATCCAGAACACTCCAATCATCTCGATGACCTTGAAAACGAAGGGCAGAGCTTAGAGAAGCTGCTCAACGACCTTAAAGCAGACGTCAAAGACAAAAAACTGGTGAAGAGGAAGAACGTCGAGGTTTTAACTATTGAAAACACACCCATGCGTCAGTTGGCTAATGAAATTTTGAACAACTACAAGGTATTTTTATTTGTTTGAGTCATCTATATATCATTGGAGATAAACTTAGATATAATGACGCTTTCATTGAAACAAAAAAGTAGAAGAAAATTATTTGATTCCATATATCGCATTTTTAACACAGATGTGTTATTTCGTTCTTCTACAAAAAAATTATCAATTTTGAATTGAGGGTCTGCCATTCCATATAAAGCCACTGTGAACTATTATATAATAATTTATATTAAAATACTAATTTTAGATATTTTAGAGATGCAAAAACTGTAATAACTCAGGTGATGTCTGTGTTATATTTTAAAATGTTTTCTTCTTCTTCTTTTCTTTTTTGGCGGTTTTCAATGAATACGCCAATGAACACTTCTGGTTGTTTATTTTTGCCTAACTTTTATAATGAAATGATGAAGAGAATGATTTTATGAATGTTAAATATGTATATTTTTATATATAGAATATCTAAACTAATTTACATAATTATAGCAATTACCTAGAACAAAGAAAATAAGATTGTAATTATTATTGTAATTATTTTAAAATGTTATGGAAGATATGTGCCTATAGACAGATTTTGGTGTACTGTCATAATGGTGATAATTTTTAATCCACCTTCCTTCGCTGATTATCTGAACACCAATGTATTGCTGAATACACTAGGGTATATAATGCCAGCACGTAACCGTTTGTTAAAATGTGTAGGAAAAAAGTGTGTGTGTACTTATGTACGCACGAAGAAGTTAAGAATACTTCTTTATCGTAAAGACATTCAATGCATTGCGATAACTGTTCACTCAATGATTTGCAATAATATAGATGACGTATATCCCATACTGCGAGGCGTATGGATTATACTAGATAACTTGAAATTTTTTTTGATGTCTTTCTCAAGTAAATGAAAAAAAAAGTAGAGTAAATGATTAAAGTACTTGGAATTATAAATGTCAAAAAGTTGTTATTGGTTGCCATGGTAATGCCGTTCGCGATGTTGCCATGGCAACCAAGCGTGATAACGGCCGGTGTGCGCGCGCAACCTAAAAATTTTGCTGTCAAATTTTTTTTCAAACGTATAAGTTGAAAATAACGCTGCCATTCGGTTTATCCTCAGGCGTATGTGGAGTCGCCCACCCTGGACATGGAAGGGCGGAGGAGGTACGCCCAGGACGCCGACAGATTGGCTGCGGCGGTAGAAGAGCTGGACGTCGCCGATGCCGTGTGCCGCAAATCGCCGCAAGTGCGATACATTTAATCGTAGTGAATATTAGATAAATTAAAATAATTGAAAATTCAATCCATACCTCCATACTAATATTGTAAACGCGAAAAATTGTATGGATGAATGTTTGTTACTTTTTCACGCAAATACATTTTTTTTTATGGAGAAAGGGGCAAACGAGCAGGGGGCTCACCCGATGGTAAGTGATCACCGCCGCCCATGAACACCTGCAACGCCCGAGGGCTCACAAATGCGTTGCCGGCCTTTTAAGTAAGAGTACGCTCACTTTTTGAAGGTAATGAAATTCAGTAGTACTGAATGGATTTTAATGAAGCTTTACAATAATATAGATTATACATCAGAACAACACATAGGCTGTGATTTATATACATATTTTTATGTATATCTGTCTTTTTGTCTGAATGTGACGCCTTTAGCCTATTCTACGCAGACGTTGTCGCGGCCAGCAGCTAGTGAACGATATTATTAAGATAGGCTTAAGACGTCAAACTCAACTATCAGTTCATACTATCATATATGTTATTTCTTAAAGGTGTTCTTTTCTCGGTACGCCATAGCTTCCATGTTTATTTATCAAATGTAATGATTCACCACTTTAAATCACATTTTTGTTGTCATTGACGAAAATTTTGTGAGTAGAATAAAGTAAAAGTTTCACGAAACAATCTTACAATTTAATGTATGAGTGTGTCATCTATTGACAATTTACTTAAATCAGTGGCCCTGCCACAGTTGAAATTACAGTTGAAAAAGTTATCACTTAACACCGGGCAAACCGCCGGCTCGTTAGACACTTCATCACATACATAATATTAGAAATTTTTTAACGAACCAAAACCTTTTTAGGACGTGAACACTCTGCGTAGACTCGAAAACGCTACTCAGGACCTCCAGCATACGTTGCTGCATCGTCGTGGTGACCAGTCTAACGTCGTTGATCTGATGGTAATGGACAATACATACACAAACCCCCATAAAAAACAATACTTAACTTCACCCTCTTCCACAGTCGAACTTACATGCGTGCAATAACCACTTGTGGACTTTATATTACCTTTCAAAAATGTCTTAATTTTTAACTAGCGGCCCGTTCCGGCTTCGCACGGGTGTTATGAATTATACGTATAAACCTTCGTAATCACTATTTAGTAAAAAAAACCGCATCAAGATCCGTTGCGTAGTTTTAAAGATCTAAGCATACATGTAAGAAACAGACAGCGGGACGAGTTTGTTTTATACTATGTAGTGATAAAAATACTATCCAAACCATATTTTTTATGTTACTAATCAAGACGTTAATAAAAATTAAGCTAGCTATTTAAAAAAAGGTAACATTCTGTCGAGGCAGTCTAGAAACCTTTAATTGTGAGATCAAAATGTAACTGGTTTGTGTTTTTTTTTGTCTTTTCAAGGATTTCGTCAAAGACGTGATCTCGAACGTTGCAGCTGTTTCGAAATCGGCGGATGATTACAGCCGCCAACACGCCGGAGTGCAAATTCAGGTAACGCTCATCCACTTTAACATAATTGTGATTATGAGTTATAATGTAAATGAACACACTTAAAAGAAAACTTGGTTTAATTATTTCTTGTATTTATGCGATTACACGTTACTAAATGTAACTATTTATGAATTAATCTCGTTTATTTTTAATTCCCAACGTTTCGAAGGATAAAGGGTTCGAATTGTCGGGAATTAAAATTAAAAATAAACGTGATAAATAATTAAACATAGTTTCATTTAGTAATACTTGGCTTATCAAGCTAAACCGCAGCGGCGAAAATCTTTCCGTCCTTTTTTTTTTCTAGAAATTTAAATTTTTTTTAAGTGGTCAATTTAGTCTCGCATGTGACAACTTCTATCACGTGTGGGGTAACATGGACGTCAACCTGTCGCCGTAAACACCTTTTCGTATCGACTTCAAAAAAGAAGGAGGCTCTCAATTCGACTGTATTTTTTTTATGTTTGTTACAGAACTTTCGAATGAGTGAAGTTTTTTTTTTTTTTTTTTTTTTAAACTTTATTGCCAACCTTCAGTAAAACAAGGTAACAAAGGGCGGACTTAATGCCCAAAGGCATTCTCTACCAGTCAACCCAGGATGTGGTGAGAGTTTATGGTAGGTGCAGCAAAAGATGCAAGAATAATTTGAAAGATTTTGATGATTATTTTTTTATTTGAAAGCGGGCGCTTCCCATGTGGTCCCATACTAATTGGTATTGGACCTTGGGCTCCGGAAATACTGGGAACTAATAATAGGGAACTTCTGAAAATCAATCATACAATGAATACAGAGCGAGATATTTGAAGTCGGTATTGTTTTTCGTTAATAATGTTACGTCACATTTAGAGCATCAAGGTGGAGTGCAATAAAATGTCCGCCGGCGCAATGAAGCTGACGGAACCGGCCGCGGAGGAGGCGACCCTCAACGAAGATTTGTTTCGTATCGAGACATTTGCTCAGGTAACACCGTTCGTATTCACTAGCTTTTGTCGTGACAGGTCTTAGGAACCTTTAGTGTTAGCTATTTAACGGTCATGATTAACCGTAAGGCTGACAACCTTTTAAGGATACTCGGTCGTGGGTTCGATCCCCACACGGGACAACTATTTGTGTGACCCACGGATAGTTGTTTAGCATCTGGGTGTTTGTCCGCGTGAAACTTGTCTATATGTAAAACGTCCTTACAACACAGGATAATGTTATCCTAAAGTAAGGCCTACGTTTTTTTTTTCAAAATAAAAAGACAAATAATAATTCTTCAGATTTGAGGTGACCATTCAAGTCAAGGTTTAATGCATGCCATTAGAATTCATTACCCTGTACTGTTTTTGTGTTAAACATGACTTCGTGAGCTGTTACCGGTTCGTATAAAGCCATAATCATGTTCGATTCTTTTATCTTTCTAAAATACTACGCAATGCCTGCTTTGATGTAAACTACCTAAAAATACTATATTAACATACAGCGTGTCGTTACCCGACCGCGACAATAAATGAACACACATATAGAGGATAACTTTTTAAAGTTGTATTAAACATTTATATTCTTCAAACATCAATATTTACCGAGTTATTAAATTTTACAAAACACAATTTTAGAACACCCTTACCTATAAAAGCGTAACGTAACGTTCATTTGTAAAGGTCACAAAGCATATGAATGGGTTGAATGAATTTAAAAGAGACAAAACATACTGTTAGAAGGAGAGGCTTGTAATGCGACGCTGGGTCGCGAGTTGTATAGGATGTTACAAATTTTGTTTCTTTTTTACTTAATTAGTTTGTTTGAAAAATATTTTTTTTTAATTATGGATTTTGTTTAACGTTAATATTTTTTTATGACTATTGGCAAGTAGCGTTAGACGTGTGTTCGTTTATTGTCGCGATGGTAACGACACGCTGTATATAGATGTGAAGTACGAGATCAATGGCGTATCTACTGTTTTAAGAAATATATTTGTATTCTTGAATAATTCTACAGGATTGCCACAAAGCTGTATCGCTCGTCGATTCAGCGGCGAGAAGTTTACCCGATGTTATGTCCAGGCGCGAATTACAACTTAAGGCGCAAAGGTTGACGGACAGCGTGAATTTGTTGAGGTCAGTATTTAAATATGCTCTTTATTTTTTCTTCTTATATAAAACCATGAAATAGAAAACCATTGAAAAGTTCTAAATTGTAGTTGCTGTTATTATCCACAATTTAAATTAATGTTATAATCCAAATTGATCAATAGGTGCTATATTTTTCAAAATGTTGCAGATTTCTTCCCTCACAACTTAAGATTTAGAGGATTTTAGAGAGTTTGGAATGTATTAAAAACTTTGAGTTATAATTATTTTAAAAACAAGAGAAAAAAATTCAAGTGTCACAACCGCAGACCGAAGGTGACATTCTAAATTATCTTTGACAAATAAGCATGAGCTTCTTTTACAATGACTTGTGTCTATTCTGGTTTCTCCTTGCAACAAATTTCTCAAAATTCGACGAAAACAAATCAATAACAGTCACATTTCAAGTATGATTCGCATCTTATTTCACCCATGAATTGTTGATAAACAATAAAGTAAGAAAGAAGTGGGAAAAATAATAAAGTTAAAATGCGATATCAATCGCAGGTTTGCTGCAAAGAGTGCTCTGGCGACCGCCAATAGTGCGGCTTTAGACGAGACTCTGGCCGACCTCACCGAGATGGAGAAAAGATTGGGAGATTTGTTGAAACCCATTCCGGGCGTGAAACAACCTCAGCACATTAAGGTAGTATAACATTATCATACGAAATGTTTAAGTACTTGTAGAAAAAAAAAGGCGTGCACGCCCGGTTCCTATATTAACAAAACGGGGCGTTTTCCTTACGGGCCGTTGCATTACCTGAAAGTGAGTTACTAGCGTTCCTTTAATTTACAAGTTGTCTGCGCTACGGACAAGTTCAAATTATAAATAAGTTTAAAAATTATTAATATGTATAAATTAACGTGTAAACTATAGACTGCCTTTATACTTGTAACACTCGCGTTGGAAGACCGTTAGATTTTAAACATATTAGCATATAAACGGTTAACGACTCACATTCAAAATGTGTACATTCGCACTGACTTCCAACCGTAACGGACTCGCATTCAAATACAAAGCTGATTATTTTTCAGTTGAAATTATATTAAGTTAACACCTAACATCCTTGTTCTTATCCTGAACACAAGTCGTCGTGAAAGTTACGAAACCACGTAACCAACGGCCGTTCGTTGAATATAGGAACCAGGCATTAGACATGTTCGTCCTCGTTCGCAGGAGAGGAGCCCCGCTGCGCAGCGCCTGCGGCTCTCCGCGTCCTCGCTTCGGCGGGCGCAGGACGTCGCGCCGGCACTGGCTGGCTACGTCACTGAACAGCGAGCGTGTGCGGACCTAAACGATCCGCGCCACAAGCGAATGTATGTACGAATTACCGAACAGCTGACGATTATGTTCAACTGTCACGTGTTGTGTAATAATGGTTATGGGCACATTAAGAGAAGGGGTGAAAGTCACGTGACCGGAAGAGTGATTATGGATGTGGTTGGAGGGTGCAAAACTGATCATCGTACAAGTCAAATAGCCAGATGTCAAAGGGATCCCGATGATCGGTGTTTCAGAAACCGGGCTTTAATATAAGAATCATATAATTCAAGCGACCAGAGCTGTCCCGTTTTACGTAAAAATTTGAATCAAATCAAGTGTAGGTTCGCGTGCTTACGCAGTAATCTACGAAGGCCCGCATATTATTTACCCTGTACTGTTTTTGTGTTAAACATGACTTCGTGAGCTGTTACTGGTTCGTTAAAAGCCATAATCATGTTCGATTCTTTTATCTTTCTAAAAGACTACGCAATGCCTGCTTTGATATAAACTATCTAAAAATACTATATTAACATACCGCGACAATAAATGAACACGGACATTGTTTTTCTGTTTCAGTCTAGAAGAACATCTCAGAAGGGTAATGCTACTTTTAAAAACGCTGGTGATAAACACGAGCAGATGCACTGCTATCTGGCGGGACGGCAATAGTAACGAAGCGATTGCTATTGGCGAGCAAATTGTTCAAGTAAGTTATCATGTAGTTACTGCTGGTTGATTTCATTCAATTTAAGACAGAATGGTTTTGAACAATCATAACATATAATTCACTGATAATGGTACCCGAATTGATTTGATATTAAAATTGAATGAAGTAGAAATTAAACTTTCCTTTTCGGCAGATGAATTTTAATGTGGTAGATGTTAGTTTTTATCTTATAACACGCAGTCGTGTATACAAAAATAAAAAAAAAATTGTGACAGTATAATAAAGTTTTAGTCGCAGATATATAGGACTTTTAAATTAATAGTTTTTCTTTTATTTAGCTGGATTTATTAATTGTTTTTACGACTTTATTAATGCGCTCAAACTTTTCGTTAATGCATAGGAGCTGGAAGACTTCAAATCAATCAGATAGCAGTGAAGAAAAGCAAGAGGGCAAAGCTATAGATAACGGATACGTTAGACGACTCCTTTTCCCGCCAAAGGTTGGGCTTATAGGAAATAATAAAAGGTTTGTATTAAATTCAAAATAAGAAGAAAACTAGCTTTTACTTTGTTCTGTAATAATAGTATGGTTGGAGATTGAGATTTACAAATCGATTAAGACGTCTATGCTGAAGGCATTGAGACGAAAGAACACATAGTCCATCAGAGGATAGGATCGCCTTTTTGATTACAACAAGGCTATTCCATCCTGTAATCCAATTTTTTTAATGAATTCCGTATAAAAATTCTTAAAAAAATATCTAAAGCACCAGGAATGAATGAATGAATGAATGAATGAATGAATAATATTATTCATTCATTCATAATATCACTACTGATGAATAAGAACCTTCATAAATTGGCCACAAGGGCATTATTGCAGTGCTTTGTGAAATGAGAAAATAATCTTTTAACATTCCAGTGAACTCACCAAGAGATATCACCAGGCTAAAGGCAAATTCGACTCTATTATTGGAGGCATAGCGTCTAATGTTGACAAACCGGAAAAGCTTTGCACGAGTATCCACGCAACCGCAGACGTTGCTATCGAGTTGGATAATATAGCGCGAGCATTGGGAAATACTGAGGTAAGGCACTTTCTGTTTCTTTTAAAGTTAGAGTTACAGCCTGTACATGTCCCACTGCTGGGCAAAGGCCTCTGTGCTGAGGATATTAGGGCATAGTTGACCACGCGGCCTCTCCGCTGATTGGCGGACTTCGCATATCTTCGAAATATTTTTTTTGTGATTATTTCGAGTTATTAGTTCGATTTTATGAGTCAGAGCACCGGCACCGGGCATCGAACTCAGGTTGCTCGAGTATATTGCATTGAAGGCGAGCGCCCGGACACTGAGCTATCACGGATTTTCTTTAAATACCCACGCATTATATCTACTGCACAATAAGGATATAGTTTAGTGTCTTAGGTCATTGTGATACTTACCATGAACTTTATTCAGATTGTTTCGCTATTTATCTTTCCGTAGTAGGTATATATTATAGTACAATACTAGATTTTCAATGAACCCTAATTTACCGTGTGTTTCCAATAAACAATTATCTCGTTGAATAAGAAGTTTTCTTTTGCATTACATTATTAGTCTATTCAATCATAATGATAAATGAACAACTTTGGCAAATAGTTGAAACCTGATGTTTACCAAAATTATTATTATAATATACAATATTGTTTTATATCATTTTAACTTTCAATTGGTAAACACACATAATTATCTTACTTATAACCTCCATCTGACTCTGCAGTCTGTATTCATTCCATGTAATTCAGAGTACAGTTTGCAGAGTATATGGCAAGTTTTGCAGAAAAAAAATTTACAAGACAGATTTTTTCATTGTGGATATTTCCAACAGTTTGTTAGTATTCACTATTTGCTGTGCATGGTTCGTTAACATTTTAATAATAACATACAAACTTCCACAGGAGCACATGCAGAGTGTTAGAATAGAGGAGTCTGCAAGGCACATGCGTTTTGCCACAGTGAAACTGTTAAAGGACGCGGACCAATTGAGTAAAGTGAGTACGGCAAGAATTATTTTATCAATTTGGTCTGTATTTCGAAGCTAAAGAGTGAAATTGGAATTTCTTATTAAGACTGTTTCAAAAATTTACACAGCCCAAAAACATCATGAGACCCAAGTTTATTAAATCGTCATATCTGATATTAAATTAAATATTATTAGAGAGTTAACTGGTTAGTTAATCCTCGCAGCTGACGTTGGTGGTATGATGATTGTGACCTTTAATGACCTCTTTAATAAGATATGTTTTAGGGGAAAAAGACAATATGATCCGACTCAACAGAAAACGTATATTTTTGGGTTTCCTCCATATTTATGCCTTTTTATTCTCGTTTTGCCTGGTAATCAAACAGAGTATGCCATCATACCAGTTACTTAGGATCTGGTGGTAGTAAATCATTGCGAAAATCCTCATATTTTATTAAGAAATCTAATATATTGAAAATGTCAACAGGAGCCTAATTCAATGCTTAAGCGACGAAAACTTCTCGACGCCATCCGCTCTCTGAACGATGCCATTAATAATCTGGTGAGTGTTTTAACAGTTCACATTCAGATTTTGTTGAGCGTAAAATTTTCTTGTATTACGCGGATACTGCGAACAATTTAATAAAATATTTGACAGGATTTTTATGTGAAAATAAGTTTTAACTGTGGTAGAATATATGAAAGATATTAAATAAGTTAATGCTCAGATCCGGTAGATCAGATAGATAGATATGTTCCTGGCGGATATCGAAAGTACGTTTTGCAGGAGCGTATGTATAACGAGTTGGGGCAGTTTTAACAACTGCCCCAACCGAGCCTTCACACCAATATGGGATGTTACTTCATTCCTTAGTTTATAATTTTTTAACAAACAATAAAATGGCATTAATAACAATGTTTTATTTCCAGAGCCGGGCTGCAGATTCCGCCTATAGCGGTGACGAATCGATCGGCAATTTGCGTCTGCAGCAAAACTTGTTGCAGACCCTGCATCCGACGTGCTCTCTAAGCTATGCAGAATGCTTGGACACTTTGCAGAGTCAGGCTGACGTTATAAGTAAGACATGTTTGTTTAAGTGAAAGTCAACTTTTTTCAAAATGTAAGTTTTTTATGTGCATAGTTGTCAAGTGAGTAGGCGGATCATCTGATGTTAAATTAATACCACCGCCCATGGACATCTGCAACACCCAATGGCTTGCTGATGCGTTGACAACCTTCAAAGTATGGGCCCCGTGACCTCTCTCATCAGACGGAATGCGAAAGTGTAATATTTCCAATTCGCGAGGGTCTTTTGTGAAGCCTTTCACTGGCAGATAGCTGATGTAATAAGGAGTAACTTAGGCTTTACCATTATCCTAGAAATTTTATTCATTTTTATTAGTATACAGCGTGTCGTTACCATCGCGACAATAAATGAACACACGCCTAACGCTACTTGCCAATAATCATAAAAAATATTAACGTTAAACAAAATCCATAATTAAAAAAAAATATTTTTCAAACAAACTAATTAAGTAAAAAAGAAACAAAATTTGTAACATCCTATACAACTCGCGACCCAGCGTCGCATTACAAGCCTCTCCTTCTAACAGTATGTTTTGTCTCTTTTAAATTCATTCAACCCATTCATATGCTTTGTGACCTTTACAAATGAACTTTACGTTACGCTTTTATAGGTAAGGGTGTTCTAAAATTCTTTGTTTTGGAAAATTTAATAACTCTGTAAATATTGATGTTTAAAGAATTTAGAGTTTTTTTTGTTTAATACAACTTTAAAAAGTTATCCCTTATATGTGTGTTTATTTATTGCCGCGATGGTAACGACACGCTGTATATAATATAATTCCTTGCAGACAAAGTCGTGGGCACTTAATAAAATATCATCATTCGGAATGTTTGTTAGATTCCTTATTTCGCTTTTCCATAGCTAATATTTGGGACGATGTGGGGAGGAGCGTTAGTCTGAAACAACTTCCGTCCGCCGCTTCCCAGGCCGCGGACTGCGCAATGCATTGTGCCTATCTTGTGAGTGGCTTTTCGACACTTATTGATCTAAGGAAAATTAAAAAAAATTATTATAAAAAAAAAATAATTAAATGTGCAGCAAAAAGGACGAAAACCGATGCAGGAATCGAACCCACGTCTTCTCGGAAAGCTTCACCATTAAGCCAAACTAATTGCCACACCAATGAAAATCTAAAAGTCTTTTATCTGCATTATATTTTCGCATTTCCAGCAATCCTTGGCGCATCTATTGTTTATATCCTTTACCGCATACAACCACTTTTAAAATATCCTTTTACAACGATCATTCGAAGATGTCGCCTTTATTATATGAAATTTGTATTTTTTTAAAGTGCTAACGTATGCACTTAAGATGAAACATTAAATTTTAGTCCTTTTTTTCTACAAATTTTATCTGCGTTCTTCTTATTGCATTTTTAGCAATGTTTGGCGCATATAGTGTGCAGCCTTTACATCAAACAACACCTTACAAATAACATTTTCAAATATGCTTGTAATGAAACAATAGTTAATGATTTCTCTAAAGCGCCTTTTTATTTGTACAGATATCAATATCCGATAAGTATAAGGAAACAGCCAAAGGCGGCCTTCTGGACGTGTCTGCAATTATTAAAGCGATCGAGTCGATTCAAGACAACTGTGTGAGAGTCATTTGTTCTGGAGATATGAATCAGGTAATTATATTTTAAACAGTAACATTATAAATAATGTTTTACGCCGCTTTGTGGATATCGTTCGGAATGAATTGAATAACACAGTTGAACACACATATTGCGGTTGGGATATTTATTTATTTGTTTATTTATTTATATATTTATTTATCTAGTTATCTATTTATCTATTTATCTATTTATTTATTTATTTATTTTATACATCAACTTACATATTGCCATACTTTTGTCCAGATTGCTTTTCCATCAGATTTTCTATCAGTTGAAGTCGCTTATCATTTGTGTTCAATCATGTGACACCATTGACTCGCATTCAAATCTGTCTTTCTATTTGGTACAATTTCCTCTGATTATTTTTCTAACTAATCCATAAGATTGGATAGAACTGAACATTATCTAGACTTCTTGCCCGTCCTATAACTATCACGCAAAATTTTTGGTTCTATCAGTCACATTGTCACAAATTTACTTTAAATGAATCCAGCTTGGCTATTTTTTCATGCAGGCCAAGGACATCGAAGCGGAGTTATCCGAGAAGGCTCGCCAGATTCAAGACGCTGTTGCCGAATCCAAAGGGAAGATTGACTTGGACGTTGAGAGGGAATTACTGGAAGTGGCCGATGAAGTTGACACCGCAATGAGTGAATACAGGGAATCTGTGCACATTCCTAATTCCGACGCTGTAAGTTTTATCAAAAGATTGCTTTTTTTTATCTAAGAAAGTAGCAAGTGAGCTGGCGGCTCACATGATGTTCTTTCTTTTGTTTCTTTTTTCTGTTTTTTTTTAATCAACATTGCCCTTACATTAGGATAACATTATCCTGTGTCGTAAGTACGTTTTACAAACATACATTTCACGTGGACAAACACCCACACGCGAAACAACTATCGGTGGATCGCACAAACAGTTGTCCCGTATGGGAATCGAACCCACGACCCTCGCCGCTGAAGCCGATAGCTTGGCATCAGCGCCACGGACTCATCAAATGTTAAGCGATGACCACCGTCTATTGACATTTGCAACACCCGTAGGGTTGCATATGCGTTGCTACCTTTTAATACAGTTGGACCCCGGCCAACTCTCCAGATGAAACGCAGAAATATCACACTTCCACATCACGCTGCTCTTCTGTGAGGTTGTGGTACTTCTGCCCATTCGTGCAACGGCGAGGATTGTTTCGTGTTCCTTCTACGGTTGAGCCAAAGGCATCTACAACAGGCTGCTCGTGTGTTGCTAACCTTTAGAGAGTGGGCTGCCATTACCTGCCACATATAGATGTTCCGGATGGAACAATGCAAGGATCGTTGAGAGGATTTTGGCAATGACCCTATAACTTGTGTATTGTAACTGTTAAAGCTAGCGCATCGGCATAGTGTACATTTTTCAATAATATCCGATCACAGCAACACATTTACACGCATTATATATATATGTATGTACTTTTCTTACTATCCTTTTCCCACTCCCTAACCTTAAGTCTGTGAAAAGAGACAATTGGAAGATTTGACCGTGAGGCGAACGGTCGGCCATTCTACTTCCGTGTCCCTTTGGTGCCGCATCTTAAATCATACTTTTTAATCGCATATAAAACAAATAAAAGTGAGATATACACGACTGCAGAACCGAGAGAGGATTTGTGAATAATAAGTAAAGGAAGCAAGCCAAGTGTTCGGAACGCCTGCTAAAATTTTAATAGCAACGTCCATCTGGTAGTTTCTGCTTACTCTTTTTGTTTTCTTTTGTTATAATTTAATGTCACTTTGCATTAAACCGTTTGTCGAGCTGGAACCGTATTTCTTTTTCCGTCTATACTGAATATCAAATCCCAAAAACTGTATCAAGGAGGCGTACCTTCAGGATCCCGCACACCAAGTCTAAGAAACCTTACCTATCGGGTAAGTCACCGACAATTTCCTACTCAAATCCCAGTATTTTGTACCACCAGTGACTATGTAATAATTGCGATTGCAGACGAGAACAAGTACGTACGCGCTGAGGCTTTCGGACGCCGCGGCGGCTTTGAAGGCGCAATGTCTCCGGCCGGAGCTGACGCCGACCGCTGCGCAACCGGCTCCTGACACGATAGCCGCCTGCGACCTGCTGATCAGCAATGCCAGGTGAGCTTTCGAATGAATCGCTGTCTATTGAAGAAGACTATATATTAAAATATGCTAACGCCCGGTTTCCGAAACGCTCTCACGCTGTCATAAACACAATGATTTTCCCAATTATCAAAATGATAACATTTAAAGAGTTTAACCATCCATTCGGCAACTCAAATAAAATCTGAAAAGCCATTTGACATCTAATTAGTTAACATCTACGATGATCAGTGTTTCAGAAACCGGACGTAAGTGTAGTGAAATAACTCTACGCCACGCATATCGAAAGTGATGAATAGGAAGTAGGCACACATTTACATCATGATAAGCCCACCGCTCGCCGTTATAAAATCGCAGTATAAAATTTACGCCAAATATCTGTAAGACTCTTATCGACATCATTGAATATCACTTTAATTTTTTAGAATGTTTGAACACTTGTATTATATATTATAATAGTCTTAAAACATACTTAAAAAAGTCAACTAGATTCATCATCATCGTCATTTAAGCCTGTTTGAATCCATTACTGATATGCAGGCCTTCCTAACAGACCGCCATGATGCTCTATTCTGAGCCACCCGCTTCCATCGACTTCGACTTGCTTAAGTCGTCACTCCATTTAGTGGGGGGTCTTCCCACACTGAGATGGCCAGTACGAGACTTGAGAACCTTTCTTCCCCATTGATTCAATTCAATTCTCTGAGCTATGTCGGTTACTTTTGTTTTACTGTGTGTTTTTTGTGAATATCTTCGCGCAGAGAAATGCAGAGCATAGCCCGCTCCATAACTCGCTGACTAAGATCCTAATGAGATTATTAATAACTATTTCTTTAATTTAACTCAACATTATATCCTTACTAATATTATAAAGGCGAAAGTTTGTATCTATGGTTGGATGTTTGTTACTCTTTCACGCAAATACTACTGAACGGATTCTAATGAAACTTTACAATAATATAGCTTATACATCAGAATAACACATGTGGTATAATTTATGTACATATTTTTATGTATATCTGTCTGAATGTTACGCCTTCAGCCTTATCCTACGCAGACGTAGTCGCTGGTAGCAGCTAGTGAATAACATTTCGTGACTAAGTTGTAAAATTGTCCCTTTGCAGAGAGCTTCTGAGTAAAACGGCCGAACTAATCGATGGAAGGAAGACAATTGAGAAGGGAGCTGCCTCGCGTGCCACATTCGACGCGTCTAAAGCTAGTGTTG
Source organism: Iphiclides podalirius (assembly GCA_933534255.1). Taxonomy (NCBI): domain Eukaryota; kingdom Metazoa; phylum Arthropoda; class Insecta; order Lepidoptera; family Papilionidae; genus Iphiclides; species Iphiclides podalirius. Next base: position 1,123,990 of record OW152839.1, on the reverse strand, counting down.
TCCAAGCTTTCGATACGTTATTATCTAATGTCACGTAAGTTTAAACTGGCCAATGATATTTTGCTTAACACTCCGTGGCGCAGTTTCCAACGTATCGGCTTCAGCGTCGGGGGGCGTGGATTCGACTCTCATAGAGGACGACCATTTGTGTGACCTACAGATAATTTCCGATCTCGGTGTTTGTCCACGTGATGTTCTTACAACACAGGAAAATGTTATCCCAAAGTAAGGTCAATGTTACTAAAAAAAAATAAAAGAAAAAAAAAAAACTTTACTATCGCTTAATTTTCTCACTAAACTAGTATGTGGCATTAAATGACAGCTGAAGTCAAATGACTTGTATATATACGGATGTATATGTTACTTTTGCTCTCATTATTTTACACACACTTCGGGGACGTAATGTCGATGCACGAAATATATTTCGTCCCGATTTTTTCTATGTGACATTTCTATGTGAAGAGACATTTCCGATTTATGTTAAATCGTGCTTACAAAACCGTTTTCAGTAGATTTTTTTCAAGTAATTTATTAATTTCTGTTCGCAGGGAGCACGGCCGCCTCGCTGGCTTGCTTGAATCATCGCAAATTGAAGAAGAGGTGAGTGGTTTTGTTTAAAATTAGTTCGTGGATTTATATTTCGGTTGATTTATTTTAATCGAATTTCAAGGGACATAATTCTGTACACAAAGTTAGCTCTGGAAGTCAGCGCTTTTCAAGTCACCGTTGAACATAGGCCTCCCCCCTATAACGCCACAAAAAACGACACTGCCTCCAAATTTGCATCCACCGATTGCCCGGGACTCGCGCACAATGGGTTTTTTAATGTGAAAAGCCGCCCATGGACATCTGCTACATCCGAGGGTACGCAGATGCGTTGATAACCTTTTTGGATATTTTGCTCCGGCCACCTCGCTCACCGGACGAAACGCGAAAGTCTACTTCCACTTGACGCCGGTCTTCTGCGAGGTCGTGGTACTCACCCGGACGAGCCTGCCCATTCGTGCAACGGCCGAGGCTGCTGCGTGGCCCTACCACAGTTATTATACGTTTGATTGCCTATTTAAAAATTTTATATCCCCCCAAACATGTATACTTACATTGTAAATCTCTGTTGCAGGAACAAGAAATTCGAAACAAGAGCTACATTGCAACTCAGTAAGTTTTCTTTCCACAGCCAAAGTCGCAATTTCTTACTCTCACACTAAAACCGGTCCCCTGAATTATATAAATTTTTGTACTATACATTCAGTTGATAAACATATTTAAATCACAAGACATAACACGATACAATTATAAACAACACGTACGATTTATAAACACGTTTATAAAAGAAATTAATAAAGATGCAACCGCAGATCTTGGACCTCTATTGTAATAAGTAATCATTTACAATTAGGACTTTAGTTATTAAGACTTTAGAGTGGTAATATTTTGTGTCTCAGAATGGATCTGGCTACGAAGTGGCTGAAATCGCCAACGTTCTCCGAGGCCGCCAAGTCGAGTGGTATTGAAGGCATTAAGAACGTGGTCAAGGTTGCTAAAGAGGTACGAGTTATATTATTTATCACTTCCGGCTATATTTATACTAATACTAAAGCACTTTTTAAAACCGCATGAAGAACCGGAAAGCGGTGGGGCCTGACGAGATACCGATCGAAGCGTGGAAATCGTTGGGCTCTCTTGGTGTGGACGTGCTCACTGATCTCTTCAACCGCATCTTGAATACTGGAAAGATGCCCAATCAGTGGCGTCTCAGTTATATCACCCCTATTTATAAAGGGAAGGGCAGTGTTCAAGATTGCGGTAGTTACAGGGGGATCAAGATCATGTGCCACACCATGAAGCTCTTCGAACGCATTATCGATATCATGCTTCGCCGAGAGTGTACTGTCTCTGAATGTCAATATGGGTTTCGATCAGGATCTGGCACCATGGATCCCATTTTTGCTCTCAGAACTTTGATGGAGGCGTACAGGGAGAAAAGGAGAGCTCTGCATCTAGCATTTCTGGAGCTGCAGAAGGCCTTTGACTGTGTGCCTCGTCAATGTATCTGGTGGGCATTGCGATCGAAAGGCGTCCCTGAGGCCTATGTCGACATTATCAGAGAAATGTACCACGATTCCGCGTCCATGGTTAGGACTGCTGTTGGCGACACCAAGCCCTTCCAGATAACTGTAGGGGTACACCAAGGCTCGGCTCTTAGTCCGTTCTTGTTCAACGTAGTCTTAGATGTGATCTCGGCTCAGATACAGGACCAGCCACCACTCCAGCCAGCACTCGTTGACGAGAGCCGGTTGGAACTGGAGCAAAAAGTAAACCTCTGGAAGGGTACGCTTGAGAACGGCGGTCTAAAACTCAATGTGGTGAAGACCGAGTACATGGCTTGTGGGAGTCCGGACTCTAGAACGATCCAAATAGGTTCTGAACCAGCCGTTAAGTCGGAATCGTTCAGGTACCTTGGATCTGTTTTGCACGAGTCCGGAAGCATCGACCATGATGTCCAAGCCCGGATACGCGCTGCTTGGGCTAAGTGGCGAGAGGTCACAGGTGTGGTCTGCGACCGCAGGATACCGCCCAAGCTCAAGGGACAGGTGGACAAGAGCATCATCCGACCGGTACTTCTGTATGGCAGCGAGTGCTGGCCAGCTCTGTCTCGGCACACTCGAGAGCTTCACGTCACGGAGATGAAGATGCTAAGGTAGATGTGTGGCGTCACGCGGGCTGACCGCATATATAACACATTCATCCGAGGCAGTCTCGGGGTCCGTGACGTAGCAGATAAGCTCCAAGAGCGGCGCCTGAGATGGTATGGCCATGTCGCACGCCGGTCGGAAAAATATGTCGGAAGGATATGCCTTGATATGCCTGTCCCGGGAGCTAGACCTGGCCGCCCAAGGAAGCGATGGCTGGACGTTGTGAAGCAGGACATGAGAACCAATGGACTGACCCATGAGGATGTCGAAGATCGGGCAAAGTGGAGGAGTTTAAGTAGGAAAGCAGACCCTGGCAATTGCTGGGATAAATGCTAGGTAGAAGAAGACTAAAGCACTTTTTGAGTAAACCGCTGGTTAAGTTGCAAAAAAGTGTCATTTTAAGCCATGAAAATTATTGATATTCTACAAAGTTTTGTTTTATGATCTCAGACGGTGGAAGACTTGAAAGATTTGGATAACGAAGAAATGCGGCAAGTCATTGAAGAAGTGGAAAAGCTCTCAGAAGAAGTTTCTTCGAAATGTAACAAAGAAAAATCAAGGTGAGTGACGTAATAAATCTGGTTCCTCGAAATGATAAAATCACTTATTAATCACTATAAATATTCAATACCTAGAAAAAAACTGAGACTATTCAAAAATATGTCTTTAGATGAAAAGTCTGTTCTCGTAAAATATTCTTAACCGACTTCGAAAAACGGAGGTAGTCAATTAAGTTGACTCCGTTATTTGTAAACCAGTGTGGACAACTCTTTGTATTAGAAAGGAGATATTTTCAAAGGGGGGTCCCACTTTAATTATTTGGCATTATATATTGTATTTCGAAGATACAGGGAATTCCTCAAAATCGTGTCTGAAATTGCATAGTGAGTGAGATATTTGAAGATGGTTTTGATTTTTGTTACTAAAATTATTATCAAAGTTATGAATTAAAACATTTTATCAAAAGTATATATAGGTTTTCAAAAATAGCACAAAACTTTAAAAGATTTATTGTTTCGGTTTCTATGTGCGATAGAAAAAAGATAGACATTTTGATTTATACATCAAACAAACACTTGCAAAGACCTTTCTGAGTGTAATAAGATAATTCTTTAAAAGTAACTATTATGCTTTGAGATATTTTAATGGAATTAAATATTACTTATTTCAATGAACATTTAGCATTATTGTACAAAGGCAGTATCAAACTTACACAAAAAAAAAAAAAAACACTAAACACATGAAAGCACACTACGCTGTTAGTATCCTATCCATTTTTTTTTTAATGTGAGAAAGTGGCAAACGAGCTGGTGGTTCACCTGATAAGTGATAACCGCCTGCCCATGGACATTTGCAACACCCATAGGGCTGCAGATGCGTTGCCGCCTCTTAATGTGGGCCCCGGCTACCGCACTCACCAGACGAAACGCAGACGTGCACGTAGAAGTTACTTGACACCGGTCTTCTGTGAGGCCCTGGTACCAACCCGGACGGACCTGCCCATTCGTGCAACGGCGAACACTTGCGTGGCCCTACCACCGATAAAGTACCGTTAACTATCCATACGCTGTTCGACTTCAACGTGTCCCTTTCCAGGATTCTGATGGAGCGGTTGCTGGAGCTGAGGAAAATGATGGGGCGCGTCCTCGTGGCGCGAGTGGTGGAGGAGTTCTTGGAGGGAGACGCCCAAATCGACGACTTGGATTTGATGCTCGATCACGACAAAGGTGAGAACTCAACCAAACAATTTGAGGACGATCAACTATGCAAAGCTATTTCGTTTTATTCACAAGATAGTTTATTTATGATTAGATACGTTGTAGTAACGCGAATATTATTAATGCTTACACCTGGAGATGGAAACTAGCCTTGCTTCTTACTACTCAGATATCTTCTACAGCTGTCATATATCCTATGTCGTTTAAATTTATGTTATTTCTTATTTTCTTTCTTTCTGTCTATCTTCTTACCTGGGTTCAGATTAGAAAACTATGCCCGATGTCGAATATCATATTTTAAACTGGTTTTAGTAAAAAACTTGAACAATTACAGCCTACGTGGCTACGTCCTCACTTCCTCCGCCATTCGTCCTTTCTCCCTCTTACATTCCTCCTCTCGCTCAGACATTCCCACACATGATTATGCCCCGAACGCAGAAGCGCACTTGGCGAAGCGGCACCGGGTGCTGGAGAGGAGCGCGAGAGCCGTGCGGACGGCTCGGCTGGCTGCCACGTCTGCAACGGCTGCCACGGCCCTCAGCCTGATACGGACCACGGCTCAGGTAACCTTTATGCGAGGAGGTGGCAAGCGAGCTGGTGGTTCGCTCGATGTAAATTGCTAACTGAAGACATGGACATTGCAACACCCCTAGGGTTGGAGATGCATTGACACTTTTCAGTATGATAAAGTGGACTCCAGTTACCTCTCTCACCAGACGAAACGCGGAAGTGTAAAACTTTCACTTCACGCCGTTCTTGCTAGTTTGTGGTGCTTCTCCGGATGGACCTATACATTGTTGCACTTACTCATTGACTTAGATAATATAATTGTTGATTGCCCAGCATATAACTTATCAAATATCATGATGTAAAGTAAAAAAGTAAAGTATCAGCCTATACATGTCCCACTGCTGGGCAAAGGCCTCCTCTATACAGAGGGTATCAGGGCATCGTCCACCACGCGGCCCTACTGCGGATTGGCGGACTTCACATATGTTCGAAATACATTTTTTTTTGTTATTATTTCGAAAATATGCAGGTTTCCTCACGATGTTTTCCTTCACCGCTGAGCACGTGATAATTCAGCACTTAAAATTGTCAATTTCATTGGTGCCGGCACCGGGGATCGAACTCAGGTTGCTCGAGTATATTGAATTAAAGGCGAGCGCCCGGACACTGAGCTATCACGGCTTTTGCAAATCATTATAGATCAGCATATCATGATGATCTATAATGATTTCTTATCCATAATGATCATATTTGTAATTTTAGCAGTAAAGGCAACAAACACGGGTCGGGTCCTCTTTATAACCTAACTTTTAACTGAGAGTGACAATTAGTCATACACGCGATGTTAACTAATTACCTCAGGCCATAAAGATCTACAATAACCATAGGATAGCATATGGGTTGCCGAACTTTCAAACGGGAGGCACCTCACAGATTAAACGAAAACCAGATTTTGTAATGCTTATTTTGATTGGTCCTCTGTGAGGCCATGGCATTTCTCCAAACAACTCTGCATTCTTGCAATAGCGGAATCTCTGACGTCGTTACACCCTTCAAACCTAGAGAAATTTGATGTTTATATTACTATTATTTGTTGTTGATTTTTTTTATTGTACGCTTGCAAAAGGTCGAACTGCTGGCACCGTCGTTAGTGAAAGCCATTGAGGAGAGAATCCAATCGCCTAATAAACAGGTAAGTTCCCGTTACAAGTTTACCTATTCACATAGGGCTTCACTGTCATTAACCCATATAACTTCAAAAGATTGGCCATGCGATGATAATTATTTGGATTTTTGGTGCTGTCGAAAAGATCAATTTGATAAATACCTCGCCTTGTTATAAAAAGTTCATGTTAAACAACATAATGAATTTAGAAAAAAAGATTAATCTGCTTAAAACTACGTAAAAGAATAGAGAGATGATTAAGTATTTTTTTTTTTCACTTCACAGGAAATCATCGAAAATTACAAAGCACTGATGACTGAGTATGCGAACACAATGTCTATAGTTCAAAGTCTCTGCGACCAGTCGATAGACCCGGTTGATTTCGTGCAAGCGGCAGGTAATTATTATTATATCATTTATAGTTTTATTATAATGTCAGATAGCAAGGCTGTCTGGTCAGCGGGTGTGATTTGCACCCAACTATTGTTAATTTTGAAAGTGTGTTGCGTGTTAACATAGTATTTTTTATAGGACATAATAGTCATTATATGCATGATGCCTAGTACCCATTTTGTGTAAAAATATTTCGGAAAATGTTCAAAATTTGATGATATTAATTACATAAAGTGGCGTCGAATGGGATTGTCTTATTATTATTCAATTTTTGGAATTCATCTACATGCTGTTAGTTAAAATGTTGAGAAAAATAATGCCTAATTGGGAATCTGGTTCTATAATAATATAAGGGCGTGGAAGATAGAATATATGAAATAGAAATTAAATTTACATTTTATTTAATTAATTAAATAGAACTGGCCATCCCTATCTACAATGTGGAATAAAGACGACAGCAAATTTAAATTTCCTAGTTTCTATGGATTGTTTCTCTTATAAATAATTTAAATACACGCTATGGCGCCTTTAAACATATGCGCTGCAGAGTTGTATATAGAAAATTAAACATATTACATTGGCCCCAAACTCAGTTGGCGAGTTTGCCGAGAAACATTGGGCATAAAAGAACACTCTATGGAGACGCCTTTCATAAATCTGAAAAATATGATATAATATTTGCACAAGCGAAATTTAATCGATACGTTCCAGGTGAGACAATGCACCGCCTGTACGAGGAGTCCCGCGCTCTCCAGGACCCGCTGAAGTGTACGCACACCGACGTCGTCACCAGGTCCTTACCAGATTCCTCATGCTTGCCCACTTCAGTCCTTGGACTATTGAAGCCTCAATGGAGCTTCAATAGTCTAAGGACCGAAAGCGTTACATCTGTTATACAAAAAAAAAAACAAACAATCCCACTTTACGCTCACCAGTGTGTAAGGATTGACCGTATGAATGAACATTTTGATTGATTATTGTTAGAATTATAGTTTATGTGAATTTGTTCTTTATAGTTTGTTCAGTTTTGAATTTGTTTATTGAGATGTACCGATAAGTCAATATGGTCCACATATTATAACGCACAGCGTTTGTACGACAGTTAGTCAGTCGAGAATAAATGAGCATAAGAAGTAGACGTGGTTTCAATTAAAAATAATCGTTCAAAGTAAAAGCGACCTTATTAACGAAACAAGTTTTTAAGTTAAGGTTTATTAGAATTACGGGAAAAGAAAGATAAATTTATAGAGATGGGAAGGTAGGTTAATGATAGCGACAAATTTGTTTTATTTGAATACTGATGATTGGAAAGTTAGGTTATTTTGTTTATTCACTAAGTTATGTAGAGAGTAAAATTAAAATTAAGTAGTAGCTTAATTTGTCAATATGCTTATAGTATACTTTTCAATAGCTTTGTGTTGTTTATGTAAAATGTATAATTTAATATTGTTTAATGATATTGCAGTATGTAGTGTACATATACTTTGTGTATTACATATAATTACACTGTTTGCTGTTCTGTGTACGAGATAAAATTTAAAAAAGTCCGGCCAAGTGCGAGTCGGACTCGCGCACGAAGGGTTTCGTACCAGTATCTATAAAAACTGTAAAAAAAAATCATGTCCGTTGTACGGGAGCGCCACTTAAATATTTTTACATTCTTCTTTTTAGTATTCGGCGGCAACAGAAATACATCATCTGTGAAAAATTCAACTGCCTAATTATCACGGTTCGTGAGATACAGTCTGGTGACAGATAGACAGTAACAGACAGCCAGACAGCGAAGTCTTAGTAATAGGGGTCCTATTTTACCCTTCGGGTACGGAACCCTAAAGTGTGCTATGGTACGTAATATTGCGGGGTCTTAGTAATGGGGAAGCTATTTTACCCTTTGGGTGGGGGGCCCTAAAGAGCGTACGTAATTTGAAGCAGGTTGGGGCGGCGCGCGGTGGAGGCGGCGCTGGGCTCGCGGCAGGCGCGAGCGGACCCCGAGCTGCGCAGGGCGCTGGCGCTCGCGCAGAGCCGCCTCGCCGACTCCGCTTCCCGCACGCGCCAACGCGACTGGCGCCAGGTCGCCGCAGAGGTAGCCGCCCCCCTCCTCCATACGCTTCTACTTTTAGCACAGCGCCATCTATCGGATACTCGCTCAATCCAGACGATGAATTTATCTTGCACCGCCATCTGTTGCAATCTTATGGGACTCACAGATAGCTCTTTATCATCTCATGAACAAATGATTAGCAATAACAGATATTTAGATCAATAATTGAGATAAAAACTACCCTATCTCTCAAGTTGGACCAAATTACAAATGAATGCAAAATTTGTTAAAAATTGGTTCAGTAGTTTCGGAGTTTATCGCGAACATACATCGTGACACGAAATTTTTATATACTTAGATAGATAAATCAGAAATTAAGGTAGCCCTGACCACTCATCTATAGATTGAAAGACAGCATGACTGAATAATATTCAAAAGAGATAAATGTAATAATAAATATTTTTAAGACACATTTTTTACACAACATTGTCTAGTCTCAAACTAAGCAAAATTTGTACTATGGGTAATAGAAAACTGACAAACGTACTTAACATACTTTTATTTTGTAAATAAATACATATTATACATATATAAACGCCCAGAGACTAGAAAAACACTATATTCATCACACAACATTTTTCCAGTAGTGGGGTTCGAACCCACAACCTCTGGCGCAGGAGGCAGGTACACTACCCATTACGCCATTCAGGTCGTCGAGATGTTAAAAAAAGTGACAGCCTATACCGCGTGGCGTCACAACCGCGACGACAAAACACACGTCTTACGCTACTTGCTAATAATCATAAAAAAATATAAACGTTAAAAAAAGTTCATAATTAAAAAAATATATTTTTGAAACAAACTAAGTAAAAAAAAAACAAAATTTGTAACATTCTATACAACTACAACTGACTGATTCATACATTCAGAGACTTTCATTCGTTGCCACAGCCTCGCATTACAAGCCTCTCTTTCTAACAGTATGTTTTGTCTCTTTTAAGGTGAGTATAGACTACGACATTTTCTGGAGCATTTCTGTGTAATGTAACGTTCTTACGAATGGCACAATACACGCAAAAGCTCAGTTTCCAAAGCATTTCCATGTAATGTAACGTTCCTGCGAATGCTCGGCGTTATGTTACGGGTAAACACGGGTGCTCACAGCGAGTGTGCATTTACCAACATTTCGTTGTGCCTTGCGTTCATTCTTTTTTGAAATGTCGAACCTACAAGTTGCGTGTGCTGCGTTTATCTTGATGAATTATATTAGAAGAAAAAAATAAAAATAGAAATAGAAGATGGTGGCAAATGAACATTTATAATAGAAGACAAACTCTTGGAGGTGTGCAATTAATGTTAGAATTAAAATCGCCCGCACTCGTGGCTCGACGAAATGTTACACCAATATGCAATATGGTTTGTAACAAAGAGGCGAGCGTCCTCGGCGTTTAGTTCGTGAAAGGATGATACACTAGAAAATATCATAGAGCGGCTCGTTGTTCTGTTACAAGTAAATCTTGTAGTCTATACTCACATTTAAATTCATTCAACCCATTTATATGTATTGTGACCTTTACAAATAAACTTTACGTTACAGTTTTTATACGTAACGTTGTTCTAAAATTATTTGTTTTGGAAAACTTAATAACTCGGTAAATATTGATGTTTTAAGAATGTAAATGTTTAATACAATACAATTTTAAGTCATCCTCTATACAGGGACAGGGTGGCTTTTCTAAGTTTATAAAAAATGAGAAATATTTTTAAAATCACTCGTAACTAATTAATTACATTCATTTGAACTTATCTCAAAAAGTGCGTGATTTATGGGCAACTCATTTATTTTACGCGCGATCTTTCATAACACACAAGTTTGTGCACAGTAAAATTTAGGTATTTATGAATGACTATCGCATTGTCAACACGTTCTGTTTTTTAGAGAATAGAATGGCTTTTTTTTTTTGGAAAAAAAATCTTTGTTTTTTATTTCAAAAAAACGATTATACCACCGAGTCCGAACCTCCTGTGTAAATTTGGGCACTTCTCAAAAAATCTCCCTGTATGTGTGTTGATATGATGGTCGCTTTAGTAGCGCCACGTCGTATAATAATAATAAATAGATATTTATTGGTCCAAAATCAAAAATAATGTACAAGTAATTTAAAATACCTTACTTTGGTCGGATTTTATACAAAAATATCGTTCAGCTTTGTTACACATTGTGCACAACACTGAGATTCTAACCCAGCCTGACATTAACTACCAAAATACCGTAAAATATACATGTTAATTATTAAAGGACGATTAAACGTTTTTTATACGAAAAGTTGCCAAACGAGCAGACGGTTCACCTGATGCTAAGAGAATACCGCCGGCGATAGACATCTGCTACACCCGACGGTTGCAGATGCGTTGGAAACCTTTTGAAAATTGGGCTCCGGCCACCTCACCAGACCAGACGAAACGTGAAAGTGTTTCTCATACTTCCACTTTACGCCGGTCTTCTGTGGGGTCGCGGGACTTTACAGTTTGCGAAGAGGTTAATGGTAAAATCTGAAATCTCATGTGTTATTTTTGCAGATCTTGCAGACGACGAGCGAAGTGGAGTCGGCCCTTAGCGGCGAGAACATCTTCCAGAAAGAGCATGATCCCAACCAACCGATTTTTGTAAGTAGACGGTAAAGACGAAGATTCAGAATTGGGCATTCTGAATCTTCGTCTTTACCGTCAATTTTTTTCTTCCTAGTAATTAATTCGTCGTAAAGGTTATTGTTCTTGTTTATTTTTTTCACCAGAGTGTGGCAGTTGCCAGAGGGTGTGGGTTCGATCCCCACTGCTGGAATAATATTGTGTGTATAACGTAGTGTTTTTCTACTGTATTTACAAAATAGCACAGGCTTTGCTTTGTATGGGACTGTATAGCGTTGTGTTAAAATACGTCCCGAAATATATATTTATTTATTACTAGTGACCCGCCTCGGCTTCGCGCGTTTGCAACGCATTATACATATAAACCTTCCTCTTGAATCACTCTATCTATTAAAAAACCGCATCAAGATCCCTTGGGTAGTTTCAAAGATCTAAGCTTACATACGGACAGACGGACAGCGGGACGACTTTGTTTTATACTATGTAGTGATGCAACGTACTGTACATATAAACCTTCCTCTCGCATCACTCTATCTAGTAAAAGAACCGCATCAAGAACCGTTGCGTTGTTCTAAAGGTCTAAGCGTACATATGCACAGACGGACAGCGGGAAGACTTTATTTTATATGTAGTGAATGTTAGCTCTGTGCTCTTCGCAGGCCGCCGCGCTGGACTTGCACGCCGCCGTGCGCGAGTGGTCTGCCAAGGACAACGAAATAGTGGCCGTTGCCAAGCGGATGGCAGTTTTAATGGCACGCCTCTCCAACTACATGAACCATGGTACTATCCTAGTTGTGTCCTTTTTATTTTCCAACTGGCGAGCACCAGTGAAAAGTTGCCAAGCGAGCAGACGGTTCACCTGATGTTAAGTGAATACCGCCGGCCATGGATATCAGCTACACACGGGGGTTCCAGATGCGTTGACAACCTTTTGAAAATTGGGCTCCGGCCACCTCACTCACCAGACGAAACGCAAAACTATTTGTCATACTTCCACTTGACGCCGGTCTTCTGCGAGGTCGTGGTACTCACCCGGACGGGCCTGCCCATTCGTGCAACGGCCGAGGCTGCTGCGTGGCCCTACCACCGATAAATTACATACTCAATTACATATTGAATTAAGATATTTGAATTGATATATTTGCGTGAAATGTACCAAATGCACGCATTAACCTTATATTTGCTTCTTTATTGTAGCTTTATTGATGAAACACCTGAAATTGTATTTTTATATATGCGTACATTTTTAAAACATTAAATTCGTTAGACACGACGAGACAACATGATAAAAGTTTTGTGAAAAAACAATTTTGAACTGTTGACCCATTAATTTAATATATAAAATTCTCGTGTCACGGTGTTTATTAACGTGAACTCCTATGCTAAGGGTGGTCCACCCCAAGCAATTTTTTATTTATATGGCAAACCGACGTTTGCCGGGTCAGATAGTAATAAATATTATTTTAATGTAGTTTTATTATACATTTTGTATTTTCAAAGGTTGCTTAGAGGCAATCACTTGTAGTATAAAGCCGCCAATTTTACTCTCAAATTGTAAATAAGTTTTTTTCTTGTTTCTTTACTTGGTGCCAAAATAGAAAACAGGTCCTTCTATGTTCAACTTTTTTCAGCAGTCTCGAAAAAATATAAATAAGGACGTCACTAGACGCGACTCCGAATCGAATGACATCTCAATCATATTTTTCTAAGACAGCAGGAAAACGTTAAAATTATATATATATACTTACAAACTTGTTACCGCTGTGCGTGTAAGTACGTTTAATGGCAGGAATTTGGGAGTTATAATGAACTACGTACATTGGAAAGTGTTTCCAGTTGGAAAATGTAAAAGGCAAAGAAATAAACCCATGTATCGTGTTTGCTGTTCAGACAAGAAGCGCGAGGTGATAGCCAGTTCGAAGAGCATCGTGAAGGCCTCCAGCGAGGTGGCCGCCCTGGCCAGGGCGCTCGCCCTGGAGTGCTCAGACCGGCGCATCAGGGCGGTGAGCCTCTGCCGCCCGATATGCAAAACAAACATTAACCGCAATGAGTATAGGCAACAAGCTCAACAAGAAAGCCAAGTCTTGTAATTCCTAGAGTAAAAAATGTATATGGTAAGCGGGAACGACGCTGGATTGCACCGGTCCTAATTAATGAATTACCACGTAACAACATTACCTATCCCTATGTCCGTAATTAGTCAACTCTGTAGTGTCACACACAAGTACACACACACGTACATACACGCACAAACATAATCACACACACACCACACACACGCAACCAAGTAAATTGATATTTATTTTATTTTATTCTAACATATTATATATATATATATATGTGTCTATGTATAATATGTTTCACGAGAACTGCTGCCGACAAAATGCATCATAGTTTGGCAGAGAATAATTTATGTTATTGTACTTTATTACTGGATTAAATAAATTAAAACAAAAAAAAAAAATCTGCTTTCAAGACTCTGAAGACTTGTTTGCCATATCACACCTAATGTTTGGAATATAATTTGATCTCAAGTAACACACAAAGAGCTGACGGCTAAGTGATAACCGCCGCCCATTAACATTTGCAACACCTACGGTTGCAGATGCGTCGGCCTCACTCACCAGACGAAACGCGGATGTATAACATTTCCACTTCACTCTTGACGTTGTGGTACTTACCGGAGGGATCTGCCCATTCGTGCCACAGAGGAGACTGTTGCTTGGTCCTACCACAGACAAAAATAAGAACAGTTCCACCCCTGCAATTTGCTTTGCCGTTGCAGAATCTGTTGCAGCTGTGTGACCGGATACCGACCATCAGCGGTCAGCTGAAGATGTTGACCACCGTGAAGGGCTCCTCGCTTGGGCAGCAAGGTATGGCTTTTATTTAATACTGGCTAAATATATTGATTACTTGATTTTACGCGAATATTAAACATATTAAATGAAACCAGTTCACTGATTTTATCGCGTTTTAATTTTGAATTTTTAATTCGCGACCTTTCGAACCATTTCCAGCAATAAAATCACCCACAATTTAGTCAAGTTAAATGAAACCAGTTTCATTTAACTTGACTAAATAGTGAAGTTAACGGTGTAAAGTTAGGTTTTCTCGCCTTATGTTTTGTGTAGCCGCGAGTGCGTGCAGTAAATAATGTCCGTGGCGATGCAGATGTGTCGACTCAACCGTCTTGATCCATTGTATAATTTTCTGAGCAACGAATCTAAGTAAAGGTTTTTTGAAGCGCTCATTTAACTTGACTAAATAGTGAAGTTAACAGTGTAAAGTTAGGTTTTCTCGCCTTATGTTTTGTGTAGCCGCGAGTGCGTGCAGTAAATAATGTCCGTGTTGATGCAGATGTGTCGACTCAACCGCCTTGATCCATTGTATAATTTTCTGAGCAACGAATCTAAGTAAAGGTTTTTTGAAGCGCTCATTTAACTTGACTAAATAGTGAAGTTAACAGTGTAAAGTTAGGTTTTCTCGCCTTATGTTTTGTGTAGCCGCGAGTGCGTGCAGTAAATAATGTCCGTGTTGATGCAGATGTGTCGACTCAACCGCCTTGATCCATTGTATAATTTTCTGAGCAACGAATCTAAGTAAAGGTTTTTTTGAAGCGCTCATTTAACTTAACTAAATAGTGAAGTTAACAGTGTAACAGTTAGGTTTTCTCGCCTTATGTTTTGTGTAGCCGCGAGTGCGTGCAGTAAATAATGTCCGTGTTGATGCAGATGTGTCGACTCAACCGCCTTGATCCATTGTATAATTTTCTGAGCAACGAATCTAAGTAAAGGTTTTTTTGAAGCGCTCATTTAACTTGACTAAATAGTGAAGTTAACAGTGTAAAGTTAGGTTTTCTCGCCTTATGTTTTGTGTAGCCGCGAGTGCGTGCAGTAAATAATGTCCGTGGCGATGCAGATGTGTCGACTCAACCTTCTTGATCCATTGTATAATTTTCTGAGGAACGAATCTAAGTAAAGGTTTTTTTGAAGCGCCTATTGGGTAGTCTTGAATGGGAGTTGTACTGTTGGTCGGTTGAGGTTACTTGGTTGATCGTTATTTGTGCTAAAAAAGGCACATTATTCCAGATCGACATATGCAATATATGTAATACTAGCTGCTGCCCGCGACTACGTCTGCGAAGAATAGGTTGAAAGCGTAAAGTCGGAAAGACAGATAAAATATATAAAAATATGTATATGAGTTATAGACTATGTCGAATTCTGATGTATTAGCTATATTATTGAAAAGTTTCATTTAAATCCATTCAGTAGTATTTGCGTGAAAGAGTAACAAACATCCATCCATACAAACAAACTTTCGCGTTTATAATGTTAGTAAGGATTAGTAAGGAGTCCAGAAAAAGGAACCTGTTTATTTTTTACAAATGTGACGCCCACTCAAAGATATACACATCAACATAGTATATACTAAATATCTTCTTATAGGCAACCAAGAAGACAAGGAAGCGATCAACATGCTGGTTGGCAACGCGCAAAACTTGATGCAGAGTGTAAGTTCACCTTTTCAATAGCATCGTTGGACTTTGATACAACAATATAAGTTTTGCCACACTGTAAAGTAAATAACATTTTGATGGTTGCTTTTAAGCCGATATGTCTATGTTTAAATATAGGAATAATGTGTAAAGAGATGCGATTTCACAATCGGATAATATTAGTCCCAATTCATTTTAACATTCTTAATATTAAATTAAGTTAAATAATAAATATTTCGGGGCGTATTTTTACACGTTATCTACTCCCAAACCAAGCAAGGCTTGCACTATGGATACTAGGTAATTGATAAATAACATACTTTACGCACTTTAACGTAATTTTCTTCTGTAAATACATATATATTATGGATATACATCGTGTCGTTACCATCGCTACAATAAATGAACACACGTGTAACGCTACTTACCAGTAATCATAAAAAATATTAACGTTAAACAAAATCCACAATAAAAAAAAATATTTTTCAAACAAACTAATTAAGTAAAAAAGAAACAAAATTTGTAACAGCCTATACAACTCGCGCTACAGCGTCGCATTACAAGCCTCTCCTTCTAACAGTATGTTTTGTCTCTTTTAAATTCATTCAACCCATTCATATGCTTCGTGACCTTTACAAATGAACTTTACGTTACAGTTTAATACGTAAGGGTCCGTTCACACAGACCGGCTCGGAGAGGAGAGCAGATTTTTATCACGTTGGAAACAGTGTTTTGAGTGATTGTAGTAAAGTTTATTTTTGCATTTGCACCTTTTTTGTCATTAAAAATGCCTGAACGCGCTTCGTGTGAAGTAATAAAAGGAGCCGATCGGCTCTGATTGCGTGCTCTTTCTCGCTTGCGCAGCCTGTCGGCTCCGATTGCGTGCTCTTTCTCGCTCGCGCAGCCGATGGGCTCCGATTACGTGCTCTTTCTCTATCGCGTAGCCGATCGGCTCCGATTGCGTGCCCGCTGCGGCCGCGCCGACCGCCATTTTGATAGCAACATTTGAACGTAATAGTTGTGCGTACTTGTACGAAAAGATGAATGATGAAAAATTAATAATACTCGTGTCAAAATATGAGTGTTTATTTGACATAACCAAGCCATCATATAGCGATCGGATAATGAAAGACAATGCATGGGAGGAAATTAGCAAATGTCTCGGAATAAGTGGTAAGTAAGGTTTTCATTGTTTTACACCTACCCCCAGATACTCAAACGAATTTTAAAGCAAGGGCTTCTTAAACTCGTGCTGCGACGTGTTAGATTCAAAGTCAAAATAGGAATAACATGAGTTTAAATGCGCCCTTACTTTAAAAACTCGTTTGAGTATCTGATCGTTAGAATATACTTATGTAGTAGACAATTTTTATTAAATATAACTTAAGAAACTCGCGTAGCCACTTGATCTTGCCAATCTAAAGCACCACTTGATGAAAAATAATCCTTAAATTTATTCCTTGTGGTTAGAACTGCGTCGCTATTAGAACTGTTTTCATTATTATTGTCTGTTATTGCTGTTAATAAATTTATATTGCTGTGAAATTCATTCTCTTGTCCTGGCGTCCGATTTTCTATTAAAAAATTATGTAAACATGTAGTTGCTAATATAATTAAATCACAGTACTTCGGCTGAATTTTCATTCGTTTTTGATAAATTTCAAATCTTTGAGTTAGCATTCCAAATGCACATTCTACGACTTTTCTTGCCCTGCTTAAACGCAGATTAAATACTTTTTTTTGATAATTCTGTTCTTGCTTGTTCTCTTGGATACGGCCGCAATATATTATTGCTCAAAGGAAATGCCTCGTCTCCTATAAAAACATGTGGTAAGCTTTCAGTGGTACTAGGTAGAGGTTTATTTGGGGGCAGCTTTAACTTATTGGTGTTGAGTTTTTTCCAAAATTTTGAATTCTGTAAAATTCCGCCGTCGCTATTTTTACCATATGATCCGACATCAACAATTAAAAAACTGTATTTCGCGTCGACCACAGCTAGTAACACTGTACTGAAAAAGTTTTTATAATTATAGTATAAGCTTCCACTATTATCTGGTGCCTGTATATTGACATGCTTTCCGTCTATAGCGCCCAAACAGTTAGGAAAAATTCCAAATATTAAAGAAATCACGTGAAACCTTTTCCCACATTTCTTCATCTGGCATCTGCATAACTATGGGCATCAAAACATCACAAATTACTCTGATTGTCTCATGAATAATTGAATGAACTGTAGAAATTCCCATTCGAAAATTAAATGACAAGTTTTTGAAACTGCAACCAGTGATGAGGAATCTGTAAAATAAAACAAACACACAAAATAGAAATATAAGACTGCCGTACCAAAACGAACTATAAAATAAAAAAGAGTTATGTTATTAATTTTTCATTTCTGTTCTTTCCAGTGACGCAGTGCCAGGATCGTTGGAAGAAACTGCGAGATAACTTCAGAAAAGCCTATTATAACCGAAAAGGCAAGAGTGGCGATGGTGCAACTACGTCCAAATTGATAAAATTTGAAAAAGAACTTTCTTTTATAATACCATTTTTTTCGCAATCGAAACCAAATATCTAATGTAACATTATCATCGGATGATTCAGAGCCTGGCACACCAATACCACCACCATCGACATCATCTAAACGTTCTGACCATTCTGAAGTTGAATCGCTTGCAAGTACTTCTGGCTCGAAAAAGAGACCACGCTTAAGCAAAGATGTTGCTACGGTTTTCGAAGAGTATCTTGAAGAAAAAAGAAATACTACACCCCGTGACAAGGCATTACGTAATTTTTTTTTGTCTATGTCAGATACAGTGGAAACATTCCCAAAAGAAGTCCAAGCACGAATTAAAAGGCGCGTGTTTAACATTGTTAATGAAGCTGAATTAAGTCTGTATGAAAATAGTACAGATTTGAATTATTCTTTGTCTATAAATTCACCGCCATCGACTAATCAATCTACTTACCTAGTGTCAAACGAAACCTATATTCCTCAAAACTATCCAGATCAGACTACTTACGGGTACAATACCAGCACACAAAATACAAAATAATAAACAATCAAAAACAATAATAATTATAATAATAATAATTAAACACACACAAATCTGTACTATTTAATTACATTTCATTAACGTAAATAATGCTTAATAAATGGAGGGCTGTGATTTTGTGATCTATTTAGATGTTTGTGTTATTTAACATGATTAGTATAAGTAATTTACATTTCATTAACGTAAACAATGCTTAATAAATGGAGGGCTGTGATTTTGTGATCTAAATAACATGATTAGTATAAATAATTGTTTTTTATTTACCTTAAAGTTACCGTTAACCTTTCTTCGGCTGTAATGGTGCAACGATAATTTGTAGTCTTTTTTGTTATATGTACTCTTAACAAATCTGTCAATTTCAAAAATTGCCAATATTCCATACGATAATACTCATAAAATTTTAGGCTATCTCTCTTCAATTCCTCGAAAATGGTGTGAAACTCGCCATGGATTAGTCTGTTTTTTCCAAATATGTTTTACCCATATTTGTTTCCGCTTGCGCTTACGTTTCCTATGTTCTATTTCAAGTAATCTTGCTAACAAATATATTTCTTCGTCGGAGCTATCTAAATCCATGTTTCGAAAAGCACACGTTAACACACCGAAAACAAAACTTAGACTGCGCGGAATACTGGCACTGCCTTTGTAGTGTATCCACCCGACTCCGAGCGCATCCGACCGGCTCCGAGCACATCCAACCGCACCCGCTTTCAGATCTCTTCCAGCCGGTCGATGTGAAATAGTTGGCGGCTCCGCTCCGGCCAATTCCAAGCGTATACGACCCGGTCTGTGTGAAAAGAAAAAAGCAGGCCGATGCTCTCCGAGCCGGTCTGTGTGAACGGACCCTTAGGGTGATCTAAAATTCTTTTTTTTGGAAAATTTAATAACTGTAAATATTGATGTTTAAAGAATGTAAATGTTTAATACAATTTTAAAAAGTTATCATCTATATGTGTGTTCATTTATTGTCGCGGTGGTAACGACACGCTGTATAACACCCAGACACTGGAATAATGTTCATTACACAATAATTTTCATTTCTATCGCAAGAGGAAGTTTCACTATCCAATACGTCAATTCATGTACAATATATATTCTCATTCAAAAATTATTAATAAATTACCCAATAGAATTGCTTATTACTTTCCGTAATTGTGATGATGTGGTTAACGGAAATGAACATAATGGGGCTTAAGCACGTTTCACCATCTTTACGCCTGGTACAAATAACAGTCTGCGTAACTGTTGGATACAAATTTTCATATTTTGACAAAACGATATTTCAATGAGTAAATGACTATGGTATGTCAGGACATACCTTTATTCGACAAAATCTATTCCCAAATCAGGCAAAAATTGTAACTATCGATACCGACTTATTCAAAAAAAAAACGGCTTCGGCGTCGGGGGCCGTGGGTTCGATTCCCACACGGGACAAGTGTTTGTGTGAACCACAGTTTCTGTTCCGGATCTGGTTGTTTGTTTCCCAAGGAGAGTTGACGTCAGGTAGGCGGCCGGTCGCAAAAATATAGGTAATATGATGGATAGCCATCAGAAATATACTAAGTTGAACTAAAACTACTGGGGATCGAAATATCCGGTATTCAGATCGAAATATCCCCAGTACTGAGAAAATAAAGCCTATCGAGTCGTCATTTGAAAAAAGGAAGTGATTTCAACTTCACTTTAATATTGCAAGCTTGACATCTTATCCATTAGACCGAGTTTGAGTTTTTCACTCAAAGTTATAATTAATATATTATTTGGTTTACTCTCAGTTGAAATGACACGAAGTTGATGAAAGCGTGTATACCAGTATTGTTATTGGTATACTAGCTTTTCGCCCGCGGCTTGGCTCGCGTTGTAGCGTTTAAATAAATATCTTTCTTTAAAAAAAAAATCCAATTAAAAACAGCCTATGTCCTTTCTCTAGACTATCTGTGCACCAAATTTCTTTTCAATCCGTTCAGTAGTTTTAGCTTCAGACGGACAGAGATCTTTAGCGTTTACTGTCAATTTCGCATTTATAATATTAGTGTGGATGTATAACGAAGTGTGGCATAAGATAACAACGGTGCGTGTTTCGCTTCTGTGGAACAGATCCAGGAGGTGGTGGCTGCGGCGGCTGCCGCCTCGGTGAAGATCATGTCGCAACGAGGAGCCAGGATCCGTTGGGTGCGCAAGAACTACTACAACTACTGACCGATTTTGGCGGGAAATAAGTGAATTTACGTGTCTTAAGTTTAAGCTGTAATACAGGGAGGCTTTTCCAAGTGTATCCATTTTTTTTTGTAATAGACATAAATAATGTTGTATAAAAAAATATAAATATTTAAAATCGGCCGTAATTAATTAATTACGTTTACTTATCTCATGTGCGTGATTTATAGGCGACTCATTTATTTTCGTTTCAAAAGTATACGACGCATAATGTGACACGCAAACAACTAAACTTTGTTACCACACGCGTATGCGTTTATGATCCCAATTTTCCTTCATACTTAGAACGGGATAAGGCCCATCATAATAAAGTGCATACTAAAATACTACTTTATTATTTTAAAATCACACTACTGTTAGATGTTATTATGGGCTATTTATAAAGTGGAATGAACTATAATAACAATTAAACTTACCTATTTATTTAGTCAAAAAAGTATTCATCGATATTTTAACAATTGTTCAAATTTGAGTCCATTTCTCTCGATACAAAGCTGAGCATGCTTTTTCAAACTATTTTTTTAACATAAACTATTATTGTAAATATATAATAGTGTAAATTGTCCAAAATCTAATAAACCTTTGGTGGAAATTATTTCTTTTTTTTTTTAATAGTTTTAATCTCTGCATTTCGTCGGTGTAGCAATCGGCCGTTCGGGTTCATGGCTAAAGCTAAAAGCCGCGAAGACGTGGGTTCGATTCCCACAGCGGCGACGATCTTTTCTACTCTTTCTACAAGTTTTAACCTTTGGTTGGCTACCAAAATCGTCCTTCGATTACGTACACTTGTGGTCATTGCCTGGGTCACTTTCATAAAGTATTTGCGCACCACGTAAACTTTCAGCACTTAAAATAAAGCACCGTACAATCTCGTAACTCTCGCGGTGCTAATAACTGCGTTGTTGTTCCGACATCGTTAGAGATAAGCAAATCTAGTATTAGCACGTGCGGCCGTAATTAGGTCACGGTCGAATTGAAACTAACGAAGGGCTAAGGGCAGCGGCCGCATAGAATGCATATTTATGAATGAGCCGCATTGTTAACAAGTTATGTTTTTTAGGTAATAGAATGACAATTTTTAAAAAAAAAATGTTTTTATTTCAATAAACGATTATACTATAGAGTCTCAACCTCCTGTGTGAATTTGGGCACCTTTAAAAAAGCCACCCTGTATAATTTTGCATAATTTTGTACATTTTTTTTGCATATTTTTGTGCATAATTTTGTACATGTTTTCAATAAAATACGCTTTAAGCGAATACTGTTGTTTTTATGTCCCTAAAAATGATCAATTAATCATAATTATATCGGCAACATGAAGTATATGTTAAAATATGCCAAGTGTAGGAATATCTAATTACTGTGAAGAGAAATAAACTGTTAGTATACAAGCAGTGTCGGATTAACCACGTAGCAAGAGTAGCGATTGGTGGGGTGGCAATCGAGCACTGACTAGTTGTTTATAAAAAAAAAAAAAAACGAACCTAAAAATGCGCAGTGCAGCTTTTGTGTATCAACTGGTAAAATAATAAAGTCCTCATATTAATAACATGTTTTATTATATCTAATACAAAGATTGATTAATTTATTACCTCTGATGGCATTTCGTTATAAATAGATATCTTATTCATAATAAACAGGACATCTCATATATAAACTACGAGCTTTAACGGAACTCAACGGTCTTGATTTGTCCCCAATCGTCTAAATGGATCCATTTCTTTTAGCTATCCATGGCTTTTAGCTTTTAACATGTCGAATGATTTCTCCATTTATATAAACATTGCCAACTTGTACATAAATTCAATTAATTTATAAATATTTAAAAACTACCACGCAAATAAAACTAGATATAGATTGAAAATAAATTAACTGCTGAAAAGATCTTGGAAATTAACTTTCCGTACTACGCGGTAAGTCCCGTTAGAGCTCATTTACTTAAAACTACGGGTATTTGGTACACATGGCATGACGATGCTGATCACAGATGACGCTGTGAGCCCCGTCTCATTTACTTTCGCCGGCGGGCCTGTAAATAAACTTCTATTAGTCAAATTGAATTCATATAAAAATTACTGCCACAACCCTAAACACCGAATAAGTTTAAAAATTGAGTGGAGCTACACCTTTGATCGGTCTAAATGTATGATAATGTATGTGTATATCAAGTTAATTAAAAATATAATAATATAATTATAAATATAAGTTTTATAAAAAAAATGCAGTCGAATTGGGAACCTTCTCCTTTTTTTGAAGTCGGTTAAAAAAGAGAAGAGTAATGGGGATAAAACGCCACCCGATGGAAAACCATCGGCCGGTATCTTCGATATTTTACGTTCTGCTCCACTGCCAAATTTTACGTTTCCTCCGCTGGATATGGTAATTAGAATCATATTTCCCCCACAAATTGGCGACAGATCTGCTAGCAACTTTGGTTTGCCAATGCCAATGAGTGGTTATCGCTTCAAAAAGAACTGCTTGTTCCTTGTGGTAGGACACGTAACATCTTTGGGGTGGTTGCACGAATGGACATGTCCATTCGGATCAGCAAGACAACCTCATAGAAGACCGGCGTGATGTGGACGTGTCATTCTTCTGCGTTTCTACTGAGTGTGGTATCCTGAGACCACTTTAATAAAAGGCGGCATATGCAACTCGGGTATAGCAAATGTCCATGGGCGTGGAACTTAACATCAGGTCACACGCCAGCTCACTTGCCGCCTTCTCACAATAAAATTCTTTAAAATCAAGTCAGCCGTGATAGCTCAGTGTCCGGGCGTTAGCCGTTAATTCAATATACTCGAGAGCAACCTGACTTCGATCCCCGGTGCCGGCACCAATGATATTGTTAATTTTAAGTGCTGAATTATCACGTGCTCGGCGGTGAAGGAAAACATCGTGAGGAAACCTGCATATCTTCGAAATAATAATGAAAAATGAATACTTCGAAGATATGTGAAGGCCGTCAATCCGCAGTGGGGCCGCGGGACCTTGCCCTGATACCCTGTACAGAGGAGGCCTTTGCCCAGCGGTGAGTCATGTATAGGCTAGTACTTTACTTTAAGTCAGAACGCCTTACCGCTTCCTTCCTTTCCTTGGTGACGCAAACGGAGCGCGCCCTCAAGGGGTCTACGTAGCTGCATGTGCACTGTTGGACCAACACCTCTCTCAGCATCTCCTTGCTGATGGCGCCAGCCGCGGTCTGCAGGAACTGCTTCTGCATGCCAGGGTTCATCGCCTCGTAGTTCGAAGCGGAGAAGACGAAACCGTCGACCTGCAACAATTGGCCATGATAACTGAATAAATAGTATTAATAACATTTAATCTGATCAACAAACGACACTAGCAAAAAATAGACGATCATGTAGAAAAAGTCAATTATAATTAATATTAGCGAAAAAATTACAGAAAATACATAAAATTTAAAACGTTTTCTTACAGATTCAACGAAATTGATGCATTCGTTGTCACTTGATTTAATAGTGGCACGGAGTGCTTCTGTGTCCTTCTGCTTCTTATCGCCACACAAAAGCACGGAGTTCTTTGTGTATCCTGTACAAAGAAATTATAAGATACAATATATAAATTTTAAAGTTTTTTATAGTGCTAATCTCTGCACTTAAGATTGAACATTAAAACATGTAGAAAAAGTACGAAAAGATTGTCGCCGCTGTAGGAATCGAACCCACGTCTTCGGCATTTGCGGCCTGACGCTCTAGCCACTGAGCTAAACGGCTGATAGCCACAGCGATGAAAATCTTAACGCCTTCTTTCTACATTGTTATTTAGCATTTGAAGCAATGCTTGGCGCATCTATTGTTATATCCTTTCCAGCATACAAACAATTTCGAAAATCGTTTTTTCGATGTCGCCATTGCTTTCATAAATTTTAAAGTTTTTTAAGCCATGCTGGCGCATCATTGCAATTATTCCTTTCAGCAAAACAATTTCGAATATCGTTTTATAACGATAATTCGAACGAGAGATGTCGCCGTTGCTTTCATAAATTTTAAAGTTTTTTATAGTGCTAAACAATATATAACTATGCTACTGCTACATCTGCAATTTATAAATTCAAAAAAATTGTAAAGTGATTAATTAAATGAAACCACATCCTTGAAATGAAGTGATCGCTCCAGGATCTTTCAATTGTATTGTAATTGTTCTTAATACATTTGTATATACATGTCGTTATTTGATAAACAATGGTATAAAAAAAGGGTTTCTTTCGCCGGTCCTTCTCAGGTCAGTGGCTTTTCTTTCTGAACCGGTGGTAACCATTGACAATCAATAATAAAGCGTAATGCTTCTATATTGAATAAAAGTATTTGATTTAATACGATTTGAATCATTCGAGACATTTTCGGAGAGATCATGGAAGAAAGAGATTCGACTCAAATTGTTAGTCCAGATTCAAATTCAGGTTTGTTAATACTCAAATGCTTCAGTCATTAAGCAAAAGAACAAATATTCAATCAAAATGGATCTTGACTTCTTAAATATATAGTTTCGACCCTAATAAGTTCCAGTGCATTGTAAAAAATTTGTTTATAACAACGCTACTGTTACCGTAACACAACTGATCATTTTAGTGGCAATGATTTCTAGTAAATAAAAGTAATTTTCTAGTAAATTTTTAGTTTGGACTTACCAGCAGCCTGTTTGAGTTTCTCGTCTCCCTCTGACAGTTGAGGAGTGTTCGTGATGATGGAAGCGGTGAGCGCGTTCGCCTTGTATACGTTTTCGTATATGAGTGACCGGAACAAAGAGAGCTGAAAAACAACAGAAACTCAGTCAGTTCCCTAAGAAAGTTTCTATGTTATTTACAAAAGAAAGAAACAGTATCCTATTTAGAAAAGAAAGAATATCTTATTTACAAAAGAAAGAAATAATATATTAATTACAAAAGAAAGTTGTCTTAAGCTAATGTTTGAGACATCTCTGGCTTTTAGTGTTTACACATCCTTAATACAGTTTCTCAAGTTGGCTTTTAAGAAGTTTATTTAAATTTGTATTTAATGAGAGAATTACAAAGGAGCAAAGACTTCCAATCTTCGTTTATGTAATATTTGTTCAGACTCACGAATGCGTCCTGTTTCTGGCAATGTTGGGAAACCACGCTGATAGTGTGCTTGACAGCGCCGGCCCTTAAAGGCAGGTCTGCCAACTCCTTGTAGCCTGCCATAACGTTTGTAAAGCCTGCAAACAAAGAGTAATCTGATTTATAAGGGAAATACAATACCTTAACGTGGCCATAGGGATAAGTCCCGCTGGTTGCGTTGTGGACTATGATATCCTATGTTCAGATGAGGCTTTTGCCCAGCTGTGGGACGTGCTGTTACAGCTACATTCATTTCAGAACCTTCGGTTCAGTTCCATCAGCGTGTTTGTTATTTGTTCATCGCTATTATGTATTCACATCACATTCTCCAGCTTCGACTCGCAAGAAGTGTGAAAAATATTATATTTATGAGAATTTTAGATATGGAAACATTTTTTTCTAATTCGCATGATATTCTATTTGTATTATTCTATGAAATAATTATATTTTTACGGCACATGTTACCTGCATGTGACCTGGATATGCTATCAAGATTAATAAGTTTAATATTTAATAGATGAATTTTTCCGCCGTCAGGTACCAAGCGGTGTAGGTTCGATTTTTAGTACTGGAAACATATTGAGAAGTGAATATACCGCCTTTCTAGTAAATTCAATGTATATAAAAATATACTTACAAAAGAAAAGCGTGATAATTAGTAACAATGAATCAGTATTAATCTGTCAGTTAGCAAACAATCACTCACCTTAAACATACCTAGTACTCATAGTACTTTGCTGAGTTTGTCATTATGTTGCGTAAATATATTCTTAAATACTTATGAATATTATTATTTAAATATATTACACACCTAAAGATTTCCTCAAGTAGTCCAGTACGTTTGTTGCAGTTTGTGCGAAATTGTCGATTCTCTCATTGCCCGTCTTAACGGTCTCGAACATTTTCTCGTAGCGGCTCTCGTCGTCGAAGTTCATATTAGCCGTTTTCAGTTTCACTGGAAAGATGCGAACGGTTAATAAATGTCGTTATGCAGCAGGTAAATAAGTAGATATGTAGAAATAACCGCAAAGATAACGCAGGTCCGGGGAAGTACTAAGACCTCACAGAAGACCGGCGTAAGGTGATAGCGTTTCGTCTGGTAAGTGAGGTAACCGGGGCCCATTTTATTAAAAAGTGATAACGCATCTGCAACCAGACGGGTGTTACAAATGTCCATGGACGGCGGTTTTTACTTAACATCGGGCGAACCGCCTGGTAGGATGTCAACTTTTCACATAAATGGGAAAAATACTTCATTATTAAGAATCTATATTGTCTTAACTTTTCTTAAGTGGCGAATCTAAAGCAAATAATAAATAGCAGATGTTTTTATCAGGTTTCTGCATGTACGTACTAAAAAACGTTAAAAGTTCGTTGTGTAAAAAAGTCGGTAAAAAAGTTCAATTTTAGAATTTTCTTAATTTTTTCGCTTTTAACTGGTAAAAATATTGCGATTATTATGGTTGGTACTCACAATCAGAATCGTGGACGGTGGCGTAAGCATATTTGGAGGTTATGGCGACGAGGTATACTTTGATATCACCGATGCGTTTGCTCTTCAAGTTGTCGATCAGCTGGGAGACGAGCGGCACAACCAATTCCTTGAAATTCTTCTCGTTGCCCTGTTTTGAAACGAAAATAAACGTTTAATCTATTGCTATCATGATCTATTGCTTCATCGGATTCCTTGTTCCTGGACGATTCAGTAAAACTAACGTCTACCATCGCAGCGCTTGATGTATCAAATACAGTTCAACTAAAACTTATCACTTAAGATCTAATGTCACCGAATCATATTTTACTTTTGAAATTTTAACAACGTTTTATTGGAGCGAAGCAAACAGCTCCTTAAATAGAGTGTCCAAATAAATGAATGCGGCCGTACCGATTGGTGCTAAAAATAATTTAGACGATGATATTCAAAATTAATAAACAATATTTATTACACTTGTCCTTCATTCTTGTTCAAAACGGCGAAAAAAATCATGTCTGTTGTACGGAAGACCTAATTAAATATTTTTTTATTCTGTTTTTTGATATTTGTTGTTTTAGCGGCAACAGAAATACATCATCTGTGAAAATTTCAACTGTCTAACTATCACGGTTCATTAGCATTGTACAGCTTGGTGACAGACGTGACAGGTGGACAGCGGAATCTAAATAATAGGGTCCAGTTTTACCCTTTGGGTACGGAACCCTAACAATACATTTGATCAGTACGATACTTACGATCGTTGTCTCCACGGCGATGATGATGTCGGCCTGCTTCGCCGGCAGCTTGAGCTCGTACGTGTCGCCGACGGCGCGCTCCTTGTCGGCGTCCGTGCACGAGAGGCAGCGCGGGGGCAGCGCCGCCGGCAGCAGCCCGGTCTGCGCGAGCACCGCGTAGCCGCGCCCCAGCGCGCAAGCCTGGCGGATGGCCTCCGAGGAGTCGCCGCTCGCTGCGTGGATGCACGCTTGCCTGCCAATTCACTACGAATTATACACTTGCAACACTTACAATTACAATTACGCTTGTATACCAATAGCGCGAGATTGAGAAACAATCGAACAACAACAAAATGTTATGGGAGAAAGTGGCGAACGAGCTGGCGGTTCGCCTGAAGTTGAGTGATATGATGTGATGACGATTTATTTATTTATTCGCCTGTGATGCCCATGAACATTTGCAGATGCGTTGCGATACCTTTAATTAAAGTGGGCCCCGGCTACCTCGCTCACGAGACGTAACGTGAAAGCATAAGACTTCCACTTTACGCCGGTCTTCTGTGGTGTTACGAGGTCGTGGTACTTATACGGATGGACCTGCCCATTCGTGCAACAGCGAACACTATTGCGTGGTCCTACCATAGTACGACATACTTCCATGGTTCGTGAAAAATCAAACTTATAGCACTGCAATTTCCAAACCTTTGAATTTACGACAGTACACGCTTGCCTGGGAATTGACGCCGAATTCTACAGTTTCATCCTGATAAAACGAGATTGTGCGAAAAAAGTGTGCTTCGTAATTTCGAATAGATTAATTATAACAATAATTATAGATTTATTAGTAAAACTTATAACACGACCAACAGCAATTCCCAACCCATCGAACTTACGACAGTTTCACATACAGTTGTAGACTGAGAGTTGACATTATGGATATTAACATTAACGATGAAAAAAGTAGAAATAAGTAGGATGATAGATAGGTATTACATGGTATAACTTTAGTAAGCTACAAAATAACGTCACTACAAAACAATCAATCGTGTTCAGCAGTGGACTCAAACAGGCTGAAATTATCTGGATTATACAATAAGTCCAGTATTATCTGGATGGTGACACTGCACATCTGCAAATAAGGTGCGAATAGGACAGGTATCTCAAATTACCTGAATGGTGCGTTGTCCAGAAGCAAAGACAACGGTCTCAAAGGCGAGGTTCCGCCGAAGACCATCTCACACGCCGGCGGCAAGGACATGTGGTGGAGCTGATGGTGAGAGTGCTCGGGGGTCTTCGCCGCTGGGCAGCTGCCGGTGAGGCGGTACGCGTTGCCAAACTCGGATTCCGAGTTAGAGATCTGGAGTAAGTGGGATGTTGAATTGAATCTTATCTATCTATTTATTTGTTAAGCCAACTAAATACCTACAGAACATTGATACAAAAAGGTTAAATTAATCATAGATTTCTAACAATATATGTACGTATTTAAGGTAAACATAACACTATAAAACAAACTTGAATTCGAGAACAGAAACTTTTATATTTGAGAAAAGGAAAAAATGAAAAATAAGAAAATTACAAATTAGAACTTTGCTAAAATAATATAAAAGTGTAAAGATTTGAGGTGTGCATATTTTTATAATAGAGTAACTTAGCCGTCATTCTAGATTATTACGTTTATACATCATAAACTGCCTTAATCCACGGCTTCTATCGAGTGATGCTCTTTGTATAGTTTTATTATTTTTATCTTTGCAAGGTCGAAAACTAATCAATTATCTGTATGCAATAAAATCTCGGCAAGTGTTCGTTCCAATTGTTTGTAAAAGTAGTCATGATGTCGTTTTAAAAACTGATAACCATTTAATTTACCTTTCCGTTGGGCATTCTGAAGTCATCGAAAGGCTCGTTATTGCCATCACCGAGAAGACCCCGCAGCTTGCCAAGATAGAAACCGCTAACTTCAATGTAGCAGCTCTGTAAACAAAAACGCAATAAAGCTAAATGTCACACATTATGTCAAAAATGTGGACTATAAATTGTGATATTAATTTAGCCTCTCACTACTATTAAAATTGCATTTACTATTTAGGGACAAGTACATGCATGATAACATAGCTAAGACGTTTATTTTGTCGCATGTTAGTTATTTTATTTATAGCAGAAAAATAATTAGTCATAATACAACTATGAGAACGACGATAACATACAATATTTTTAAATGACGTTGATTAGTATAAGCCGCTCATTTTGACCATGGTTACTAAATCTGTTAAGGCGTTCAAAAAGTATAAGGTGGTCTTGTTCATATGCAAAACTTTATTAATATTTATCTGCTTATATTATCTGGATTATTGAGTGCTTAAATCATTGATCAAGATTAAAACTAGTAGAGTTCCAACAATCGATCTCTGTGGAACTCCGTTCGTCCGTCGAAGTTAGTTTGTTACCATTAATAATTTCTCATTCCATATTTCTAGTGTCCAGTCTATTAAATGATAAGGAAGTGTAATATAGTTGTTGTAGAGTGCCGTTTTAAAAAGCGGTAATGTTGCAAGTTTTAAGACATCCGACCAATCTCCATAATAGGAAATATGGAGATTGGGCAAAAGTTTTTACACTTTAAGAGTCATTTTCACGCGCACGTAAAAATTGTTAATTGAAATATATTGAAACAGTCAGTGTTTTCACAAGGATAATTTGTGTGTCATATCAACCCAAGAATGATGTAGTTCACATTCGTGTCGCTTGGACGCGTTTCTTACCTCGAGTTTTCCGTAGCAGATGGCCAATACTCCGTAGGTGGAGCCGATGCCAAGGTTGCCGTTAGTCTGGCGGAACGCGAAGGACTCCTTTTCGGCCACTGGCAATCCGTGGTTGGCTCCGTTCAAAGCTGCCTGTTGTTCAATAAACGCAATCAGACCTATTCTAATCTTATAAAATTATAAGCATGTTACAAAGAAATTACATCTATTACATTCAAAATATCTTTATTCAAATAGACGCTTGCGCTTTTCTTATGAAACGTCGAATTTTACACAAGTAATTAATACGTTCGTAAGTTCGTAACGGTGGTACCGTTTCGGCAGGCAGTTTCTGCGAGAAGGGACCGGACTGGAGAATGCGTTATAATGATTCAAACAGGAACGGGAAACAGTTTAGAGTTTTATTTGTGTACCCAATATAAATACTATTTATATGTATATAGCCTGATCAGCTTAAGATAGGGTCTTCCTCCGCACAGCTATCAAGTTTTTACGATTTCATTTTAGAATATGATGAATTTTCGTGTTGGATTCCAAGTCATTTTCTAATGGGTTCGATATGCTAGCTTAGAGATTAAGTTTTCTGTTGCAATTGTAATCTTACTATATCGCAGTCGCAGTCGCTTCAAATGTCTCGTCAAAAGTACAGCCTAATTACCCGTAATATTGTGCATGAATTTCTTCAGTACTCACTTGACCGTTCTCCTTGATCTCGATGACGGCGCCGCTCCTGTCTTCGAGGATGATCGCCTTGGGCGCTCCGTTCTGCAGCTGGATCATCAGCGTGAAGTTGCGGTCGACGTGGTCGTGGGCGAGGACGTAGCGGCAGGTGCCGGGGAAGGTCAGGTGGCGGCCGTCGAACGTGAAGATGTGCTGGCCATTAACGACCACCGCTCTGACTGTAAACAAATGGTGGAAACGATCGGAATCGTTATTATCAGCAAGCTTTTAATATGTCACTTCATACAAGCCTTTGATGATGAATGTGAGTGAACAACAAACCGGCACTACTGTAATGAAATACATTATTCATAAGGAGTTAGTGATATGAAACTCATTAATGTCAATAACTGAAAAAAATTATTATTGTTTTCAATAGAAAACTTGGTGCAGTTTACAGAGGCCAAAATAAACATACAGTTTTTAATGTAGCAAACCAACTACAACTACATTCCCGGTTTACTTTGAGACTAGTGCGAAGTCCTGAATAGTATTCAGGAAGTAAAAAATATCAGAATAAACTCTAGTCTAGACCGATTACAACATATTACACGACAAAAGGTAAAATGGGGAAAAACGGAAGATAGAAGGGAGACTAAAGTATAGGATGAAAGGTAGGACATATATCATTTCCGTTGGACATTACCCGTGGTTTACACTTACGTTTGGACGGTATCTCGTCGAGCGGATTGAGGTAGCGTGGCCTGTATGCCCGGATCAAGGCTAGAGGATCTGGTATATCCCCTTGGAGCAGCTGATTGAACAGGCTGAAAGAGGCACTTCCGCCTAAGGTAGGGGCAGAGATCGGTGCGAAGCTCGGTGACCAAGGTATCTGCCAAGGCGAAAGGGAACTTTTAGATAGCATTAACGTTTTTCCTAGTAATAATAAGACGGCTGACGTAAGCGCGGTGTATGTACAGACTTGCTTCGGACTCATCTGAGGTCTTATTATTACGTTAATAATGTCTCACGAGTTTTAATAATTTTATTGCTTTTCCTATTGTTTTTATTTAGATATATAACAAAAACAGTAAAAAACAGATAGTCTTCAATGCATTTTAAACATAACAAGATTTCACGTATAGACGGGTGAGTTGAGACGTCCGTGTCATTGTCTATCTCTGCTACAAAAACTTTGTTAGGCCGCTGCAACGTGAAGAGAAAGAAAACCAGCTAAGTGCGTGTCGGTTGCGCACACGAAGAGTTCCGTATCACATAATAAACTAACCAGTAAGTACCTATTAGTTACCTAGCAACCGCCTTGCGTTTGCCCCGTTAAATGTTTTAATTTAATTTAATTTTTAGTATTTGTCGTTATAGCGGCAACAGAAATACATCATTTGTGAAAATTTGAACTGTCTAACTGTCACGGTTCATGTGATACAGCCTGGTGCCAGACAGACGGACAGGCAGACAGCGGAGTCCTAGTAATAGGGTCCCGTTTCACCCTTTGAGTACGGAACCCTGACAACATAGCTTCAACGTCAGCGGTGCGGTAATTTAACTTACGGCGCTGAAAGCAGGGGCCACTGGTATCCCCACGGCGCCGAGGTTCGTACGGATGAACTGTACGATCGAGCTCACTGCCACTGCAAACTTCTCGTACAAGACTCGCAGCGATGCCGCTTCGTCCACCTTTTGCTGTTGCAGTTTCTGTATTGATACGTGCACAAGTCATTTATTATAATTAAGTTGATGAATATATATATATGTATATATTTATTTTAACGTGAAAAAGTGGCAAACGCCGGCCATGAACATTTGCAACACCCGTAGCGCTGCAAATGCGTTGCCTATAAATAAAGTGGGCCCCGGCTACCTCACTCACCAGACGAAACGCAGAAGTGTAACACCTCTACTTTACGCCGGTCTTCTGTGAGGTCGCGGTAATCACGCGGACGGACGTGCCCATTCGTGCAACAGTGAAAACTGTTGCGTGGCCCTACCACAGCTAAGGTTTCAACACCTTAGCTGTGGTAGGGCCACGCAAGAAAAACAAGGGAGCACGGAAGAAAAAACAAGGGAATAATGAATGGTTTCTCAAACTATGCTTCCATTGATACGTCAAAACGTGTTCAGTTTGGCAAGATTGAACCTGATTATGAGAAGTTGTAAGGACTCTTTCGGCGCGGCCACGATATATAACGTAAAGAAATCGTTTCCACGTAATTTGCGTTTGTTTAATATTATGCGTTCTGATTTAGATTTCAGATTTTCTTCTTTAAATGTGGATTTGTAAAAACAAGCTTTATGCGTAAAGATAGTTTGTGACGTCGATTCGTTCTGCATTCATAATTGTCAAGAATATCATCAATGGATAGAAAGAGTAATTGTCACTTTCGGGAATCTTCGTCAATTGATTTTTATTATTTCCCCGATTGATAAGCCTAAAAGAAAAAAGTAAAGTAACAGCCTATAAATGTCCCACTGCTGGGCAAAGGCCTCCTCTGTAAAGAGGGTATCAGGGCATAGTGCACCACGCGGCCCCGCGGATTGGCGCACTTCACATATTTTCGAAATATATTTTTCTATTATTTCGATAAGCAGGTTTCCTCGCGATCATTTCCTTCACCACTGAGCACGTGATAATTCGGGACTTAAAATTGACAATTTCATTGGTGCCGGCACCGGGGATCGAACTCAGGTTGCTCGAGTATATTGAATTAAAGGCGAGCGCCCGGACACTGAGTTATCACGGCTCTTGATAAGCGGTATATAATAAATCAATGATGCTCGTTTTCACATAATATCTTAAACCATTTCAAATGTTACCTTCGAGACGTATTTGAAAAGTTCATCGGCGAAGTTCTTAGCCTCTTCAGTCGGCAACACCTGGCGAATTGCCTTGTGGGCTTCGCTCAACATGGCTATTGCCTGCTCCGAAATTGCCATTTCTTGCCACTGCACACATAAATAATTCGTAGAGAATTTAGGCAACCTCTCAAGCCAATATGGTAATTAAAATGTACTACTAACTAACTTTTCTTAAGTAAATTGTATATCCCAATGCACTCTGCTTCTAATCTTATAAGCTTCTAAGCTTATAATAAATTATAATCTTGGGATATACAATTTACTTGGCCCACAATTACATCATTAAATCTATCAAAATTACATATTACGCGGCATGGTGCCAAGATCGCTAGACAGTTTATTTAATTAAAATTAGATTAATTACAATAAAAAAATGACGTCAATGTATCAGTGTTTATGGGTGTAAAAAAATATTTTTAGAATGTGAAATATGAGAGGCTTTAAATTTTGTGAATATTATTAGCAATAGGGAAAAGATTAGCTTACTTTTTCCTTGAGTTGACCAACGATCGGCAGCTCTTTTATTTGCCGACTGAGCTCTTCAAATATTTGAGACACTTTTTCGCGCCATTCTTTCAGTTGCGTGACGAGTAGTTTGGTTAAATCTGTGGAAGAGGGTGACATTGAGAGGGTGATATTACGATTGTTCACAATTTAACAGATAAATCAAACACTTGTAATAAAAATGAGAATTTTCTGTTGATATGTGCATGCAAAACCTGTGCAGTGTTTAATAAAGTTAGCAACAATTAAATATAAAATAGACTTGAAGAGATTTTTATCGGAAGCTTTAAAACGGATGACAATCTAGAAATCGCTAATTTTAAAACAAATAGAAAGCGCAACGCCAGTAATTAAAGCTATTTAATTAATAATTTATGATGATGACTCTGTTGCACCGTTAATAAGTTAATTGGCATCGGTGCCGGGGGTTGTGGGTGCGACTCCCACACGGGACAAGAATTTGTATGACCCACAGATAATTGCTCCGAATGTGGGTGTTTGTTTCCCAAGGAGGGTTGGTGTCGGGCAAACGGCTGGCCGTAAAAAATCATAGCCAAAACCGTTTACAAAATGATTCACATGTTTTGTAGACCCCACCTTGGTTTTTTTATGTGAAAAGTTGCCAAACAAACTGGCGGTTCACCTGATGTTAAGTGAATACCGCCGCCCATGGACATCTGCTACTCACGAGGGTTGCAGATGCGTTGACAATCTTTTGAAAATTGGGCTCCGGCCACCTCACTCACCAGACGAAACGCGAAAGTAATCTACTTCCACTTCACGCCGGTCTTCTGTGAGGTCGTGGTACTTACCTGGACGAGCCTGCCCATTCGTGCAACAGCCGAGGCTGCTGCGTGGCCGACCACATGGTGGGATAAGGGATAAACATCAATAAAATATGCAATAAGTGCACTGACCTTTGAAAATCTCGGTGAGGGTGTTGGTGAGTTCCTCGATCTCGGGCTTGTGGCGCTCGAAGAAGTCGATGACGAGGGCAGCGAAGTGGGCGGCGGTGTCCACCAGGCCATCGAAGTATTCGCTTATTACGGCGGCCACGTTCGCGTACAGCTCTTTGACTTGCGGCTCCAACTGCAAAGCGAATTATTATCAAGCTACTATTTAGTTGTAATTGTATTACAACTAACTTCATGCTAGCAAATTTCAACTTCGGGCCATGCAACAGCTTCTGCTAAATGGACAGGTACGTTCAGGAAGTACCATGGCCTAACAGAAGACCGGCGTAATTGGCGGTAGCCGGGGTTAACTATTACATCAAGACGTGTAACAACTTAGCCTGTCCCGTGACCATGAACGCTGGAAAGGGTTCGGAACGTCGGGAAATTCAAAATCGAAATGAAAACGCGATAAAATCCGTAAACTAGTTTCATTTAAAATGTGGAGTTGCTTAATAATGTGTTGTCGTGGACATTTTTGTCTGGGTTTGAAAAAATACTGGGCACAAATATTATAATGACTTGATGGCGCCATTGCTTAACTATTAGATTCGGCACCGTGTTTCGGGGTTTCGATTCCTACGCCCATGAGACCCACAGATCAGGATCTCAGCAGTTATTCCCAAGGAGGTTAGGTGTCAGGCAGACGGCCGGTCGTAAAAGCTTAGCCAATACCATTAAGAGGATGATTCATACGGTATTCTGACCTAGGTGAGAGACAGGAGAAAGAAGAAAGAATAATATTTTGTCTTACTTGTTTAACGTAGAGCTCCTTGACCTTTTCAGCAAGGTTGGTTATTGCCTCAGTGATTTTGTCAACCAATGGTTTTGTCATCTTCAGTATGTCGTCGACCAGTTTGGCCAGGAATTTAACCACGAAGTTCCTGGAGGGTACGAATACATTTGCATATCGTATTTATTGAAATACTAAGGTAATAGTATAGGCCTTGTTAAGTTTAATAAATTTTCTTGAACACGTAGGGTCGTTCAATTTCAAATATCTTTATTCAATAAAGGAGTATTACACTTACATATTAATTGTCCGATTGTCAAAATACTGCTACCAAAATGTCGAAATTATATTATATGATTTAGTTTACTGGAAAACTGTGCTCAGGGAAACTGTTACACTTTGAATACTTACAAAGCCTCGGAAATCTCTTTAAGTGTTTCATCGCTTCCGATCTCGTTCACAAGTTTTTGTAAGTCCTCCCTATACGCTTGCTCCAGTTTACTGAACGTCGGTTTGATGCGGTCCAGCGTACGTTTGAATTCTTGGCTGTTCTTGTCTCCAAGTTCTTTGACACGGGTCTGGAGGTTGGTCAGGTCATTCTTAAGCGCGTTCTGGAAATTAAAAATCAATTCTAAAATATTCTAACTCATCTTTCACCGTCTAACATAAGCGAAAGTCCTATTTACAGCGTGTCTTTACAATCGCGACAATAAATGAATACACATATAGGGGATAACTTTTTAAAATTGTATTACCTAAACATTTACATTCTTTAAACATCAATGTTTACAGAGTTATTAAATTTTCCAAAACAAAGGATTTTAGAACACCCTTACCTATAAAAGCGTAACGTAAAGTTCATTTGTAAAGGTCACAAAGCATATGAATGGGTTGAATGAATTTAAAAGAGACAAAACATACTGTTAGAAGGAGAGGCTTGTAATGCGACGCTGTGGCGCGGGTTGTATAGGATGTTACAAATTTTGTTTCTTTTTTACTTAATTAGTTTGTTTGATAATTTTTTTTATTTATGGATTTTGTTTAACGTAAATTTTTTTTATGATTATTGGCAGATAGCGTTAGACGTGTGTTCATTTATCGTCGCGATGGTAACGACACGCTGTAGATTCGATGCAATGATTAATTAGATCAGTTAAACCCACCACGAAGTAGTTGAAGTTTTCTTTGGAAAGACCGTATTCGCTCTTAACCAGGTTGTCTTGTAGGAATAGACCGCCGTGAATGATGTTCTTCTTGTGGCCAGGTAATATAATGTCAACTGCCACGTCCACTCGTTTCTCGGGCTGCAGGTTTCCGACGATAGTCAGCTTGCGCTCGGACTCATCTAAAATTAGTATATGGATCTAAATTGGATGTAAAGATTAGAGTACTGATGCAATCGAGCAAATACGATAACTAAAGTTTTTAAATTATTTAAATTGACTCTATCAATATAAATTAGTGTAGTTTTGGCAGCATTTCTCATCACTATATAATAATAATTATTATATAATAATATATATTATATATAATATGTAATATTTCGGTACATATATTATTTCGGTACAGTAAGAGTATAAATGATTTCTCATGAGTTAATTGTAACCGCACTGTTATTTCTTTTCAGACACTGCTCGAAAAGAAATAAGTGCGTTTTAGGATTTAGCAATAAGTTTGAACCGATGAGCGGATATGATTCTAAGCAAGGTACCTTTGCTATATTACTTACCGCTGTATCCTGTGGTGAATTCATAATACTGATAGTCCCTGGCCACAGCGTGAACTTGTACTGGCTTGCCTTCCAAAAGACGGAATTTGATATCACCCTGTTGCAAGTTGTCTTTCACGATCGCTGAACCTTCCAGGTCAATGACCTTGACGAGGGGTGTGTCGAACTGGAAGAATTAAACCTTTTGTAAGAGGCTCATCACCCTAAAAGGAATAAAGTACTGAAATTCGATCAAGAAATCTTACCGTGAACTTCACGTGAGTGGGATTCACCTCCAAGCTTACTTTCGATTCACGTTTCTGCAAAAAAATAAAACAGGTTCTTAATTTGAAATTGAATTTGGTTTTGACACTGGATTAAGCGGCAGGTTCAATTTGTTTAAAAAAAAAAAGAATATATTACACATTTGAAAAAAGAACTTACGCCACCGAAGCAATTATGTGAAAGTACGGCGGAGGTTTCAAATTTCAATGTATTTTCTTGCGGCCGTTCCAGTCGTCCGTTTATCTTCAGCGTTAACTCCTAAAATATGAACAAATTACAGGTCAAATTAATTGTTACATCCACATCATATCGCTCTCTGAAAAGAGTGTTATATAAAAAAATATTGTAAGACATATAAAAATATTGCACTATTTGTGTAGCCATATTGAAACAAACTCAACTCAACAAAATAGCGCTTATTGCGTCCAGCTTTGTCTTTGGCTAAATCATTTCAGGGAATATAACCTACTGTTGTTTTTTACCGGTCAACCTAATTATCTATTAACATGTAAATGGGCTTGTGGATGAAAATAGCAAGAGCGAGTCTATTCAATCAACAAATGGCAAGACTCATTGTTAAGTGAGTATTGAGAGATGAAGTATCATCATCATCATCATTTAAATTCAAATCTAACACATACATATTAATTTAATCGTTGTTTTTTCAATGTTTAAATAATCCTGTTTATCTTGCAAATATCACATTTAATTGAAATTTCGTATACATCTATAATTGAGTTGGCACTTAACCATGTTTTTCCGTATAATTAGTGTACACTTAAATTTCTTCAGCGTCTATTTCGTTGGTGTATCAAATAAATAATTAAATAAATAAATCATCATCAAACGTAAGACGCCCACTGTTGAGAACACATGCCTCCCCCTTAGAACGGCACAACGAACGACACTTTGCCGTTTGCGTCCACCGATTGCCCACGACCCTTACGATGTCGTCGGTCCACTTAGAGGGAGGCCTTCCAACGCTACGTCTTCCGCTCGTCTGTTCCTCAAGCGACGGGGTATAAAAGTAAAAGTAAAGCAACAACCTTTAAATGTCCCACTGCTGGGCGAAGGCCTCCTCTGTAAAGAGGGTATCAGGGCATAGTCCACCACGCGACCCCACTGTGGATTGGCGGACATCACATATTTTGGAAATATTTTTTTGTTATTATTTCGAATCGTGTGTTTTCCTTCGCCGAGCACGTGATAATTCAGCACTTAAGATTAGCAATTTGCATTGGTGCTGACACCGGGGATCGAACTCAGGTTGCTCTCAACTCAGGAGCGCCCGGACACTGAGCTATCACGGCTCACCATTGAGTATGTTGTATAGAAATTTACACTCACTTCGCCAAGTCTAGGGTGGCTGAATCCGAACTCGGCGAGCGCGGAGCTTTGAGGGTCTGCGACGTCAGCCGTCACGGTCATCCTCGCGCCGGTCTTTTGCTGCGGTCTATTCTTGTCAGGGTACAACGACACTTCGCCGTGAATCGGGAAAAGCAGCAGCCCGTTCGGCGAATAGCGAAGTTGAGACTCAAGTGCTAGAACCCTCGACGGAATGCTCATTGTGATGCCAGCCGGGATCACTGTGAAAAAAGTTTACACTTTACTCAAATCCGCAGAATCGAATTCAATAGAGGAAACGCGAATTTTGACAAAATTAGCGCGATCCAATAGTTTAGACTTACGGCCAGTTTCAGGCTTGCAGTACACATGCAGATGGTATTTCTTGTCATCCTTGTTGACGTGGAGATCCAAGCTGTATTTAGGCAGCACGAACTCCGACATCTCGTTGGATATCTGAAGACCGAACTCTGGTGCAAAACCTAGCTTGCGTAGATCAAAGTCTACGTTTACTAGATGCTCCACGAAACCTGGCTCTGTGAATAAAAAGTTTTTTTTTTCATTATTTATTAAAGTTATTTATCACGTGCTTAACGGTGAACGAAAACATTGTGAGGAAACCTCAATATTTGCGAAGTAATAAAAAAAATTCGAACATATTATGTGAAGTCCGCCAACCCGCAGTGGTGCCGCGTGGTGGACTATGCCCTGATACCCTCTGTACAGAGGAGGCCTTTGCTCAGCAGTGGGTTATATAGTCTGTTACTTTAATTTACTTTTTTTTAAGTTATTTCTTTATTATGACCCCGCGGCGCAGTTCCCAAGGTACTTACTAGCTTCGGCACCGAGAGTCATGGGTTCGATTCCCACACGGGAGAACTGTTTGTGTGGCCCGTGGACAATTGTTGCGGATCTGGGTGTTTGTCAACGTGAATGTATCTAAAATGTCCTAACAACACAGGGCAATGTTATCCTACATTAAGGGCAATGTTTTATAAAAAAAAATTACCGTAGGCATGTTATATAAACACAAATTATAAACCATTATATTTCTTTACATAAAACAATTTCATGGCGAAGAGTTTTGTATATCAATTAATAGATTGATTCTATATAATAGGTAGTGGAAAGCGCTTTAATTGTAAACAACTTACTGATCACATTGATCTTGGAGTGCAGATCGATGTTGGCACACTGTTTCTTTTCCTCACAGTAGACGTAAGAGTTCTTGTATTCAAATTCTGTGATCCTTGATTCCGCAACGTAGCTTCGCTCCCCAATAGCGAGGTTCAGGAATGTCTGGTAAACGAGGACGCAATAAATAATAGCTTTCTATTTTAATACATTAAATAACATCTGTTTAATTAACAGAATAGGTTTTTATGATCACAGGGCGAACATTCTGTAAGCATTTTGAATAGGGTGTTTTTAGTATTTAATATAAGACATAAGGATGCTAAGTAATTAGATATGCCTTCAACAAAAAAAAATTAAAGCAATTTGTAAAGCTTCGCACCTCACTGCCATCTGCGAGAATAGTGCGAATGTACTTGAAGTTTGCTGGTTTCTGTTCGTCTTTCAGTTTCACCGAACCGGATCCCTCTACGATTGTTTTCGCCCCCTCCTGTTTGCTGATGTAGGATGTGCTGGAAGTAAAAAAATATACTTTTACATTTTTAAAACTCAATTTCATGATAACGAAAAATTTACATTTAGCTACTTCTGTCTATGACAATCCTTTTAAATTTTCTGTAATAATGCTCTGCACCTTTATTATTGCTAACTCATGAGTAGTGGACCCTTAACTTTTAAAGCCTGCATCGCTTATTATTTAATATAATAAAACGTGCGTAATACGCATAAATTAATCAGTGCCGCATTTACCTGCCACTAAGCAGATTCTTGTTGTCATTCGTCGCGTGGAACTCCAATCGTTTGCCGTTGCCAGCATCCTTGCTGCTTATGTCCATCTTGTAATCCTTCAGACCGAAGTAGCCGGAGTTGGCTTGAGCCTTGAGGTTGATGTTCTCTTTTTGAACGTTGCCCTCGAATGATCCGTCGAAATCGATGTCCTTGATGTTTTCTAATTTCAATTCAAACTTACCATTCGATGCGCTAATAGATTCTCCTTTAAGGTACAGCCTAAAAAGAACGAGAGATTTTTAAGCGTTCACTCTTTCTCTTGGCCTTACGTCATCTAGGTGAAGTCGACCCAACTTGTGAATTGTGTTGTCAGTGGTACTGTACGTTTTCTTTTAGAACTGAGGAAATACTAAATCCGGAGGAATTATCTGTGAGTCACATAAATTCTTATCCCGTGTCCGGTGTGAAATCCATTGAGTTTAGATGTTGACTTGAATGATTTTATATTATTTTATTAGAAATAACACGGAGGACTAAGCAATTGAGCGCATGGCACAGCTGATGGTTAATAGATCGACGTCGCCGTTCAACTTACACAACTAGAGATGAGGTCTAAACTACTTTTTAAACAAAGAAAAATGGATTTTCTTTTTGTTTATATTCTGTGTACCAATAAAATATGAATCATGTTTAAAAATCAGGAGTATGTTTAGTTTCTTTAAAAATAACTTGTAACAAATTTACCTGCTAGATTTTGGCGAACTGGGACTTGTGTACTTGAGATCAAAGAGAGGTTGTATTCTTGAGTATACCACAACGCCCTCTGTTTTGTACACTCGGTCATCGGCTTGGATTGTCAGCATGTTGCTGTAAGTGTTAGGGGCAGAGTTCTGTAATAAAAAATTGTATTACAATATACGCATTAGGACAGAAACTGGGAATATTATTCCGTACGACAAATTGCTATTTAACATTTTCGTTACCCGATGTCATAAACAAAGCAGTGAAATCTATTGAGCATAGCTTTAGGAGCTGAATACGCCGCTAGTTACAAATGAGTTTAAAATTGAAAAATATAGAAGTACGACAAATTTTTATTAGTCGTATAACATTTAGTCGTTTTTCTACTCGAAATAAATGTTATTAAAATCATTAATAAATAAAAAAAAATGTCGCGTACCTTGCTGTCAATTTGGATTTCTAATCTCTTCAGTTTATCAGCGTCTGGTGCGTTCGCTACGAGCAACACGTCCAGTTCACGAGGCGGTGCGTTGATGACCAATTTAAAGTCCCTCTTAATTTTACCGTAACGAGCCTGCAGGTCGGCCTTGACTGATTTTACCTCTTCTGAAAAATATCTTTCTTATAATTTATCTGTATATTATGGAAAAGGTTATGCTTTGAGAATCCCTTAAGGGCCGGTTTTTTCTACTTACTCTTAGCTGAGACATCATATTTGCCGTGTAGGACAAATGGATCGTGGTGAGGTACCAGCACCTTGATTTCAGCGGTTCCACTTTGGACGCCGAGCTTTCCGTTGGAATCAATTTTGAATACGTCTGCGTTCAATTGCACCGATTCGATGATGGTAAACTGTAGGGGTAATGTTTTCTTTACTATTTCCAAACGAAGCATACAATTTTTTTAAAAAACGTATTTAAATATATAAATGCCTATATAGCTGCTTTGACATTTTAAAAAGCGATAGTTTATGTGATAAAAAAAACTTTTAAAATAGAAAATAATCAACTAAGGCATGGTAACCCTTACCTCTGTAAAGTCCTTGGCCTCAGGTGTAATGAATTGTACCTTCGATATCCATTTGATGTCATGGGCTTTTTCGAATGGTAGTAGCAGAGAAAGAGTGAAGTCATTACCATATCTGTCAGGCAAAAACATTATAAATGACTGCACAATATGAGATACCTTTATATTACATCAGTT
The DNA here is from genome assembly GCA_933534255.1 of Iphiclides podalirius. Taxonomy (NCBI): domain Eukaryota; kingdom Metazoa; phylum Arthropoda; class Insecta; order Lepidoptera; family Papilionidae; genus Iphiclides; species Iphiclides podalirius. The sequence goes on along the minus strand of OW152839.1, from coordinate 1,080,102 downwards.
ATACATGAGCTGTATAACTCCAGTGCCCGGGCGCTGGCTATTAATTCTTGTATACTAGAGCAACTGGTTAAGCAACCAGTTAACAACAAGTGCCGGCACGAATAAACTTTTATTTACCGATATATCACGTGTTCATAAAGGAAAACACCGTAGGAGAACCTGCATACTTTCGAAATTTTAAAAGCTATTGAAGACAAGTGAAGTCCGGCGGAGAACTTTTGTCAGAATGGGATGTAGGCCGGACGTGGCCGAGGTATCTAGGCCGTTAATTTACTTTGCACTACGTAGTATAGAACAAAGTCGTCCCGCTGTCTGTCTGTCCCTATGTAAGATTAGATCTTTAAAACAACGCAACGGATCTTGATCGGTAATATAGATTACTTGCTAATTGTCATCGATGCATACTAATACAACTTGAATGTACTAATATTGGGGCGAGCATATTCATTTTGATTAACGCAAGTTTTCTAGGCCAGAGAGTACTAAAACATCGAATTACCAAGGTGTATCTAATGAGAAATATCTGTAGCTAAGTTACTCGTAGTAGTTAGAAAATATTATGGACATTTTCATGTCTCTCTTTGTAATCTCTAGTTAAGGGTGATTAATAATAAATAGTTTTAATGTAACCACAAACAAAAATAACCGAAGGAATCATAACTAACATGGTAGACGCGAAAGTTTGTATGTATAGATTGATGTTTGTTACTCTTTCACGCAAATACTACTGAATGGATTTTAATGAAACTTTACAATAATATAGCTTATACATCAGAATAAGACATAGGCTATAATTTATATACATATTTTATGTATTCTGTCTTTCTGTCTGAATGTTTACGCCTTCAGCCTATTCTATGCAGACGTAGTCGCGGGCAGCAGCTAGTATAACATATTGCTTACTTTTGAACACCACCCTCGGTCTTATATACCCCATCGCCGACTAGTTCCAGGGCTGTATCGTCGCCGTAGTTAGCTTTAAGCCTGATGTTTTTGTTAAACATTTCGTTATTGTTGTACGTTCCAGTCGCTGTTAAGGAGACCGGCTTCGGTATTAGGTTGCCGTTGATATCGATCTGTAAAATAAGATTTAATTAAGTCCGATATTTGTGGATGATCCTGGCAAAAAATGATGACTCCCTGGCGCAGCTGCCAAGGTATTGGCTTCGGCGTCGGGGGACGTGGGTTCGATTCCCACACGGGACAACTATTTGTGCGACCCAAAGATAGTTGGTTCGCATCTGGGTGTTTGTCCAACGTGAAATTTATGTTTGTAAAACGTCCTTACAATACAGGATAATGTTTTCCTAAAGTGAAGGCAATGTCTAAAAAAAAACTTCGCTCCTACAAATCACTTATAATCTAATTTTTACAACCAACTCTGGTGTCTAGATCTTTTAAAATCATTGTTATTATTAAGAAAAACTTGCCTTAATTTCACCCTTGAACTCGTCATTGCCTAACGGGACGTTTTTCAAATATATCGATTTTGTTAACTGTTTGCCATTCTTCAGACGCAGTTGGATTTGGCCTTCGTAGTTCAAGGTATACTGGTCCAAGTTTGTATCCACAATTTTTCCCTTGTAGCTGATAGCAGAGCCAGCCGCTCCCCGCTTCTCTGAGTCAGAAATCTCGAGGGCGACGTTTCCATTGAGAGTCTGATAAGAAAGTTCGAATATATAGGATACTGAAGATAGATGAAACTGGACGAAAAACTTAACCGTTGAAATTGCGTCGTATTTGCGAATTATGTTGAATGTTATTAGAATATTCATTTAATTTGTTATATTTTGATTCAATATCACTATTTTAAAATTTTTGTCACTGGTTGATGTTATTGTGTTGTAATTTTTATTGATATGATTATTAATAATAGGTACAAATACCTTGTTGGGATTTATCAACAAGGTATTTGTACCCAATGGCATGTTTTGTTGTTAAAATGTATGAGCAAATATTGAAGTTAGACAAACTTACATTATCTTTCTCAACAACCGCTCTGTTGTATTTCATGTTGAGACATCTTTCCGTAGGAAGAACAACTTCTACGTTAGCGCTGGACTTGTCGTCACCCATTAATTCACCATTCTTATTTATATTTATCTCAGTGATCTTACCAGCATACTCGAACTTATTCCTAAAAAAAAATGTAACGTGCTAAATTTGTTTGAGATTGTCTTATTACTTGTTTGTTTGTTGTTGTTGTTTTTTGGTCATAATTTGAAGAAACCAAATATATATATAAGTCCTTATATTAATTAGCATACATTTGAACAATTTTTCGTCTGTCACTCACCTGGAGTCACTTATTTTGTCAGTCATCTTGTTGTTTGTTCTAATGTGCAGTTTGTCGTTGTTGTCCTTTTCATAGTTGAGGAATAACTCTATATCAGCATTGTAAACCGGGTCCTTGACCACGAATTTAACGTCACCCTTTATCTTACGTTGTGCCTGTACAGGACAATATTATTATGATAGCACAAATTAAAATAATTTCAGCTTTGGGGTCCATAAAAATGTTGAAAAATGCATATCATATAAACTTATAAATAAAGTTCTGTTTATAACTAAATTTTTTAGAAAGTTTAGCTAAACTTTTAAACATTTTCTTAACATTAGGTTCAACATTAGTGATGAAATTATACTAGAAACACTCAAGATAAAGACCTCTGTCAGATTTTATTTAGCAACATTTTTAAATATGTTTAAGGAAAACGAGCACAAGGAATCTGATGTTCAGACACATAAAAAACTTACTTTCTTAAAGTCGATGATAACCACCCCGTTTCCTTTGCCGTCGTTGTCCGTCACTTCAAACTGCCCGTTTGCGGCTATGGAGTCTTTAAGGATGAATTTTAATTGGCCATTGGCGTTAGCTCCACGGTTTATTTTGAGCAATAAGTCCAAAAATTCACCCTTGTTTGTCGATAACTTGGCGTGTGAAGAATATAGGTTGACGTTTTCGATGACACCGACATCGAACCTGAGTGAATTAATAATAATAATAATAATAATAAAATATTTATTTCTCACCACAACTAATAGCTTAAAATAATATATTATTTGTTTACACTTTCGTTCCACTTCAAAGGATATATTAATTTATTAGTTGTGGATCGCTGGTGCCTGCAGTAGGTATTGAAAAAAACCCGTAAATACAGGACACCAGTTCACCACCCCATAGTATCATTAATTGGAAAACAAGAGTAACAAATACTAACATATAAAACGGTATATAATAATTAAAGAATGTAGTGTGTGTGTGTGTGTGTGTGTGTGTGTGTGTGTGATAGAGAGAAAGAGTGTGTGGGATCAATTAAATTCAGTGGTCAGAAAGGAATGTGTTGTAAATTTGTAAAAACGAAAATTACAGCGGTACATCCAAAAGTTCTTCTGTTTGGACGTAAGTTTGCTTAAGGAGCCATTCCTGAAGTACACATTTGAGATGATAATTATTTAAACTGAAGAACAATAATTTTCTATTTAATTTATTATATAGGTATGGACCTAGGAAAGCAAAGAATCTATGACTAAAAGATGTTTTTATTGAAATTGATTTAGCGATGTAATGATTACGGCGAATAACTTCAATTGAAAAGTTGGTCAAAGTGTGTTGTTTCCGGACAGTGGCCATTACAAAAAGCTGCCTTACCGTTAATAGTTGAATTTCTTCATATAATTTAACTGTGGGGTACAGACGAGGTTTGAAGAAGCACACCTTAAGAACTGCTCTTTGAGCTCGTTCAATTAGAATAAAATTAGTCTTAGCTGCGCCACCCCACGTAGAGATACAATAACTTAATATATATTGGCAGAAAGCAAGGTATATCATTGTAACGACATCTTTATTCGCAGATTTCCGAAGTTGTATAAAGATATATATAAGCTTACGAACCTTGTTTGATAAATTACATATATGCTCTTTAAAGGTAAGGTTACGGTCGATGACTACACCAAGGTGGACAATAGAAGACACTTTTTGAATATACATTGGTGAATCAAATGAATTTATGTTAAAGCCAGCACTAATAGGTTTTACGATTATTTGATGGTTGATACTATTAGAGATAGACGAATTACGGATAGAGAAATCAATAACTTTGGTTTTATTAATGTTTAGGGTTAGAAAGTTGTTGTGTAACCAAGAGCTTACAGTATCAAACCCAATTTGGGCAAGTTGGTAAGTTTCTGACCAAGAATTGGAATGAAAAACAATAGCCGTATCGTCAGCGTATGAGAAAATAGCGGAATTTTGTAGGTTGAGATTACAGAGACCATTTATATAGACTAAAAAGAGACTAGGGCCTAGAATACTGCCTTGTGGCACTCCGTAGGTGACTGGTAATTCAGAGCTCGTGTAAGTGTCGATTTTGATGCACTGGGTTCTATTTGTTAGATAGCTACGAAAAAGCGATAGTTGAGCTCCTCTTATACCTACAGATTCAAGTTTTAATAATAAAATAGGAATCGAGACCGTATCGAAGGCCTTAGCTAAATCCAAAAAAAGTGCTGCACATTTTTGTCCCACGTCAAGGTTTTTGACTACATGATCTACTAAATTATGGACTGCATCAGCTGTTGAGAGATTCTTTCTGAAGCCAAATTGGTTAGTCGACAATAATTTACGGCTTTCCAAAAAAGTGACAAATCTGGAATTAATTATTTTTTCCAGTATTTTGGACAAAGCGGGTAGGATGGAAATGGGCCTGTAGTTTTCGAATCACCCACGATCCCCAGTTTTAAAAATAGGAAGAACAACTGCTTTTTTAAAAAGTTCAGGGAAAATACCAGAAGTCAAGGATAAATTGCAGATATATGTTAGAGGAGGGACAATAATATCTTTATATTTTTTAATAAAAGCGTTAGAAATACCGTCCCAACCTACTGCATACCTGTTATTAAGTGACATAATTAAACGTTCAACCTCTGCCATATCGGTTTCTAATAATACAAAGGAGTCAGAGTGAACATCTGGACGATTATATGATGGAGGATGTTTATTGATATTTTCAGCGAGATTTTTTCCGACAGTTGCAAAATATGAATTTAGATTGTTAATCGAAGTTTGTTTGTCATCCGATAGATAGAGAAGATTACTGGTAGAGGACTGGTCGTTTGGTTTTTAATGACATCATTTATCAGTCTCCATAACTTTTTAGAATTCTTACCTGCCTTTGTGAACTGGACTTTTTCATAATCTCTTTTAGACTTGCGTAGCAAATTTTTACAAAAGTTACGATATCTTTTATACGAAATCAGTATGCATTTATTAAGAGGATCGTTTTTTTTGCTTTTTTTGTATAGATTATCTCTATGACGCATACACCTCAATAAACCTGGAGTGATCCAAGCTTTGTGACATTGCTTTCTGTTGGAAACATTGCAAATTTTAGTGCTCTGCCTCAAAGCTAAGCTAATGGGTTCTATAAAAAATTTAACAGCCATATCAGTATTGATAGAGGAGTAAACCGGATCAAAATTTAAATTGTTCATTGCTTGAGTAAGCTTATTTTCATCTATTTTAGTAAAAAGGGGGTGATTTCTGGGTAAAACTTTACGAAGACAAATTGAAATTAAAACTGCGAAGTGGTCTGTGACTGTTGTCTCTAAAACTATTACCTTGCTAGAACGGGTGGATTTTAAAATCGCATGATCAAGACAGGTCTGCCCATGAGTTTGAAAAACATGTGCCGGAAAAAGCCCATGGAAAGCAAGAAGATCTAGGTAATCTAATGTGGATGTCATTTGAAGGCTGTGCGCAATATCAATGTTAATATCACCTACTAAAATTATATTAGAAAAGGAATTATAATCATTAAGGGTAAGGTCCAAAGAGTGTAGGAATGTGGAAGGATCCAAAAATGCATAGGGCCGATAGACTGCTAGAATAGCAATATCAGTACCCAAAGTAATTATTAAACAATTACATTCATGAATGTTAGGCTCAACTACTTTTACCTTTGATAATGTTTTGTTAATATAGATTACGACACCATCATTTTGATTGTAGATATTTTTAGTGCTATAATGGTTGTAGCCTTCCAAAACTGGAATAATAGGATTACGAGAGAGCCAACACTCCGATAAAACAATGATATCGCAAACTGTATTTATTCTGTTTAGTAAAGTTAATAGATCATAGAAGTTTTTTCTTTAATGCTGAGAATGTTTTGAGATAATAATGTAAGAGAGGTGTTTTTTTTGTGAAGTCAGTATAGTTGTACATTGCTCAGGTTTACATAATACGGCATCACAAAGGGAGAGATCATCTATATCTCTTAAAAGATCATTCATGGCAGACAATTACAATAGTGTATAAATATTGTAGAAAATTATAATATGTACATATACTCAAGAATTACAAACTTTCAAGTATATCTATATTTTTAATTAAAATACTACGCGATGATTCGTCCTTTCTTATATATATGCGTCCTTGTTTCACCCAGACAAACTTAATTCTCGCTTCTTTTGCCTTATGTCGAGCAGCAGCGTGGAGAGCTTTGTTAGCAGGTGAGAGATGTTCTGACACGTAGATTGGGGCTCTGGGTCCCTCAATGCCAAGCAGTGTGGTGTTTAATTTATCTTCTCGGTGATGGCGGTTGAAGCGAGTGACAGCAGAATAAAATTCGTCACGGCAGCGAGGACTTCGAAACTTAGTAATAAGCGCTCGTGGTCTCTTGCTATCTTTATTTATCTTAGCAACTCTTGTACAACTAATAATATCTGATTCTTCAAGCTTGTGGGATACAACAGCAGCTATTTCTTTCACGATGTTTATAGGGTTTTCAGACAAGTTTTCCGGTAAACCCTGAATTTCTATATTGTTCATGCGTAAATGTTGTTCTAATTCGTTCAAGCGTTCAGTCAAAGTCGTGACCGAAGTATTCAAACCTGAACACTTTATATGGAGACTCTTATTTTCATTTGTAAGAGATGTAATGATTTCTTTTAACTCCTTGTTTTGTTGGTAAAGTTTTTTTATGTGTTCGTCTAATTGATGTCTCAGTATTTCTGGTAGCTCCACTTCTAATTGTTTCCTCAGAATTCCGGATAGTTCTCCCTCAAGCTGCTCTCGTAGTATACGTGGCAGTTCGGCACGAAGAGCGGCAGCAATTTCTTTCCCTATCTCGACATCGAAACAGGGGCTACCCTTTACGCTACTGCGAGTTGTAGATAAGCCGGTAACTGGTTCAGCCACTGTAATTTTTGGTCTGTTTGCCTGACAATTTGGACACAGCCAGGTACTTTTTGCATCACGATTGAGCTTTCGATAGGATGCCGCTGTTATATTAACGCATAAATAGTGGAAGTTTCGGTCACAAAGAGTGCAGATAATTTTATCTGAGATTTTGACTCCTTTGTTACAACCGTCACACAAGCTCATTGTAGTTTTAAAATAAAAGTTCAAAATATAAAATATTCCTGAGTAATTTGAGGAGGAAAAAGTTGCTTCGTATGATCGTTGCGGCAATGATAAGTCTAGGCGTTCAAATTTTATTTGACCGGAGCTTTGCCTTAAAAGTTTTTACAGGGACATAAACAAAAAATTAAGTTTGAGGTAGACAGTCAAGGGTCCTTAAAACACAACACAAATACTCAATTTGATTTTGTTCAAATTAGCACTTTCACAGTTCAACTAAAACACTTTTTAATCAGCCTAGTTTTTCATTTGTACATATGAATCACTTTTTAATTATATAATAAAGTAAGACTAATTTTAATTAGGAGTATATCACGGAGCTTTCGAAAGTACGTCCATACGATTTGACGCGCGCGCGGGGGGGGGGGCAATTAAATGGGACATTGAAGGGGTAGTTTCAATATAGGTTTATTTAAAATAGTTAATGTTATCCGATCGACTATGTGATTCAACCATGAGAAAATTTCAATTAATTAATACATGTACTTACTTAATATTTTCGTTCTTGCCTCCGCCAGAGACCTTCAGATGTCCAATCGCTCCAATGTTCACATCATTAACTTTATTTTTGTGAATCACCATACCTGACAATTCATACTTTCCAATGCCCTTTATAGCAATGTAATTTTCGAAATTGGATTTATCAGCAGAGACAATATCTCTCTTAGCGAATGCCTCTACGCCTTGACGGTCTAGCTGAGCCGTAATTTTTACACTATAATCTCCAGGTTTCTTGATCTGAGTCCTTGCTTCTATATCAAGTTCAGCTTTTTTATCAAAGTATTGACCTTCCACGTCAATATCAACTTTCTTGCTGTCGATTTGAGCTTCAGCTTTAAGTTTCAGTGGAAGACAGTGAATCTCAACTGCAATGAAATATTGAAATGGCAGGGAACTGTGGTAGGGCCACGGTTCTTATCCGGACGAGCATGCCCATCTGATTCTCGTCCGGATAAGTACCATGAAAGTCTCGTTCATCACTAAAAAGTTATAATTTACTAAATAAATTAATATTATGATTTATTTCACATAAGAAATTTAATTGTTTTAAAAATTTAAAGTAATCAGTTCAGTTATGGAATAAGTTAAAGTTTGAACTTACATTTGTTATTTGTGATAATGCTGAACTCTTTGGAATCATCGTAACGTTTATAGAATTGATTAAGCGTGACACGGTTTTCGGAATTGCGAAGATCGCCACCATACCACAGATCGATGTCGTTGTGAATAACCTGTTGATAAATATTCGATTTATAAGAATATAACTATAAGTAATAAGATATTTTCGTTGTAAGAAATAAGTAAACGACTTGCCTCTTTATTATTTTCGAAGTGACCATTTATCTTAAAGTTTATGTACGGGTTTAAAGTATTCTGGAACTCTAATTTGAATTCTGCATTCCTCATAGAAGTAATCAAAAGCATGGTGTGCTGGCCCATTTTCCCTTTGGCGTCGAAATTGAAACCGTTTGGTGAAGACCTATAAAGTCCATTAAGCTCCAGTGGATCATTAGAGTGGAAGAACACAGCGTTTATATTCCTTAAACTCCAAGTGATTTCATTTATTTGCGTGTTGTGACTTATTTGTCCTTCAATCCTCACCACTTGCTTCCCCTTGTTATCAGGCAGCAAGTACTCTAAGACTGGCTTGTAGATTACTTTTTGACCTTCTTTGTGTACATCAAATCCTAATCGGCCATAATATTCTGCATTATCTATTTTAGCTTTGGTAAGGAGGGCGTATTCTTTGTTCGGTTTCGTGAATAAAGCAACTTCTCCAGATAGTACCTTGAATGGAGAGTCTAATGCTAACTTCAACGACCTTTCTTCGTTTGACAAAAGCAAGTCGCCATTTAATTGAATACGGCCAGTTTTGCACCCTAAAAATTAATGAATAAGAATTTCAATACGTAAAAATACTCTGAGAATCACAAAATATTATCACATGAAAAGCTTTAAGTATATAAATAAGGTTGGCATAATAATCTAAAATTACCTTCAGCGTCAAAGAGAAATTCGACGCCAAATCTGCCCGATTTCGAATCTCTTCGCAGGACACCTTTGACGTGATAACCCCTAAGGTTGTTCTTTTCTAATACTAATTTAACGGTAGCAGGTCCAGTCAGTGGATAGCGGGCAGCAAACTTCGAAATGGAAGATTGAGCTTCCGGGCCTGGAAATAAAAATTGTTGATATAATCACTGAAATTTTAGTTAAGGGTCTTTTGAATTAGCTTATAGTGTGCTGAATATACACTTACCGGAGAACGAGAAAGGCACAGATACCTCTCCGCATAAAGTCAGGCCAATGACATCTGAGAGCTGGTCGAAACAACCCTTGTATTCCTTAATATTGGTGTCAACTTTAACAGGGTTTATTTTCTCCATTTGGCCTCGCTCGGCTGTAAAGTAAACTAGCTCGTTCGAGGCAACGAGTATCTCTTGTTTTTCGACGGGTAAGCCGAAATGGATGTCGAAACCTTGGCCGTTTTCGATTACCTGAAATTAAAAATTTCATTACTTCTAGTAGCTTTAAAGTAATGAATATGGGTATCAAAGTTTTTTTTAAAGGATATTGATTTTTATATTTTTAAAAATTTGTGGAAAAAGTGGATAAACATTTTTTCGCTGCTGCATCGTTCGAGATGCAGGTTCAAATCACCGGACGCTCTAGCCACTGATTGAGATCATCGGTTTACCTTCACACCGACGAAAACCACAAAGTATTTTATCAACTTTGTTTGTTATTACACTTTTAAACAATGTTTGGGGTGATTCCTTTATAGTAAAAAACTACTTTCCATATAAAATTTTACAATGAAATATTTGAAAACTAGAGATGCCACTTTTGCTATTAAAAGTTTTGGAGCATATAAATTTTTTGGAGCTTCTCTCTGCACTTGAGATGAAATTTAATAAATGTATAACACAAAAATATTTATTAATTAATACAAATTTAAATTCATATAGCACAATGAAACGATACCTTGGCGATAAGATGACCACCGATGGAAGAATGCAAGTTAGTGACGACTTTCAGACCAGTGCCGACTGCATCGGCATCTACCATCATGACACCGGAGATTTCAATGTCCGTAGATGGCACCAATTTAATGTCGACCTTGGCATTTTCGGGATTGCGGAGACATTGACGAATGTCAACATTCGAGCCGACATCTACACGTCCAGTAGCAGCACCAACTAGGTCAAGTTTTAACGTAAGACCAGTAGATGTTGGGTAAGCAAGTTCTGCGTCCAGAAAGAGGAGATGGCCACGGATTTCATTCTGAAAAAAATATGTTTAAATTACTCTACAGAAATTTCATTGACATACAGCGTGTCGTTACCATCGCGACAATAAATAAACACACATATAGGGGATAAGTTTTTAAAGTTGTACTAAACATTTAAATTCTTTAAACATCAATATTTACAGAGTTATTAAAATTTCCAAAACAAAGAATTTTAGAACACCCTTACCTATAAAAGCGTAACGAAAAGTTCATTTGTAAAGGTCACAAAGCATATGAATGGGTTGAATGAATTTAAAAGAGACAACACATACTGTTAGAAGGAGAGGCTTGTAATACAACGCTGTGGCGCGAGTTGTATAGGATGTTACAAATTTTGTTTCTTTTTTACTTAATTAGTTTGTTTGAAAAATATTTTTTTTTAATTATGGATTTTGTTTAACGTTAATATTTTTTTATGATTATTGGCAAGTAGCGTTAGACGTGTGTTCATTTATTGTCGCGATGGTAACGACACGCTGTATATCTGAGGATATTTGTATATTAACACAAAGAAACAAAGAGATAAATATGATTCGGTGGCGAAGTGTTCGTGGGTTAGATTCCCACACGGGAAAAGTATTTGTGTGAGCCACACATAATTGTTGGGGATCTGAATGAGCGTTGACGTCAGGCAGGCGGTCGTTTGCAAAAAACTTAGGCAAAACCACTTGAAACACAATTCACATGTTGTGATTTAAGTGGTTTTGGCTCTGATCCTCCTGGCCTCATTCCACCAGACCTAGGTGGAGGATGATGATGATGAAATTAAGAAATGATTTTATAATAAGTTTACTGACGGGTTCAAAGAGAAGTATGAAAATATTTGAGTTGCACAAAACGTACCTGGAAGTTTTTCACTTTGTTCATACCATCGTGGAGTATGCTGATAACTTGGTCGAGTAAGTTGTCGAAGTTGAAGCCCTTGTCGTCACCGAGTGACAGGAACACGGCGTCGGTGCCGAAAAGCTTCAGGTAAACGTCCAGGTCCAATTCGTTGTTGTAGGGCACTGATTCTGCCTTTACCTGAGGAGAGAATAAATATATATAAATTAGTAAATTTTGATATACTACAGTTCATACAATATAATACTATCTAAATAAAAATACTACCCTACGTATGTTCAATTAAGCTAACACTGATTGGCTGACTGACGAATGGCGAATAGTAATAAAACATTATAAACTTATGAACAGCATTTTCTGAAGATCAACCTTGGGATGATGTAGACAAAGAGAGATGCACTGATATAACTTTTATCATGATAATAATAGTATGTACTATATAGTTTTAAAAGATTGTACTAAATAATACTATACAATACTAATATTACATATTTAACGCATACATTCATATGCGCATATGTGCCTGCATGCATTATTCGATGAAAGTTCTTGCATCGTCGTATTTGAAAACAAAATGTTTAGGATAATTATATTTCTTAATGTATTACTCACTTTTTTGTCAAAATTGTCAACTTCGCTTTGGATTGAGCGGCGACGCCTCACCAAGCCTTGTTCAACCTTTTGCTTTGACTTCTGCACTCGTTCGACCAGGCTGTCGTAGATGTCTTGAGGTTTGTTTGAACGAAGGAATCCTTTAGGTCCGAGGAAGTGTTCGATGACGCGATCGAGATTTCCTTGTCGACCACCAACCTAACAAAAGGCATTAATACACAGGTTAGTCGTTTTAATTTAAAGTAAATACTCCAATTCTCTTGATTTTTTAAAAATTGTAACGTGTTTGAAATTATCTACTGTAAGTAAAGTTCTTCGGTACAATTTCATAAAAAGCTGTAACAAATTATGGCCTGGGAAATTACCTCAAGAATATTGAGGTTGTGTCCAAAAACTTCGGCAGTCAGGTTCAAGCTTGCAGACCGGGGTAAGAAGGAATCTTGCGAGTAGATGATCATCTCTTCGACATTACCTCCGGCACCCAGAGCGTCGATGTTGAACGATTGCTCACGGTAGAATGAGTATTTCCTATGAAATTGAAACCAAAATACAAATGAGATCATCTTAATTCAAAAGAATTGAGACCAAAATACATTTTAGTTGAATTGTTCTTATTTCGTGAAACTTATAGTAAGTAGTAATAGAAAAGTAGTCGTTGAAAAAGCGATTAAATAGTATAAAAGTAAATACGATGGTATTTAGCACTCTTTACCTTTAGTAAATATTGTAAATGTTAATTATTGTACCTGTCATCGATGTTAAATTTGTTTGGAGTTCCGATTTGGCCATAATGCAGTCGGGCTAGACGTTTGTCAGGGTTTGAAGAGGAACGAATGTGGCGGAGAGACAAGGTGATGAAACGTCCCACTGGAAAGTTTTACAATATAATTAGTAAATAATTGATTTTTCGTCATTATTGGAGACTTCGTTTCGTAGCGCTCACATTTTATCGTGGTCTATTTCATAATCTTTGTGTTTACCTTGATGGACTGGTTCGGAATCCAAAAGAGTCTTTATTTCGTTTGCCGACTTGCCACAGGGACACCCTATAACGGCCAAGTACGCCTTAATGCGAATTTCAGAGTCAAGTTGTCTATTTTTCATCAAATCCAAGCCGGACTTTTTAATCTGTGAAGTAAATAATCCAGTAAGTAAAAATATAAACAATTATTATCATACGCCGTAGAAAAAGCGAGTTATATTTTACTTTTCTTTGCTGTTGAAATAAATTCCATGCAGTCAGTTGATATCACTAGTACATAAAATCAATTTGGCTTTTACGTAATAAATTATAAATTATTATATTTTATCAAGTGTGTGATATTATAGATAACAAATTGCCATCATTACCTTAGCAGCACAGGGGTCTGCAAGGAAAGCTTCTAGCGCCGCAACTCTCACCCTAGCCTTCACACTGTCGTCTGCAGCGCAGTGCACCAGCTTGTCAACCAAGTTGTTCTCCAGATGCTTGATATTCCTTATTCCTTTCAGAGCGGCAACAACCTGCAGAAATTTATACGGTTGATATTCATAGACCAACGATAGATCTCTTCTTGTATCTTGTATTAACTGATGTTTTTGCTTTTTTGATTAAAGCTTCATCGGACGCAGAACCGGTGGGCTAGCCAGAACCCACGGGTTTGGGCCCTCCGCTGTGGGTAGGGCCACGCATGTGCTCATGCGTGCGTTTAAGTATTTTTTGTCATCTAACGGCCATCGAGGTCGCGGTTCGGACCGAAACCCCGATGGCCGTCGGCCGTCAATTAGCTAATCGGTGGCTGGGAGCGGTGAGAACCGCCCCGGAACGCGGGTGTACCTTGATCTCTTTGAGTACGACCAAATATTGTAAGGAGTAAGGAGTAAGGAGCCGTGATAGCTCAGTGTCAGGGCGATTGCCTTCTTCGACTTGCTTTTAGCGACTTGAGTCCGATCCCCGGTGCCGGCACCAATGAAATTGTTAATTTTAAGTTCTGACTTTGGTGAAAACATAGTTAGGAAGCCTGCATGTTTTAGATATAACGACAAAAATATATTTAGAACATATGTGAATTCCACCAAACCCGCTCTACACAGCAGGCTTGTGCCCAACAGAGGGATATGTGTAGACTGTTACTTTACTTTACAACAATGAAATCATTTTTTATTAAACCCTGGAGTGTTTTACTATTGAATTATAAGTGTTATCTAAAATTAAAGTTTTGTCATTCTTATACACTTGTGTAATTTTTCTCAGTTTGATACACTCAATTTATTCTTAACAGTGCTAAGACCTGAAATAAATATCATTTTATTGTTGAGACATTTATTTTATAATCCAAATTGGTCTTACGTTATCCTCCTCCACTTTGTTCCTCGGCTTGCAGTTTTGTAACTTGGCAGCAAGTTTTTTACTAAGGGTAACGATGCCATCAGATTTGCTTGTATGGCAGTTGTGGTCTTTGCAATAGGCACCTGCTAGTGCTCCAACACCCAAATAGACTTCTTTAGGGATGTTCGGTCTATCCAAGATGGTCTGAAAGAAAGTTTATCGCTTATAGAAAATCTGTTTCTTCTTTTTTTTGAGCAAGTTTTTACTATGAACACTTACAGTAGCCGCCTTTAGAGCCTCATCATTGACATGTCTCGCATTACCCATGGAAAGGAACACGAGCTTTTCTTCCAGACCAGATAACTCCCTGCCCTTAAGGATCTGAATGGAAGCCTCGATACTGTAACCTGTACCAGTGCGCAGGAGACCGTCTAGGTAAACTCTCCTGTAAGCATAGTTAAGAGAGACCGAAAATAAAATAAAATTTTCACGTTACGTCAGTATGTTTTTAATTTATTAAGCCAAAAACTGTGTGCTTACTTCTCCAGGCTGTTGCCTTTGACTTGGTTGAAAAGCTTCATCAAATCATCTTTATTCGTGGTACGTAAGACCTGAAATTGAGAGTGAATTAATTTGCATAAATTTCCGACAAACGAAATGAAATGAAAACGATGGTCATTATGTTCACAAATATATATTCACCCTGACAAGCTGAGCAAATTTGCCTGCGGACTTAGATGATGCTTCGGATTGCAACGCTTTGCTAGTGTCTTTTAATACGCTGAGCGCATTTTGCAAGTTGCTCTTTTCAGACATAACTCCGTGCGGGTTCTCAAAAATGATAGTGCGTCTTTCAGGGCAGTTACCTAAAAAAAAAAAAAATGTGTCCTTATATTATATTAGTTTCATTTTATTTTCAAGTGGCAACATTCTTTCGTTTGTGCCCGTCTTGACAACATATTCAACTTCTCCCTATAATTAGCTGTAACTTAATGAGGGCGTTGTAATGTACATTGATCTAATATATCTGCTACGATTGAAATTACCGACATAACAGCTTGTGTTGTCTTTATAAACGTTTTATTAAAAGCATCTCATAAATAAATAGTGGAGTGAATGACCTCTTATTAAATCATCTTCCATAACTAATAGAATAATCTATAGAATAAATTCTATAGAATAATACATCCATTCTTTGGTGGCTAAATCATGTGAGACTGTAGTCAAGCACTTCCCAGATTTGAGTTGAAAAACAAATGGATTGAATATAAATGTCTTACCTGGGCTACCGCCACCTTGTGTGGTTCCAGTCATTGTCAGTTTGGTGTTTACTTCAGCGCGAGCGCCATTTTCGCCGACCGAGAAGGGTTTGTACAGATATTGTTCAGTGGCCGACACCTTCTCCGGTACACCGTTGTTTACCTTCGATTCCACATTCAACGTTGACTGAAGTATCTGCGTGTCCTTAATTTCCTGATAATTGCAAGAAACGTGGCTTCAATGAAGGTAAAAGTTAATATAATGTTCTATAATTACCATCAGTTACTGACACGTGAAATCTTTTGTAATGAATATTTTAGTTCTTTTACAGTATTAATTTGTTTATAAAATTAACGTCACTAATGCAAGTAAACGAAGAATAATATGTGACAGAAACTTATGCTTTTGTTTTCTCCATCATATGTTTAAGATGACGTCGAGCGACACGAAAAATTTGAAATTATCGGGACATATTTACAGCTGTTGGATTGTAGACGGCCGTCAAGAAGTCGTTTCTTCCTTGTTCACGATGCGCGCAGCGTGAGAGGTCGCGGCTGCGATGCACCAAAGTGGCACCGCCTTCTTGGGACGATGAGGCTTCAGTAAAGCAGGAACCGAACACGTCCACCTATCCAAAATTGAAGAATGTCAATAACTTTCTAGAAATTTCTTGTTATAATTACTCCAATCGCTATTCACATTCGCTTAAATGTCTGCAACATTGTTAACATCCATATTATTATGCTACGCATATAGGGCATGCCTGTGTCGAAGGTTTCTGCTCAGTCTGGAGCATTGAGATGATGGCTCTCTTAATATTAAGCGAGCGTCTGGTGTCTCCGTCCTCTGCACATATTTCCGGACCAACGCGACCATCTTGTAGGCTGAACTGTACCGCCTTATCGATGCCAGGCGGGCTGGGGAATTTCTGAAAGAAACGATTAATTTTAAAATCTATTCTGATTACAATATCTCTAGATCAATTCACAATCAAAAAACATCATACGGAAGTATTTTGTTTGATAAAACCTATGAGAAAAATTAACGTATCTATGTTTTACTAGGAGCACATAACAAAGAAAATTGTCAACCAAATAGGTAGTCACATATTAAAGTTTATATTATTTTACCTTGCCGTCAGGACCCGAAATGGTCATAGAGTTGACCTTAAGCGCGAGGGCACAGTTGCCCAATGCGGTCACAGACACCTGCCCGAAAATCTTGACACCTGTCTCCTGTTTCTCTGCTCCGGTCACATATATCGAGACGGCACCGTCAAAGCCATAGTTATATGTGTGGCCGTCCAGGAATGTCGGGGACGATGATGCTGAAAATATCGAAAGGCTCTTCGATAATTGACCGCTGACGATAGCAAAACTGCTGGGCAACGGGCTCCATTGTTCAGAGGTGGAGATTTCCTTGATCTGTATCTGATTGAAAATTATTAGTTATCACTAACATGAATAATTTTTTTTCATTTGAGTTTCTTTTAAACAGTATGTAAAAGCTAATCTAATGGTAAGGGCCTATTATAATGTCGAAGTATACATTGAGGAGGAGGATGTGTGGGAATGACTCTTGCTCTGCACTTGCAAGTACCACGTTTGCTGCTGATTTTGTATTTAAATGATCTTGTGAACTTATGTAATTAGTAACAAAATGTAAGATGACAAGACCGCAGAGTTTATTATCGGTTCTTCTCTGGACAGGTCCTCCGGTGGTAGGTTTTTGATGTTCAATAAGAGCTTAAAATAAGACTATATTGAATAAAGAAATTTCGACTTTCACTTTGTTGCATTCGCCACTTTGGGTCATGTCACCACCGACTCGTGACGCTACCTACCGTATATAATTAGGTGTATCTTTTAAGATTCAATCAGGCATTGTCCTTGAGATACGACAAACACAGTGTGAAATATCTATGCACTATACTTACTTCCTTGACATGACAGTGAGCAATCTGAAACAAACAAAGCTTGTATAGTAAGTTTTTTTTAATTTACTGTTTTAATCGATAAAGGGAAAGTTAAGTAAAAGAAAAGTTAACATATTCTTTGTCTTAGCCGTCCACAATAAACTATTATCGCTATGTTAACAGTTAACAGCTATGTTAACTAAATAATAATAAAGCTGACTTGTACAAACAAGAAAGATCCATTATCGGCACTTAAGAGGATGTAAATTGGGTCCAAATATAATTATGTATCAAAGTTAATTACTGTTCGTTGAGTCAACAGATGAACAATACATTAAATAATATATCGTCAAATGGTAAATTATTATCATTGCAAACAAATTACTCCCTTTATCTAGTGGATAACATTGATGGGTCATGTGGCTTCAGTAGGCATTAGAACAACAGTGTATTAACTAGGTGCTAGGTTCCGGGTCGAATGGGCCAAGTAAACAAATATGAATCAGCTGTAAACATGATTCGAGCTGTTTGGGAACATTCCAATGCTAAGATTGATAGTGGTTATCAATTTAATGAAGCGTGCACTATGTCCATGGTAGTTTTTTGCTTTTTTTAGTTAATTTTTAAAAACATTGCCCTCACTTTAGGATAACATTATCCTGTGTTGAAAGGACATTTTGCAAACATAAATTGCACAAGGACAAACACCCACACGCGAAACAACTATCTGTGGGTCGCACAAATAGTTGTCCCGTGTGGGAATCGAACCCGCGTCCCCCGACGCCGTATCCAATACCTTGGCAACTGCGTCACGGAGTCATCAGTAGTTCTTTAATGACACACAATAGGTCTTAATTAATCGTTCTGAGTTAAGTTATACAAAAGACAAAATTGGGAGTCACTTTACGCAACAAAGTTGCAAAGAGAGAAACTTTTTAAGAGTTAATGTGTGCTGAACTAAAGAGTTGCAACAAAGTTGGATTTATAGACTTTTGCTGAATAGCAAGAGTGCCGTGACAGCTCGATTTTAATTCAACATACTCGGGCAACCCTAGTTAAAATCCCGGTGCCAGCACCAATGAAACTGTCAATTTCAACTGCAGAACTATCACCTGTTCAGTGGTAAAGGATAATGTGAGGAAACCTGCGTATTTACGAAATAATAATAAAAAAAATATTTCGAAGATATCCGAAATATGAGATAAATAAGATATGAATTCACATACATGAAATATATTATATCGGCAGTGATGTTGCGTAGTAGAATATATATACAGAAGAATACCATCTTTACAGATTAGGCCTTCCTGCAGCAGTGTATTGGCTGTTTAACTATTTTATAGATAAAGTTTATATTTTATTAGCGTTCTATATTTTCGTCTGTCTGTGTAATATTTAGTTGCCGAACACACAGTACCGGGAAAAGTCACTGTAGGGTAATATAATAATGTGCAAATAATTAATTAGTGTATTTCAATGAGAGGTATCTTATTTTGAAGAATAACTTTTTAAAATCTCCTTCGAAACCTTTCACTTAAATTGTCAATAGATGGGATTTTTTTTTATAAACTTAATTTTTTCAACAGCATCAAACATGAGTTTTGAAATGGTGTCTAGATCTATATTATATTCGGTGGAGAATTATGGAAGTTATGGACGCGTTCGAGAAATAATACTTATACAGAGATAGGCCTGCTTGCGTTCAGCCCTCACAATTTCTCTGTACAATCACTTGACCGGCGATCGAAGCGGGCGAAGCGACGCGGCGGACCGAACTCAATTACCCAATTTGGCTAAATCGTTGGGGGAGATTGTCTTCATGATTTTATTTGGGAACCAAGTGGGGATCCGAGGCCGCTCTGCGCTCTAGACTTTTCCGAAGTACCCTGCAGATCAAGTGTTTCCTTTCATATGTTCTATCCCCAAGACATAATAGACATCTGCGTAGATCGACACAAAATTGAGACATTCAGATGTCCAACGCCTCAGTCTGTCTCTTAGCATGAACGCAGAGGATTCGAAACGTTGTGAAAAAAACGCCATAATTTCGTAAAATTAGTTTCATTTAGTAACCTTCTATCTATATAAATAAAATGATTGAATTCCGCCGTTGTGCAGGCATCTCGGAAAAAATTCTAGATAGATATCAGATAATTCTTTTAAGTTTAGATATCAGTATAGTTAAGGACCTAGATCCTTAACAAATAAAAATGTTTGATGTGTTTATTTAATGTAAATTTATTATAATTTCTAGAAATAAGACATTCATAAGTTATCATGAGCATTGAGTTTTTGTGCAAAGTATTTCATTTTCTAAACTTTTTGATGTATTCTTCTCTGTAGATAAAATAAATTCAAAGCAAACTAAGTCGATACCCGTGTGTCAGCTAGTGTTGTATCTATACAGATAAGTAATAACTTGTAAAAAAAAAACCGACTTCAAAACGGAAACTAAAAAACGTTGTTAATACCTAAAACATTTGAGGATTGCCCTCGATTTCTCAAGGATGCCATCATCAAATTAGGGTTTCCTTATCATGGTACCACCCTTGGGATGTCTCCTTTTCAACAAAAAAAGAATCATCAAAATCGGCTCATAAACGACGAAGTTATCCGAGAACACACATTAAAAAAATATATGTATATACGGTCGAATTGAGAAACCTCTTTCTTTTTTGAATAAATAAAATTGGAGTGTCTGTTTGTAATATTAAAATAACCGCGTTTCACTAAATGCATAATATGTGTATGGATGTATACACATATACTAAAATAAAATTTTTTACAATTTTTGTTTGTCTGTCTGACTGTCTGTTTGTTCCGGCTAATTTCTGAAACGAGTGGAAACATTTTGGACGGAACTTTCACTGGAAGATAGCTGATGTAATGAGGAGTAACTTAGGCTACTTTTGTTTTAGAATTACTTTTTATTTTAAATTCCACGCGGACGAAGTCGCGGGCACAGCTAGTAAAAAATAAAAGGCGATCGCGGTTATAGCCCATCCGTACAATATCTACGTAAATATAGTAAGTATTTATGCTGTGTAATGCTCGAAACTCCGGGAGTTTTAAAGTTGTAATTATGTAACGCGATGAAATGTATAAAACAGTTTATTCTGTAATATTCCCATCAATACAAACCTTGAAACTGCTCAATTAAAGTTAAAGTCAAAACCAAATTTATTTGAATACTATATTGATTTTGGTTAAAAGAACTATTGAAACCAGGCAATCCACCTCCGGCAGATTTAAATAAATAGTCTTCATTAGTTTTTGGCAAAACTTGCCTAGCACCTCTAATGTTTAGAGTGACAAAATTGTGAGTATAAAATTTGTGCTTTTAAGCTAAAATTCTAATCAACTTTTTCTTAAGATATTCATAACGTAATCAGCCCGAAGAAATGACAAATGTAAAGAGACATACAAAACAATTTTTAAAAGCTGCATTGAATGCTTAAGAACCCTATCAAAATATCTATTGTAACCAACTTACGTATAGAAAATCGCTACAAGTATACTCCATTACGCTCACGGATGCATCGTTCAGTGGTTTATGGATCGTACACAAATTAGACGGCATAAAGAGACATCATCCGTTGGCGTCATGTAATAACGTATCGTGGGAATGGGCCGGTGATGTTATTGCAAGAACCAAACAAAACTAAATACGTTTTAGTTAACACCAGCATTTACAAAGTACGCGATTCCACCAGAATTTCATGAGGTTAAGTACATCAAATTTGAATTTGCTTCGTTTTCTTTGTAGTTGTAAAAAAAAAGTCAACATTTCTTCCTTAAATGTCAAAGTTTATTCTGGTGGGATCCTGCGTGTGGTCAACTGTACTGCAAATAATTTTGTTACACTTATGTTTCGTTAACATTGCCCCCGCGATAAGAAGGTCGAGAACTGCGATAATTTTCACAAAGAACATCACAGCTTATCAACGTACCCTTGTCCATAATTTCGTCTTTGAAAGTTTACTTATTTAATGGTCATTGTCAAGGCTAAATTGATATGAGCGATAATTTGGTATCGAGTATAGTAGGTTTCTTAAATTTTTATTAAAGATATAATAAGTATGTTTCATTTTAATAAAAGTATATTCTTTTAAGTTATTTTATAAGCAGGATCGTTGGTCATAAACTTAGAATCTATTAGTGCCTAATTACTTGATTTAAGGTTCCATGCAACCAACAATAATCTTTGAATTAATAAAGAAACAATAAAACGTATTTATTATTATAATAGGTAGAATGGCACTGATAAAAGAAATGATGAAACTAAAAACGAAGAAGTATAAGTAATAATTCGATTTGCGAAATTTTTGGCATCTGTACTCATCACCATAGTTTTTTTTTGCCTCGGGTGACTGTCAGTTACTTTTATAATAACTATGACTTGCGGAGACTTAGGCCTGTGTTCTAGATAACTTAATATCATAGGCCTTGTTGAAATGCAAATGTTGAAAACAACAGTAAAATATTCCTTGCCCAGAAACCAATTTCCAGTGACGCGACCAAATTATTTTTCCAATTTTGTCAAATTTCTTTCATCGAGGAATACTACCACCCGGTTTCTGAAACACTGATCATCGTAGATGTTATCGTAGATGGCTTTTCAAATATCATTTGAGTTGCCAAAAGGATGGTTAAACTCTTTGAATTGATCATTCGAATCATTAATAAAATCATTCTGGGCAATTCAGAGAGTTAACCATCCTTTTGGCAAATAAAATTAAATTTGAAAAGCCATTTCTATTCAATTTCACTATCCACCGGTAGTATTGAATTGTTTTCTAACATACGTGCAGTTACCATCACTTGCACCAGAATGAATTTTAGTGCTGATGTTACTGGTATCGAAAAGTGAATTCTAACGTAAAGTTATCTGAGACCTTAAGCGTTTGCCAACAATTTACCAACGCTTCATTGACGACGTTATCATCGTTTGACCAATACACTAAAATAACTAATTAAAGATGTTTGTTTATAAAATAAAAACCAATATTAATCACTGGTGAGTTTAATTATGTAATCATACAAATTTAAGATTTAATTTGTTTGCTAATGAAAGTGAAAGCGAATGTCAAATCGATGTGATTTCTTGTGTGACTTTACTTTTTTCTAAATTGTCTGGAAACTTCTGGAATGATTTGACTGTAGCAATAATATGTCAACTACGATCAAGATACACATTTAATTCTCCTCTTACATTTTTGCCCATAACTTTCCTAAAGACGAAGACTCAAAAATAGTGTCGTATGTAAGAATTTTTTACCACCAAAAACCATCAACGACATTCTGTTTGAAACTTTTATTTCCAAACAGGACGTACCTAAGCCATACCTTTTACCTACATCCCTGTATATCCCTATTATACACAAAAACCAATACTGATTATTATAATAGAAGTTAGCCAATGGCCTAAGTTCAATTCTCGGTGACGGCACCAATGAAATTGTTAATTGCAACTTTAACAGATTATTTGTCATTTCTATTTAAGAGATATGTAGATTCTGTCAATCCACGGTGGAGTTGCATGACGGACTATGTATGGATAGCAAGCACTTAATACCTTATGTACAGAACAGAAACAAGGCTTTAATAAGCGGACTTACAAAGTTGGATCGAAATTAGTTATTAAGTTCGCCTTGCCGAGTTAATTGACACGTTGAACGTTGAACATTGTCACTGACGGTTGGCTGATAACGCAATCTCGGGTCAAAGTGGACGTTATCGTAGTATACCGTCTCGGTTTATTGCGAATTGGAATTATCACTCAGTTAGCGACAACGATGATATACATTCTAAGGTGATAAAGTTGAAAAAAGACAATAAATATTGCGAAACCGTACTTTGAGAGAATCAAGACATGCTAAAATCTATTGTTCCGTTAACCTTTGCTTTGTATGATTTTTAACAACGTTATACGCGGTAGACAAAGCAGTTTCAGCTGTTGCACAAATGGGCAGGCTCGTTCGGGATGTATCACGTCCTCGCAGAAGACCGGCTTAATAATACTCTTGTGTTTAGTCTGGTGAATGAGGTAGCCGAAGCCCACTTTATTATAAGGTGGCAACGCATCTGATATCCTACGAGTGTTGCAAATGTCAACGGGTGAAGATTATCACTGAATGTCATGTCAACCGTTGTCTCGTTTCCCACCTTCTTGCATAAAAAACGTCACCCCGTTCTTCTGCGAGATTGTGGTACTTACCCGGACGGACCTGCCCATAGTGCAACAGAGAAGACTGTTGCGTGGCCCTAACACAGCTTATTTTATTTTAATTTAATTTAATTTATTTGTTGTTCGTTTAAAATTTATTAATAAATATCTCAGGTGAAATCGCCTGTTAGTTTTATAGATCTGTACTTGTAATTCAACAATATCTTTGATGAAATTATATGGGCCTAGTTTTCATCATCCACCGGTGGTATTGATTTGTTTTCTTACATATTTTTTTTTCTCGCTACCAATAATAGTAAGAATATTAATGGTATCAGAAAGTGAATTCAAAAGTGAAGTTATCTAAAACTTTTAAACGTTTCACAACACTTTATCAAAGCTTTATTGATGACATGAATAATGGTTTAACCAATATATTATATCACTAATTAAAGATGTTTCTTTATAAAATAAAACCAATGCTATTCACGTGCGAGTATAATTATGTAAGCATATAAATTTTTTATTTTACTTGTTTGCTATTGAGGAATACCGGCGGAATATCTTAAGATATCGAATTTCTTGACTTTTTTCGAAAGTTTTTCACCATCGTTGACGAAACCCGAAAGTGCCTTACGCCGGTCTTCGGCGAGGTCGTGGTACCTAACCGGACGAACCTGCCCATTCGTGCCACAGAAGGCTGCTGCGTGGCCCTACCGCAGTTATCATTACTATTACGGTTATAATGGATAAATCAATCCATTTTTTTATTCAATACATCTTTCACGAACATTTATACTGATTAAACGTGAATTCCGCAGTTTTATTTAGTTTGTTAATAATGTCTCTCGAAAGTTTCAATAATTTCATTGCGAGTATTTCAATTTCAATAGTTGAATTGTGGAAAATAATGACTCGGAAGAGCTGCCACTGAAAATGTTTACGTTAAATATATTGAGTTACGTTTAATCTTACCGGAATACGCTGGTTTCCACAAAACGGCGAGTGTGATCAGAGCACTGAGCCTTCCGATACTTATACTAGGCGTCCCCATTGTGAGGGGCTATGAAATTAACACTTAATTCTTTATCAGTCTTGACTTAATCTAACAATACTATTGACTTGTTGCTCCCACGTCGAATGGAAGGCAAATGCAGGAGTTTGCGCCCCTCTACCGCTTATATAGATGCAACGGATTACGTCGGCCAATGGGACAGCGGCATTGTAAATTCGAATTATGAATTTTAATAATTGTTTGCGAGGCGATAATGGTAGTTGGCCTATATATAATACAAAGGTCGCTCTAGGAACAACGATATAAGTGAACGTTAGAAATTATAGAGAAAACAATTCCATGCCTATCGTTTTTGTTAATGTGTTGTGATCGGATATTGTACGCCTTTTGTTAACCGACTTCAAAAAAGGAGGAGGTTTCTCAATGATACCGTATATATATTTTTTTATATGTGTTCGAGGATAACTTCGTCATTTATGAACCGATTTTGATGATTCTTTTTTTGTTGGAAAGGAGATTACCCAAGGGTGGTACCATGATAAGGTAACCCAGATCTGATGATGGCATCCCAGAGAAATCGAGGGCAATCCTCACAATGTGTTATTATTTTCCTGTTTGAACTCAGAAGTTATTTTTCAAAATTATTGGTTAAGTGAACTTTTGCCAATGACTTGAGGTAAAATTAATCACTTGGCTTGATCATATCAATTGCAATTGCAACTTTCTTTTTAATAAAAAAAAAATCAAGCATCCTGCCTATGATTTTAGACGGGTAGAAAGATGGCCAATTTATCAGTCACCGACTTAAAATCTCGTCAGGTACCGGCTATTGAAAGAGACCGGCGGGAAATCTGAGTAGTCTTCACTTCACTCTTCCATATATATGGTAAGTACTATATATATGGTAAGGTAGACCAATATTATATTATATATTTTATTATCAATGTTTTTATTCAAATGAAATGTTCGTAGGTATTAACAAAATAGAGTTTTAACAAATATTTCTTACTAGTGTGGGCCCCACGTGTTATTTTCGTATGTAACAATTCCCGTAACAGGTTCTCGTAATCTATAGTGAGATATTGAGTATTTCACGTTTCTTTATACACAAAAAGGAACATACTTGTGCTGAGTGAGAGTTCGGAGACTTGTTCCATGTCTAAATAAACGTTTCGCTTACGAAATTTAGTTATTAAATATCCATTAACCCGAAGGGGACAGAATCGCATAGCCTTGTGTCACAAGTCACAATGTCACGTCCAACCGTCGTCGAAACAATTTCTATAAGTTGGATTATATTATCTATATGGGCCCAAACAACACACATTTAAAATTTATTTTTGTATAGTGCTTATCTCAGGACTTAAGATATTACAATAGATGCGCCTGGCATACCTCAAAATTTCCAATAAAACAATGTAGGTGTAAAATACACAGAGTTTGGTCAATTATGTTAGTTTAGTGGTTCTGAATCTTCGTTTGGATGGGAATCCGGAATTCGTGGGTTCGATTCCGGTGAAAAACTTTTTCGATTTTCTCAAAAATTTTACACACATTTAAATAACATTTTTATATGCACACACAAATGCAAATGATAGAAACTGCCTAATTTTATCAGGTTATATTTGAACAGTAAATAATTAAAGCCTATGTTTTTCAAGGATTATGTAGCCCTCTATTAGTGTGTGTAAAAATCTAAGCTCCAAGTAGGTATTATTAGAAAATAAATTCTACCTCTTTATAATATTAGAATGAAAATTAACAAGTTTAAGTAATCAAATGAAACTATGTTCACGTATTTATCGCGTTTATTTTTGGTTTTAATTCCCGACGTTTCGAACCCTTTACGGAGTTCATGGTCATGGGAAAAAGTTTCATTTAGTAATGTGTAATCGCGTCAATACAAGAAATTATTAAGCTTAAGTAAAATATAGGAATCGGAGGTCTTTGATTCAAATCCCATTGGCGTAAAGGGTTTTTTTTTTAATTGGAAAAGAGCTTTAGTTATCGGATGGATGCTCATATGCATATTTCTAACTAGCGAAAATCACTGTCGATGAACTTGCCACTTGTAACGAGAGATATTGAGTTCAATGAACTATGAATATTACTAACATCTTTGCGTGATTTGTAAAAAATCAAATATTTTTTTTTTAATATCGACTATTAGTTTTAATTGCATGGATGTACCTTTTTTAATTTATTGGAATAGAATTAAATCGTAATTCAATTTAATTTTTATTGATTTCATCATCGTTTTTATTTTATTCATTTAATTAAAAGAAATAAGAATGTCATTTATCGTTACTACCCTAACTTGCCCCTAACTTGCCCTCAACCACCAAAGGTTAACTGGACGAAAATGCTATTTAGCATTAAGTTCGCCTTTGTAAAAACTTTTAGTACAATAAAGAATATACAACCAAACAAACAAATAAGAAATCGGTAACTATGCAGAGTGGATAAAAATAGAAGACCACCTTTTGTGTGAAGCATTATTACATTTACTTCTGATTTCTTTTTTAATTTATTAGAAAAGAGCTTTATCGCTGAGATTTACTTTTGATGTTTAGTTGTAGTCATTGCACTTAAGTTGGGACTTACAATGTAGACAAATTGAAATTTTTTTTTTGCTGTTTTGTTTGTGTTTTTTTGCCATACACGTTCCGGATTACAAGACACTGGCCACTAAGCTAAGAGGTCGATATCAGATACAAGTTATAAACATATGGCAACATCGTTCAAATTAATATGTGATAACACTTAATCATTGATTGTCAGAATACTACTACAGAAAATACGGAAATACTAATAAGGAAAAAAGCCACTGACCTGAGAATAACCGGCGGAAGAAACTCAGCCAGACAATGTTTTGATTACTATTGTTTGACAAAGAAAAATGTTACAACATATTAAAGTCCACTTGAAAGAGCCTGATTATATTTAAATTTAGTATTCCATGTGACCATGAACGTTTTAGTGTTCAAAATATCGTTTGTTTAGAAAAAAGTCTTATTTATACTTAAACCAATTCAGAAAATATGCAGTAAGAGATGTGTGGTCAAATTAGATAAATTATGTAAAGTATAATTACTACTTTTAACTATAAGCCTAAATTACAGAAATAGCGGCTTATTTATTTGTTTTTAATTCACACAATGCATACAGTGATATAGTAGTATTGCGTAGTCAAGCAGTTATGGCTTATGGCCAGTTCCTATATTCAACGAACGACCGTTAGTTGCATAGCTTCTCATAACGACTTGTAGATAAAAGAAGTTTACACCAGGTTTCCATTCCTATCGAAACGAGGCGTTTTCCTTGCGAGCCGTTGCATTACCTACGAAAAGTGAGTTACTAACGTTCTTTTAATCTACAAGTCGTTATGAAAGTTGCGAAGCTGTTTAACTAACGGTCGTTCGTTGAATATAGGAACCGGGCGTTAGTGGTTGGACCGTTGCTTGGACGTGCGATCAGAGATTCTTTGTTCAAATTTCGATGCCGTCAGTTTATTTATTGATTTTTATATTTTTTACTATTTCAGATATGAAACATTATTTTCGTGTAGATAGAGAAAGCTACAGATAGTGGCTTTCTCCATCGACCCGATCTCTAGATATCGTGTAATATATAATAAATGTTATAAATTAACTCTTATGAAGTAAAAAAAAAACATACAGTCGAATTGAGAACCTCCTCCTTTTTTGATGTCGGTTAAAAAAACAACTATTCGAAATATAAAAGCGTTTTTTATTGAAACGGGTTAGATTTGCTAGAACGTTCTACGTTAAATACAACTGTTTTACAAATAAAAGAAACAGTCTATAAACGACATTCCTTTCTGATGAAACCCACGTCAATACAATGCCTGTTTCATATAATAGCTTGATATTTTTAATCCATATTATGAGATCCTGTTGTAGGAGCCACTTTTATTTAAGTAAATACGTGTCTAAGAAGCTATGAAGGATCGACCGGGCAATTGTTTTTATTCTTTACTTGATACGAAAATATTATGAATGTAAAAAAAATTAAATATAAGTTAGACAGAAAATAATTTATGCTGTTAACTAGGCGTCTCGTGCTGAAGATTCAGGCCAAAATCCTCGTAGAAATACTACTGAAAAATGTTGAAAGTGACAAGTATAAAAAATCTTGTTTTATATAGTAGAGATTATCTCTCAGTGTTTAAAACATGTCGTTCTATCCCTCTGGTTAACCATTACACTACAAAAACGTGATAAAGTACCAAATACCTTTGATATCACCTTGATGGTTGCCAGTCATGCTTTTCATGGCGTTCTCTAAGATTTTTGGCCATCACCAACCGTTGCCACCATCGGTACTCGCGGTGCGATGCGACTATGCCACTGGGATCTTCATAAAGGGAGGTTATAGCTAACCTAAAGGCCGGCGACGCTAGTAGGCATGAACATCATGTCTCGCTGGCTCGCATGCCACATTTTGCACATAATAAGTCAACGACCATTGGACAGTCACCAATAGACAAAACTCACGCTTGTTTGTAAACCCTTCTACAAAAAATGTCGGTGTTCGTCTTTCCTTACCAACAACTGTCTCATGGCAAGAGTCGCGTCTTTCACTCAGCGTACCTTTTCTTTTCTTTACCACTGTACCTCACATCCTGTATGAATAACTTAGCGTATGTTAAGAAAGTTTTACAAGTTTTTACAGAGACGTTTCGTGGAAAAGCACTAAGTGTTCGTTATTCCTTTTCCAGTGTGAGAAACACCCCTGGACGCGGGTTTGGACTGTGAACGTTTATTTTGGTTTGGCAGTGTTGGCGGGCGGGGACGTTAAAGTGTGTTAAAGACAAAGTCAAATGTCTTTATTCAATATAGAAGCATTCACTTACTTATTGATAGTCAAAAAACTCTACCACCGGAAGGAAAGCCACTGACCTGAGAAGAACCGGCGTAAGAAACTCAGCGGGACATTATTTTTTACTTGCCAAAAAAATTACAAATATGTGTACAATTATTAAATTCCACTTGAAAGAGCCTGGAGCGATCAATTCATTTCCAGAGTGTGTTGTCATTCAGATAATCACTAATACTATAATAGCCATTAACACACAAACGTTCCTTTACAAGTTTTTTGAATTTAGCAACGGATTCATTTTGAACGTTTTCTGGGATTTTGTTGTAAAAGCGTATACATTGTCCCATAAAAGATTTACTTATTCTACGCAATCTAGTTGAGGGTAGAACTAATTTATGCTTGTTCCAATTACATAACCTTAACGCTTCGCGAATATATTCACAGGCGCGACCCCCGTCAAGTCCGAAATAATTCTCCTCCCTCGCCTGAGTCAATGAGGATACGCGGGCTACGCTTGCGAACGGTCGCGTTGGGGGCGGTTGATATTTAGCAGCGTCCCAGCTGTGGGATATATGGCCGCTAGTTCACTTTACTTTACTGTACCAACAGAGCGTTGGGATAATTTTCGGCTCCCTGAAAATCTCGTAAGTATATCGTCGAGATCACTCGAACGATATTTTTTCGAAATCACGTTACTCACAGGAAGAAGGAAGAATCAATTTATTGCATATCTGAAGTGACCTCGTCTATATTTCAAGTTCTTTGTCATTCACACTTCACAGAAGAACGATGACGTTTGTAAACGTTTATGTGTTCATTTCTCTTGCTAAGCACTGTGGAACAAATGATTTGATGGAATTACAAGGCATAAGTGGCATCTGATTAACTGATACTGGTATGGGACACAATTATTTTTGTTTTAAATTCTTCTTTAACGGAGTAGTCAAGCTATTTATTGGATTTCGGACAAAGCATCGTGGATTTGATTCCAAACCTGAAAGTGTTTGTGGAGTTACCTCATAATTTTTTCAGATATGGGTGCTTGTCTAAACTTTATATGTAATTTTAAGACGCTTTTGCAGTACAGGAAAAAGGTTAAGTGAGGTAAAATACACAAAGCAATCCGTTATGTGACCACAGTCTACGTAAAGTGTTAATGTAAAGTGTTCAAGAGTGATTAAAACCATAAATGAAAAACGGCAAAATCAGCAATATAATATTATGTGTCAAGGTGTAATAAACTAAAAGTATCACGGCGATCGTGATGCTTATCGAGGTGCTAAGAATACTAAAATGTAAAGAATAGGTCTAACCGTCACTTTAAAATTCGGCTGAGGGTCAAGACTTGTGTTCTTCCAGGGCCTTGCTCTATTCTATCCTATCTTAAAGAGCAACGTCCGTTTACTATAAACATCACTCGCAATATCTACGGAGTCACTACACCCGTGCACGCGGCGAATATAACGTACCGCCAGTTCGCAACAATCAGTGTGATTGAAATCCTTATTCTGAAAGTACTAAGGCCGAGAATCCCGCGGTGCAGAAATCACGTATTCTGCTACTTGCGCAGATTGCTGTACGTTTATCAGAGTTTAAAATAGCGTTTCTTCTAATCGTGTAGGAATAAATCTTTCGGATGCTTCAGGAGCAGAGCGTAAAGTCAACCTCAAGGTCCTTTCCAGGCGATGTGTTCAATCTGTGCATGAGAACGCAAAATCGGTTCAACTTCATTGATGATATGTTTTGGTGTTAAAACAATTACACACCGTTTGTTAGTAATTATCTAACTTAATTAATAAATGCATTTATGTAGACAAGTATTGGCCATTTCAACGTACGCAAAAGGTAAAACAGAATAGGGTCCCTATTAATAAGACTCCGCTGTCTGTCAGTTTGTCCGTCTGTCACCAGGCTGTATCTCATGAACCGTGAAAGAGAGAAAGTTGAAATTTTCTTAAATGTATATCTGGTGCCACTATAACAACAATTATTAAAAAACGGAATAAAAATATGTAAGTGAGGCTCCCATACAACTGACACGATTTACTTGTCGTTTTATAGGTAATGGTACGGAACCCTTCGTGAGCGAGTCTGAATCGCATTTGGCCCGTTTTCTTTATTTCATCAGAATAAATGTCTTAATTAATTATATTGATGTGCTAAAAATAAAAGTAATTTCAGTAATAATTAACACTTAAAGAAGTCATCTCGGCCGAAACAGAATTTAGTGTACTGTTATATCATTATTTTATATCATACAATAAAGATTCTACTTTATATAGACAGCGCAAGCCAAGTCGTAAACTATAGCATAGGGGTCGTCGCTTCGATTCCCTTTTATCTGGCAACGTGTGTCAAATATATGGCATTGTTACAGAAAGCAGTTAAAATATCAACTCGAATCAAAAATACACCACCTAATAGCAGTTAAAGTATCACATTCTATTAAACAACCTGAGAAAGACACTTGAATTACAACGCAGTAAGTAGCTATATTCTAATTATTTTCTTAGAATTGTACACAATTATTGTAACTACTAACGATAACCACTCTAGCAAACATTCTAGCGACAAACAAACAGATCTAACTATTGTCCGAAGATAAGCTCATTTGGTAATAGCTTTACTGCTTCGTAAGAATGTTTCGTTTCGAATTGTATTTCTCGTTTGCGGTTCGTTTACGGAATAAATATCGGATTAGAAAAGAGGGAGACGCGTTAGAATCTTTTTAGTCTAATTCAAGGAATAATAATAATTATTACAAAGTATTAGTGGAGTACGCGGAATAGCAGTTATCTTGTTTCCGACTTTTTCCGACTTGAGGAAGGATTACTGAATTATATTTATGCCTTACGTTTACGATTTACTGCGGCAGGGCTACGTAGCAGCCTCGGCTGTTCCGCGAATGGGCAGGCTCGTCCGGGTAAGTACCACGACCTCACAGAAGACCGGCGTGAAGTGGAAGTATAATACTTTCGCGTTTCGTCTGGTGAGTGAGGTGGCCGGAGCCCAATTTTCAAAAGGTTGTCATCTGGAACCCTCGGCTGTAGCAGTTGTAGATGGGTGGCGGTGTTCACTTAACATCAGGTGAACCGCCTGCTCGCTTGGTAACTTAACGCAAAAGAAACTAATTATATTAAGCCTTTCATCTAATTTGAAGAAACGTGATATTGTATTTCTTTGTTGTGATGTTGATGATTGCTCGGTGTCCGGATGCTCGCTTTTAATTCAAAATAATCGAGTATCTGAGTGTATCTACGTGTTGGAAGATTATTGATTAGATGTAGTGGCGATCTGTGCAAGTTTACGGGAAGTCGATGGATGGAGTCGATGGATGGACGAATGGATTTTGCTTCGTGGCAGTGTGGGAGGCCTATGTTCAGCAGTGGACTCAAACAGGCTGATGATAATGATGAGTAACTGAGTTCAAATCCCGGTACCGGCACCGACGAAACTATTAACTAAGCGCTGGCTTACACGTGAACAGCGGCGAAGGAAAATATCGTGACGGAATCTGCATATTTTCGAAACAGTGACTAAATAAAAATATGAAATAGAATTTATTAAATACGAGGCCATCATCGTTTCAGCCGTTTTGACTGTTGCAGGCCGTCACGCCATCTAGTGGTGGTTGTTAAACTACGAGTTATGCAACCAATAAAATTATAGAACGCTGATACGTAAATAATAACTACGGAAAAACTGTAGAGCAGGCATCGAATCAACGGTCTGTAATCATGAGTTCGGCAACCTAGCCTCTAGGTCATTGAACTTCTAATATCTTTCCAATGATATGCTTTTGCGTTTCATCACAATGATTTCGCAATAT
Organism: Iphiclides podalirius; assembly: GCA_933534255.1. Lineage (NCBI taxonomy): Eukaryota > Metazoa > Arthropoda > Insecta > Lepidoptera > Papilionidae > Iphiclides > Iphiclides podalirius. Next base: position 1,046,597 of record OW152839.1, on the reverse strand, counting down.
TAACACCAATGTACAGTGTTACACGTGCGGAGCGCATCCGCTACTCTCCGATAAATTATTGCAATATTAGACTGTTACAAAGTAACGCGGGGCACTTGGGGCATCGGTTATCAATTCGCGTTAGATTGGCAATTAAGTAACGGAACTTATGGAGAATTGATTTTCTGTCCTCAATAGTTCAGGACTTCTAAAACTGATCGTCTAGATCTCCAGTGTTACGTAAGAAAAGGGCAGAACACCTGACTGCTCAAAAGTTTTAATTGTAAGTCATTTCTAATAAAGACCGCAATATTTGCAAATAACTTTTTCGTAATTAAAAGGCGAGTGATAATTGATCAATCACTTTGTGAGACCTTTTTAGGGTTCCGTAAATTAAAAGGTAAAAAAGGAACCCTTGCAAGCGGCAAAAACAAAGATCTTGCGCCACAAATAAACACGTAATTCCCAAAAATAAAACAAGTTACAAAATTAGGTAAATTTAGGTACTTACAACTTTTCGCGAAGATATAAATTTGCCCACTTATTTTTGTCGTGTTGACGACGTTAGGACCTTGATTTTTACACACCTAATAGGGACTTTAGGGATAACTATAGAAGTCAGTATTTTGTAAAAACTAGCTAGGATTATCCGTTCCTGAGAAAATCGGTGGTGATTATTTACCAATTTTATTATGGTATAGTGGGTACACTTGACCGATTTTTTTACACACTATGTTTTTTTTTTCATGTGAAAAGTTTCCAAGCGAGCATACGGTTCACCTAATGGTAAGTGAATACCGCCGCCCATGGAATTGTTTTTTTTTTATGTGAAACGTTGCCAAGCGAGCAGACGGTTCACCTGATGTTAAGAGAATACCGGCACCCATGGACGTCTGCTATACCCACTGTTCCAGATGCGTTGTCAATCTTTTGAAAATTGGGCTCCGGCTACCTCACTCATCACACGAAACGCGAAAGTATTTGTCATAATTCCACTTTACGTTGGTCTTCTGTGAGGTCGTGGTACTTACCCGGACGGGCCTGCCCATTCGTGCAACAGCCGAGGCTGCTGCGTGCCTACCCCACTACCTATCTGTCTGTCGGTATTTACTTAACACCAGGTGAACCGCCTGCTTCCTTGGCAACTTTTCACATAAAAAGAAAAAAAAAAGATTTATATTTGAGTAAGCTTGAGATGTCATTTTGCCCGGTAAATTTTATTGGGGACATAAATTAGTCTCAGAATCAGCGGTCTGGCGACGAACAGCAGCTTAAGTCTGTAATTAAAAATAAACACATTTTATTACCAATGATGTCGTTAAAATCACAATTGTTTCATTGTAAAGATCGTATCAATTTTACAACTCTTAAAGTTTTTAAAAGTATTATCACAAATTGGTACAACGGCATTTGTTTTAGGAAATTTTTAACAACATTTCAAGGAGAGGTCATGATCGAGAATTTTCTTCTCCTCTTTCTCGCCTTTATCCCACCTGGGTGGGGTCGGCGTTACATGTTACGTTAATGTTTACTTTGCCAATAACATTAAACATGAATGTTATTGGCAAAGTTTTTTTATATTCGCCCGCCGTTATATTTACGAAATATTAACAAAAAAAATTTTTCGGAGATATGTGAACCAATCCGCAGTGGGGTCGTGTGGTGTACTATGACATACAAACTTTCGCGGTTCGTCTAGTGAGTGAGGTAAACACCGTTTTAAAGGTTGTCAACGCATCAGCAAGCCATCGGGTGTCGTAGGTATTCATTTAACATCAGGTGAACCGCCTGCTCGCTCAGTAACTATCATCATCATCATCATTTCAGCCTGTTTGAGTCCACTGCTCCCCCACATACTGCCACGAAGCACGATCCTGAGCCACCTGCATCACCTGCACATTTGCACAGGTCGTCACTCCATCTAGTGGGGGGGTCGTCCCACACTACGCTGGCCAGTTCGAGGCTGCCACTCGAGTACCTTTAACAACGTTACACATAAACAAAACAAAATGTGTTCGCGTGAAAGCCAAAAATGGAAAAGCAGTATGAAAAGCCAATACGGCCGAAATACTTGACGTCTGCGTCAGCTTGGATGTCCAAGGGTCGGTAACCAGCTACCCTGATGAGTAGGTGCATCTGCACTGAACCGTTTACCTTCTCATGCTATCAGCGCCCTTTGACCTCGGCTGTGCAGTGTGCAGTGTGTTGATATCTGTCGTTTGCTCGCTTCGTTGACACTTGCTCTGATAGGGCGCAGGGCTCAGCATAGGAGGTATACCTTGGCAGTCTTTGTTTACAACATCGAAAATGATGTAAATGATAATAATATTTTACTGCATTTATTTGTTAATTTACCGGCTTCTCTCCCTTTCACCCTAACGCTCGGCCGTTTGGTCTCCCCTGCCGAGGGCTTCCGTCTGGTTGGGTCCTATTTATGTATGTGTTATATAAAATATATATATCTTTATGTTTATTTTTATTTATGGACATGGCCAGACGGGGGAACAAGTAAATATCCCCCGATAATAAGGTTTTACTTCTGGCATTGTAACACCCACAAATCAACACAAGATAACCACAGCCAAATAACGGTATATTAAAAGGTATTTTTGTTATTATAATTTGCACTGGAATAGTAAAGTCATAAAATGTTGGCTTTACCAGCGGGGTCTTTACTCCGCAACGGCTGAACGGAATCAAATGAATTTAGGAATGGAGATAACATGTTATGCGACGTTTTATCAACTTTCTCGATTTTAAAACGGACGACATTACCTATTAGTTGATGACTCCGTGGCACAGTTGTCAAGGTATTGGTCTCGGCGCCGGGGGTCGTGGGTTCGATTCCCACACGGGACAACTATTTGTGTGACCCACAGATAGTTGTTTCGGATCTGAGTGTTTGTCCGCGTAAAATTTATGTTTGTAAAATGCTTTAAGAACACATGATATTGTTACCCTACAGTAAGGACATTGCCATTTCTAAAAAAAATGAAACTTATTTAGTTTTTAACTCTACTAAGCTTACACTTTGTAAGTTAAGGACATACCAATCGACATATTCTATAATTTCACAGATCTTTTGTTTTATAGTTTTAATAACATTACGTATTTTATCAAAGAAGAATAACTTAAGTGTGCAGTCAGACAAAATTTTTGCGCAAATCAAAGACAACGGAATCTCAGGTTAACCGCCGCCGAAACGATGGTGAAGACGAAAATACTACGAAAACTAAATTAAATAATTACATCGATTCTTCCACCCCTGTCAATCGTGGTGTAGTGACGAACTTCTAGCTGTCATGATGCCCAGCACAGCTCCGCCATTTTGACATTCCACCCACTCGAAACCAGTGATCGTTGTTCATTACAGCAAGGGTAATAGGCAATTCACTGGTACACTCTCGAGGCATTTTTATGTGCGAAGGTGGCAAGTGAGCTGGCGGTTCACCTGATCTTAAGTGGTAGCCGCCGCCCATGGACATTTGCAACACCGTAGTGTCGCTTATATGTTGCCAACTTGACAAAATCGGCCTCGTCTACCAAACTCAATAGACGAAACGGAGGAGTATAACCGTTCTTCTGTGTGAGATCGTGTTACCCGGAAGGACCTGCCCACTTGTGCAACAGCCGAAACTGTCGCGTGGTACTAACACAGTCGGAGACCTGTGGACCTTTGCTTTTTTACCATGAAACATATCTGTCCCTCTACTTAATTACGTAATATATAACGTTTGAAGTTTGACCCTCATTACGAAGCTGATACAGGGAGCGTTGGCCGCTCTATCGAAGCCCCTTCGATAGGAGGTCGGACGCCTGTGGGGGTGCCATTTATAATGCACAATCATAGTAATGTTTGCGAAGCTATAACGATCGTGGGGCTGATGCACTCTCCGTTTACTTCTGAATGTTGAACCGGCGATGTTAAGATGCATTTATAAACGCGAATATGTTTATTGGTTAAAGATTATCAGTTTAACGTTTATGTCGGGGACTTATTTCTTTACTTCACAAAACCTTCAAAAAAAAGTCATTACAAAGGGCATGTAAAAAAATAGACTTGTTTTAATAACGAAAAACAAAACCGACTCGCTATGTATTCATTTTTCAATTGATTTTCAGGTGTTCCCTAAGCATCTCCGGAGCCCAAAATCCAATACCAATGAAATTAATATGGTACCGCACGGGAAGAGAGATCACTCAGTCGAAAGTAGGTAAACAAAAAAAAAAATACAGTCAAAAAAAAGTCAGTTGAAACACTATATTTAATTTAATATGCTTTATTCTTAAAAAAATGCACCCGGGGCGTGGAGAGATACGTTACATAATGCTAAAAAAACTTTTAAACTTTGCCTTAATATTCAAAAATCAACTCTACATAATAAAAACTTTTAAACTTTGCCTTAATATTTAATATCTATAATAAATATATATAGCATATATATGTTCATATTATAGTCTATCATTTGAGCAATACATTCAGAATCCGGTGAAGTTGACATGGATTTTACAGGTCACGGGTTCGATGTTGGTCTTTTCAAAATTAGAACGAATAGAGATATAATTATCAATTATACTTTTGAGGGAGTCAAGACGACTTACGTCAATACCATAAAATGAAGTAGAAATATTTTGGCAGATACATAAGATTAGTTTTAAAAGGCTATATATTTGTGGAAACTTTTATTTATTTTAAATTACAAACGCCAATGAAAATATAGACACAGGCTATAAATATTGGCTCAAATATTTGGTACAGTTAGAGCTGGACACTGTTGCATAAAATGTCACTTTCATAGTTTGCCACTTAGCCACACTTAGACACATAGTAAATTCTTTACGAAACAAAGTATGTAAATATACATGACCTACCTTACATTATAATTACATACATTGATTTGACTTTTATTTATTTAAGAATTCGTAGTTCTCAGCTTAACGAATGACACGGTTAAAAATTATGACAAGAAAAACGAAGCACAAATCAGTAATATTTGTTTTTAATTTTCATTAAAGGATTTACGAAAAGCATCATCATCTTATCTCTAAATTTTTCTACGAATTGATGAACATTCCAGAATAATTGTTGGTTCAAACACATCTGAGGAGCTTTATCGCATCTCGTTATTGCACTTTTGAACTGTGTTATATATTATTCATTAACATATTATGTTTATTAGATAATTGAGAAGATAAAGTAATTCAATGTAAGTGAACTTGTGAACTGCATTCATTATCCTAGTAAGCAATAACATTTTGTTATAGAAATTTATAGGCTCACACAAAGTTAAACAATTATTTCGCAATAATATAACTATAACAAAACATTCAGTGAAGGCCTGATATATAAAAAAAAATTAAATAACGAAATGTAAAAGGTAATAATTACAATTAAAAACTTATATACCTACCTTGCATATTGCAGTATTTTTTCGCAGGCTTGCAGTCGCTTTGTTCGGGGTTAACCTACTATCAGGTAGGTTAACCCCGAACAAAGCGACAATCAAAATGGCGTGTTGGATAGTGAACCTGTCTCGAAAGGTATGGGTTCGATTCCCCATACTGGAAAAGTAGTGTGCGATGAGCATACTGCTATTCTAGTGTCCGGAAAAGCATATTTTAGTATGTTTATCAGTTACCCACAGTACATCTCTGATTACTTTGAATAGCGTTGTTTCAAAATGCGTCTTAACTCATTAATTTATTTGTTTGAAACTGGTGCCGCCGCTTGAATCTGAACCTGCAGATCTTCAGGCCACTGGTCATCGTCCGGAGCCATAGACCGTCGCTGTTTAACGATTGTTTGTACAAATATTGTTTTTCCAGCTGCTCTGCCCCAGTTTTAGAAGAAAGCTCTCCCAACCCTGAAATAAAGGAGAAAATATCTTTGATTGCTTAGGCAACGATGGTCTAAAAATAGAGGCAGTTAAAAATGATAGGAAATCTAGTTGTAAATTAAAATAACAGGCACAATAATAAATATTTAGGACACATTGGTACACAATCTTCTATATGGGTACTAGATTACTAATAAACATTAATAAACTATATAAATATACTTTTCTTTTATAAATAAATACATATTATAAATATATAAACACCCAGACATTGGAAGAACACATGTTCATGACACAATATTTTTCCAGTAGTGGGGATCGAACCCACACTCTTTGGCAAGAGGCGGCTGAACTATCCATTATGCTAATCGGGTCATCACTGCACCAATGAAATACATAAATTACGTTTAAGAAACGTTTTCCATTCGCCAATCCGATGACTCCGTGGCGTAGTTGGCAAGTATTGGCTTCGGCGTCGAGGGTCGTGGGTTCGATTCCCACACGGGACAACTATTTGTGTGACCCACATATAAATGTTCCGAATCTGGGTGTTTGTCCGCGTGAAATTTATGTTTGTTAAACGTCCTTACAACACAGGATTATGTTATCTAAAGTAAGGGCAGTTTTTAAAAGAAAAAAAAAAAAACACATCAGTGGGGTCGCAATGGTCTAATACTACTTTTACTTTACTTTTCTTTACCATCCTGACATAATTATATTATTTTTTTTATTTTTCGTTTAGTTACTCTCAAACGTAAAAGTAACAGCCAATACGTGGCCCACTGCTGGGGAAAAATCTCCTCTGTACAGAGGGTAGGTACGGACCCCAATGCAGATTGGCGGACTTCACATATCTTCGAAACATTTTAAACGTGTAGGTTTCCTCACGACGTTTTCCTCCACCGCTGAGCACGTGATAAGTCAGCGCTTAAAAGTAACAATTTCATTGGTGCCGGGAATCGAACTCGTGATACTCGGGTATATTGAATAAAAGCAAGCGCCCAGACAATGAGCTACAGTAAGCCGATACAGACATATTTTTAACGTCCTGATATGTTGAACGACTTAATGCGTATTTTAATGTGATAATAAATCTTATTAAAGAATGTGTTAATTGCGTTGTTTATAAGTATAGACTATTGGCATAATTAAATCTACAATTGTAATGGTAAGTTATTACTGTTTACAATTGTTCACGCCTCCGATACAGATGAGTTTAGTGCCGCCTTCGAGTCACTTGAACTTTATTACAATTGAAAATGAATACAGAAATTGCAAATAGCTAACGTATAAAACAAAGGTAATCGATTAAAATGTGTAAAAAAAGTATGAAAAGTTTTTCACCGCTATGGGAATCGAACCGCCGTCTTTGGGATTCGCGACCTGAGGCTTTAACCACTAAGCTAAAGGGCTGATTGCCACACCAACGAAAATCTCAATATATTAGTGAATGAAAAAGTTAGATTGATGAATAAAGAAAGTGATTGAACGGGAATGATAGTAAGTATAACGGAAAATACGGCGACAGTGCGTCAGATGAGTATGGAGTGAAATAGTCAATGAAAGGTTTAGAGAATGGAAAGACCGACAGGCCAGATGGTATACCTGGTGAAGCATTAAAATATTTGAAAGCTGACATATTAAAGTGACTCACTTTGTTTTACAATGAATTATTGCAGAGTGCTGATATCCCAAACGATTTGTGCAATAGGCTTGTGTCTATTAATAAAAGCAAGGGTAAGGGAGCAAGGGGATCTAACGAACTGCAATAGATACAGGAGAATATAGCTTATGTCACACAGTATGAGGATCAGGGGGAAGATAACAGAGAGACTAGTAGAGGAGAGATTTACGAGACCCAAAAGCAGTTTGAGTGTATGCCTAGTGATGGAACAACGGATTCCACATTTGCACATCGTCAGCTAAAAATACAGACGTGAGCTAGCGCGCTTACCATCAAAGGCTGCATCGCCACTTACCATCAGGTGGGATGGCAGTCAAGTGCTGGCCAGTTCTAAATAAAAAAAAAGAAAAAGACGTGTTATGTATTCCACAGAAGTGCTCAGTTTCTAAAATGTAATCGTTGTTCTGCATGCTAAAAACAACAACATAATCAGGTAATAAATAATAATGTTGATGCTAATTCGACTATCGATATACCAACTCGGAGATTATTCCGTAAACCACAGATCAAATGAAAGTCGCGAAAACCCATAGTAACAACACAATCTTAGACTATCTAGAAGTTAGTCTTTGTTTCACATCACTGGTATTGAAAATACAACCTTTGATGTCGGGTTCAATTTGCAATCAAATTCGTTTAAATAAATACGTTCTTTCCGCTCTGATTTATGTCTAGTTTATTCCAATGTAGGAATATTTTATGGTAGAACCAGTTTAAATTTAGACCACACAATAATCTGTTCAATTCGGTCCGATCCGCCTTTTATACACAATGAATACAAGAAGCCACAAATCTTCTGCAGCAACAAAAGCCATTTCGCTCAGTTTCCAGATAGGCGACGCGACAAAATTTAACTTTAAAATTTTATTGCCGCCCGGGAGGCATAATTTTGATGTACGACACGACGCGAAGATCGGCCATTGTGACTGCAAAGTTGAGGCGCGACTGCGAGCGGCTTCAATCGCTGCAGACGCAGGCGAGCACCGCATAGACGCAAGCGTTTTAGAGCAAGGCGGGAAATTTGCAACGATTCCGCTAATACACGCCCCCCGCCTTACTGTGACAGTTTTAAAACGTTGGGCCTGTTGGCCAGAAGAGGCCATTATCCGTCTTTTAATACATGTAACAAACTAAAGCCGTCAGTAATAAATATAAGAACTAGTCCATTATTTCGTCTGAGATTTTGTCTATGCTATTTAATAGCAGAGCGAGTTTTTGGCTCTTTAAAACGTTGCACTCGTGATATCAGCACAAACATTGGTAATTAAAATTATACGTATCTGTTACTTATGTTCACAGGGTTTAACGTAAATTGCTTAAGACTGTTTTAAATAACATCATAGAAATATGTTTGTATAAAATTTACACTTTTATACTATCTAGAGGAATGGGATAGTCAAATATGAAAGCACAGTACGAACATTCGGTTTCATTTCAGCCAACTGATTAGACCAACGTCTTTCTAACTGAATCGAGTTTACTTGTTAGGAATCTACGGAAAGTGAAAACTCAACGAATAATCAATAATCATCCACTTTTCGGATTCTAATGAGCCTCTCGGTATATAGAATGCAGATGAGTCTTATTCTGTTTTTTTTTTATCTGCTAAGGTAGCACACGAGCTGGCGTTTCACCTGATGTTAAGTGATAACCCATTGACATTTTCAACATCCGTAGATGCAGATGCGTTGCCACCTTTCAATAAAGTGGGCCCCGGCGACCTCACTCACCAAACGAACCGCACAAGTGTAACACTTCCATGCCGGAATTCTGTGAGGTCGTGGTACTTACCCGGACCTGTCCATTCGTGCAATAGAGAAGACAGTTGCGTGGCCCAACCACAATTGGACAGTTAAATGTAAGTCTTAATAACTTTACTGTGGTAGGGCCACGCAGCAGCCTCGGCTGTTGCACGAATGGGCAGGCTCGTCCGGGTAAGTACCACGACCTCACAGAAGACCGGCGTAAAGTGGAAGTATAATACTTTCGCGTTTCGTCTGGTGAGTGAGGTGGCCGGAACCCAATTTTCAAAGGTTGTAAACGCATCTGGAATCCTCGGGTCAGCAGATGTCTATGGGCGGCGGTATTCACTTAACATCAGGTGATCCGTCTGCTCGTTTCGCAACTTATCACATAAAAAAAAAATAACCGAGATTGCTATGTAAGAGAGAGAAGAGAGTTTGTTAACATAATAATTATTGAAAATCCCAATCGTTTTACAGTTCGAATACGTGTAAATAAATCCCGAGATGTCGTTGACCTCTGCTTTATGCGTTTGGCTCGAATCCCTAAGTTTAAATCTCTGAAAACGTTTAAGAGGAAACCTACAGTATAACTACACGCTGTGAGGCTTCTGGAAATATATGTGTTGTTACAGGCGAACGTTACAGACGCTAACGGATGTAAATGTTAGTGTTTTCAGCATCGGGAATGTCTCTAGAGTGGGGGAGGGGAAGGGAGATTTAAATTTGAAATTGAAGAAGACTATCACTTCAGTGGGATAGGGGCAGGAGGATGATGATAACTTGTATACTTGTCCATTTTAAAAAGTTCGCGTCAAACGAAGTCATTTGAAAGAGGCTATTGCACTTTCGGATGTTGGTTAATAATGTCCAGATGGTGAATGGTTATTTGTAAAAAGATTTTTTATTGGTTGTGGCGGCTATTCAATATTGGGGAGACTAACTTTTCCAGAAGCACTGTTGAGCATAATGCATGAAAGCTGATCTGTTACTGTGAGCTAAAACTCGATTACGAACTCTAGTCGTTGATGTTTGTTGTCTTTCTTTCTAATCTCGTGGGCGTCGGGAACGCTCAGAGCTCGATTCCCTAGTGTGAATTTGTAAATTTATATTATTTTGGTCTTCAAGCCGCTCTACTTGACTCTCTCCGACTTGTAAGACGATTGACACTTTCCGGTAAAGATTCCTCATTACGACGTATTTTTGTTGCCCTCGCCTGGGAACTCTTTCTAGAAAGAAGAGATCTTGATCTTTTGGGCATTTTAAAAAGATAAAAAAATTAAACTGCCTTTGTATTTAATAATTTGCTAACTATTGAACAGGAATTAGCTGTATAAATGAGATTGAAAAATTATAAGAACTACTAAGTCAGTCACTAAGCTGTTTGGATAGTTAAATTACAATATACTAACATTTTGAAACTTGTGATATCTTTCGAATGGAATGTCCGAATTTAATAATTCAAAAAGTTATATAAAGATATTGAAACAGTCTTAAATATAAAGTAATTTATTTTTATAAGGATTAATACCAAGATACAAATAAAGAGCCTTTTCTAGCGGCGGCATTTCAATCAAAATTTTAAAATAAAAGAACACTTATTGTGGCATAACTATAATAGTTAGACATACGCTGTCTCGACATTTTTGTACATAATGATGTGTTCTACAAATTCGTAGTACATTATTTTATTTTATCATCAACAGTTTCCGCAGCACACGCGATGTAAAGAATATTTTAGGTAATGTTTGTACACTTTGGGTTACATTATTGAAGTTTTAGTAAGGATCCCTATTTTTTTGGAAAATATAATATAGCCTATATCAACCGGGGATAATGTAGCTTCCCAACAGTGAAAGAATTTTTCAAATCGGTTCGTAATTTCGGAGCCTATTCAATACATACAAACAATCAAATCTTTCCTCTTTATAACATAGTATAGTTAGTTTCAGATTTATTTCTTATCCGCTCATAAGGTTAATGAGATAAGAGAGTTCATTAATTATATTAATTGGATTACAATATGAATGCGTAGTCATGTGTCAAAATAATAATGCAAAGAGGTATTCAAAAAATATTCGAAGGGAGATACGTCTGTACGCTACAGAACACGGGAGAGTTTGTATTTTCTAAAAAAAATAACTCTTGCATTTCTAAAATGGCTGCGAGGAGAGGATCCGCGGGGAAAAGCTAGTGCAACATAAATTCAATACAAAAAAACAACGGAGTGGAGCTGCATGGTCAACTCTGTCCTGGCCGCGACCCAAATGTTGCTATTGCGTAAAGCAGCCCCCTCCCCTCACACCACCTCCCCCACTTCGGGAGACCAACGTGGAACGAGCCGATAGTGCCAGAACGGTATCGTGGAGCAATATAACACTGCGACTCTATTGTGGCTGGAGCTTGGTGCAATCGCACTCGAGCTAGCTAAAGCTACATTTATGTAAGTAAAAAGTTGGCGAGTAGAAGATTCACATGAGGCCGAGTGATTACCACCAGTCCAGTCCGCCACCCATGTACAAAACCTGACCGGTTGCAGATCAGTAACAACCATTAAAACACATGAAACCCAAAAGTATATACTTTTACTACACGCCGGTCTTTTGAGTGGCCGTGGTACTTCCCTGGTCGGACCTGCCCACTCGTGCAACAGTTGCCCTGCCACAGTTGACACGGATGAGTAACTTTTACCTTTCCTTTAATACACCACTCCGTTGCTTGAGGTTTAAGGATTGACACGCCTCATCACGTTCATCAGACGTAGCACAAAATATAAATAATTCTGACGAGTCCATTCTAACCACTAATTTGCCAAAACCTAAAAATTTCTAAAACCTAATTTGAAACAGTTAAAGTCTTGGGACCTTGACTTTGAAGAGTACACAGAGTCAATTAATTCACTAACCATCTTACGTCTCGTAATATGGTAGAATTTCATGTCAGTAAAATGTCATTAATTATTGTCACATTATTATAAAATGAGACAGTAATGAAATCTCACTGAGAAAATATCGAGATCAGATCTCCATTAAGAACGTTTATTTATTTGAATCATTTAAGAATTAATAACTCACCCATTCTCGCCATATTTTTTGTTCTTTCTGCAGCAGGAAGGTAACTTACGTGGAGTACTTTAGGATCACCTGGAAAAATAACACAGAAATCCTGATGTTTAAATTTTGAAACAGAAAAGCTAATTAGTGAAACTATTTTGTAGGCACAACATCATTTCAAGCTTTTTTAGTCCGTCTCTTAGTTAATTTAAGACTATTGGGAAGAAGTTAATGTTAGAATTAACGACCCGATTGGTGTAGTGAGTGGTGCACCCGCTTCCAGAGCCGCTATAGGGTGTGGGTTTGGTCCCCGCTAGTGGAAAAATATTGTGTGATTATTTTTCCTAAATTCCATATAAGTGTTACTTCTAACCTCATAAACAGCACAATCTTTAACTGGTTCATAAAGTTAAACCTGCCAAGGGGATAACCGAGAAGGAATTCTGCCGCCAAATCTTCGTATTTCAACCGCCTTCAAAAAGCGAGGAGGTTCTCAATTGGACTACATTTTTTTACGTTTGTTACCTCGGAACTTTCCACTGAGTGAAACGATTTCGATGATTCTTTTTATATTTGAAAGCTGGTGCTTCCCATGTGATAATTTCATTGGTATTGGATCCTGGGCTCCTGAGATATAAAATTAACTATAAAATGAATACAGAGCGAGATGTTTGAAGACGGTTTTGTTTTACTTTAATAAAAAATGGACTTGTTTTTACTATGAAAAAAAAAAAATAACTTAATAACACAACATCAGCAGCAAGCAGTAAACACGTGAGTCGCTCAAGACATTCTATTTTACTCTCAATCTATGAAATAACATGGCTTGTTCATTTAGGGTTCATTAATTGATTTGCCATTTATTACGCGTACAGCAAAGCCGGTGCCGGCACCGATTTAATTGTTAACTTTAACTGCTAACGTCATCAGTGGTATAGGAAAACATCTTGAGGAAACAGGTATATTTGCGAAATAATAACAAAAAAAATGTGAAGTCCGCAGTAGGCTCGTGTTTTTTTTATGTGACAAAGTGGCAAACGAGCTGGCGGTTCACTTGCTGTTAAGTGATAACCGCCGCCCATGGACACTTGAAACACCCGTAGGGTTACAGAAGTGTTGCCATCTATGAATAAAGTGGGCCCCGGCTACCTTAGTCACCAGGAGAAACGCAGAAGTGTAACACTTCTACTTTACGCTGGTCTTCTGTGAGGTCATGGTACTTACCCGGACGGAGCTCATTCGTGCAGCAGTGAACACCGTTGCGTGGCCCTACTACTTTTAAATGGAAGGGGAGGCCTTTGCCCAGCAGTGAGGTATATAAAGGCTGGTGGTCTTTACTTTACTTTGGTTTAAGATACATCTGAATAAAGTGGTTGGAATATTTATTTAATCTCAACTTGTGACTTTGAGTCTTTGACGTCGAATTGCTGTTACAAAAGGACTAGGCGCTATCAGATTTCAGTTACATAAAGGAATAAACTGGAAACTTGATTAAACGAAATTTAAACAAATCGGCAGGTCCCTCTGGGGAAGTACCATGACCTCACAGAAGACCGGCGTGAAGTCGAATTGTTATACTTCTGCATTTTGTCTGGCGAGTGAGATGACCGGGACCAATTCACTAAAAGGCGGTAACGCATCTGAAATCTTAGGGGTATTACAATTGTCCAAAGTTAACGCCAGGTGAACCGCCAACTCGCTTGCCAACTCACATAAAAAAGAAACGTAGGACGTATTGTTTATGTGAGAGGATGAAGTATATACACTACTTTCAGCGAGAGGTTTCAGCTTTCAACGAACGCTTTGCAAAACTCAAAATTCAGCATGACGCTGCGGTAAATTTGAGTTACGCATAGGAAATCTATCGCGACGCGTTAAGGTTTCATTTGCGACGGCTGCGTCCGACTTCGGCGGGTGAACTTTTACGGCTGTATTTATTCGTCGTCGACGAATAAGCGACGAATCATCACCGGTTAACGATACGACCCAGACTTCATTACTACATAGTATAAAACAAAGTCGTTCCGCCGTCTGTCTGTCCCTATGTATGCTTAGACCTTTAAAACCACGCAACGGATCTTGTTGCAGTTTTTTTACTAGATAGTGTGATTCAAGAGGAATTTCCGGCCTTTGAGGTAGAGGACGATCTCTTCTTGAAAGTCCCTTAGACGGGTCAGTCAGGAAACATTCGCTCGCGTCAAGTGGCAAAGTAGCTGTGGTGGCAGAACATTGCGTAACAAGGCATATTGCTACCGCCAACAATCAAGACTGTGTGCTGCTAATTGGCTGTATTCCGTTGACCTCAGGTTGGCCGTCAAAAACTTTCATCTAGACACTTGAAAGTTGTGTCCATAGTAACACAAAACTTTAACATGAAAATAACAAAAAATACAAAAAATATTGTATACATTTCATTCACTTAAATCAATAACAAACATACTTGCCTTTCAAATATTATAATCCAACAGCATTAGTTCGTAAAGACAGGCTCTCTGAAATCATACTAGATAAAACATACGTCATAAAGCAACAAAGCAGTTAACTTTTCCAAAATCACTCGTAACATAAACTAAAAGAAATGTATCAGTACACATTGTTTATGTCTTATGGAGTGCATTCAAAGTTAAATATAACGAGTCATTTCGCCACACAAAATTTTTAGTATAGTTAGTTAATAGTATAATTTAAAATATCAATTAAATTATTCAAGGAACTGCTGGACGTTGCGCAATTGGAGAGCGGCGGAATAAGTTTGGTTGTTTTAATTGAATTCTACGTGTGTGTTATTCAACCATAGATTTTTTAAAAGCGGTAATAACATTTTCGTCGTAATACTAAATACAAATATAGCTGTAGAAGTAGTTTACATTATTGGAACCATATAAATAGAATAAAAAACAAATGTTTTATTCCTTTCCATTCATTTAAATTTTTCAACGTCAAGTATTTAGAGCGGTCATTATGAGGCAATAAGAAAATTAATAGTGTATTTATATAAGTTATAAAAAATAGAAAAATTGAATAGCTGGAATATAAAAAAAACGAATCGAAATAAATGCTCAGTGAAGTACCAGCCAGTAATTCACAGAGCATCAGAAATAAAAAAAAGTAAACTTGTATAAAATAATTAACAAGCTTGAGATTACTAATACGCGCTAACATAAAATAAATTAATCAAACAATAAATATTATAATAATTAAATAAAAACAAAGCCGCCAACATTTTCGGATGGGTAGTTACTATTTATGAAATGGTTAGGGCCGTAAAGATAAGTGAAACAAGAGTAAGAATGTTATTAAAATGGTGCTAAACAGTAAAAACTCAAAGTTTAGAGTAGTATTTTTGTTAAAACTAATTATAATTTTTTTTATTCATCAGCTCACATTATCTGTGTTACACCCTTATCTGTGTTTTCAAATATTTGTTAATAAGAGAAGCAAGTTTGTATACGCAAAAAAGAATATAGATCGAGAAATCATCATCGTTACTTTTTAGTCCCGTTTCGTCCGTTAAAGTAATACTAGCAGATATAAATTTCATATTGCCCCCAATAAAACCAGACGTCTGCTAGACTGGAATTGATATGATATTGAGGATTTTGTCAGGTCATCGTCTACACGAAAAAATCCCGAATGTCATGTCCATTCCGATAACATACGTTACGGCGATGACAATAGAAATGAAAAATGCCCGTTGCTTCAATCGGAGAAATCTGTATTAAGGATAAACGAAGAAAATAAACTGTAAAAAGCAGTTCATGTACGTTACATGTTTACAGTAATGTTTATTATGTTTCACACGAGAATATTGCAAAAAACAGATGTTTATTTTCATGGTAAATTTTACGATTTTATTCGGCCGCTCTCTGCATCAATTAAAAATAAAAATTCTCTGTATAAGTAGAAGTCTAACGACTTTTAATACACTTTAATAAAACCGTAGAGAAATAATTAATGTTTTTGTCGTACATAAACCAATGTTCGCAATATTGCTAGCAGATGTTTACATTTTTGAATTAGAAGATAATTATATACGAAGGCAAAATCGATAGAAAAACATTGCTTTTAAAGTTACTTAAAGCATTAGTCTACCTTTTATAACATCATCATAACTTAAGAATTACTTTTCAAAATCTTATCTGTTGTTTCGTGATATATATGTGTAACAATAATTCATTTAGGTTGGAGCATGTACATTTCGTATTACATATTATATTATTTTATCTCGATATAAAATAAAGACATGTTAGGTCACCTCTATGAGCGATCGCAATGATCTCCCTCATGCTTTGCTCTTCTTCGTGTGGGCGCTCTGTGTGCGTGTCGGCGGCCCGCGCCAGTATCTGACGCACCACGTCGCGTGGCGGCGCGCCCAGCGGCGTCGGTCGCGTTGTGAGCCCCAGCTGCGAGGCCGAACGACCGTTAGGATGCGAATCGACCACTGGTCTTAGAAAACCTCTCACGCTATATAATACAACGTAGGCGTCTTCATGGCAAGAGTGAATAGGTTTTTACTGAGCTAGCGCGCTTACCATCAACGGCTGCATCGCCACTTACCACCAGGTGGGATGGCAGTCAAGTGCGGGCCAGTTTTGAATTAAAAAAAAAATATAACAAATGCTCACATCATAGTCATACTCGCCTCACGCATCAAGGGCTGTAATAGCTGACTGTGAACTAATCGCGTGAAAGTTTTACCCGTTTGTATCACGTATCGGAAATGTTATGCTTCTGCGTTTCGTATGGTGAGTGAGTGCAATCCCTCGGGTGCTGTTGATATCAGTATGGCGGTGGCATTTAACATGAACCGTCTGCTTGCTTGACAACTTTTGACATAGAAAAAATAGGCCATGCGTATATATCCTATTCGTAGTAAACCCGCTCGGTACAGAGGATTATAGGAAGAGCAGAATATTGCATATGATCGCATATCACACCTATAGCTCTACCCACGCCATTTCACACTGTCATCTATGAAACGGTGGTAATTTCCCCGATGAGCCAGCCTATTCCTGAAACAACCAATCCAACTTAAAAGATGCGTGGCCCTCCCCTGTAGGCAGTGAAAAACAACCGCGAGGTCGACGGGGCAATGAGATTGGTGGGCCATTGGGAGTGTTTGAGTCTTGACGCACGGTACACACACCCACCTTCGCCAGTAACTGGGTCTTGGTTTACGGTACGCATTCGCGTCTTCACCAGTATCTGGGTCTTGATGTACGGTACGCATACGCTCCTTCGCGAGTGTCAGGGCCTTGATGTACGATACGCATACCGATCTTCGCGAGTATCTTGGCCTTGATGTGGAGTACGCATACCCAACTTCGCGAGTATGTGGGTTTTGACGTACGGCACGCATAGGCACCTTCGTGAGTATCTTGGCCTTGATGCTACGCATAATCACCTTCGCGAGTATCTGGGCCTTGGAGTACGGTACGCATACTCACCTTTGCGAGTATCTGGGTCTTGATGTGCTCGAGGCGCGCGGGTTCCGCGGCGTTGTGCTGGCGGTGGGCGGGGCGCGCGTCCGCGGCGGGCCCGGCGAGCGTGGCGGTGGCGGCGCGCGGCCGGCCCGGCGCGAGCACGAGCGCCGCGCACAGCACGAGCCAGGCGCGCATCGGCGCCTAGCCGAGCGCGATCAGCCCGCGCCATCGGCACCGCGCCCTCGCGACATCTCTACGCCTGCAACCGGCGGAAACGGCTGTCTCAATCTCGTGTGCCCGGTACGAAGCGCTATGAAGCTACGGTGTTGCTACGATAGGCAAATGTAAAACGTAGAAGTTTTCAGTACCGCTACGCCTAGCTACGCTGCGACGTTGCATCGAATGGACGTTTAGTTCGGTCGAAATGAGTGATATGTTCACCTCATAGTTCATAGCCGTCGCCCATGGAGCCGTGACATGGAAAGTGTTTAACCTTTACTGTACTTAACTTTAAGGTGGATGGAATACATTAAGGAAAATATATATATGGAAAAGTCATACTCTGTTTGTTTATTAAATGTTAATTTGAGTATATTATCGGTCCGCCAAAAGAGATGAGTGAAATTTCTAGAGATAGTGAAATTCTATCAAGACAACATATTGTTCTATTTTATTCTCTGGAGGCAAATAACAGTTTAATACAGTCAAGGAATTGAAAAGCAAAAAAGATTTAGTGAGTTGCATTGGTATTTTAAATTTTGAAATATTACCAAGTGTATTTTATTATTCTGAGTAAAACTATACATTAAGACGGTGACATTTTGTTTTGGCCATTTGATTATATCAGTTAATGTATTTGTAAAAGGAAATAGATTCAAGATCTGAAAACTCTAAAATCATTGTCAAAAGGGGTGTTTAATTTTATCCCGACGCGACCTCTATCAAAGAACCTAACGGTTCTCGAATTTGATGGGTAAAATGAATAAACCCACCAAAAGGTTGTTGAATTTGCTCCATAAATTGATTATTAGTGTACCCTTCAGAAGTCAATGAATGATCGTATATATCTTAGCGTCTTGAAACAATGTTGCTTTAAGAAATATGTCCTTCGAGAAAACTGGAGCAGGTATATAGGCCGTATTTTTATTTAATACCAAAGTTCTTGTGTTATTGATTAAAATCTTATGTGATTTATAACAATTTAAAGTTATCGATGTTTACATTTCGTCTGGCGAGTGAGGTACGCAGGGCTCTTTGTTAAAGAGGACCACGGCATAAGGTTGGCAACAAATCTGCAATCCCACAGGTTATGTGAGATGTTCGTAACGGCTTTCCGAGAAAAATACAAATTTGACCACTGTTCATCGGTTATAAAGTAAAATAAAACATAATACGGACGCCGTAATTAGACAAAACTATCTATGCTTTTACATAAAAAAATCAAACTACCCGAATTATACATCAACGTATTCCACAAGTTTCAGAAATCGTGATAACTGGCTGCCCATTCGTGTTTTGCTTCGATAAATAAGTGAATATAAACGCCATTCGCTAGTCGTTTGGGCCGAAAAATCTTTTAAATATCACCCACGCAAACTTTCACCTGGATTTCCTCAATCGCTTTAGTTGCGTTTAACTTACGGCCGCGGCGAGAATTTCGCCGTTGATTTCCGTCGGAGGAAATGCCTTTGTCGGCGCCACGGGCATTCTTTATCAGCGTTTCGCCGAATTACATTCAGCCTTATCCTGAGGGATCACGTTTAAGAATGAATTGTTAAGCTATTTTTCCCGGTGTGTCTATTATTTATGCATTCATTTAGTGTTTTTTCTAAGATATGATGATTAGATTGTTAAAGTTAACAAATTAAAATTATGAGCTTTCTTATAAATTTTGATGAGCCGAATGTTGTAGCGGATAATGAACCTGTCTGTCTCCTGGGTGTGGGTTCGATTCTCACTAATAGGAAAATGTTGTGTTATTAACAGTTTCTCTGGTATCTGGGTGCTTATATAATATATTGATTTACAAAAAAATATATTTGAGTATGTTTATCAGTTTATCCATAGTACAAGCTTCGTTAGTTTTAAAATAGGTAACGTTGTGTAAATATGTCCTGAAATAATTAGCATTTAACACCTCTCGTCCTCCTCTAGTCCCAAACTATGCAACGCTTGTACTTGGTACTAGATAACTGATAAAAATACTTAACATACTATTATTTTGTAAATAAATACCTACATAATGTTATAAAAATATAAACACCCAGACACTGAAAAAACAACATGTTAATCACACAATATTTTTCCAGTAGTGGGGATCGAACTTACATCCATGGCGCAAGGGGAAGGTGCACTACCCACTACGCCAATCGAGCCGTCTGGCACGGTTCTCGCTAATTTATTGTAGACTATGATTAAACGTTTTTGAACTGCTATCGTCTATCTATAACTTAACTTATACGTTTTATTAGTGTTCCGTACCCAAAGGGTAAAACGGTACCCTATTACTAAGACTTCATTGTCTGTTTGTCCGTCTGGCACCAGGCTGTATCTCATGAACCGTGATAGTAAGACAGTTAAAATTTTCACAGGTGATGTATTTCTGTTGCCGCTATAACAGCAAATACTAAAAAACGGAATACTAAAGTATTTAAGCAAGGCTCTTATATAACAGACAAGATTTTTTTGCCGTTTTCATGGATAATGGTACAGAACCCTTCGTGCGCGAGTCCGACACACACTTGGCCGGTTTTTTGTACTTTTTACAACAACATTAGAATATAGCGTCAAACAAAAACCTGTTTGACGATTCCACAAGCCTCTGTAACTTTTGAGAGATCAAGATGAATCAGCTAACCACACCAAGGACTGAAAACCATGACAACTTCCTCCTACCGTGTTATTGAAACTAATTTGGGCTGGTTAGTTGGAAGATAAATAAAACTATTAATGACAAGTTAACAAATAGGTCTGAAGGAGTAATTAAATCCTTCAAATTCATCAATAATTAATGTAGTAATGAGGCGTTGGTTGATCCATTTAGGGCAACCTACCTTACTGACAGAGATAAAAATAAAATTTATGTAATTTATTTATTTGACAAGATTGTTTAACATTCGTTTAGTAAAACAATTGTGAATGTTAGTTCAGATACACGACTGGACTGTAATCTTTAATTGTGCCACTGAGCCTGCTATAGACTGAATAAATACTATATTATTCAGTCTATAGCAGGCTCAGGGGTCATATATTATTTATTATATTATTATTTGTTTATAATAACATTTTTCAGTCCATAAAATTATAAATAAATATCTGCTGCCATCTTCTGTCAGGTATGTATATTACTATGATAATATATGAAATATGTACACACGATAAGTTATGTTATTTTTAAATATTCCACTTAGATGGCGCTTACATTTAATCCTTTATAAAATTTGACGGAAAACAAAAACCTTTTTAGAGTTTACTCATTTAGAGTCTCATTTTAAGCCAAATTTAATAAATTTGAAAATATGGATACTTGTTGTGTAAAAAAAAAAAATATTTAAGACTTCGAGGAATTTACAAGTTTGCATTACATAATGTTTGCCAGTATAATGGGTCTATAATTCAAAAACGGTAGGCTGAACATATAATTCTATTAAACAGAACTTGAACAGCTTTGAAGAAAAGACTAATGTTGCTGTTGGCTAAGAAATAGCGATTAGCGGAAAAACATAAGGTGGTATGATTTCAAACACGAAATTGTGTTTAATTAAATGATTGTGTTAAATTTAATAAATGTAATCATATATAAATACTAGTTGACCTGTAAGAAATTTTTCCGTAGTACCGTTATCACTTACACAACGACAACGATTATGTGTAAATCAGTATTTATCAATGTGAGGTGTCTTATTTTAAATGATAACGTTTTTTCTAATTGTCAACACATGTTTGAACATTAAACGAAAGTTGTTTTTTTATGAAAGCTTTAAGTTTTTATTATGTTAGTAAGCGGCAAACGAGCTTGCGGTTTACCTAATGTTAGGTGATAACCGCCGCTCCTTAACATTTGCAACACCCGCAGGGTTGCAGATGCGTTGCCACCTTCCAATAAAGAGGGCCCTGGCTACCTCACTCACAACAAGAAACGCATAAGTATAATATTTCCACTTCACTCCGGTCTTCTGTGAGGTCGCGGTACCCGGACGGACCTGCTCATTCGTGCAACAGCGAAAATAGCTCGGCCTTACCATAGTATTTTCTTCTACTCGCGTATTTTCATCAATAGTGTCAACGTAAGCTAAATATATTAGTGTTATGTCTTAGATTAATACCGACGACTTTTGTAACCAAAATAATGTAAAAAGATACATCTAAAGCTCAAAGAGCAGGATTATAAATTTAAACTTAAATTGTATATATTATTAGAAAATATACAATAAATTGACAAAAAACACGAACAAATTTAAACTATCAGTTCTGATATAAAAGGCTATAACTATACAGATATAGAAGTATTGCGTGGACGAAGCATAAGCCGCCGTAGTCGCCTAAGTCGGTTCTACGTAATTTGGGAAATTGCGAAGCCTAGCCTTTGGTAGACATCTTTTAAAAAACCCAGGTAACGAATTAATGCCTTCGCGAGAAGTCGTTTAAGCACATGACAGTTTAAAATGTGGTAGGACCACGCAACAGTTCGCCTTTGCACGAATGGGCAGCTCCGTCCGGGTAAGTACCACGACCTCACGGTAGACCGGAGTGAAATCGAAGTGTTATACTCCTGCGTTTCGTCCGATGAGTGAGGTAGCCGGAGCCCACTTTATTCAAATGTGGCACCGCATCTGCAACCCTACGGGTGTTGCAAATGTTAAGGGGCGGCCGTTAACACTTAACATCTGGTAAACCGCCAGCTCGTTTGTCACCTTCTCACATAACAAATAAATACATAAATAAGTTTACTCATAGTGAATCCTTTGTAGTGATATGTACCCTTCAAAATCCCTTGTTCCCAAAAATAACAACAAAACGTGATCGCTACATCTCAATTATTAGATTAGATATTTCATTAATTAAACTGTTAAGCTGATTAATTATTGTAAAAACGTTACAATCTTACCTTTTTAATCAAGAATACACATTCAGTCCAATTAAGTACAATTAATTAGTAAATTAGCAGGCCGCGTAATGATCGTTAGTCGAAATCGTAATGCTCGGTTGAATATTCCCGTAGTACTGAGGTTCTCTCCGCTGGGAACACCTAATATATACTACTATGCCCACACAAATTATTGGGGACGAGGCTAAAATTAATCACGGTTACCTATTGGTAACGTAAAGCACATAGATATATTGTCCCTAGATGTGGCACTATTTTCAATTATCCATAAAGTTTTATCATTAAATATAAATAATCCATACTAATATTATAAATGCGAAAATAACTCTGTCTGTCTGTCTCGCTTTCACTCCAAAACTACTGAACTGATTTAAATGAAATTGGAGAGCCTGAAAAAGGACACAGGCTATTTTTTAATTGGAAAAAAGTGTTGAAAGATATTTATTTAAGAGCTTCAAAGAGCTTGTCCAAATCGGAGCCATAAATAAGATCTGCTCTAAGTGTTCTGCCAAAAAATGGGTCGATGAACCAAATCGTATGTGCTGTGCTTCTGGAAAAGTTAGTCTCCCCAATATTGAGGAGCCGCCACAGCCAATAAAAAATCTTTTGACAAATATCATTCACCATCTGGACATTTGAACCAATATTCGAAAGTGCAATGGATTCTTTCAAATGATTTCGTTTAGCGTGAACTTTTAAAATAGAGGGCCAAGTATACAAGTTATCATTATCCTCCTGCCCCTATCCCACCTAGGTGGGTTCGGCACAACTATATTTTTACAACCAGCCGCCTGCCTGACGTCATGCCTCCTTGGGAAACAAATACCCAGATCAAATTTCAACTCTATAACTATCACGGTTCATGAGATACAGCCTGTTGACAGAGGGACAAACAGACAGCGGAGTCTTAGTAATAGGGTCCCGTTTTACCCTTTGGGTACGGAACCCCAAAAAGGCCCTTACTGTCGTGCACGGTACCAGGAACTGAAAAGATATACTTTGACACGGTAGACACGGCCAACTTAAAAGGGTCTGCCGAACCCCAAAAAGGCCCTAGAGATATACTGTTGCACGGTAGACACGGCCAACTTAAAAGGGTCTCTGAGTTACACCGATTGCATGATCCACTACAATATCCCTAAATCGTCGTAATGGGAGAAGACGGTTATTATTTGACTATTCCTCGGCAAGGTACAGTGCGTAACAAAACTGTCCCATGCATGCAATTGTATGCATTTAGGTTAATGGTTAGAGCTACCTGTTTTAAGCCATTTCATTATTACTGGGACTTATTAGGGTTCCGTACCCAAAGGGTAAAACGGCACCCTATTACTAAGACTCCACTGTCCATCTGTATGTCCGTATGTCTCTCCATATGTCACCAGGTTGTATCTCATGAATCGTGATAGTTCGACAGTTGAAATTTTCACAAACGATGTATTTCTGTTGCCGCTATAACAACAAATACTAAAAAACAAAAAATATAAATAAGTAGGGCTCTCATAAAACGCACATGATTTTTTTGCCGTTTTTATAGATAACATGCTACACATGTTGACAGTAGTAGTGTTTTTGACAATATGTAAGTGTAATACTCCTATACTTCCATATTGAATAAAGATATTAAAACATGATTTTTTTTAATGGTGATAGAGTGATACAGTGACAAACAAGCTGGCGGTTCACCTGATGTTAAGTAATAACCGCCGCCCAAGGATATTTGTAAGACCTGTAGGGTTGCAAATGAGTTGCCATCTTTAAATAAAGTGGGCCCGGCTACCTCTCTCACCAGACGAAACGTAGAAGTATAACACTTCTATTTTACCCCGGTCTTCTGTGAGGTTGGTACGGAACCCATCGTGTGCGAGTCTGACTCGCACTTGGCCGGTTTTTATTCAATACATTGTCGATATGATGGCAAAAAGATATCATAAAGATTGTATTACATCTGATGTCGTAATCACCAGAGACTTAGGGCTGGTGAAACATTCATCTTAGAGACGCTTTAAATTAAGACATTGGCTCATCAAATATCGGTCAACAATAAAACCAAAGATGCGATGATTTATGTCCGAAGCTATGGGAGACCAGACTTATTTGTCACTTTTAGGTGTAACCCCGTATGTCCCGTAATTAAAGAGGAACCATTATCTGGTCAGCGGTCTTTCGATCTTCATGACGTAATTTCAAGGGTATGTCATTAAAAGAAGAAGAAATTCATAAAATTATTCACCAAAGACGAAATATTCGGAAGGTTTTATGTGTTTGTATGATAATTTTTAGTTTTAAAAATTTTGTTAAATAGCCGTGCGAAGCCGGGGCGGGCCGCTAGTTGAATATAATATTGCAATTTCGTAGAAAAATAATGAAATTTGAATGATATAAGAATGGTTTCATGAGTTTTTATATAAAAATTAAAAAAAATAGCGTCTTCACATTTGTTAAACATATTGATCGTGATTCGTGTCAACTCTTCTGTTATTATTTATAAGTAGTCTTTGGCCTTAACAAAATAAATCAATTATTGCAATGTTGAAATGATCATGAATGGTAAAAAGGCAAGTAGTGAAAATTAGCTGCATGAACATAAAGTTGGTGTTACAATTTTGTATAGAACTTCGCTCTGTTTCATGCATGCATTATGTAGTAAAATTTACTGTTTTTGCTTTCTAATACTATCTTGAAAGATTGATTTTGGCGGGTTCGTGTTATCGAAAATCAACGATAAAAACATCGACACGATCGCCAATGCAACAAAGGTGGAGTGGAATGATTTAAAAGAAGTAATAGCAAACGTCAGTAATCAGCTGACCAGAATCGGCCATGTTTTTCGCTAATATACGTTTATCGAACGTTTATAGTAGGGTCCTAGCTTGTTTTAATCAGAGACATTTTATCGGAGAGTTAATGAACGTTTTAGCGGTATAGAATGATTATGAATAAGACCGTAAATAAATACATAATAAACGTTAAAATTAACATATATTTATAGACATAAGCGTAAACATATCAATCATTATAGAGAGTATTGCTTAGTCTCAGAAACCTATTATTTGGTTCTTCGATATAAAAATTCTCTCGAATTTTCCTTTAACATTTATTTTAGCTTGAAAAGTTACGTTTCAATTGTATTAAATTTTAATGCTTTTATAATCTGTGGTCTATCAAACCTCATATAATGGTTGGGCTGATTTTAGGTGTTTTCACAGAATAAAGACTTATTTAATCTGTTATGTTTTATATCAACTATACGTTCTGGAACAGTTTTAATTGAGCCCTGACTCCTAAACAAGGTTAGCCTGTATTTCATCAAATCCCATCCCCCAGTTAATTTACACTTTTTTGCCGATAAACATAGTTATACGTTGCTAATTTGTTAACATTAACGTAATTTATTTAACAAAACCTGAGTATGACAAAATAAATGCACGCGTGTGTTTGTATCAAATTAATTTTGAAGCGTGTGAGTTTTTTAAATACGTAATTCAATTATTAAAATCAATCTCAATAATTAAAATCAATCAATGTCTGCTGGGCCGACCATTCTCAGGTCATCCGTCCTCCTGCCATCATGTTCGACACTACGTTTTCCGAGACGTGGTCTCCATGCGAGAGCTAGCCTGCTACAACGCTCATCGGTTCTACGACAGCTGTGGCCAGCCCACTGTCACTTCAGCTTGCTACACTTACGGACTATATCCACGACTTTGTATATCACTACATAGTATAAAACAAAGTCATCCCGCTGTCTGTCTGTCCCTATGTATGCTTAGATCTTTAAAACCACGCAACGGATCTTGATGCGTTTTTTTTACTTGATAGAGTGATTCAAGAGGAAGGTTTATATGTATAATACATTGCACCCGTGCGAAGCCGGGTCGGGTCACTAGTTAATCATTAAAGTAACCTCAAAATACAAAGAAAGAACTCGAATAGACATTCCATTAAACGCTTTATAACCATCAACTTATATACCTTTACAATAATCGGCCCGTACAAACTTTACCGGTCGTAAATTACCGTGAAATAAAAAAAAGTCGCCTCTATTCAGGTTTCCGAATGAGCAGTAATAAATCTACGGAGCTGTCAGATGAACTTGACGCGCACGCTCGCGTATAACTGAACTATTGTTTTCAATTTATAAGAGCCACGTATACGAGGGCGGCGCTACCGGGCATTATTCACCGAGTGAAAAGTTCCTGGCTCACAACTGGGGCAGGGCGGGATCGACGTAGTCCCAATTCGGCGTTGATAGCGCGCTGCTTTAGTGAGAAGCGGAGCGATTAGCGGTTCAGTTACGTTTAGGACGTAACAAAATGCCCAATACACCGATGTCAATTTGAATGACATGTCTTTAAAGTAATATAGTCGAGCAACCTGAGTTTGATCACCAGTGCCGGCACCTATGAAATTGTTAATTTTAAGTGGTGAATTTTGAGGTTCTCAGTGGTGAAGGAAAACATTGTCAGGAAACCTGTATATTTTCGAAATAATAATAACAAAAATATTCCGAAGATATGTGAAGTCCGCCAATCCGCAGTGGGGCCGCGTGAAGGACTATGCCCTGATACCATCGACGACAAACTGCATCACAGTTTGGCAGAGAATAATTTATGTTATTGTACTTTATTACAGGATTAAATAAATTAAAAAAAAAACCCTTTGTACAGAGGAGGCCTTTGCCCGGCAGTGGGACATGTATAGGCTGATACTATACTTTTCTTTATATATCAAAAACTAACAAAAATCCACTAAGTTCCTTGACGTGAAGAAGTAACATGCACACAAAAATCCCTCTTTTTATTCTAATGCCGTAATTTATGTTGACATGAAATTAAAATTTCAAACCAAAATCTTTCGTCCATAATAACTAGCCAAATCGAATAGGATTTAGATTGAACTTAAATAGAAATTGCGTAATTAATCGCTGCCGCCTATCACATTAGCAGTAGTCAAATGAGAGCCAACTGGAATAATATTCATTCTAGTTCGTTTCGAATCCCTCAATTTCGAACTTCGGAATCGCTTAACTGTGATTCCTCGATCTGATAGAATTTGTAGCAATTCAACTTGCAACTGCGAGTTTTCCATAAGTACACAGAGTAGAACTGCTTTATAGAGATTTCACTGATTTTTCAATTGTTGGAAAGGTCTGAGATCGAAGAGTTAGTCTGTTGTCCGACCAGAGATATGCATTGAGCATATGTGCATTTATAATTGTGATATCTCCATATACACATATTTAGTACAGCTTATAAGTTGTTCCAATCTACTACGTAAGGTTCTAAAGGCATACGGCTTCATCATCATCATAATTTCAGCCTGCTTGAGTCCACTGCTGAACATAGGCCTCTCCACCCACAGACTGCCACGAAGCACGATCCCGAGCCACCTGCATCTATCGACTTCCCCACAATTTTTAGAAACAATTCAGATACTGTAAAAATATAATACTGTAATAGTAAAAGTAAAAAAATATGTCGGAGATATGTGAAGTTCGCCAATACGCAGTGGGGTCGCGTGGTGGGCTATGTCTTAATACCCTCTGTACAGTGAAGGCCTTTGCTTCACAGTGGGCCGTATATAGGCTGTTACTTTGCTTTTACTTTTACTAATTAAAAAAGTTTTTATTTAAATTTTAATCTTTGGACAGCCTTATAAAAATATCTTTCTTGGGAGAATAAAAAATTAGCATAATATAATCTAAAATAGAAAGCCCGTCCGTTTCATTTACCTTATGTAAACTAATCATAACGCTTAATTAGTATCAAACTGACCTAATTTAGTTTGATTAAGCTAATATTTGATCCTTTATATTAAATTTAGATTCGAAAACTTATAACTTTTTTAATTACTTTTTTTTTAGTTTCTTAGAGTAAAATAACTCTGATATCTGGATTAAATATCAGATTTCTTTTAGAAGTGATTAAATACATATATTAGAATGTTTGTAAATTTTATCATTAAAAAATAGAATAGGAAATGAGACTTTCCCTGTGGAAGTAGTAAGTTAGAGAAAAATTGTCTCCTTAACAAAAACCGAATTAATGGTATCGAATTCAGTTATAATTCCATCTAATCATAGTGTCGAACAAAAGTTATTTCATCGCCACGATCCTGAGCCACTTGCATCCATTGACTTTCCGAACATGGGGGATTGTCCTTTTTTATGTGAGAAAGTGGCAAACGAGCTGACGGTTCACCTGATGTTAAGTGATAACCACCTGCCCATGGACATTTGCAACACCCGTAAGGTTGCAGATGCATTGCCACCTCAATAAAGTGGGCTCCGGCTACCTTACTCTCCAGATGAAATACAACACTCCTACTTCGCGCCGGTTTTCAGTGAGGTCGTGGTACTAACACGGACCTGCCCATTCGTGCAACAGCGTAAACACTGTCGTGGCCCTACCACCGTTAAAGTCTTCGATGGCCAGTACGAGGCTCCCGCTCGAGAACCTTTCTTTCCCACTGTATCTACTCACTCTCTTCTAAATTGATTTGAACAAATCGAGTTCAAAACTAACAAAGTCGATTATGAATCTGTCTCTCAAACTCAATCTCCGGAAGTGTTCACTCGAACTTCGCTACTGCAAAATTTTTAAGATGAACGTAATTTCCGACATTTGGATGTTTACATATATACAAAATGCATTAATTTGCAAATGATAAGTAATTTAAAGTATGTTTATAAGTTACCTAGTATCCATAGTATTTAAAAAGGTACTAGATGACTTAGTCCTGATATAGTTTAAACAAAAAAAAAAAACGCCAATTTATCACACTCGGTGGTGAAGGAAATCATCGTGAGGTAACCTAGATATCAGACTAAATTGTATTTCAAAGAGATATGAAGCCAGCCAATCTACAATGAGACCATGTTGAGGATATTGTCAGGGTTTACATACCCTCTGTAAATCAGACCTTTGCCAGAAGTAACAAATATGTATCAAGCACTAACTTTATAGTACGTTTCCCACAACGAATATGGTACATATATTATATAACCATATAGCAGATAGAGACATTTGAACTTTATACGTATTGCGCGTTGAGGAAAAACTTTTATATTGTCATTCTAATTGTTAGAGCATCATTATGTGTTATGGCTTTTCAAAGGACGATATTTATAGCGTTATCAGCTATACTAACTTTCTTACAGACAATTTTATTTTCTCCCTCTCTTGTGTTAATAGTAAAGAAAGGGTCTTTTCCGTTTAATTCTATATAATGGATAGAGATTTTTACAGTTTGCAGTTATTTCGTTTGCAGTTATAGTTATAATAACAAAATTTTGTTATTTTATTAGAAGTTTTATAATAATCAGACACTGGAAAAACACTACGTCAATCACACAATATATTTCCAGTAGTGGGGATCGAACCCACACCCTCTAGCACAAGAAGTAGGTTCACTACCCACTACACTAATCGGGTCGTCATATTTTATTATATGGAATAAATGTATGTATAGATTGAAGATAAACCAAAAGCCTGACAGTAATGATTGTATATCGTCAAAAATCGTCAGTATTTAAGAATCATGATTAAACTGAAAAAAAGTACAAAATTGAACTGATTAAAATCTGATATACGGGCCTGAAGAATGCGTACAAATTTTGATAAACTCCAGGTAAATGTTAAGTATTGAAATTCTTGATATTCAAAAACTGCTAAGCTAATTCCATTCATACTTGCAAGTATGAATGGAATTAGCCATTCCATATTTAGTTAAATTATTAACGAAGCCTAAAGATAATATTATTTCTGTTTATCTTCTTTCAAGAATTAAGAGATTCTTAGGCATGGCTTGTCTCAAGTGAAATTATGTACAGTGTAAACTTGGTGGCGGGCCGCCGAGGAATTGTATGTGCTGTGAGATCGATCCGCGTAGAAACTTTTAATGGATTTTTGTTTATATTGTCGTCTGGTGGCGTTAAAGTTTAAATTAGTAAGTTTCTTTGAATTCGATCCTCTACTTTAGAAATACTAGCAGATATAACATGATATTATTTGATAATTAAATGAAAACGTTTGTCTTTATTGTTAAACTTGTTATGCTATTATATATAACTGATTGGGAATTTTGTAATCATCCATCATAGAAAATTAAATTGCAGAAGTTATGAACGGTGACTGCTGAATTATTTAACTGTGATAGATCGCAACAGTCTTAAGTTGTACGAATGTGCTGGTCCGTCCGGGTACTTGCTACTTGTACCGCTGTTACTTGCCACGACCTCACGGAAGACCGGCGTTAAGTGGAAGTGTTATAGTTCTGTGTTTCGTCTGGCGAGTGAGGTAGTCGAGGCCCATTTTATTAAAAGGTGGCAACGCATATGCAATCTTACGGGCGTTACAAATGTTCATGGGCGGCGATTATCACCAAACATCTGGTGAATCGCGAGCTATCTTCTCATATAATAAAATCACATATACTATTTAGTTTGGCGATATATATTTCGCCAGCCTTCGCCATCCAATCTTTCATACAACATTAATCACTCAAGTAGATAGCGTGGGTGTTACCAACTTAATACGAGTTGTATGACTTGTAATTATGTTTATTGACAATCAATCAAAGCATTTACGTGAGTAATTTTTTATAACTTATAAAATAATAATTCATTACGTAACTGTTTACACACTTGGCCTTTGGAAGGATGAAGAGATATTTGTTATACTTATATGTAGAGCCAAGTGTTATACTATGCTTTTATCAGCTTTTATGATGGCAATATATACACTGGTAGGTGATAGAATATTATCACATATAACATAGTAATCTGAACCTTACATACTTGGCTTTTAAAGAAATCCTTCATTACTTGAAATTCAGTAATGGAATATACCAGATAGTTTAAATTAAACTTAAGATAAGTAATAGTCCATATATGTCCCGCTGCTGGGCAAAGTCAAAAGAAAATTAGAAAAATATTTCGATGAGATATAAAGATGATTATATGGCGCCGTTGCTAAGCTATTGGTTTCGACGTCGAGGGTCGTGGGTTCGATTCCCACACGAGACAAGTATTTATGTGGCCCGCAAATAATTGTCCCGGATCTGGGTGTTTGTTTCCCAAGGAGGGTTGACGTCGAGCAGGCGGCCGGTCGTAAAAACAGCTAAAACCACCTATAACATTATTCACAAGTTGTGCCCTCCCCACCTAAATGGGGTAAGGGTAAGAGGATGATGATGATTTCGAAGATATGTGAACTTCACCAAACTGCAGTGGGGTAGCGTGGTCTTAATAGCTTCTGTAGAGGGAAGGATTTTATCAGATTAAGTACTGTTATATCACATTTACCAATGTTGTTAGTTAGTTAGCCTGTAATAAATGTTAATTTAGTGAATACACTTAAAATTCCGTCATCTTATAATGCCTCAATTAAAATCTTACCCTTATGGGTATATCGTGAATAATGCGGAGGCGTTGATATGTGTCAATGATCCTTCACTTCCGTGTAGTAATAATAATTAGCAATGTCGCTGTATTTAATAAATATGTTATTACAAAAATAATTACAATATCGATGAAGTGATAGTTGATATTTTCAACACATTACAAACGGAAAATCAGTATAAAGCCGTTCGGGTAAGCACCACGACCTCACAGAAGACCGGCGTGATGCGGAAGCGATAGACTTGTTGTACTATGTTTCGCGTGATGAGTGATTTGGGGCTAAAGTGGGCCCCAAATCACTCATCACGGTGAACGGTGGCAAAGTAGTTATAGTGGTTGTTGCAAATGTTCATGGGCGGCGGTTATCACTTAACATCAGGTGACCGCTAGCACGGCTGCCATGCTAACATAAACAATAGGATGTACAAACTGATGATGAAAGAATGACAGACATTTGATGATGCAAGGTCCATCATCATAATGAACCAGCTCGGGTGACGTTACGATGTTATAGTTAGATAAGAAACCACTTCTTAACAACAACAAGTCCTGTAAAACTACGCGTCCAACTCTATAAAAGTTGGCAGTCATATCAGCAATCAAATTTCACAGTCATTTATACACTCATCGAAAAAAGAACTTTCTCACAACAAAATATAAATAAAGAAATCTCATTAATAGTCATCTGAAAAATTTTAACTGTGGTAGGACCATGCATCAGTTCCGGCTGTTACAGGAATGGTCAGGTCAGTCTGGATAAATACCAAGACCTTACAGAAGACCGGCGTGAAGTGCAAGTGTTATACTTCTGCGTTTCGTCTGGTGAAAAACCGCCGCAAATGGACATTTGCAACACCCACAAGGTTGCAGATGCGTTGCCACCTTTTAATAAAGTGGGCCCTAGCTAACTCACTCACCAGACGAAAAGCAGAACCCGGACGGACCTGCCCATTCGTACAACAGTGAATACGGTTGCGTGGCGCTACCACAGTAAAACCAAAGTACCTAGGGGGTCCGTCCATTTTGGTATCAAGCATGAGTGTATCTATATTTGTAATAAATATATTATTCGTCACAGTATATCAAACTTTTTCAAAAGAATTCAAAGGTCAGAGGCATGTTAGTATAGCACACATTTTAACTATTGTAGGATCCCGTCACTACTTCTGATGTTGCACGAATGGGCAGAGTCATCCGGGAAAGTACAACGAGCTCACAGAAGAACAGTGTGTAGTGGAAGTATTCATATCATTATAAACATTACAACTTTTTAGTATTCACATTAAGTTTTTAAACAAAAAGTGTATGAACGTTATTTATAACAAATAATTACATTTATAAATAAAAATACGACGCAGCAGCCTCGGCTGTTGCACCAAAGGGCAGGCTCATCGGGGTAGGTACCACGACCTCACAGAAGACCGGCGTGAAGTGGAAGTATAATACTTTCGCGTTTCGTCTGGTGAGTAAGGTAGCCTTTAGCTTCGGGTGTAGTTAACAGATGTACATAGGCGGCGGTTTTCACTTAAAATTAGGTGAACCGTCTGCTCGTTTGGAAACTTCATATAATACTTCATATAAAAATGATGAAATTAGTACTTTAGGCGTAAGGAGAAGCATTCAGAAATCGCTTAATTATTTTTATATAAACACATTTTACATAAGAGCCGTGATAGCTCAGTGTCCGGGCGCTCGCCTTTAATTCAATATACTCCAGCAACCTGAGTTCGATCCCCGGTGCCGGCACCAATGAACTTTAAGTGCTCACTTAT
The DNA here is from genome assembly GCA_933534255.1 of Iphiclides podalirius. NCBI lineage: Eukaryota > Metazoa > Arthropoda > Insecta > Lepidoptera > Papilionidae > Iphiclides > Iphiclides podalirius. The sequence goes on along the minus strand of OW152839.1, from coordinate 1,012,597 downwards.
CACGTGCTCCGCGGTGAAGGAAAACATTGTGAGGAAACCGGCATATTTTCGAAATAATAACAAAAAAAAAATATATTTCGAAGATATGTGAAGTCCGCCAATCCGCAATGGGGCCGCGTGGTGGACTATGCCCTGATACCCTCTGTATAGAGGAGGCCTTTGCCCAGCAGTGGGACATGTATAGGCTGTTACTTTACTTTTTTACTTTACTTTACATTTTATATTTAATACCAATATTCCAAAAATACAGCACTATATTAAATACAATACGCGAGAAACGTAAAAATCATTCTCAAGTTCAACGTAGAAGTGACGTAGCGATATATATTAATACGTAGGCATCCGTAGGCATTAGCCGGGAACCCGCGTAGGCGGGCCACGTGTAGGGCCATTGACACGTTTGAAACGTGATGGGCCACATATTCGATAATAAAAGCATCGGAAACATTGTTATAAGGTCACCGTTCGACATTTAACAGCCGATCTACGACCTATCGGTTCGAGAGCGGACAAATTTAGATTTTAATTACATTATTGCTCTGTAATATAATTTGTTACCGTTCAAAACAAATTTATTTACAAAAGAGGAATGGTGTTTTTTGAACTTTTAGAAAGTCCTTCATATGAAAATTCAAATTTAATTCCAAATAAATTAGTAACAGAATTTCTTAACACTTAATTATTTCCAAATTTATCTGAAACTATTAATGACAAAAAAAAACTTATACAAAAAAAATATGACTATCGATAGATAAAGTGTAAGTTTCTTATGTCGATGAATAAATTATTTTTAATGTGTTAAATATTTCGGAAATAAATAAATACCTTACGGGTGCTGTGGGCAGTTTTCTGCTACGGCGTAGCACATTATCATATGTACTACACTGTTACGAGTACTCTAGTAACCCCCCATTTCAGTAATTTATAGCTTTCAAGAAATGCTAAACTGATACACACATCGAGATCGATAAATTGGCTTATATTTAGAAATGTTCGCACCGTTGAAACTTTGCTCGGTTGAAAAATTCCAATCTACTAAATATTATATTAAAGGAACAAAATTAAATTACTTTATAATTCATACTTTAACAATTGATGGTCAAATATTTTTCTATATCTAAAACTATGTATGCAAAAACATTACAATCAAAATAATGGAACCTCTCAAACTTACCAGTATTTTTAACTTTACCTTAATTTTTTTTCATAAGAGCTTGATGGAGTAATCTGAAGCTTTAACAGCTTGAACACATATGACTTGGTGGCGAGCAAACGGTTTTCGATATACGTAACGTTTCGAATAAAAGCTCGTGTTATAGAAAAACAGACTAATACGACCGGTGCTAAGCTCGCGCTGACGACGTACTCATTTACTAATGGTAGTGACTTAATATATCATGACTAAGTAACTAATTCTACACTTAAGGAGGAATGATGACGATATAACTAGATGGTTTTGCCTAATGAGAAATCTTATACAATGTAAGTATCTATATATCTCTAACCAATAAATTGTCTGTGTAATCTTATATGTTTAAACGAACAATTCTTGTATTCTTGTATATATATATATATATATATATATATATAATCGGAATCTCGGAAACGGCTCCAGCGATTTTCATGAAATTGAGTATGTACTTAGATTCGGGGGCGAAAAGTCGGTCGGGCTAGGTTTAATTTTTAGAAAATGTGGTTTTATCCCAGTTTTAAGGGAATGAAAAATATCATTCGAATACGACGGTAAATTTCACCGAAAAAAAATTTTACAATAGCTCGGTCGGCAATCGGGCGGCCCCGAAACAGAAGGCCATGGTTCGTGTCTCGATCACAAACTTATTTTTTTATTTTTTTTTTTTTTTCGATTCCAGATCATTGCTTCCTTTATTTTTTATTTTTTGTCGATTGAGATGTTTTTTTTAATTTTTCCTCTTTTTTTTTTTTAAAGTTCTTATTTTTTGTAAAAAACACCACTTCATATTTCTTATTATTACATCGGTAAGATCGAAAAACATTATGCATATTTCATTACTCAGTAATTCGTATCTAAATGTAATTTCCAAAATACATGATTTACCAAAAAAAAACAAACCGAGTCTCCAGGTCCTCCAGGTACTTTAATTAATGAATGCAGTAAGTACATCAGACATCCATTTTGACTCATTTAAAGTATTTCGGGGTAAAATAAATGAATATCTTAAAATAAGAAGCTCCTAAAATTTATTTATAATACTTATATTTAAGTTATTTGTACTTTGATTAATGTTGCAATGTAAAGTAATATTTCTCATTCGTAACCAAACAATTGACCAAACTCAAATTCAAATATCTTTAATCAATATAGAAGCGCTAAACTTAATTATTGATTGTCAAAAAACATTACTACTACCGGACATCATTAGTTAATTTTTTTAATGGATTTTAAACTCTATTTTTTTGCTTTAGAGATAATGTAATTTTTAATAAGAGCTTTAACCTACTCGTGAACTATAGTGGTGTAGCGAATCAGTATATTCTGCAATTGGATCATCCAAGCAGGAGAATGATAGAGACAATGAGTTTGAAATATTAAAACTTTTTCTACATCATTTTTTGATGTAAAACTGACGATTCATAAGAGTGCGCAAGCGTCTATTTGAATAAATAAATTTTTGATTTTGATTTTGATTTTTATAACTTAATCATAAGATTGACGCGTACTAGCACGTCACAAAACGCAGCTTGTAAATGACGATTGACCATTACGCATGCAAATAACACCACGGCAAGCATGATAGATGCCTTTACAGATCCACTATAATCTACACCGTTGTTTTCCTTATCATGAATATATCGTGATGTTATTGTGAGAAGTTCTTTATGACGGCAGTCGCACCCCTGTTACGCGAACAGGCGATTTTTTCACCCCCGCTGGGCCCGTGCTCGTAAAGATTACGTAACTGTCAATAACCGATTACGGCAGGCGTCTACCCTGCTAATATCCTTTTATAAATCAAAGGTGATCGTTTCCCTTGTAATGTTTTCCGTGTCACCTGTTTCTTCAATCGCGGGTCAGCGTATATATTTATTGTTTTTAGGGTCCCGTACCCAAAGGGTTAAACAGGACCCCATTACTAAGACTCCGCTGTCTCTCTGCATGTCTGTCTGTTACCAAGCTGTGTCTCTTGAAGAGTATGTACTTAGATTCGGGGGCGAAAAGTCGGTCGGGCTAGGTTTAATTTTTAGAAAATGTGGTTTTATCCCAGTTTTAAGGGCATGAAAAATATCATTCGAATACGACGGTAAATTTCACCGAAAAAAAATTTTACAATAGCTCGGTCGGCAATCGGGCGGCCCCGAAACAGAAGGCCATGGTTCGTGTCTCGATCACAAACTTATTTTTTTACTTTTTTTTCGATTCCAGATCATTGCTTCCTTTATTTTTTATTTTTTGTCGATTGAGATGTTTTTTTTAATTTTTCCCTTTTTTTAAAGTTCTTATTTTTTGTGAAAAACACCACTTCATATTTTCTTATTATTACATCGGTAAGATCGAAAAACATTATGCATATTTCATTACTCAGTAATTCGTTTCTAAATGTAATTTCCAAAATACATGATTTACCAAAAAAAAAAACAAACCGAGTCTCCAGGTCCTCCAGGTACTTTAATTAATGAATGCAGTAAGTACATCAGACATCCATTTTGACTCATTTAAAGTATTTCGGGGTAAAATAAATGAATATCTTAAAATAAGAAGCTCCTAAAATTTATTTATAATACTTATATTTAAGTTATTTGTACTTTGATTAATGTCGCAATGTAAAGTAATATTTCTCATTCGTAACCAAACAATTGACCAAACTCAAATTCAAATATCTTTAATCAATATAGAAGCGCTAAACTTAATTATTGATTGTCAAAAAACGTTACTACTACCGGACATCATTAGTTAATTTTTTTAATGGATTTTAAACTCTATTTTTTTGCTTTAGAGATAATGTAATTTTTTAATAAGAGCTTTAACCTACTCGTGAACTATAGTGGTGTAGCGAATCAGTATATTCTGCAATTGGATCATCCAAGCAGGAGAATGATAGAGACAATGAGTTGAAATATTAAAACTTTTTCTACATCATTTTTGATGTAAAACTTGACGATTCATAAGAGTGCGCAAGCGTCTATTTGAATAAATAAATTTTTGATTTTGATTTCGATTTTTATAACTTAATCATAAGATTGACGCGTACTAGTACGTCACAAAACGCAGCTTGTAAATGACGATCGACCATTACGCATGCAAATAACACCACGGCAAGCATGATAGATGCCTTTACAGATCCACTATAATCTACACCGTTTTTTTCCTTATCATGAATATATCGTGATGTTATTGTGAGAAGTTCTTTATGACGGCAGTCGCACCCCTGTTACGCGAACAGGGAATTTTTTCACCCCCGCTGGGCCCGTGCTCGTAAAGATTACGTAACTGTCAATAACCGATTACGGCAGGCGTCTACCCTGCTAATATCCTTTTATAAATCAAAGGCGATCGTTTCCCTTGTAATGTTTTCCGTATCACCTGTTTCTTCAATCGCGGGTCAGCGTATATATTTATTGTTTTTAGGGTCCCGTACCCAAAGGGTTAAACAGGACCCCATTACTAAGACTCCGCTGTCTCTCTGCATGTCTGTCTGTTACCAAGCTGTGTCTCTTGAACCGTGATAGTAAGACAGTTGAAATTTTCACAGATGATGTATTTCTGTTGCCGCTATAACAACAAATACCAAAAAACACATTAAAAATATTTACGTGGGGTTCCCATACAACAGACATGATTTTTTTTGCCGTATTTATTGATATGGGAACGCTTCGTGCGCGAGTCTGACTAGCATTCGGTTAACAATTTTTTTTTCATATAGGTATATAAAGTTTTGACGATTGAATCTGCGGATATTCCAATAAGAATATGATGGGATAAATATTCCAAATAGATATCCGGGTCAAAGATGAGGATTTGGATAATGCGCGGTGGATTTTATCAATTGTGCTTATATTTTTATTACGAGGAAGTAAATGGTCTAAATTATAAACGAGAAACAAGTTCTGAACTGAGTCCGAAACTTATTTCTCATTTCTAATTTAGATTATACACAATATTGTGATGCTAAATATGCGTAATTTTAATACAACATTAGCAACAAGTTCTTTATCAATAAAAATCAAATGAAATCATAGGTGGGCGAGATTAAGTTGACTTATTTCGAATCGATTAACGGCATCTCTGGAAAGATCCTGACGGATGACCTAGAGCGCCGTCACGGCGTCGTCGACTTACTCCTAGAGTCGACACTTTTTATTACTTTGGTTGGCAATTTAGTATGTGCGTAGATTCGGGGGCGAAAAATCGATCTAGTTAGGTTTAATTTTTGAAAATGTCATTTTATCCCTGTTTCCAGGGAATGAAAAATATCATTCGAATATGACGGTAAATTTCGCCGCAAAAAAAATGTTATAATAGCTCGGTCGGTAATCGGGCGGCCCAAAAACAGACGGCCGCGGTATCACGATCACTTACACACTTATTTTTTTTACTTTTTTTCTTTACCAGATCTTTGTTTTATTTATTTTTTTTATTTCTAAAATACATGACTAGACACTTTGGCTGCCTCTCATCTAAGGGGTACTTCGGCCAGGTCCAGGGCGGCAAGTGAGGCAGCTGAAGTAAGTAAATGGCGCAAATATGAGTCTTTATGTTTAGATTATGTATTTGTGCCATTCGCTGTTGAAACTTTAGGTCCGTGGGGTCCCCGCACATCAATTTTTTTTAAAAGTTTATGTCCTAGACTTAACGCCGCGGCTGGTGACAAGAGAGCTGGTTCTTTTCTCGCTCAAAGGTTAAGCATAACTATTCAGCGAGGAAAAGCAGCTAGCGTTCTTGGTACCATGCCACGTGGATTAGGTTTATTAGATAATAAGTAATTTTAGATAGATTCAGTCTTATAAAGATAGAGTTAAGTGAAATTATTTTTCGAAAAAAAAAAAAAACATGATTTACCAAAAAAAACCCCCAGGTTCCCCAGGTACTATTGGCTTAAGTGGTAAAGTTGGAGGTGGAAGCTTCTATAGATAAATCCAGACCCACTATGGGCGTAGTTGGAAAATGCCTTTGATAATTGCCACATATGCTAAATTTCAGCCGTCCACAACTTGGCGAGGAAGGAAATTGGCATGCGTCGTATTAATAAGAAATTATCATTTTGTCCATACAATTATTGTTAATTCAGTTGCAAAATTTTTGATTGTTTTAAAACCCTTTTTAGATTTTTTGCAATAGTACAAAATAAAAGTACGTTAATTTTATAATAAATAAAAATAATGTGTGATATACCCAGCAAAATTTTTAGCTTTGATCATTTTTGATGTTCAGTACTAAAAAATGATCACCGCTTTTGTAAAGGGGCATGTCCAAATCACGTTCGAAAACCTAGATATTTAACATAAAAAAATATTTGAATAAAGGTACATTGTCTTTTTTGTTATTTTTGTCTATTCAATAACAAAATAATGTTTATTAACCTATAAAATATTCTTATTAATTATGTTCGGAAAAAATACGAACTATAATAAAGTAAAAGTTAGCCACATTCGTGACAATCCTATTCTTATTTTTGTTTTCAATAGTAAACTGCAGTTTTATCTTATTCATGATGAAGTGAAAAATATAAAAATTAGCTCTAATTAATTAATTCATTCAAAAACTATCATTTTGATGGGCAGAAATGGTCATCGTCATTCAAAGAGTGATTTGTGAGATCTATTAAGCCATAATACATACCACGCTGCAATGTTTTTTTTATATTTGTGATAGAGCATCGTCTGCATTTAAGTTAATTCTCCAAAATCTAACAAATTATTCGTTTTTTAATGAGTAAATTTTTAATCTCTAATTACTATTAATGATATTGTAACTGGAAATAAGTTAGAATTATTTTGACATTTCGTAAGAACGCGCAAGCGTCTATGTGAATAAATATGTTTTTAATTTTGATTTTGATTTTGAATAAAAGCTTAAGCTTAATAGTTTAGAATTTCAACGAAATACTTGAGTTTAGTCAACTATGCAAGACTAAGCACCTGCCATATCTCAACTTTAACAAGTTCAGTGCAATATGGACAGCTATACGGTAATGTAAGTATTATTTTAAGGATGTCTTCTCTAATGGACATACACTAACCGCATAATATCTTTCGGCAGAACGGTCAGACTTAACAATATCCAGTGAAAATCAAATCTGACTGTTCAGACTTAGACGAATTGCAGAATCCCTAGATCACGATCACGCCCCCAGACTTTTGCAATTAAGCTGATATAAGGCCCTAGCCAGTCCTTAACCTTCCGTATCACCAGACAACCTTGGCAGGCGCCGGCCGGTCTGCTCGGGAGGGGCGGGGTCTAAAAGAAGGGGTAGGGGGGGCATAGACGTCTCTTATCTGAGAAGTAGGCTATCGAGCAGTCAGTGTTTGGGTGTGGATGAGTTCATGAGGAATGCGCAATGATTTCTTAACATTACAACAAGCCGAAGCTAAAATTTCTCGCAATTTAATAATAAATAGAAAGTTGCTGTCTGTCCCTATGTATGCTTTAAAACTACGCAACGGATCTTGATGCAGTTTTTTTACTAGATAGAGTGAGTCAAGAAGAAGGTTTATATGTATAATACATTGTACTCGTGCGAAGCCGGGGCAGGTCGCTAGTATAAATATAAATCAATCTGGACATAAGACCACAACAAACCCTCGTATTTTTACCATAACGGGATAGCACCGATGTTTCTTTTTTTTTTTTAATTCTAAGCATCACATCGAAGTTTTTACAAATTTTAATAAAAGAAAAAGAAAATGCAAATCTCTGTGATTAACACAAGACGTTTCTTTTTTCTGTGCGTTTATGACACATTACCGTAGGTTTGGTATTAGTCCATATAATTATGTTTAACGCTCTTACAGATATTCCAAACACACACGACGTGTTCGACCAAATATAATGCGATGTGTTTTACAATAACGTCTATGTCTGTAATTGATTATATAGCATAAACTGTTGTTTTTCCACAGCTTTGTAACATCAATGGATTAAAGTAACAGCCTATACATGTCCCACTGCTGGGCAAAGGCCTCCTCTGTATAAAGGGTATCAGGGCATAGTCCACCACGCGGCCCCACTGCTCGAAAATATGCAGGTTTCCTCACGATGTTTTCCTTCACCGCGGAGCAGGTGATAAGTCAGCACGTAAAGTTAAAAACTTCATTGGTGCCGGCACCGGGGATAGAACTCAGGCTGCTCGAGTATATTGAATTAAAGGCGAGCGCCCGGACACTGATATCACGGCTCTTAATCAATGGATTAATTAGTGAACTATGGACTCAATTCAAATACGTTCAAAATATTGCTTCTTCCCTTTGTATTTATAAATTGTGTAATACTTGTAATTTATAAATATGTATACTGTTAGTGTTTTCGGTGTGTGAGTAATTGAACAAATAATATCTGAAATTTTTATACTCTCAGTTTGCTTGTGAAATGTGAAAACAAGGTAGTTCAGTCGAATGGAATGCTCTTCCGAAAGCTCTCCCGTAATAATTTGAGGCGACTTGGATCGTGAAAAGTGGACATTAAAAACTTTAACGTATGTTTATGGTGCTGGTGGAATGGTTTATATTAAGTGAAAAGTACAATTGAACATTATAATAATTGGACAATATATTTTTTTGAAAATTTAATGAATATTATTAACAGCATGCGATGACGGATCGACCGGATGTATTAATTGTCGTATAATACCCGTAGTGATCTTTGCTTATTATTCAGCTAAGGTATACAGGGCGGTTATAGATAAAATTATAGATTTTTCATTTAGATTAGAACCTTCCCAATTATACATCCAGATGCTCTAGCCACTAAGCTAAGAGGGTCGATAATCTTCGCACGAAAATCTTATAATCGTCTTACGTAAATACTTTGATTTTAATGCGTTTTTAGCAATGCTTGGCGCCATATATGACGTGTTTGTGAATTTTTTTTTTCAATTTGTGTCATGTTAAATGCTAAATGTAGGGTACTAAGATTTACTTAGATACAAATAATTTTATTACGTCAAAAGATTTATAATCGAAACTCGGCACTGGACTTAAAGCAAGAGGACCGCACAATGCTGAAGTTAAAAGCCTTTTTGTATTTCCAACGCATAAAATCAAAAGCGCTAATGCATTTGTGAAGTAACAAAGGCGGTCAGAACTCTTACCAGCTAACGGTCATATGTGGCTGAAAATTGCGTCTGCGTTATAAATTCCTTAGCTCTTGGCCGGTTGCGAAAATTCGTGTCGGAGTAACATTTCTGCACGAAATAATTCTCTTTCCTTCGTCATAATACTCTATATTCTCTAGTTCCGTGAATTGCTATGTACTTAACCGTTCAATGTTCAAAAAAATTACGTAGAATTATAAATAAATAAAAAATTAAATATTTTTACACAACATTTTCTAGTCCCAAACCAAGCAAAGCTTGTACTATGGGTACTAGATAACTGATAAACATACTTTTCTTTTGTAAATAAATACATATTATACATATATAAACACCCAGACACTAGAAAAACACCATGTTCATCACACAATATTTTTCCCGTAGTGTGGATCGAACCTACACCCTCTGGCGCAGGAGGCAGGTACACTACCCACTACGCCATTTGGGTCGTCAAAAATTAATTAACATATATAGGGACAAAACGCAACAGTTCAAACTACCCAAACCCGCGGGATCTGGCTAGCCCACCGGTTCTGCGTCAGATGAAGCTTTAATAGTCTCGGGACTGAAAGCAAACACATCAGTTAATACAAGAATACAAGAATACAACAATACAACAATACAAGAATACAAGAGTTCAAACTTCCACTTCACGCCGTTTTTTGCGAGACTATACAGAAAGCTTGTCCCCGAGCGAGGTCCACTCGGGTATCCGCAAAATCTGGGCAGGTGTCTTGCATTTTGTATTAACTGATGTTTTTGCTTTCAGTCCCGAAACTATTAAAGCTTCATCTGACTCAGAACCTGTGGGCTAGCCAGGACCCACGGGTTTGGGCCCTCCGTTGCGGGTAGGGCCGCGCATGTGCTCATGCGTTCGTTTAACTATGGCCTCTGGGCAGGTAACGTTTTATCTATAAACACTTACAAAATATCAAACACACTTCACTTAGTCCTGGACAATTTTGTCCAGATACTTGTTGCTGGGTTATTTTAATAACATTTTTATTTGTTTTTCTATATATAGATTTAGATAAATGATTATAGAGCCGTGATAGCTCAGTCTCCGGGCGCTCGCCATTAATTCAATATACTCGAGCAACCTGAGTTCGATCCCCGGTGCCGGCACCAAAGAAATTGTTAATTTTAAGTGCCGAATTATCACGTGCTCAACGGCGAATGAAAACATCGTGAGGAATTCTGTACATTTTCGAAATAATAATAAAAAATATATATATTTAGAAGAAATGTGAAGTCCGCCAATCCGCAGTGGAGCCGCGTGGTGGACTATGCCCTGATACCCTCCGTACAGAGGAGGCCTTTGCCCAGCAGTGGGACATGTATAGGCTGATACTTTACTTTACTTTTCATTGATGCATTTTAGGTAGGTGCTTTAAACATTTTAGGAAATATAACAGCTGTATTAGCATGAAAAGGTTACATAAATATACATACTAAGACCAGATACAAGAGGGGTAGGAAAAAAATATAAATTCCACATTTCTTGGCTACTTTTGACTTTACGATATCCGTCAATTTGTCATCTTTTTATAAATATTCTCTTTTTTAACTTAATGACTCCTAATTTCTGCGCGTGTCGAAACATGGAAGGCGGTGTATGCATTCAAATAAGGACTAAAACTGTCCAACTGTGTCTCAATATTGTTACCAGCAGAAACATTTAATGTTTACTTTTTACTAAACATGATATCTCTGCTATTCCATACATATATATATTCTATAGATATATTCTAATCACTAAGAAATTTGTTTAAAGAAATAAAAATATTGACTGTAGCTTCTCAGTACATACTTGAAAATGTTATGTATATCCACAAAAATAAGAATGACTTTTCAAGATTTAGTTATGTGCATGATGTAGGAACAAGTATAAATTAGTTCTACCCTCAACTAGATTGCGTAGTAACTAAATCTTTTACGGGACATTTATACGCTTTAACAACAAAATCCCAGAAAACTTTCAAATGAATCTGTTACTAAATTCAAAAAACTTGTAAAGAAACGTTTGTGTGTTATAGTATTAGTGATTATTTGAATAATAACACACTCTGGTAATGAATTGATCGCTCCAGGCTCTTTCAAGTGGAATTTAATCATATGTTATTTTTTTGTCAAGTTAAGTTAAAAAAAAATAAAAAAAAATTGCCCCACTGAGTTTCTTTCGCCGGTTCTTCTCAGGTCAGTGGCTTTCTTTCCGAACGGGTAGTAGAGTTTTTTGACAATCAATAAGTAAATGTAATGCTTCTATACTGCATAAAGATATTGACTTTGACTTTATTTAAGATGGGTGACAAAGGATCATTAAAAGGGAATTTAGAAGTTAATTCTAAATAATTACACTTGGAGAGCCTGTCTCTCTGTAATTTCTGCGCCAAGCTCGATTCTAGGCCAACGGGAAGCACTTTTCAACTATTGACGATCAGTCAGTCAATATATTGGAGTATCAAAGTTCGCGATGAACAATCGTACATTTTTATTGAATGAAATATTCATATTTTTGTGCGAACCCGAAAAACTATTCCTTCAATATTACTGTCAATCCGTCACAAACGTTACACTATGACTGGCGCACGTAGCAAAGATTATAATGTACTCGTAATATATGTTATAATCATATGTTTAATTATCAAAGTATAGTTTTTGAGGTTATTCTGCTATAAGCGCGTTTATAAATAATTTTGAATAAAAAAACAAACCGACTTCAAACAGGAAACTAAAAGCATTGTTAACACCTATAACATTTGAGGATTACATCATGAGATCTGGGTTTCCTTATCATGGTACCTACCCTTCGGATATCTCCTTCCTAACAAAAAAGAATCATCAAAATCGATTCATAAATGACGAAGTTATACCCGAACACACATAAAACAAAAATAAAAATATATACGGTCGAATTGAGAAACCTCCTTCTTTTTTGAAGTCGGTTAAAAAATATAAGGGTGCAATAATTTTTACGCCGTAACTATTGCGTGGCCCTACCACAGTCAAACAGATTGTAATATAAACATAGTTTTCTTTTGTAAATAATAACACATAATAGATATATAAACGGTGTTTTCCTAGTGTCTGGAACACTAGAAAAACACTATGTTAATCACACAATATTTTTCCAGTAGTGGGTATCGAGCCAAGACTATGCTTGACTTTGAGTGCGTTCATTTCTAAATCAGCAAACACAGAATTCACAAAATAGCCTTATTTAAATGACTATAATAAATAGATGAACCGCCCACTCGATTACACCAACTTTAGCCAATGTTTGGCAAACAAAAAAGAACTTTATTGAGTGTTGGCTGCGTTGCTTGCTCTAGACAAGTAAGTGCTTAAAATGAGTGAACGATGAAAATTAAGTCAACATAACCCACTTTCGGCGAACCACTTCTCGGGCAGCTTAAGTTTTTAATATGCGACAATGTCGCAAAAGGCATCTTAAAATGTCTAAAATTTCGGAAATATTAACATAACATAATAAAAGAACGCGGATTTTAAATAAAACGGCCAAGTGCGAGTCGCACTCGACTGTTGCGTGAACCTTCCACAGTAAATTAATAACAAAATTTTTTTTAATCTTGTTAAAAATTAGATTGCGTTTTCTAATATCACGACAGTGTATATTGTTAATTATTTACCGTCGCCATGTTAGATTTTGGTAAATTCGAACCGTGCAGCATATCAATTATGTACCCGGACAACGATACAAAACTAATCTACTCGTATACATATCTTAAATACCTTACGGCATCCCTATCGGCCGCATTATAACGAAAAATAATAAACATTGGTAATAGGGTGATTCTCTCCGATCCAGAATTATTGTTCGAGGATACAGTCGGCGGGTTTTATGGTACTTTTATACGTAACCGTTGTTACGACCAACGTTATGATCAGGAGTCGTTAGTGATGATCGCCGCTTCAATATTGCCAAGGGGTGCAGTCCGAGGGGTTGGTAATACACCCCCATAACTCTTGGTCCCTCGTTAGGCTTTTTGGATATTAACGTCCTTCTTCTTCGGGCCCTAACCTATCGGATGTCGGCGACCACCGCACGGAACTCTTCTCTATTCTGCGCCAATCTAAAGACTGGCGGAGTCCTTGATGTCTGTCCATTTTGCAAATTGTCACCCCATGTTATTCGTCTTCTTCCTCTTCCCGTTTCCCTTCTATTTTTCCTTTTCCCTTTCCGTTTCCAATGATATTGACGTCCAGTGATAGCAAACTGTCCGAGCGCTCGCTTTTAATTCAATACACTCGAGCAAACTGATTTCGATTTCCGGTGCCAGCGCCAATAAAATTTTTCGTTTTGGTTGTTGATATATCACGTGCTCATCGGTGAAGGAAACATCGTGAGGAAACGAGCATATTTTCGAAATAGTAACAAAACATTTTTCGAGCACGTGTGAAATCCATAAATCCGTACAGAGTAAGCCTTTGCCCAGCAGTGGGGCATATATATATAGGCTGTTACTTTAATTTTACGTTAAAGGATTATCTGACAGCCGACCTTCGCTGAGGTTGCAATGACTTTATCGTTTTATTTTTTTATTCCTCACGGTGTTTTATTCCTCACGGTGTTCGTTACAATTCGTAGCAGTTCTTGATATACTTAAATAATACATTAACGATAACTTTATTTGAAAGGTAACTTCATTGTTGTTGTTAGATGTTGGTAAAAAATAACGTTCAACGTGTTGGTGTATGTTTGACATATTCCGCATCTAAAACGTTCTTTTTGACGATGATTAATGGCACGTGTATTTTAAGAGTTGTTGTTGTTGTAGTAAACTAGTGCTTGCTCTTCCATAGTCCCTCAAAAATGAACACAATTGTAACTACTATAAGAGAGATTTCCGATTACAATCAAATATAATCAAGCCGATGATAACATAACAATTATGATTAGTTATTGCAGAAGGTAAACCGAATTATATTTAAGATATAAATTCTTGTTTAAGTCACCAATATGAACACAATACTATACACGTATAAGACGTACGAGAACAAATTATAAGATGTCATACATTCATCATGAATATTCACAGCAATAAAATCAAAAACGTTTCATTTATCAGTTGACTGTAACAGTACTTATTAACACAAATACCTCGTTCTCCTTACATCTTATGAGCCATATAATAACGCTATACATACTTCCATAACGTGTGAGTAACTGGAATGTTGCACGAATGGGCAGGTCCGTCCAGGTGAGAACCACTACCTCACAGAAGACCAGCGTTAAGTGAAAGTTTCACACTTCTGCGTTTCGTCCGGTGAGTGAGGTAGCCGGGGCCCACGTATTTAAAATGTGGCAACGTACAGGAACCCTACGGGTTTGCAAATGTCAATGGCTGGCGGTTATCACTTAACATCCGGTGAACCGCCAGCTCGTTTGCCACCTTGAAAATGTAAAATACACCTTTGAAAAATGTACAATAAAAATATTATAAATATGTGTGTAAAGTAAGTAAAGTAAAGTAACAGCCTATACATGTCCCACTGCTGGGCAAAGGCCTCCTCTATACAGAGGGTATCAGGGCATAGTTCACCACGCGGCCCCACTGCGGATTGGCGGACTTCACATATATTCGAAATATATTTTTTTTTTGTTATTATTTCGAAAATATGCAGGTTTCCTCACGATGTTTTCCTTCACCGCGGAGCACGTGCACTTAAAGTTAAAAACTTCATTGGTGCCGGCACCGGGGATCGAACTCAGGTTGCTCGGGTATATTAAATTAAGGCGAGCGCCCGGACACTGAGCTATCACGGCTCTTACCTATGTGTGTATATGTAGTAAATACATTTTAACTATCGTATATGACAGAATACATAACTAAATTATCGTGCACACTCAAACGAAGCCGATACGTAACCACGTTATCGACTACGAAAACACCAACGATACGAGACTACTAAACGGTGCGTTTGGTTTTTTACGGCGCTTTTACGGCTGTCCACTCATACCTTTTACTGCCGACGTCTCGCCTAAGCGGGGAGCCTTCGGAATAAGACCCCGGACGAGAGGCGCGCTAAAACTAAAACACTCCGCAACTCATAAAGTCGAATGGTGGCTTGTCGCAAAAAGTCTACACGAAAGCTCAGATTTTTCTAAAGTCGCCTTTGACGTGTTGGGAGCCTTCAGAATAAGCTCCCAGATGGGGATCATCGGAAAACTAGAACACCCCGCGACTCATAAAGTCGAATGGAGAGCTTGTCGCAAAAAGTTTTCCCGAAAGCTCCGCTGTCTCGAATTTCGTCGGTTCACTTTACATAACGTCACGCACGGTCACCGGATGGGTCACGCTTTGTCGCGGTAACACGCGAGCTCACAACACAGCTTAAATAAGTCAAATGAACGGTGTCACAGTTTTACAATACGCGCTGAACACGCCGCGCTGTCGTTCCGGACGACGGCGCAGATCGACTGAGCCAGTACTGTCTGGAATGTCTCGACCAAATACGGAGATGGACTGAGCTAATCTGTCTAGAGTGCCTCGCGGTGGGCACGGACCAAAGTACGAAGTTTCTTATCGCACGGTACGGATTTGGCGGATGGTGGCTGGGCGACAAAAAGTGTAAGAAATTTCCGTCAGGACCAAATCGTCACGAAAAGACCGCAAGTAATTAAAACAATTAATGTGTATTGCCAGTGATGACCTACGGAACCGCGACGTGGTCCTTCACTGCTGGCCGTATGAGGTGGCTCAAAGAGTATTGACATATAGGGTACAAAATTTTTAGTCATTGGAAATATGATACGTTTATCAATAACTAGCGCCCCGCCCCGGCTTCGCACGGGTGCAACATATTATACATATAAACCTGCCTCTTGAATCACTCTATCTATTAAAATAAACCGCATCAAGATCCGTTGCGTAGTTTTAAAGATCTAAACACACATAGGGACAGACAGACAGCGGGACGACTTTGTTTTATACTATGATAATATATAACGAAAAGAACTTCATTCCATGTGAGTATTCCATTCGACATTGCGACAATCTCGCAATTTTTCATTATCTGGACCGGGTGAATTGGTCTGCATCGTATTGAGTTTGTTTCGCAAAATTGCTGCCATTGACAGATGACTTAAAGTATCAAGATTTGGTGTCAAGTGATTATGGCATAGTTCCGCATGCCATAATAACTTGACACCAAATCACAAGACAGGAAATGCATCACGAACTAAGGACCACGTGACCGACAACGCGATAACTCTGTTTGGCAAACTACGCATAGCTTTAAAACTTATTTTATTCATTTCTCTATTTCATTATTCATTATTATTCATATTCATTTCAAAATTTTATTCATTTATTATTATTTCGCAAATACGCGGGTATAAAATTTCATTAGCAACGTGTTAATAAATAAGTGCAGCTTTCACTCATATCAGCTGAATTATAGAGATGCAATATAAAGTGTTTTGTTCATTATATTACTTAATTACGTTATTCCAGTCGATTCTTATATAATGTTGTACATGTTTGATAATATATTATAAGGATGCTTACAATGCAAGTTATTTCCAGTTCATTCACGTGCACAAATACAGTATGCATTTAAATACATGCTAGATTCATTCTTTAACTTAAGATATAAATTACAAAACGAATTGCATTATAATATTAAACATTTTGAGTAATATTTAGAAAAATTGAGACAAACACTTTTCAAACAACTCGTACATAAGTAACAAACTCCTTCATATCATTTCAGTAGAATGCGACATCACAATTTCGCAAGAACTCTCAACTTACATTGTAACTAGACAGAAACTTAAATTACAGCGACCCATATACCGGAATGGATGTTTTCAATAGTACCGCCTCGTTAAGCTATGGAGTTGCTTAAATCGTTTTGTGGCGGCTCTGCAGTTTGTTACATCAATCATCCAAATGGTTAAAAGTTAACTATTAGCCAAGTAATTATAGGTTTTATCTGCGAGAAAACCCTTAGTGAGGTGATTTTTTGTCGCCGATGAATTAAATTGTTAAGCAAAACTCGGTTTTAGTCGACGCTGGATATTTTTAATCGAATGGTAAAAATGAAGCTTGAAGCACGAACACATTTGGTTAGCTGAAAGAAGGCGGCCATATCAAATAGATATCATATGTTCCTGATCGCGAAACCGATTCAGACCTATATGATGTTGAATTTATAGTTAGGATTCATGAAACGTGTGGAACCACGGTAGTAGGGCCACGCAACACTGTTGCACGAATGAGCAGGTCCGTCGGGGTAAGTACCACGACCTCACAGAAGACCGGCGTAAAATAGAAGTGTTACACTTCTGCGTTTCGTCTGGTGAGTGAGGTATTCGGGGCCCACTTTATTTAAACATGATTTAGACATTTTTTTATTTAGACCTTTTTACATGTTACATTATGTTTGCTTCACCTTTTTCTTCTACTTTGCTACTTAACTTCACACAACTTTCCAAAACATTCAAGGCACATTGTAACGTAGAATATTGAAATACGGTGAAGACCATTAAATGCATACATGGTACTCTGCATTCATTCACATCAGTTCAATGTGTAACAAACGAAGACGAAGCCACTTATCAAACTGAATTTTTAAACTCCTTGGATGTCACATTGACCAAACATGAAAATTTATTCATTTTTCAAGCATTTCTAAATATTATGCAATAAACTTTGTGAGGAGATGAGGAGTACGGAAGGAAATGTATGTCCAATTTCACCAACAAATAAAACATGTGCGTTACAGATTGCAAGAACGCGAAAGCAAAATCTATACTTTACATTTTTGCTTTGATATACGGGATGAGCTAGTTCGAAATGAACTCGCTTAAAGCTGAGAGCTCGCTATCAGAGCTCGCATCTCTGAATCGGAAGAGAAATGAAAATATTATTAATAGCGTAGAGAGAACATGGGGACTTATGGCTGGGAGGAAAATTGTACAAAACTCCGACGTTTCACGTAATTGGAGAAATATTATTGAGAAAATTAGCCTTCGAGATTCACACGTAATATATGACACCTACGGTATTTTACTTATAACATGTCTATAATATTATATACAGCAAGGTAAACCAGATTCACGTCTCCCCGACCAAAAAGAATTGATAAATCTTGTTCGAACATAAACCGTATTTGGTGACACAATCTGCAACAGAATCTGTTGCGCACTTACCCAAGCAATCAGCGCACCGCAAGCAATGTGAGAATATTATTAATCGTCTTCATCATCTTTTCAGCCTGTTCTAGTTCACTGCTGATCATAGGCCACCCCCACAGACCACGAAGTAGGATCCTGAGCCACCTGCATCCATCGACTTCCCACACATTTGCACAGTCTACCCGGTAGAAGGTCGACCAACACTGTGATATCCTATACGAGCCGATACTCGGAAACCGTTCTTCCTCATTGGTTATTGCTTCTACAAGCTATATGGCCGGCGAAGGTTTCAAAAACTAGCTCTATCTATTGAGATCACTGGCAGTCAATTTGTTGATACCATCACCTTAATACAACGAAATAAAAACAATCTTTAGAATGTTTTGATGTCTATAGAAAAACTGTCTCAACGGGTTCTTATGTTTTGGACCAGCATTATGAACAGATTTCAACTTCGCAGTATTAACACATACTGTATTGAGATACTCACATATTTTCCAATTCGACTTCAAACACTTGGTGTAACCACTCAGTTTAAATAATTTAAAGCTTAAACTTTGAACGATTGAAACTTAAGTCAACTTGGTTATCTAAATGAGAATCTATTCGATGAATTATAATTCATAAATTGTATTCATAATTAACACAACTGAATAAAATTCTCAGTACTTTTCGACCGTCACCGTTTACAAGATTGCGCGCACTGCAATGCAATCTTCCCGCCATTGCAATACAAAACTACAGAACGTTTCCCTTAATTTACGAGCCAGCTTTAACATGTAAATCAAACTGTAGGGACGTTCGCCCGCCATACGTCTTATATTTTTAAAAATACGTTCAGCGTCTCCCCGGGCGTGCGTAAGATAAAAAATAAATAAAAAAAACAACACCCAAGTGCAGCACTCAACACTACTGAGCATTATGCCAAATCGGTCATACTACAATGTTTTAAGTTTAGTTCAAAAATAAACGCAGAATGCCACCCTTACACAGATATTACGTATACAGTGGCATCTGAGAGCTTGCCAAGGGGTGGTGGGAAATGGCGGAAGGGGGCTCACGCACACAGGCGCGGGACGTGTAAAGATTGCCCGGATACACCATCAAAACACCAATAGGGTTGCCATAATCGGTGCAAGAAAATAAGCTGGAAATATTTGACACGTCTAAAAAGACAATTTGGAGCTGTGAGTGGAGGCTACCCGTTCAAAGTTAATCTTATATCAAGTTCAGATATTCAGTGTTTAGTAAGTTTATTATTTTAAATTAAGAGCTAAATACATAAATCAAAACAATTATCAAGTTGAGATATTAAACAAGGACATAACAGTATAAAATTATATAATGTTATAGATGACATCACATCATTAAATGGCGGATTCCAAACAGTCCGTTCAAAATCCGATATCCAATACTTAAACATATTATCGCTTATATAATTAAGGCAAAAGGCAATAAGAAAAGAGTGGGCAATTAGATACTATATTAATTACTCGACAAGCACCAATAAATAAGCAGCATTGACACAATGCTGGCGTGTGCAGCGAAGTTTTGGCGCAATAAAAAATATTTTCCGCCCCCGGGGGGTTTCCGAGAGCCAGCCCTAGTTGAGAAAGACGTAGACTGCATTCAACTCGCAATTGCATTACATTATTGCGCATTTAATGGCCCCGCAGACAAACGCGGTGTACATTGCCGGTTTTGTGGTCGCCACGACGCACTGGGCAGCTATGCGGCGGCAATACTCAGCGTCCGAGTAAAAAGGCGCGACGCTGGTCTCGCAGTTTCAACTTGATATATAGGTTGCTGGTTTGCGTCGTGATACGAGCGAGACATTATTTGATCACTGATTCTTTTGCAATCCAATACATGATAGGTTGATGATGATGTAGAAGATGATGGTAGATCTCGAGGTAGAGCAGATCACCCCTGGTCCGATTGGAGCAAGGCCTACTTGACATACTTTGAAGACTCCGTGGCGTACTTGCCAAGGTATAGGTATTGGCGCCTAGGATCATGGGTTCGATTCCCACACGGAGAAACTATTTCTGTGACCTAAAAATAATCGTTTTGGATCTAGGTGTTTTTTTCCATGTTTTTTTAATTTTATGTATGTAAACGCCCTTACAACACAAGATAATGTTATGCTAAAGTAAGGATAATGTTTAAAAAGAAAATAAAAACTTAACCTTGCTATTAACTCTGCCGTCCGACAGACTGAAGATAGAGACTTCAGGCGCAAACTAGTAGACACCGACTGTGAGAAGATGGCAAGCAAGCTGTCAGTTCACCTGATGTTAAATCATAACAGCCAACCGTAGACATTTGCAACACTCGTAGGCTTGCAGATGCCGTACCACCTTTTAACAAAGTGGACCCCGGCTACTTAACTCACCAGACGGTACGCAGAAGTATAACATCTCCACTTCACGCCGGTCGTCTGTGATGTCGTGGTATACCCGGACAGACATGTCCATTCGTGCAACAGCGAAAACTGTTGCGTGGCCATACCACAGTTCAGTTCCTACAGTTTGAATGTTGAAATGACACGTTGATTTAAAAAAAATGACTTGTATTTAAAAAAATGTTTTATAGATTTATTTTTGGTTTTAAATCCCGACTTTTCTACCACTTTATAAAGCCGATGATCATTTAGACTGATAAGTTTTACTTCCTAATTGTCATCCTCCTGCCCTTATCCAACCTAGGCGGGGTCGGCACAACTTGGGATTCGTGTTGCAAGTGGTTTTGGCTGGGTTTTTTACGACCGGCCATTTTTCTGACGTGAACCCTCCTTGGGAACAACACCCGAATCCGGAACAATTATCTGTGAGTCGCACAAATACTTGTCGCGTGTGGGAATCTAACCCACGACCCCCGACGCCGAAGCCAATAGCTTAGCAGCTGCGCCACTGAGTCACGCAATGATCTAGCTAATCCGGGGCTATCTTCAAGTAGTATAAGCCATACTGGTCATATTTCAAATTCGAAAATCTTATTAAGGATCTCGGAAAGAGTCTGGGGTAAATTTGTAACGTAAACGGCCACCGAGTTACGTGCGATAGCCGTCTTTGATCGAAAAATCTAATTTATAGCATCATTAGCGTCTCCCAATGCATGGGGGGCATTAAATATTTTTCAGATAACGGTGATGTAACTAGTATATATCAATGTATGGCTGCATGGATGTAATGGCGCCGTTGCCAATTCATAGCCAGGATGCGGCTACGAGTCTTATTTGTTCCTTACGCGACTGTTACACGACTGCCATATAATGGCCTATACTTCGAGAGTTTGTACGGGCTATATAACATTAAAACTTTTAGGGTTCCGTACCCAAAGGGTAAAACGGGACCCTATTACTGAGATTCCGCTGTCCGACCGTCTGTCACCAGGCTGTATCTCATGAACCGTGATAGTTAAACGGAATTTTAGACGGAAGTTTTGAAATTTTCACAGATGATGAATTACCGTTTTTATAGATATTGGTACGGAACCCTTCGTGCGCGAGTCCGACTCGCACTTGGCCGGTTTTACTTGAAAAGTGGGCAAGTGAACAGACAGTCCTGATTCTAAATATTCCCAAATTCCACCTTGAACTTTTACCATGAAATACACTCCATGCTTTCTTGTTTTTATGCTTCTACTTAAATATCAAAAGACATGAACACATACAGATAGGACATATCTAGTTACAAATCCATCGTACACGGCGGTAGGCCCGTCCGGGTAAGTACCACGACCTCACAGAAGTCCGGCGTAAAGTGGAAGTATGACAAATACGTTCGCGTTTCGTCTGGTGAGTGAGGTAGCCGGAGCCCAATTTTCAAAAGTTTGTCAACGCATCTGTAACCCCCGGGTGTAGCAGATGTCCATGGGCGGCGGTATTCACTTACCATCAGGTGAACCGTCTGCTCGTTTGGCAACTTTTAACATAAAAAAAAAAATCATTCCCATTCTTCGTGCTTACTTTTATAAACATATTCTACGCATATGTAATCTTACTAAAACGCTCTTCTATTGCTTATTATTAAAAATAAAACGCTGTGTCTCTGAAACGATTTTAGTACCAGAGGTTAACTAACTTAAGATTATGATATGTAATGAAGATATTAATTACCTTTAAAAGATGAAGAAGATTTAAAACAAGTATTTGAAACGTAAAAAGCTGAAAATATTAAGATAAGAAATATTAAAATATATTAATTAGCTGGATATATTTAACCTAATATCATAGATTAGATGTTTACGTTGCTTCAAATATTTGCAACATTTAAGAAATCTTTTAATAAATTGATGGCGATAATATTCGCAAAGCGATGAAGAAATCAACATTAGCAATTATACTTTTATCACCCTGCAATCTGGCTAGCGTTCATCCCATTTCAAAAAGGACCGTTTTCAGCGTCATCCTTCGAACGCCAGACGTCTGGATCCTTACATGAAATTTGACGATAACGGAAAACGGGGGGGGGGGGAATCGGGCAACAAAGTCACCCGATCGACCTTAAACGTGTCACCAAGTCTAAAGCACTCCAGTGGAACTGCCGACCCGAAAGCTTTTCAGTCTATTAAAGGCTTTTTCTACTAACCACCGGAAGGAAAGCGAAGGCTGTTTCACATTATTCGCGTGGATAGGTTGTACGTTGTGAGGACAATGTCTGTCGGTATTAATATCAAGCCCTGAAGTCTTTTAAGCCTTACAATTTGGTTGCCAACGATTCAACACGTTTGACTAATGATAAACTGGACAGTATAATACCATTGGACCATTGGACATAAATTATTTGGGGTACTCGTGGGAATTGTGATAGATTATAGGTAACTTAGCTTTGCCTACTGAAAGGATAATTTGTGCACGTCTAGTGCTGAGGTCTATTCGACCACATAATCTATAAAGTGGGATAAAAACAATTTTTATATTCGTAATATTTCGTAATATTCGTAATATTTCATCTGAACACAGTTAAAACTGGTATAAACAGTGTTTATTCGATGCTCAACTTTGTAGAACCTTAATATATATGGTTTAAAACCTAAGCGAACCTCGTTGTTGCCCAATAAAAGTCTAAAGGATCAACAAAAACTTTAACAATTATAAAGTCGTTTATGTGCCTAGGCACATCAACAACCCCAAACGGCTGTAATAACTCTAAAACCGATTTTATTTCTTTATTTTCTCAAATTCCAGCGTCCCCAGTCACATATTATAAATACCAATCTTGCTTTACGACTTGTTTAGGGATTTACGGCCGGATTGACACAAAACGACACGAGATTCGTGAAGCAAAAAACGACATTCCAGAGGTGAACCAAGGTGAATCGGATCAACGCCTTTGTTTTCCGAGGCTTGGCGAGGGCATGTTTCAAATTGGTGCTCGGCTTTTTCATTTCTGGGCACTTGATTAGTTGTGAACCATTTAGTGTTTGCCGCTGTGAGATAAGTCGATGGAATGTAATGAAATTAAATGTAGAGAAAAAAAAACACAAATGAGATGACTTCGCAAATTGAAAGCAAAGGAAGATTTGGAAGAATAATTGGATATTTCGATGTATCCTCTAAAATAAATAAGCAGTTTCAGTTTTAGAGTCGTCGTCGAGAAAGAAATACAAAGAAAATGGAACATAATAAGCAGCCGACACACACAAACAAACGCGAACGGCTTTAGTTTAATTTAAATCGATTTTGTCAGGAACAATAACCGTACGCGTCATAATTTTAAATCGTCAATAGACTAAACGGTTTGGGGCCGAGCCAGTAGTTCGCCGCGACCATCAGTGCAATTGGGGGGCGGGACGATTTGAGGCAGACGCTTAGGGCTTTCAACTGCAAGGAAGGTCGAAGCCCTGACAACCCTAGCCAGTCGTGAGCCCATCGAGACAAATGACAATCGTTAAGCATTGAATCAAGTCGCAAAGAGTATTTTCTTTATTCAAATCTTCTGCTATTTTTTGTCGCATGAATAAATCGGATAGTTTATATAGATTGGGCTTTATTAATGTTTCAATGCATTTTAAGACAGGCGATAGGTCTATCTAGATTGATATTTTCTCTGTAAGAACGTAACAGACTATTAATGTCCCACTGCTGGAAAAAGGATACCTTTGTACAGTGGGTATTAGGGCACAGTTCAGTAAACCACCACTAGTTGTTATTATTTCGAAAATATGCAGGTTTCCTCACGATGTTTTCCTTCGACGCCGAGCAAGTGATAATTCAGAACTTTTATGTGAAATGTTGCCAAGAGAGCAGGCGGTTCACCTGATGTTAAGCGAATACCGCTGCCCATCTGGGTATCTGTTACACGCGAGGGTTTGTAAAAGCGTTGACAACCTTTCAATAAAAATACCGGCCAAGTACGAGTCGGACTGTCGAATACTATATATACCTTGGACACTATTTGTCATTTGCCAGAGAACATCGTGATAAAGAGGTCTTTCGCCGCATTCAATTAGGTTGGGCGGCCTTTGGTAAGCTCGAAGACGTACTTAAGGACTGCAAAATACCACAATGCTTGAAAACCAAGATCTATAATCAATGTGTTCTGCCCACCATGACCTATGGTTCCGAGACATGGAAGCTCACAAAGGATACAGTGCACAGAATGCGAGTCGCACAGCGAGCTATGGAGCGTTCCATGCTGGGTATTAGGTTAAGAGATCGCATCCGCAATAGAGAAATCCGTCGTAGGACGAAGGTCTGCGACGTAAGTGAACGTTAAATGCGGCTCAAATGGCGCTGGGCAGGGCACATTGCTAGACATGGTGATAGCAGGTGGAGTAAAACCTTAACCGAATGGACACCTAGAGAAGGAAGGCGTGGCGTCGGCAGACCACCTGCCCGATGGGTCGACGATATCAAAGCGATCGCAGGAAAAACATGGATGCGATACGTTCAAGACAGGGAAGAATCGCGCAAGAGGGAGGAGGCCTATGCCCAGCAGTGGGCTGATACGGGCTGACGATGATGATGATGCTGACGAGTCGGACTCGCGAACGAAAGATTCCGTACCATCTGTAACATTCATAAATGATTAATCAATCTGTGAAAATTTCAACTGTCTAACGGTTCATGAAATACAGCCTGGTGACTTTCCACTTCACGCCGGTCCTCAGACCAGCCTGCCCATTCGTGCAACAGAAACTGCTGCGTGGCACTACCACAGACCTCATAGGTAACAAGTAGTATTTACCAAACGTATTAAAGTTAAATGTGCGTAAATTATATTTCACCACAATCTTTCCCAATTTTGCTATGATCACGAGAGATCAGTTTGTGAACGCGGCTGCAATACCAGCGTACATATGTTCCGATCGATGCATTCGACTTCAAGCCAGCCGTTGGTCCGGGCCCCATAAAAAGGGGTGTACTTTAGTGTTTTAGAAACGCATCGCCCCTCGTAAAACCGACAGACAGAAGAGTCGTACCACCTTCCCGATTAAGTTCGATATATCGAAATCGATATATTATCGTTTCAGTTTTGTGGATTTAGTTTGCGTGAATATCACCCTTTTACTTTCATTTTTTTTCTTTTCATCTTTTTTAAAAAACGTAGCCCTTCACATAAGGATAATATTATCCTGTGTTGTAAGGACGATTAACAAACATAAATTTCACGTGGACAAACACCCAGATGCGAAACATCTATCTGTGGGTCACACAAATAGTTCTCCCGTGTGAGAGTGAACCCACGACCCCCGACGCCGAAGCCAATACCTTGACAACTGCGCTACGGAGCCATCGTGGCCAAGTTGCCAAGTTTCATATTTACATTATCAATCCAACTTTTGGGCTTAGTAAGCGTTGTTCCATCCACTGCAAAACGTGAATTCGTCTCTTTATTAACTCTCTTCTGCTTCTTTGTACCCCGTTAGAGTTAAAAAACGTGAAAGTAACTGTATTGTTTTTTGGAACGAACATTTTGAACGAAGCTCCTTAACGCGGCCTGAGGAGGAGTTGAAACGCTCAACACCTACGTCGTCACGTTAGGAATATGCGTTACGCTCCCTTCACTCAAATCTCAGTGACTCGATTTTTTTAACGAAGTTCCTTATCACTACGGATTTGGTGGATGGTTTTTTTTATGTGAAAGTTGCCAATCGAGCAGGCGGTTCACCTGATGTTAAGTGAATACCACCGCCCGCGACTCGGAGGGGCTGCACCTCTGATGCAGTAATCGTGGGGCTGGGGGGGGAGAGAAACGTGGAGCCACAGAAAAGGTCCGCCGCCGGAGGTTAGGAGACTTGTTATATTTATGCTACGTCATAAGTGTTAGAGTGCAAAAATATGTAAATAATTAAATTTTAAACTAAAACTTTTATATTACTTCTCTCTTATTTTTATAATCAATTAATTGACAATGCAAAAGTGACAATGCCGCAAAAATGAAGAAGAAAAAAACATGAGAAAATTTTTTATCCATTTTTTATTCTTTTATTTTCATTTAATATACACTCATCATCAGCGAACATCGTTACAAACGGATGCCCGACGACACGTGCCGTTTTATTTATCACGACTACATTTGTTCGTATAAAATGTTTTTTTTTTTTTACATTTTATTGTTTTACGAACTAATAACAACGGTAAATTTTTTCCTTTACTCGTCTAGTGGTTTCCAGACAAACATTTGAAATAAGAGCAATATGTTACGAAACGTTAAAAAGGAATATTTTTAGCGGTAATCATAAAGGAAGACGGGCGAATGCAATAAGGGGGCGTTTAATAGCTAGTTTCGGGGCTGATGCCAAAGACTGGAATTACATGCCAACCTAACAGCTATAAAATAATTATGGCTGGAGGGAAATAACTAATTTCGGCCAGTTGCCGGCGCTTTCATAACCTCGCGCTCTTTGTTTGACCCAAATCAGGCTTTTTGGTGTCTAACTCAGCTATTTGTAACAGTTACAAACAGACCTATAATTTATAATGTATGTGTTCGTGGATTCCTCTTAAATTCATCATCATCATCATTTCAGCCTGTTTAGGAGCGCTGCTGAACAAATGTCTCATTTACAGACTGCCACCAAGTACGATGACCTGACCCACCTACATTCATCGACTTTCCACAGACTAACACAGTTAGTCGCTTCATGAGAAACTATCTGCCCCATCGGTTATCAGTTCTACGAGCTATGTGGCCGGCTCATCGGCACGATTGTAGATCGGATCGTCCGAACTTAGTAACATTTACGATGACAGATCATACTCCCTGATATATCGAGTGTAAAACATGTAGTCGTGTCGATTCGAGTATATAAAGTCAATATCTTAGTGGCTACGTCGAAATTGACCTGAGTTTAACTTTCGGCGAAACTCTTATGTTCTAAAGGACGCACCAAATTTGTATCCAGTGTATGGAAGCTGCCATGGGAACTTCATAAGCCGCATTAAGCCATGGATTAATTGCAAAAATTTGGGACATATTAGGCCAAATTTGATCAAATTAATGACAATGACTCCGTGGCGCAGCTTCCGATCTAGTTGCTTGATTCTGGATAACTACAATGTGGCAATGTTTTGAAAATAAAAAAATTGTTTTAATGTTCAAGCAGCAAACAATCACAGGATTCCAGTAAAAAACGTGAAATCTAAACCATCGTTAATGGGTTTTTTATAATTAATGGCCATTTTCATATCTATTCGAAACTTACTCCACTTGCAAGTAATTTAATTTGATGTTTTTAAATTGGCTTGTCCTCTGTACAAACAAGCGCGATTCAATTAAATTCACTACTCCCGCTCAACGTAAAATGTAAAATACAGACCAATATTTATATTCCATTACTGTTAGGTTAACTAAGACAATAATAATATGTATAAAATTTACTTCGCCTTAGCGTACAATTGACACAAAGTATGATAAAGATGAATTCGATACAAGTGGCAAGGCAGAATGCTTGGGAAATATAAATGACGCGTGTCACATGTAACGAATACAAATGGAGAATATGAACAATATTTGCTCGTAGGGAAACAAGTTCATCAATATTGTAATATTGTATCAATGTCATTCTAGCCGGAGAATATATTTTATACTTAATATGCGGCAACAGGCGAATACTAATAAGGCATTTTAATACATTGCCTCAGAGTCTAGCATTGACTATATAATAGACTTCACTAATGTTAACATTTCACTAATTACTGAATTATCTAATTGTTTTACTGTTAAGCATTAACACCAACCACGTATTTCAATAGTAATACTGTTTTAAAGCCTTTACACAAAATCTTAGCTTACCTCACTAGTGTACCTGAAATGAGTTGCAATGATACGAAAGGAAAAAGTGTTTTGGGTTTTACGAAGAGGCCAAACATTCAAAGCAAATATCTTTTTGGAGCGTAGTACTTTCGGGAGCCATTGTATCCTTTCGAAATGCGCAGTAGACAGATATAAAAACATCACTAGTATAAAACAAAGTCATCCCTCTGACTGTCTGTCCCTATGTATGCTTAGATCTTTAAAACTACGCAACGGATCTAGATGCGGTTTTTTTACTAGATAGAGTGATTTACCAAAGTGCAACCGTGCAAAACCAGGGCGGGTCGCTAGTTAACTTATATTTACAAGAAAAATAACACGATTAAACATGTTATACAATGAAAAATATTTTATTTGTCGTTTAAAACATACAAATGAATTTATTATGTGTATAGTGCCATGCGACACTATTGCACAAATGGGCAGGTCCATCCGGATAAGTACCAAGACCTCGCAGAGAACCGGCGTAAAGTGGAAGTGATACATTTCTGCGTTTCGACCGGCGAGTAACGTAAATGGGGCCCACGTTATTAAGAGATGGCAACGCATTTGCAACCATACGGGTATTGCAAATGTCAATGGGCGGCGGTTATCACTTATTTTAGTTGTCATCAGGTGAACCGCCAGCTCGTTTGCCACCTTCTCGCATAAAAATTTTTCTGTGCCACATTTAACAATTTCTCCACAACAGTGGGTTTAAGGTTTAAGGCCTGTTTAAGTTGTTCCAATAAAATGTTAATGTTTTTAGAGGGTACTTTTGAATAAAGTCGTCCGAGTCTCGCATTCTTGCCCATGGTCGGACTCTTGCTAGTTTAGAAAATTGACCCAACAACATGTCGTGACAAGGCGCGGCTGTCAACCTGCAAGGTCCAAGGGCAGGTGAGGTCACCTGTTGGCTTTGACCCAAAAACCCCATTAGGCGTCGAAGTTAGGAGTCACGCAGTTTCTCTACCCCATGCTTCGGCACGTGGAAGTGGAAGATTCAGTTAGCTTGAAATAACAGTGACATAACGCTTGCACATCTCTATAATAACGTATAATAGCGTATAAAAAAATTTTGTTTAATGTAATCCTTCAAACACTGCTCTCATAATTTTAAGAAATTAAGACGATCTAAGGCTGTTATCAAGTTGTGTTTATCGTTTTAACTATGTTTTGTTCCGTATATAATGGGATATCGAGGTCAGAAGGTAGCTTGTTTCAACATAATAGTGTGAGCAGTGTCTACAGCTGTATAGAGTGACATATACAACATCTTGACTCTAGTTAAAATTTAAATATAAGGTTTTCAACTCATATTTCCATTTGAGTGTTTCGCGAGATTAAACCCTGTGGAGCTTTTATACAAAATGAGTTCGATAATTTCGTAATAGTCAGTTTTCGTAATACTCTCATGATATGCACTTAATGCAACCGACGAAAGTCCCTTTTCAAACTTTTCCACGTACCGTCGATAATGTTATCGCTAAAAACTGCAGTTAAGAGGTGGAGAATGCTGCGGAATTGCCGCAAAGACATTTATACGTGGTATTCCTGAATATAACTGCCTCGGGTGCCCATTAATCATACGACCTAACTCACCTTGCTGAGCGGAGCATTAGGAATTTGGCTTTCAGTGAGATTAAACCCTGGTTTATGGGCCAGTATAAGCACTCCAACATTGAAACAATCGCTGCGTGGGCAAACAGGAGAAGAATCAAAATTCGATCGTATTTGTTGATGTTAATTTAATTATCTATTACATACATAATCGATGTATTAATACGTGAAGCAAATGTATAAGGATTGTAAGTAAAGGTATTTTATAGCGATCAATTTGTTTTTAAGTAAGTAAGTTTCAGATACTTTAAGGCATTCGTGATGATGACAGAGAAATTCCGGAAAACAATTTTATTTTTAAGTACCGTTAGTCTGAGAAATAAAAATAGTCATTAAAACACATTGACTACTTCGCGCACAGCTATGTCAATTTCAAGTCTTAGTTCAAACATCGGCATCGGTGAGGGATACCAACCATTCCGATCAAAACATTTTATTTATGACGTTAAGATTTGTAGAAAACTTGTAGGGAAAGTTTTTCGCAGCCGCGGAGATCAAACCCGCGTTCCGGAATGACGTACAGTCACTTCAAGCAACCATTCGTCCATTTTTTCTACAAACTTGAATGTTTTGTTTAATGCCGAGATTAGCACTATAACCACTTATATAAATTTCAAATTATGACACATCTTGAGTATGTAGATTACAATATGTAATTTAGAGATATATGTAGATAGAAGAAAAAAACTTTAATTGAAATAACGCTCGTTTTCATCGAGACATTTCATCGGAACTGAATACTTTTTGATTCACACACAAAAATTTACACACAATTTTGTGGTCTTTTTTTCACAAATTTGCAATTTTTATTTAAGAAAAATGTGTTTACTTTTTTGTTTTCTTTTTTGTTGTTAACCAAATACAATAAATATTAAATTTACTTAAATTACCGTACTTGATTTGTTTCGAACTTAAAATCAGCAACTTTTTTGAAACTCAATTAATTTTGAATTAAAATTATCGTCAGTGGTTTAAATAATTTACTGCATGACAGTCTGATTTATTTAACTCTGCGTTGTTTCACTTTACATTAAAAGCTTTTAATTAAAACGAATGATTGAGAAATTGCACCACACGATTTTGTAACACAAACCAAGATTTATTACCCGTAACATTTTACATGTGCATATTAAAAATATTATTTATATTCCCAGTAATGAGATTTCTATATAGACTATGTACTATAGTATGATGATTAAAAAACTCCAAATCCCACCATTTATAGCAATATCAAACGGATACACGACTTCTTGTCTATTCGGTGCAGATGATCGCAAGTATAAACTCTATTAGTTAATAAACACATTATGATATAACGCAGTCAAAGATACTGGGGGTAGAGCTTTTCTTAATTCAAAGACTCTCGGATTGGTAAGAAAGAATGATCGTTTCTGGACACACGCCACTAGGAGACATTTAGCAGGCTCAACGCTAACCACTGCTAGATGGAGGCTACCTCACTCACCGGACGTAAAGCAAAATTATGAACAATGCAATTATATTATGAGCAAAGCAATTTACTTCACGACATGACTTCGTGAGGCCACTTTCGAGTCAAGGTATATTGAAGCTTTACTAGTAACGAGATTAATAAGTAATTGGTGCATTTGATCCGGTTCAAAACCCTTTCACTAGAAAAGATGTTAACTCGCATGTCAACAGTGCCTCGCCCAGAATGATACATAAGCAATTTGAGAAAGGGATGTGGTTGTTGATATTGAAATTGTAGATATAATTGCGGCAATGCTATCCGAAATAAGAGAAAGAAGGAGAGGCTAAGTACCTATTGTGCGTGAGCACGTTAACGCAGTTACCATGATTGTTAGAATGAGCGGTTAATAATCAGTTTATATCACGGTGTTCATTTTGTTAATACGTATTTAACATCACAAGAGCTGTTATAAAAGTAGAATTTTACATTTCTTTGTATGCAACGGGTAATCTGTTTCGAAATGATGAAATTAATTGTTATTTATAAATACCGAGTAAGAGTATTGCAGTTTCTATCAAGCGAGACTCTCCTCGCAAGATTCAGTTATTGCCTGACTAGACGCAGCCAGCGTTATATACGGGTACTAGCAGACCGTACGGACGATGTCCTATACACACGACTTAAATCCGGCAACAACTAAAAAAAAAATAAAAAAAATGTGAATCTAAACCATTCTCGAATCGACCTGAAGACACACAGAAAATTTCATTAAAATCGGTCCAGCCGTTTAGGAGGAGTTCAGTGACATACCCACGTACAGAAGAATTATATATATAAAGATAGAGAGATATAATCAAACCAAAACGGAGACCACTAACCAAACGCAGAACATCCGTAGATATCGCAATAATTTCCGCTTAGAAACAACATTCGGCGTACCAAGGGTTAGAGGGGAGGAAATAACATTAGCGAATGGATCAGATAGGGTTGAGGAAAAAGAACGGGCGCTATCAAGATCGCAGACCACGCTTTGCTTGATTACACTCGATGCTCTCTAAATTAATCCGTTCGTAACTTGGCCTGTAAAGAGAAACCTTCGTCAAGACATCTGTCTTGTTTGAATCTGTTTTGGAAATTGATTAGAACATATAGCAAGCAGGTATTTGTAGATATGTTGGATTAAGTTATTTAAGCAATAACAACAATTACATAATCATGATCAAACGACGAAGGTATAACTAATTGAGGATAACAATTTATCGGTGTTATTGCAACCAAGCGGTGCTATTTCAATTTAACTGCTTATATCGGCAGATAAATCATCTCTCTATACAACGGCACCAGTGGCCCAGTTTGTAAGCTATTGGCTTCAGCACTGGGGGTCGTGGGTTCGATACCCCCATGGGCCAATTACCCCCAGGAGACCCTCGGGTAATTGCTCCACATGCATGCTTAAGGAAATTTCACGGCAGGTAGGCGGCCAATCATACAAAAAAACCTAGCCCATACCATTCTACAATGTGATTGACATTTTGCGCTGACCCCATCTAGTAGTGATAGACTGATAACCACTACAGGAATTTATATTGGCGCTCCGGACGTCGTAAAATCGGCTCCTCATAACTAGACCACCACTGAAAAACAAGTGGTAGAGTTCGCTACGCGGCACCTCTACGAAATCTTCACATGTCTGCCACATGCTTTTTTTTATGTTCCCAGTGTACTCGTTACCTTATATCGCTCGAAACGAAAAAAAAATTGTAAAATAAGGAAAGAGGTCAAAACCTGTTCAAGGGAGAGAAATATACGGAAATATAAAAAGTTGTTTCGTTGCAAACAAATGTAGCGAAAAAGTTGTATATTCATTAGAACGTGTAATTTTTATAATTTTTAAGTAATAAATACTTTTCGCCTCTAAAATAAAAAGATGGGTGCATATATTGATTGTTCTCTTTTTAATAATATTCACAGTATTTGGAAGTACGTTCTAAAAGATAGAATTATAATGAAATTAATAATGTGTTAGAAACAAAGTCTATTCCTCCTTGTGGGTCATAAAAGAACGCTGGAGAAGAATAGTTTCCTTTCAATAAAATAGACCACAGGCCAAGAAAAGATTTTTCGATAAAAAAGTTTTCGCATTTTTAGAACGATGATACGAAAACGTAAGAACAAGACGTATTTCGGGAGAAAGTTAAGTTTTCTACTATATATGTGATATGGGTTTACGACAATATAACTTGAAACTTTCATTAAATTATGTATTAACACAAATGTTTGTAAAAGTTTTACATATTAGTAATTAATAAAGTTTGGACTTGAAACGGCTAACTTTATTAGTGACTAGCTGTGCCCGCGGCTTCGTTCGTGTAGAATTTAAAATAAAAAAATTCTATAATAAAAAATTCTAAAGTAGCCTAAGTTACTCCTTATTACATCAGCTATCTGCAGAGAAAGTCCCGTCCAAATCGGTTCAGCCGTTTCAAAGATAGCCGGAACAAACATACATACAGACAGACAAAAATCGTATAAAACGTTATTTTGGTTAACATACATCCAAATGCATTTAGTAAAAAGCGGTTAATTTATTATTACAAACAGACACTACAATTTTATTTATCTGTATAGATAGGCGGAAAAGGCGGAATATTGTCTGACAAGGGAATTGCAATACTGTGCAATGGAAATCTTAAAAAGGATACCCCGGCTGCCTCAATCATCAAAAATGCAAGAGGTCCCGGAAAAAAACGGAATAAATATTGCGTGGGGAGTGTACTATGGCCAATAATAAAACGTTAAAGTTTAAAGAAACCCATGAAGTCTTCACCTTGGAATCGAACTATAAGAGTGAGGTTGCCAAGACTTAAGAATTGAATCTTGTCACTTGGTAGCTCACAATTAAGGTCACGTCAGATATAAAGTTTTTTGAGGCCGAAAGTGATTTATGCGGCTATCTTTAATCTTGGTCAATAGTTTTATTATGACGAAGATATTTGTATCAATCGCTATCAAAAGAAATAGTTAACGTTTCATTGTATTAATTAAAACAGCTTCGAAAACATTGTAAATGTAGTGTAAAAAAGCAATATTAATCGTAATTATAAATTAATTGATCAGTTTAAAAAATCAAAACTTGACAAAACTTTCCGGAAAAGGTCACTAGCATGCCCTATAAAACATAGGGTCTCTACCTCAACATTAGTTATGAATAAATTCGACTCTACGCTGACATCCTTAACGAGTAGAGTCGGCTCTGCCCCGTGACGGGCGCGCGTAAGAACGCTCGTCCGGCCGCCACGGCCTCAAAACAAGCCGAGACGGCTAGAAGTCTGTCAGACTTTACAGCCGGCGATATACGCCCGTCTGCCGGGCTATCTCGGCACAGGGGTGGGGTAGAGTCGGCCCGTCGCAGGCAAATCACACCCCAGTGCCGCCGCATCGATCCGCCATGCGCCCGCTGCCCGCATCGCCCCCCACCTCCCCCCAGACGCACACCCCCACGCACACGCACACACACACAACGCCCGTCTCATCTAATGTGTTCTGCCAAATGATCCGTTCCGAATATTAAGTCGTCTGTGGAGTTGGAAATCGACAGTCATCGGCGCTGCCGAGGCCTATTTCGTCATCATCTGTGCCGTCACGAGTGTCGGTTCGGCGGGTGCGTTCGATTTTCAAATTCGTACTCCGAATTCAAACTGAACAGGCTTAAGTAGTTAAATCTTACTAACGAACTCAATAGTGATGCTAATTGTAGAAACTCTGTACGCGTTCTTATCTTTATTACATGGCGTTTATTGTCACTTAACAGTAACATCAAAACATGTTACCGTATGATTTATATCAACAATCAGTACAGGTTTATCATTTACGGAAACATGCGCCCCGGCCCCTCGCAGGGTGGGTTAATTGAGCCCAATGCCACGTGGCAGGAATTATTTACCTTCAGGTGAACCACGTGGGATTCCGTCCCCTTTCCATAAATAAAGTACAGTAATACGATGATACGTAATGACATGTCAGTTTATTAGTAAAATTTAGTACATTGGCAATAAAATAGTTTGAGTGAGTACTAAAAATCTACTGGCACTCGAAGTGCCTAACGTTAACACATCTATTGAAAATTTACTGTGTAGAAATACTGGCGAAGCATTGCGGAGGAGCTAACTAAAAATGAAGAAATAAGACAGTAAATTTACAGACATTCGCCTTTAATGCTACTGTCTGTGTTACTAGCGTTGAAAAGCACCTCTAATGTAAGGCAATAAAGTCTAAAATGCAATATACACTATAAAAGTGTGCGTCAGGCGCGACAGTAGACTATGTGATTTTTAGTATAGCATAAGATGTTTATTTTTCTTGTACTAAAATTACTTGTAATAAAAGGGATCAAAACATGAATCTTTACAAAAATATATTTAAATAACCATGGAGGGAAAAAATAGTAATCACTTGTTTAATTTGATCATGAAATGTACATACATAATCGTAATGAAATAGCATAGCAAGTTAATGAGTGTTATAAATTCAATATGTTAAATTTAAATGTTATACTTATAAACATTTTTCATACATCAAACTCTATCGACACTTGCAAGCTACGAGGGTATGCTACGTAACTAAAACATTGGATCTACAAATCTACAGATCTACAGAAGCATTGCCTGGTCAATAAACGGAAAAATGTAGCGGTTCGAGCGGTCCAGAGACGACACCCCAAATCTAGGGCACGTGACTTGCAGACACACGCGGCTAGATCTCAACTCACATTAGCCACCAACGGTTACAGTCCAAGGGAGTCTTA
Source organism: Iphiclides podalirius (assembly GCA_933534255.1). Classification (NCBI taxonomy): domain Eukaryota; kingdom Metazoa; phylum Arthropoda; class Insecta; order Lepidoptera; family Papilionidae; genus Iphiclides; species Iphiclides podalirius. The sequence continues at coordinate 976,047 of OW152839.1, read as the reverse complement.
TCCTATGAGGTAAGGGGAACACACTCAACGGCGGCCGGCGGACGGTTTTGCGTTACAACGGCACGTTACTCGCGAATCCGGATTCCGCGGGGTCCTCATTTGGTTAAAACTAGCGTCTCATCAGGCGTGCGTCCGGCGCGGCGTTCACGGCTCGACTGAGGCGCCGCGTCGCCTCCACCCCCGCCGCCGCGCTACCCCCTCCCGGCTGCATCCTTCAAACGCTCCCTGATGATCGGGAGGAGATACAGATGCAACTGGAACGCCGCATTGGGCGCCTTTTTTGCGCGAGATGAGTCAGCCGGTAATTGCATCAGCCTTTAGTGGCCGGTTTCTTCGGCTCTTATAAAGAGCGGACATCTGAGTGGCCCTTAGATGGCCGCACTAATGTGCGTCAATTTTCCAGTCGAGGCGTGAACGGGCGACGTCGCCCCGTATTTCAGTGGGCCTCGGCTTATGAATACTGATGTTTCATTTTTCTAATACGACCCGTTGCCATTTAAAATATTGCCCAATTAACAGCCAGACGGGTGACGAGACTAACGTTATGATGTCAGACCCGTCTCGACTGTTTGAGATGTCATAATTCATTCAACGACATGTTGTACGATTTTTTATTCAAACATTCGCTGGATAATGTATATAGAATAAAGAATTGATACTAAAATACAGAATTGAACCGTCAGGAAATCGATACATTAAAGAAATGAAAAAATCAGGATATTAGCAATAGCAATTCTCCACTGTAAGCAACTTCATAATTATTAACTTACTTTCAGAAAACTTCGAATAACTTTATCGTAGGAACCTTTTTTCACAAGTGAAACTTCGTAACGTTTTTCCATTAATAAGCTTAGGAAACTTTTCGCTGTATTCTTTAATATAAATTTATCCCGGCACACATATGTACAGAGGGCAATAGTTACGTGCGACTTTTATCGCTTGATAAACTTAAGAAATATGACTTTTATTTGGTATTCTATTCAGTGTTATATTTATATACATGATAAAACAGTTATAAGCCTGACAGTTACAGCATAACCCAGAAATTCATACGAATGTCTGCCAGAGATCGGTAATGTTGTAAAAATATAGAGAGACGTGTATTTTTCTGATGGACACAAATCGTTAACAGGTTCAACTAATTAGATGTAGCAATCTTCCAGCATACATAAGCAGAAAAAGGAAATAAGAGGAACGAAGTTTACGGTGGTAGGGCCACGCAGCAGCCTCGGCTGTTGCACGAATGGGCTGGCTCCGGGTAAGTACCACGACCTCACAGAAGACCGGCGTAAAGTGGAAGTTTTGCGTTTCGTCTGGTGAGTGAGGTGGCCGGAGCCCAATTTTCAAAAGGTTGTAAACGCATCTGGAACCCTCGTGTGCAGCAGATGTCCATGTGCGGTGGTATTCACTTAACATCAGGTGAACCGTCTGCTCGCTTGGCAACTTTTCACATTAAAAAAAAAGAAATAAATTACTAACAAGCCATTTGAACCAGATGATATATTATGTCTATTATAACATACCATATGTTTATATCTTAGTTTAAGGGGAATTAAAAGCCATAGTTAACAAAAAGGTTCAGAATTAAAAGCCATAGTTAACAAAAAGGTTCGTACAAAAACGGAAACGGAAACGGATATAAGATCATTAAAATTTTCTATAATTTTTGTTACGTAAGATATTATTCTTTACGTAACATAAGCGTCTATCTGAAAAACAATTTACTCGACGTAAACATTTACTGACTGCAGAGAGTTTTGATGTTATTTATGAGCTATATTATATGTGTTTATCATTTATGACCTATGTTATATGTCTTCAAATGTCTTGCTTAGGTTTTGTTTATCGATTGAAGGAAATATGTGGTTATTAGCAAGTGATTCGAGCATTACAATTTAATGGCCATGAAAATTATATTAAAATTATAATCCTTCCATGATCATTTTTTTTTCTTTATTGTAGCGAGAAAACTGCAAATTAAATGTACGGTTTCACAAATCTTGCGATTCACAAAAAAAAACATCGTGTTATCACGATTTGATTGCAAAAATTACATTCGTCGCTTTTTTTGTTTATCTAGTTACGTACAATTTAGAAAATACCGCCATAAAATAGAAAACAGTTGGTAAACAATGTGAAATGAGGTATCATTTTAGCAAAACAAACACGCGGAGCGTTACCTGTTGGAAAGCGTTCAACATATATTGACAAAAGACGACAGCGGGTGCACTTTCAGACGCTCTAGTAGGACGACGGGGCGACGGCATCCCTCTCGACGGGTAACGAATTCAATTTTAAACTTTAACAAGTCCACGACGCTAGTTTTGCTTGAAAATTTCACTATGAAACGTGAGATCGGTCCATCTGGGAGTTCGAGTTAGTCGCACTTGTCATTTTCCCTGTAAATATATATTTATTATTTTTTATATTTTTATTGTTTCATTACATTTTGTTTTGTGATAATTAGCTGATTTAATTTTTATCATATTTTACATCAATGTGAACATTTTAGACGGCAGCCTACAATAGAAGTGTTCGTAGCACTTCGCTACAGCGTAGCACAAGAGAATAGTATATTAGTGTTTATGATTTTTTTAGCTTATTGCACCTACCACGATCTCACTACGGGCCCCGGGTTGACTGGGAGAGAATGCCCAAATGGCATTAAGTCCGCCCTTTGTAATCCTTTTTTTAAGGTTTTGCAATGAAGCATAAATAAAAATAAATAAAATAAAATAATACAAGTACAACTAGGAAAAAAATATTATTGTAGACATATTTAATGACTAAGCTGTATTTGAAATGAATTTATATTAAAACTTATGAGCAGTCTATGTATTTAAGAAAAAACGTGATTTTGTTAATAGGATAAATGGCAAAACAGCTTCGTTAATGTTACGTACTCACTGTCGGCCATGGACATTTTGAATACCGAAGGGTTTGTTTAAACATGTTCTGTTTTTTTAAAGAGGTGAGGTAAGGTTCTGTGTAGATATCCCGTAGTTTAATTTAATGTGGTTAAAGTTTTTATTCGATATAAGTAGATTAGGTAATAAAACGTGCATCAAACGTTGCTGTTTTTTGTTTTGGACAGGAAAGTAACTGGTATTAAATATTTTAGTTACATATCGATAAGTTAATTAATAAATCAAAGCAAAATTCAAATTCTGTAAGGGATGACATCCAGAATTCTTTCCCATGGAACTCAATGAATTCAAAATACTCAATTCAAATTTTAACCAAATAGAATTTACAGTCTTACTGATACAACTCCACATATGGAATACTAGCTGCTGCCCGTGACTACGTCTACGTAGAATAGGCTGAAGGCGTAACATTCAGAGAGAAAGACATATAGATAAAATATGTATATAAATTATAGCGTATGTCTTTTCTGATGTATAAGCTATATTATTGTAAAGTTTCATTAAAATCCATTCAGTAATATTTGCGTGAAAGAGTAATAAACATCCATCCATACATACAAACTTTCGCCTTTATAATATTAGTAAGGATACTTGCTATGAACCAATCAAGACAAACACAGTAGGTTTCATCCACATTGTAACGATAATTAGTACTAGTATTAAAATATGCTTGGAAAAATTCTAGCTATAAGCAAAGTAATGCTAAAACATTGCATAATCATTCTAACCGTTTAAAGTTAAAAGGCTATATAATGCGATTACGATATTGACAACGCGCAACTGATATTGACAACTTCTTGACAATGTTATTCGAAAACGTATTTATTTTAAACTGTTATTCTAGAAAAATATGTAATTTAAGAACACTTTCATTTGCGTACTTTTGACGTGTAAATGTACAGACAACTACGCTACATTTTGAAATACAAGTTAAAACTAATACGTTATCTAAAAAATCCTACGAAGGAAATAAAACTGAGCCAATTATACCAAGGAATTATTATTTATAGGGCCTAAAGCTGTCAGCTTAGGGAATATTATCGCGCAAAAGGTCGTTAATCAAGACCCGCATTAAAAAAGGAACGCTAAATAATGTTCATTAGTTATAATAAGTGGGATAATACTTGTCGCGGAATTGGCTCGACGAATGGAGGCACTCCCTTTAAATAGCCTCCGGTGCCATTTCAAACTTCAGGCGAGCGCCTTTATCGTGTTTTTATATGTAACTGCAATTCCAGTTTACTACATGCGACAGAACGCATGTTTAAATTGCGCTGTTGTTTAGTTCTCAAATGTTTTTATATAATAAAACTAGCGGACCGGACACACGTTGTCCTGTACACACGACTTAAATTCGACAAGTTAGCAATGAAAAATACCGTATTGTGAATCCTAACCGTTCTCGAATCGACCTGAAGATACACAAAAAATTTCATTAAAATTGGTCCAGCCGTTTAGGAGAAGTTCAGTGGCACACACGTACAAAAGAATTACATATTTATAAAAATTTAAACTTTGAGTATATTTGTAGGTAACGACATTAAATCATTTTAGGGGAATTATATAATACACGTATACGTAACTCAACCTCTGATGTGTGCTTTTTATAATGATACCAAAGAGCTACAGTCAAATATAAAAATATCCTATTAAAAATAAGCAACCAAAAAGTAAGACGACCTCGGACGACATTTGACATTTGAGACACTAGTTTTTTTTTATATGTGAGAAGGTGGCAATCAAGCTCCCGGTTCACCTGATATTAAGTGATCACCACCTAATACACATTTGCAACACCCGTAGGGTTGCAGATGCGTTGGCATCTTTTAATTAAGTTGACCCCGGCAACCTCACTCACCAGACGAAACCCACAGTTATGACACTTCCATTTCACGCCCGTCTTCTGTGAGGTCGTGGTACTTACCCGGACGGACCTGCCCATTCGTGCAACATCAAAGGCTGTTGCGTGGTCCTTCTAGTTTTTTTTTTGTGAAAATTTGCCAAACGAGCAGACATTTCACCTGATGATGAGTGAATACCGCCGCCCATGGACATCTGCTACACCCGAGGGTTCCAGATGCGTTGACAATCTTTTGAAAATTGGGCTCCGGCCACCTCACTCACCAGACGTAACGCGAAAGTATTGTACTTCCACTTTACGCCGGTCTTCTGTAAGGTCGTGCTACTTACCCGGCCGGGCCTGCCCATCCGTGCAACAGCCGAGGCTGCTGCGTGACCCTACCACCGTGAACTAGTTAACATCCATTTATGTTCTTTTACTTTTTCTTCATAGTTTTAGCCTTTCAAATAAAAATACAGATTACATTATAAACGGCTGTTATTTTTAAACGAATCTAAAAGGCTGTTTGTTACTTCAGAACTTTCTACTGAGTGAACCGGTTTTGATGATTCTTTTTTTATAGGAAAGCTGGTGCTTCCCACGTGGTCCCATATTAACTTCATTGGTATTGGATCTTGGGCTCCGGAGATATTTGGGGTACTCCTGAAAATCAATTGTAAAATGAATACAGAGCAAGATGTTTGAATTCGGTTTTGTTCTTCGTTAGTAAAAAAAAATGGTTACTTTCTATTACAAGCAATTTAATTATGTTTACTCTCCGCAATCTTCACGGTCGTTTAGTAACATTAAACTAACAATAGGGAAAGTGCGACAATATAAGGGAGGCGTCGGAGCGTAGCCCCGTCACAACGCTTCACAGCGTGGGGCGAGCGTCCATCCTATTCCCTTTCACAATACCCTAGACCCCTCCATATTTTCCACGTCGTATGTTAACTTACCAGCATGCCGTCCGCCGTATCTCGTCGATCGTGTACGCTCAGACACGTAACGGTGTTTGACCAGGAAAATTCCTTAGGTGCTGCAACGATGTCTGCATTTTTTTATTATGAGAAGGTAGCAAGCAGGCTGGCGGTTCTACCGATGTTAAGGTTACACACATTAAGGTAAACACATATTTTTGGTCACAAAACATGAAATAAAAACAAAAAGGAAGGAAAACTTCTTTTCGTGAGTAAATATTTTGATGATTAATGTCATATAGATATTTCATTTAATAAAAATAATTCTTCGATTAGTGTCAGACACGCCATCCCTTGCAATGTTATCCGTATATTCGATTTTCATTTTCCAAATTTTAGTGATATCATAAAATAACTAAATATAAAATATGTATATAATTTATACCTATAATCGTTATTATAATTTTTAAAGTACGGGTAAACTATTAAGGGCACAAGAGATAGGAATAAATTTTGATGGAAACCAAGCCATGTGGACTACTGTATAGGGAAGGGTATTTGTTATCTATGGTAGGGCCATGCAGCAGCTTCGGCTGTTGCACAAATGGGCGGGCTCGTCCGGGTAAGTACCACGACCTTACACAAGACCGGCGTAAAGTGGAAGTATAATACTTTCGCGTTTCGTCTGATGAGTGAGGTGCCCGTAACCAAATTTTCAAAAGGTTTTCAACGCATCTGGAACCCTCGGGTGTAGCAGATGTCCATGGGCGGCGGTATTCACTTAACATCAGGTGAACCGTCTGCTCGCTTGGCAACTTTTCTCTTAAAAAAAGCTATTTTTATGTTTATAAGGACACATTGACCGTTGCAAGGTAACATTGACCGTTCCAGTAACATTTTAATGATATAAGGGAATAGTTTACATTTCATCATCATACAAGCGGTACTGACATTCTGTAATCTTGTCTAAAATATCGGAAGAGTATATAAAATGTAAATAGAACGGGCCCAAGTACATAGCCTTGTGAGACACCTGTTACAACTTGCTGAGGGGCTAACTGTACTTTAGTATCATAGTTTTTAGCAACTTCCCCACATTTCTCTCTACCAATGAGCTATCTAAAACTAAAAAACTTGGTTTGTCCTGCCAAGGGCTTTATTTATACCTTTTGTAACTTTTTCAATCGTATTGCTTACCGACGATCATCACATTACGAATATCTGGATATATTATTGGTGTAGTGGCGTTATAATCGGTATACTCTGTAATCTCTGCCTATTAATTTCGCGATTGAGAAATTTACTTAGGTATTTCATTTATATGTCTGGGAGTAGCTTTTATGTGGGTTTTATGTTATGTTAATACCAGGATTACGTAAAATTAAAGATGGAGTAAAATTCAGAATTTATAAAAAACAAAATAATTATTCCACCTGGATAAGAACTAAAATGAAATAACCTTTATATGCTAAACATAAGTTCGTTGTACAAAAATTGAAATATGGTTATACCAGAACGCAAATAGACATGAAAGCATTACTGTCGCTCCAAAATTACCTAACGAAAAACTATACCTTGACGGGACTTATAAACCGTACCGCAAGGCTGTTTTAAAGGATGTAAAAGTCTAAGTTGTTGAACTAACAAATAATTAAAATATGTAGAAATATTTTTTTTTAATTTTTGTTTGACGACGCGTGATAACTGTTAGTGAGAGTTGTGGTGAGATTTGTTAACAGACAACGTATGAACGTGCGATATCTATGATTTATTAGCGTTCACTGGGTTAAATATTTTATTGATACTGAATCCATTTTGACCAAGTTTCGATTTCCGATATGGTTTCACAACAGTAGAGTCCGACAATCCTTGACTCATGCAATGGCATGCAATCAAAGTATACATACAGTCAAATATGTGCATGAAACACTTCAGACCTTCGCAATTTTTTTCATCCCGGCGAGTTTAACATACAAATATGTTTTTCGGTTATTTATACGCTGCATTCTCGTTGTTGCCAGAATTTTGATGAAAATGTAACCGGGCGCGTTTTTGGCATTAAACATGGCGATTAACCTTTCCATAAAACGGAGTAACGTCCACTACAGAATGTTTTATACACTTAAAAGTAGCTTAATTTTTTTATAGTCCGCGTGAACCCAAAGATAACAAATGACTGCCTTAGGGAGTGGACGACGGCTCTCAAATTTGCCAATTTTAGATTTTAATTGTCTCCTCCATTCCATGCCAGCAAGACGGACAATTTATGGGCGTTCAACAAAAAACAATACGTAGATAAAAACCATTCGAGTTATAACATAATCATGAATATACGTAAATTCAAACGTTTATTAATTCCCAAACTTTCCAATCAATTCTTCCCATTCATTGAGAAGAGGTAGAATTCTTAAGGTGAGTAATAAAGTTAGAATAAGATATCGTATTAAGAAATCCGAATTAGCAAATAAATACTTACACATATTAAAATTACCCTCCAACAGAAATAATGATCTCCGGAAAGGTCGACAAAAAGAGAGACAAATTAGGGGCGACGTCGTAAAATTTTTGACGCAAGCTTATTAGGGCCACCTGGAACTTGACTCGGAGGGTGATTTAAGTAAAGCGCACGTGACAATGATAAGTTTATCCCATTTAAAAAAATAACGTTAAAGTAAATCATAGAAACTTGGTGATATTAAGGCATTTTTACGGTAAATTACCTCAAAGTTCGGTGTATATTTCAAATTAGGTAAGCTTTTTTTTAAACTGAATATTAGGTTGGGAAAAACGAAAAACTCTTTTCGCAAATAGTATATATGTACTTATAATATAATCGCTTTGTTTTCTTGATTTTCATATTAAATGAAACTTGATTGGCTATATCTTGAAGCGTGCTTCAATTAAAACATATTTCAAGCCACCTAAGAAGATAAGTCAATTTTTACCATCTGTCAAGCGTAATATTCCTCTACAAGATCCAGCAGTGTACAAGCTTGACTGCGATTGTGGGCTCTCTTATATAGGAAAAACAAAAAGATCAATTAAAACCTGAATTAAAGAACATAGCTGACGTGAAGCACCGACGATTGAAGAAGTCTGCAGTTTGTGATCACATTTTAGACCGCCCCAACCACTACATTAGATTTGATCAACCGAAAATTCTCGCAAAAAAACACCGATTCCTTCAGAGTATGAACCGCGAGGCTATTGATATAAAGAAACATCCTAATTTCAATAGAGAAGAAGGTTGGGGTTTATCATCTGCTTGGGATTCCATAATTTATAAAATTAAATCCAAGCACACCAACACTGCCAGACCTCAAGATACCATAAGCTCCTTCTGCATGGATAGGAATAAAAATGAACAAAATAATTGACGGTAGCCGGGGTTAACGTCATAGTTAATCAAGACGTGTAACAACTTAGTCTGTCCCGTGACCATGAACGCTGGAAAGGGTTCGAAACGTCGGGAGTTCAAATCAAAATAAATAACGTGATAAAATCCGTAAACTAGTTTAATTTAATATAATATCTTTGGCTGGTATCATTAAAAAGTTTAAATTTTAAAAAAGATAATTCCAAATTAAAATTAGGAACATGTGTGATTTTCATTTGTTATTCTTACTGTTAAGATGAGTGATTCTAATGAAGAAATTTTATACATTTTAAAATTTTACTACCAAAAAGGTAAAAATGCAACGCAAGCCGCGAAAAAAATCGGCATATCAGTAGTTTTGATGTAGCTGAAGAACTGGGTATTGGCGCATTTGAAAAAGCTGGGTACTCCAAAAAGCTAGTATTGGCAAAATAGCTTTAAAGCGATATTCTGGTGCCTCATGAGCTCACTGAAAGAAACCTAATGAACCGTGTACTCATTTGTGATTCTTTATAACGACGTAATGAAACCGAACCATTTTTGAAAAACCTAATAACTTGTGATGAAAAGTGGATCACGAACGACAACGTGCGAAAAAGGTCGTGGTCAAAGGCTGTCAGGCCTCACAGACTCTGGCAAAACTCGGGTTATCTGGCACCAAGGTAATGCTGTGTGTATGGTGGGTTAGGAAAGGCATTATTCATTATGAGCTCTTACCGCCAGGCAGGCCCATTGATTCTGAACTCTACTGCGAGCAATTGATGAGATTAAAGCAAGAAGTTGAGAGAAAGCAGCCGAAATTAATCAACAGAAGGGGTGTGGTTTTTCATCATGATAGCGCTAGACCTCACACATCTTTAGCCACTCAGCAAAAATTAAGAGAGTTTGACTTGGAGGTGGTAATGCATCCGCCGTATGCATCCTACCTTGCACCTCCAGATTTCTACTTGTTTCGATCTCTTTAGAATTCTTTAGGCAGTATCAGGTTAACATCACGAGAGGATTGCCAAAATCACTTGTCGCAGTTTTTTGATCAGAAGCCCCAGAATTTATATAGCAATGGGATCATGTCCCTACCTACAAGATGGCAGAAAGTTATCGAAGAAAATGGCTCCTACATACTTTTGTTGAATGTAAATACACTTTGTTAAAAAATGTTTTGAATTTTTATATAAAATGCGAAGAAACTTTTTCCCCAACCTATTATTTTATGTTGACTAAACATCTTTATTAGTAACACATTATAGAGATCGATAAAATATACCAAAATCACCATACCAAGCGACCAAAGAAATGATATAAAAAAACTCGAAATGGGACAAACCAGTCTCACTGACATAAATGGCTAACTGTATAATAAAAGCTAGATAATTAGTTGTTCATATGAGAACGGGTTACTAATTTGGTTGCAGCCAGTTTAGTTGGAATAATAATGAAACCATTTGGGCTTTATTTGCATCCTCAGTATCAGTGTAATGTTATTAATAAATGTAATCTATACTATATTATAAAGAGGAAAGACTTGATTGTTTGTATGTATTGAATAGGCTCCGAAACTACTGAACCGATTTGAAAAATTCTTTGACTGTTGCTAGCAACTATTACTAAGCTACATTATCCCCGTTTGATATAGGATATATTATATTTTCAAAAAAATAGGGATCCTTACTAAAACTTCAATATAAATTTTCTCTTCAATTATAATAAAATCATTTTGTGTGTATACTCTTGCAGGTCTAGTTTAGTGAACCGGTGGTAGTTTTTGACGTTCAATAAGAGCTTAAAATAAGCCTCAACATAGGCTAAGTAAAGCTATAATAAAGAAATTTTGACTTTGACTTTGACTTTGAATAATGTAACCCAAAGTGTACAAAAATTACCTAAAATATTATCTACATCGCCTGCGCTGCGAAAACTATTGATGATAAAATAAAATAATGTACTACGAATTTGTAGAACACATCATTGTTTACAAAAACTGTCGCGACAGCATATGTCTAACTATTACAGTTATGCCACAATAAGTGTTGTTTTATTTTAAATTTTTTATTGAAATGCCGCCGCTACAAAAGGCTCTTTATTTGTATTTTGGTATTAATCCTTATAAAAATATTAAAGACTGTTTCAATAGCTTGATATTACTTTTCGAATTATTAAATTCGGACATTCCATTCGAAAGATATCACAAGTTTAAAAATGTTAGTATATTGTAATTTAACTATCCAAACAGCATAGTGACCGACTTAGTAGTTCTTATAATTTTTCAATCACATTTATACTGGTAACTCCTGTTTAACAGTTAGCAAATAATTAAGTAAAAAGGCAATTTAATTTTTTTTCATTATAAAATGCCCAAAAGATCAAAATCTCACCTTTCTAGAAATAGTTCCGAGGCGATGGCATGAAAAACACGTAATGAGGAATCTTTACCGGAAACTGAAAATCGTCTTACAAGTCGGAGAGAGTCAAGTAGTGCGGCTTGAAGAGCAAAATGATGTAAATATTCAAATTCACACCAGGGAATCGAGCTCTGAGCGTTCCCAACACTTACGAGATTAGTGAGAAAGACAACAAACGTCGACGACTAGAGTTCGTTATCGAGTTTTAGCTCACAGTAACAGATCAGCTTTCATGCATTATGCTCAACAGTCTTCCGTCCAAATCGGAGCCACGAATAAGATCTGCTCTAAGCGTTCTAATCATGGACCCAAAAATGGGTCGATGAATCAAATGCTATGTGCTGTGCTTCGTGAAAAGTTAGTCTCCCCGATATTGAGGTGCCTCCACAACCAATAAAAATCTTGTACAAATAATCATGCACCATCAGGACATTTTTAACCAACATCCGAAAGTACAATAGCCTTTTTCAAATGACTTTGTTTGACGCGAACTTTTAAAATAGAGGGACAAGCCGCTTACAACATGAATCATGTTGTAAGCGGTTTTGGCTATATTTTTACAACCAGCTGCCGACATGACGTCAACCCTTCTTGGGAAACATACAACCAGATCAAATTTCAACTATCACGGTTCATGAGATACAGCCTATTGACAGAGGGACAAACAGACAGCGGACTCTTAGTAATAGGGTCCTGTTTTACCCTTTGGGTACGGAATCCTAAAAAGGCCCCAGAGATATAGTGTTGCACGGTAGACACGGCCAACTTAAAAGGGTCCCTGAGTTACACCGATTGCATGATCCACTACAATATCCCTTAGTCGTCGTAATGGGAGAAGACGGTTATTATTGACTTGACTATTCCTCAGCAAGGTACAGTGCGTAACAAAACTGTGACATGCATGCAATTGTATGCATTTAGGTTGATGGTTAGAGCTACCTGTTTTAATCCATTGCATTATTACTGGGACTTATTAGGGTTCCGTACCCAAAGGGTAAGACGGCACTCTATTACTAAGACTCCGCTGTCTGTCCATATATCACCAGGCTGTATCTCATGAACCGTGATAGTTAGACAGTTGAAATTTCACAAACGATGTATTTCTGTTGCCGCTATAACAATAAATACTAAAAAACAAAAAAGTATAAATAAGTGGGGCTTCCATAAAACAGACTTTTTTGCCGTTTATATAGATAATGTTGCCAGTAGTAGTGTTTTGACAATATGTAAATGTAATACTTCTTTATTGAACAAAGATATTAAAACATGATTTTTTTTAATGTGATAGAGTGGCAAACGAGCTGGCGGTTCATCTGATGTTAAGTAATAACCGCCGCCCATGGACATTTGCAACACCTGTAGGGTTGCAAATGAGTTGCCATCTTTAAATAAAGTGGGCCTCGGCTACCTTTCTCTCCAGACGAAATGTAGAAGTATAACACTTCTATTTTACGCCGGTCTTCTGTGAGGTTGATACGGAACCCTTCGTGTGCGAGTCCAACTCGCACTTGGCCGGGTTTTATTCAATACATTGTCGATATGATGGCAAAAAGATATCAAGATTGAATTACATATGATGTCGTGATCACCAGAGACTGAGGGCTGGTGAAACATTCAACTTAGAGACGCTTTAAATCAAGACATTGGCCCATCATATATCGGTCAACGCGTAATCTGCAACGTCATATTCATAAACTAAAGATGCGATGATTAATGTCCGAAGCTATGGGAGACCAGACTTATTTGTCACTTTTAACCCCGAATGTCCCGTAATTAAAGAAATTATCTGGCCAGCGGTCTTTCGATCTTTATGACGTAACTTCAAGGGTATTTCATTACAAGATGAAGAAATTCATCTTGTAATGAATTTCGTCTTTGACGAAATAATCGGAAGGTGATAATTTTTAATTTTTAAAAGAATCCGGGGCGCGCCGCTAGTTTATTTATAAAATTATATTCAGATCAGACAGATAATTTGCAATGATCCTTAAACTAACGTGTTTCATCTGTATGTATGTTTAAAGCTATATATTAATACACTAATTGATTCGAAAAAATTTGCTCAGCTTCATTCTGCTTTTATTGTTACATGTATATGCTACAACTTGGAATCTTTCATCCTGTTAACTGACGTTTATGACCTAATATGCGATAAGCTGGTGCTTAAGTTGTTAGTACCCGACTTACTAGTCAACCGCTAACAACTAAGTAAAGCGTTCAATTGAATTATACTGTGAAAAACTCAAGCAACGATATATCTTGAATGTTTGTATGCGATATCTGTCAAAGCATTTATAATTCTCTGATATTCATCAAAATTATTGAAATCAAAAGTTCTTTTGTTTCTTCAAATGAAGATCAATTTTTGGTCTCCATTTTACCGTTAATATCAATTCATAAATTACTTATTAATTTATATTTGTAACTTTTTTGATGTATGATATGAGGTTATATTTAAAAAATACGTCATAATATTATCATATTCTATCGCCCTTATTAATATTAGATAAAAAATGTTAATTTCTACACATATGTATAACTAATTACAGATATATTTATACGCACATAGATGTTTTGAGTACGTTTCAACATCGATACACATGAAGTTAATAAAATATTGTTAAAACGGCATTGGCACAATGGCATGGCAGGTGTGAAGTTCATCTGCTTGTGCTTTCGATTTAAATAACAGTCGTTGAGAACTAACTTGACAAGTCATCATAAACGGTTCACTTATTTGAAAATTCTGATGTAACAAACATAAAAAATACAGTCAAATTGAGAACCTCCTTTTTAAAGTCGGTTGAAAATAGTTTTATTCAAAATTATTATAATACGCATTAGTGAGAACGTTTACAAAATTGTTGTACAAAGGAGCAACATGTATGCATCCGATTTTTATTTTAATACAAAATCCGCTCCTCATAAATTAATAAATATAGTAATATATAAAGAATAGTAATAAACAGGATTTACATTTTTAGGGTGTTGGCGCTGGCAACACTGTATACCGGATATGACGTTATCTACTCGAGCCAAGGGACACATGGTCGCATGGAGCAGCGGTCATTTGGATTTCGGCCGCGTTCCTGGACGGTGATATAACCACTAGTGCTGCTTGTCGTTATAATAGATGTTAATATTGAAGTTCAGTAATAGTTAAAATATTAGGATCAAGGTAAAAGCGTTAGAACTCTTATAAGGGGTCCTCTTATTAGGGGGTACCCACAGGGTAAAACGGGACGCTATTACTAAGACTCCGCTGTCTGTCCGCCTGTCGCAACGCAATATTAGTACAACAAGGTATAAAAGTACAATTGATGCGGTATTCACGAGATATTTAAATAACTTCGAATCAAAATTGTCTATTTATATTATTTTATCTATCTAAAAAAAGGCTAACGTGCCAAAATAAGTTTTCACTTCTGTCGGCACTCCCGGAGTGCAACCCGTAATTTTATTTTAATGTTTGTTACCTCAGAACTTTCGATCGAGTCAACCAATTTTGATGATTCTTTTTTTTATTTGAAAGCTGATGCTTCCCCCGTGGTCCTTAATTTCACTGGTATTGGATCTTGGGCTCCGGGGATACTTAGGAAACTCCTGAAAATAAAATGAATACAGAGCGAGATATTTGAAGTCAATGATTGTGCCTAAAATATAGATAAATAAATAATTAAATCAATTACTCATCATCGGAGCGATATCAGAGTTATCAGTATGTGTCGTCTGATGAAATTCCGCGACCTTGACACCCCACCCCGCGGGAACCCGCCGAAGTATATTTTAACCCTAAATTAAGTGGTGGGAATTCCTTCGGCTGCCCGCGCCGACGGGTCTCGGGTGACTCGGTTCTTTTAAAGTCCTAAGCGACGGTCATGGTTGTTCGAATACATAACTTATACTGGCGCGTTTAAGGATGGTTTTTGAATAGGCAATGTGGAGCCACAGGGGTGTGTGGCGGGCTCGCTCCGAACGTCCTCTAAGAAAATGGAGACAATACTATTATAGTATTGCAGTGCGCAGTAAATTCTCAGATGATTTTATTATTTTTTCCCTATAAAATTGATTGACAGTTCCGATTCAAACGTAATTAAATTATAATATACCTATTATAATATAACAATAAATGTTATTAATATTACGTTCTGAGGATACGTGCATATGTATACAACAAATACGTTGATAATTGTAATACAATGATTTTGTACGAAAATAAAGTTTGTTTTAATTTTAATTTTATCTTAAATAGTATCAATTATTCTAGCTAGCGGTATGGAAACAGATAAACGATCTAGATTTTTTTTAACAAGCGTTTCAAATTATGTACACTTTTAATACTATTCTGCATCACTACTTACCACTAAGTAAAATTATAGTCAAGCAATGGTCAATTTTTGAAAAAGGCAGTGTCAATTTAAATTAAAAAAATGAGTATTTTTATATATAATAGTAACTAAAATTGCATTACCAATATATGCATAGAGAATGCATAAACTGATTTTTTACTATGGTGTTATCTTATACTTTTGTACATACTAATGAACCACCCAAATAATATTATGTATAATATAATAATTTAGATGATTTTCTGACTTCTTTCTCCCACCCTTTGGAATAGGATCTCCCGTCTTTATCGCACATGTCTGTGGGAATCTCGCGGGCTTTTTTATTTTTCACATTAGCTCTTTTGATTGATAGCGGGGTGGTGGGTGCATTAATGCGTCTAAATTCCGCTAGATGGCGTTAATGTGAATTACGATCCATTAGTATTTTTTCGTCTTACTAGTTTCTATATCGAGACATTGTCACTTCAGTGTTCAACGTTTCTGGGTCAATGTGTATACACTTGCGAAAGATAATGAGCAAGTTCTTTTGACGTTGACTGAGTGTCATAAACGTAACTTTAAAATGTTTGTAACGTTGTTCGGTTTTTAAAAGTATTGCAGATTGATTTTGGTCTGCTTATCATATTATTTTGACAAAGAAAAGCCAGCTAACAATAACGAAATAAATTATATATTCATAAAAGAGTTAAATAAAACAAGTTATAACACATTCTTATAAGTGAAAGTTTATGAACAAAAAAAAAAATAATATTGAATTAAGCAAAAAATAATTATCTTTGTATGAACAGAAAAGAAGAAATAAGCGCTTTGTTAAATATTACTCCTCATGTTATAATATAAACTGGCGTACATATGGAAAGTGATTGAAATGTCAGACGATAATAATTGCCTTAAAACGGGTCAGTGAAATATTTTTACAATTCGTCTGTAATCTGGCGCAATTCCGATCACGAGCGATGCAAGCTCCTATTGAGCGGCGCGGTGGCCATTGTAAAATTATTATGGTGGACAATATACGTTACGCCCAAGGGATGTATGTCCCTTGTAATTTTTCAGACGGCGCTAAGTCTGCACGGGAATGTAGCAGCGCTGGAAGTGAAGTGAAATTGAACGCTAAATACTCTTTTTCAAGTTCAAAAAAGGGGGAGAGGTTGTCAATCAGTTCTATTTTGTGCTTACCTTAGGGCTGCGTCGTTTATGAATTGATTTTTTGCATTAGTTTCTGTTTTGCTCTCATGTAGTCCAATTTGAATTTCATAGGAATTGGATTTTGGAATCCGGAGATACATCAGTGAACTCCTCAATAGCAAATAAAAAATTACAGTGATTAAAATATTCGATGTCGATTTTGTTTTTTATTACTAAAAGTGGTTAAGTATTTATACTAATGATCTCAACTGCATTACTCTTATTATAATTAAGTCTTAATTAAGTCATACTTATTAAGTCTCGTTACTCTAAATTTAAAAACAAATTATATTCAATTTCTATCTATTAACAAGAGTCAACTTAAAGATATATTACCTACTTAGTGCTTTTTGAAACCATTTGAGACATTAAAAAATTAATACTGTCGCAGCCTTTTCGCTGACATGATGAAGGCTCAAACCTTTTCGAAACGCTTCAACACAGTTACCGTCCCAATTTATTTATAAAACAAATCTATTTCTTTATTAACGAAAAACAAAACCGACTTCAAATATCTCGCTCTGTATTCATTTTATAATTGATTTTCAGGAGTTCCCCAATTATCTCCGGAGCCCAAGATCCAATACCAATGAAGTTAATATGGGAGCACGTGGGAAGCACCAGCTTTCAAATAAAAAAAGAATCATCAAAACCGGTTCACTCAATGGAAAGTTCTGAGGTAACAAACATAACATAAATAAAACCGTTTAAAAACTTTTACAGTCGTTTTATTTTCTGAGTACCTGAAAACTACAATTTTTTGTCATGTCGGTGTGATTTCAGAAATAAACGGGAATGCTTGAAATTTCAATTTCTCATTTTGACCCAAATAAAAATAAATCGCGTAGCAGTTTTCGAGATGTTGGGATAAAATAAACATGACGCCACTTCTAGAATTTTCGATATCCCAGTGAACACTGGATTGCGGCCAATGAATACGCAAGTTGGGCCACAACTTTGATAAGTTGCATATAGTGCAGTAGCTTTAGTTGCGCGGGCTGTACAAAAGAAACTCGGTAAAAAAGTCAATGCACCGACCTCAGAACCGTTGTTATTCCTGTATTTAATGCATATAAGACAATTATCTCGTATTGTATATATAAAATTCAAGTTTAAATTGAACATCTAATGTTTATTGGAATTTAATTAGGAGCCACAATATATGAATATCAAAAATAATAAATATCTAAATTATCGCAATAAATACACACATTAACAAAATTAGAAGGGAAGTTGCCATAAGCAAAATAAGTGTAAATTGGTGTTGCAAGTAAAATAAATAAATAAAATATAGATAATTAATAATAATTATTAACACTGAAATTAATGTTTCATATATTATGGAACACGTCTTAAGAAACTATCTCACAGTTAAAGGATAGAAACTTAACGTGGTAGGGCTACGCAACAGTCTTCGCTGTTTACAATTGGGCAGGTAAGTACCACGACTTCACAGAGGATCAGCTGGAGGTGGAAGTATTGTATTTCTGCGTTTCGTCTGGTCATTGGGGTAACCCCTTTATTTAAGGCAACGCATCTGCAAAAGGTGTTGCAAAAGTCAATTGGGGGCGCTTATAGCTTCAGCATCAGGTGAACCGCCTGCACGCTTGTAACCTTCTCACATAAAAAAAATATAAAAAAAAAACTGGCCATCAACATATTAATCATCATGACAAATTAATACCAACGACTCTTTCAGGGAAAAAATAGGGCTTTTATTTACAAATGGGATTATTCTTTCCTATTATAACAACTCAGTAGTTTTGGAGTAATAACGTAGAGGTGAAATAAGGTGTTATCCGGGGTGTTAATGCCATATAAACACGATCAATTTTTCTTTCGTAAAATTTATTGACAACAAATTAACAGTATCTCGGAGGATAAAGTCCAATAAATTGATCTTCTCAATTGTAAAATTTAACACGAAAATGGGTAAAAAGTATCATTTCACAGTCTCTAAAATTAAATCCAAAAGCGCGAAGGGTTCCGTACCATAAACACAGCAAAAAATATGCCTGTTGTATGAGAGCCCCACTTCTCTTTTTTATTCTGATTTTTAGTATTTGTTTTTATAGCGGCAACAGAAGTACACCTAGCAACAGTAAATTGTTTATAGATTGCAGTATAGACGATAGGTGTTAACATATTGCAGCGCTTTGTAAAATAAATTCAGCTGAGCTTTATTGCAGCATCATTTGAAAAATATGCTGGAAGAACAGATTAAAAGGTAAGAATTTTATGCGATTAGTTGAAACATGGCAGTTTTTAACATCGATCAGTGACTATGGGTCATTTAATGTAACAACGAAGAAAGAAATTAAATCCTCGTAGGGAGCTTTGTCTAAATAAAACAGGAACTAGTAAAGCGATGGTAAAAGGCTAGTTCATCGTCTCTCGAGCGTTTTCTAAATAATTTTGAACAATAAAAACCGACTTCAAACAGGAAACTAATAAAAACATTATCAACACCTATAAAATTTGAGGATTACCCTCGATTTCTCTGGGATGCCATTATCAAATCCGGGTTTCCTTATCATGGTACCACCCTTGGGATATCTTCTTTCCAACAAAAAAAGAATTATCAAAATCGGTTCTTAAATGACGAAGTTATCCGCGAACACACATAAAAAATAAAAATATATACGGTCGAATTGAGAAACCTCCTTCTTTTTTGAAATCGATTAAAAAACTAGAACAAGTAGAGCCATGGGTAAAGGTTAGTTCAGCGTTAAAATGCAAGCGGAGCCGCGGTAGCCGCGCTTAAACAAATATGGGCTAATCAATAGCCATACATCGCGATACAGAGCGTGTTCTGAGATAATTTGGCGTTGAGTTAAAACGTTACGAGTTCCGTCTTCCGCCAAATGTACGAGTACTAGCAGTTGGGACACAGCATGATTAAAAAAAACCCTGTCTTTCTTCACATCAATCGATAGTCCATTTGGCTTAAACATAATGGATGTAAGCCAAGTTTTTTTTCTTTTCATAATACGTCCGGATAAAAACTGTACGATCCCGATGGCCGTTATAGTAGATTGGCCATTGCAATGGCACAAGTCAAACTGTTGATTACACTTCGCAAAGATGTATCCGAAAAAATAAGGTAAAGGCGATAATATTCTTTGCATAAGAGAAAATGCCGATTTTGGTTCTAGCGTCTTACATTTAACAAGTTTCCTTACTCCCCCAACATAGACATTTTTACGTGAGAAATGGCAAGCGCCAGCTGGCGACCTGATGTCAAAGAAGAACCACCACCCTTGTAGGTTTGCAACAGCCGTAGGGTTGCAGATACGTTGCCGTTGATGAAATTAACAATATAGACATGACATATATAAGTGAATGTGACAGATGATATAAAAGGATCAAACGTTAATAACGTAGACAGAGATAGCAGTCTCTAGAATTGCAATTAAATTACACCTATTGGTGTAATTTGAGTGCCCCAGTTTCGGTGCGTCAGTGTCATATCTACCTCGTATTTTTATGTAATATTATTTGCTTATACTCGTATTGTTACCGTGATGGCCGATAAGGAATGTCTGAAGCTTCAGTTTTCCAGATGTCTTTATTTATAGTCGAAAATTATATTCAACGTTCAAATAATGTACGATTGGTATGTCATCGTCCTTAAAACACTGATGAATGTAATATAGTGGCACTAGTTTCGCTAATTTAATATCGTGAACTATAATATTACCACGAGTTATTGCTGTCCGAAAACCGCTCATTACTTCGGAATCGCGCGTTTATGAGGCGGAATGTATATGTCTGCGAAATTGTTTTTATATTCCAACACAAGAGCGGCGCGGCCTTGATAGTAAAATATACGCGTCTGTCAAATCAAATCATTTATTCATCGAAATAAGAAATATACATTTCATTTATCGATAGTCATTTTTTAAATCTACCACCGTTTCGTAATGAGGTTCCTCTAACGGAGAAGAAACAGGCGAAAGAAACTCCGTAGGTATCCTCTTTTTTGTAATTTTTTTTCTCATATACATTGTTTTACATACATATTTTTTTTTGAAACAGCTTAGGAGCGATCATCTCATTCCCAGGGGTTATTATCGTTAATGTATTCATTTATATTATGATAACCCTTTTTAAAAAGATTTTCTTAAATAAATTTCTTAAACCTGTTAATAGATAGGCTTTGCACATTAACTGGGATTTTGTTGTAGAAGCGTATACACCGTCCCATGAACGAGTTATTGACTCTATATAGTTTAGTAACTGGCGTTACAAGCTTGTGTTTGTTCCTAGTGTTTAAATTATGTACATCAGTATTCTTATTAAAATTATTAATGTTTCTATGTACATATATTACATTTTTATATATATATTGAGAGACCAAGGTTAAAACATTTCTTTAAATTTCTCTCTCAGAGATGCATTCAAATTAAGATTGTAAATTGCTCTTATGGCCCTTTTTGGCAAAATAAATATTGTTTCAACATCGGCTGCATGCCCCCATAGCAAAATACCGTATGACATTATGCTATGGAAATAACTAAAATTAACGATTCTAGCTGTATTTACATCAGTCAGACATCTTTTTTTCCTTACAGCATATGCTGCAGAACTTAATCTGCTAGCAAGTTTGGATATATGGGGACCCCTTTGAAGCTTTGAATCAAGAGTTATTCCTAGAAAAACATGGTATCCACAAGGCCTTACTCGTCCCCATTTATAAGTACATTCGCACCACCCAAGTGTTTAACTTAGGTGTCGAAAATTTTATACATTTAGTTTTATTGCCATTTAACAGTAAATTATTAGCATTAAACCAATGACATAATTTCCGCGCGGCGGGTACGATACTAATAATTTGGATAGACGAGTATCGAAACATTTGCATACATACTAACGACATAGGATAGAACGGGCTTCCATTATCCTCCGGTCTAATGATTTATAATGATGAGTTTAATGATGTTTTAGGCTCATGCAATAGCTTCGGATGTTGCGTGACCCTAACACATGACGACCGCACGGAAGACGGCATGAAGTGCAAGTGTAACACTTCCGCGATTCATTTGGTGAGTTTTGATAAAGTGAGCAGTATACATCATTCAGGGCCCATTTTATTGAAAGGTAGCAACGCATCTGCAACCGTATGGGCGTTGCTAATGTCCATGGGCGGCGGTTATCACTTAACATCAGATGAACCGCCAAATCACATATCACCTTCTCACATAAAAAAATATTTTATCCATTGTAAGCGTTGTCTGTCATTTGTACCAAAGACAAGATTATTATTTTTTTTCATTTATTTAATCCAGTAATAAAGTACAATAACATAAATTATTTTCTGCCAAACTGTGATGCAGTTTATCGGCAGCAGTTCTCATATAGTTCTTCATTTTTTCTTCTATCATTTTTTGCTTCCAAATAAGTGGTACGTGGTAATTCATTAATTAGGACCGGTGCAATCCAGCGTCATTCCCGCTTGCCATATACATTTTTTACTCTAGGAATTACAAGACTTGGCTTTCTTGTTGAGGGAATTGGATATATATAATCCTTTTCTTGGCTATACTCATTGTTGTTAATTTGCTCACATGAGATGTGTAGTTTTACTTTAAAATCTACCGGGAGAACTTTACATATCTTAAACAGCCTTTCATATTCGTGATTGAGTGAATTTTTAACCTTTTTATTAACTAATAGCTTTAATAATCTTATTTGCAAGTTTTTTATTTTATTTAAGTACGTAGGAAAAGTGAGATCGTAATCCGTATGATATAATTGCATCGGCCAATGCGTGATAAGGTGGGTACATAACACCTGTACTTACAATAAATTTGAAGTATTGTAATTTTCCAAGAATACACCGCAATTTTTTACATACATAATCAATGTGTAACCCCCAATTAAAACGATTGTCAACATTTAGCCCCAGATACTTGTAATTAGATACGATTTCCAACTTCGAACATTTGCAATCAATTTGGTTTCTGTGTAAACAGTCATATGTGTGTCCACTTATTGCAATGCTAATGCCCTTGTTTTTGTATGGAGACACTATTTGCATACATTTAGTTTTATTTAGATTAATAATGAGCTAATTACAGATCTTGTTTGCTACAGCTCTGTTTCTGTGTTGTCAACTAAATTTCGGAGCAGAGGGAGACATCCTCACTCTCTTTCATTGAGATAGAGATAGTTTTAGTTAGTACAAGTTCAAACCCTGCCTTCCACTTGACCAAATTAAAGTCAAACTCTCCCTCCCTCTCCGATTAGGCGACGAAGTGCACCCAAGGCAATTGGAAACACAGTAATATTTTACATTATATAGTACCCATTCTAAACCTCGATACAAAAAGCGGGTATCAAGAGCGGCATCGCCTCGCTTACTTTTTACAGAACCCTAATGCCTCTACAATATACAATACACAATACACTTATGTTACCCATACAATAAACGTAAGACGCCAAAATACCAATGAGCGACGATATAAACTAATGCGCATAGCGGAATATGACGGTAAAAAAAAAAACGTTAGATCTTGTCTTAGGGTCATTATGAGACGGACGAAAATAATCCACTCATAGCTTGCCCGCCTCATCCGCGAAACATATGGGACGCCATACTTACTAACTTATAGTACTTACTATCGGTAGCTTTAGGGAAATAAAATACTTACACACACCCGTCTATATCGGACTCTGACAAAAACCCCCACGGTGTTCCACCCAGGGTGCATATTGCAATTGAAATTGCATTCGTGTGACTATGCCAATGTAGAGTCACGGGAATGCTTTCGCTTCCAGGGCTATAAGAGCCACTGCGGTACCACGAGGCCAAGGTAGGGGAGAACGGCAATTCAATACCGATATTCCTCTACCTCCGTGGCATCAACGGTGCGACACCACTTAGTAGTGAAAGAAAGAAAGAAAGAAAAACATTTATTGCTCAAATACGCCACATAAAATAAACATAAAAAATACATAGTAAAAAGAGAAAAAAAGAGGAATAAAAAATATTAAACACATCTCACATTTTACGCACACACTTGTGTGTGGCGTATACGGCAAACAGACCGCGCTCAGCTTAATGCCGCAGTCGATACGAGACTACAGCGCTGGTTTTCAGTGGGCCTGTGAATTAAGTGACGTACGGACGTTCACACCGTCATTCAAAGACTAATAATAATTAACATAGATTACATGAATGAACAAACTGGATCTAATGAAAAAAAAAAAGAAAAAGAATGTCCGAAACATTTTAAAAAGTATTGTTATCACCATAAGAGTCATGTATACTATGAGGTATTATGTGGAAATAATATAAAACATACATGATAAATAATATAAAATGATGGTACGCTACAAAAAATATTTTCTCACAGGTATGTAATCATAACCATAATCTTAAGCAATAATATTATCATTAGAAATAATATTTTAACAAGGTAAATAATGATTACACGTTAAACATACCTATATTTATATCATAGTTATAATTAATAGCATGAAAAAAAAATATTTCAGCACTTACGTGTCAAAAAAAGTACTATGCACTCTCATATGCTTTTCGTATATTATATAAAATTCCCGAACCTGATGAAAAATGAACCCGCCGGACAGCGCTAAGTGTCTGTAATTATTTAGGTAGGTAAATATCAAGCCATAGCTTTTTGAACATTAATTAGGTGAGTTTTATATTTTATTTTAAATGTATTTAATGTTTTCAGACTACGAAGCGGCGGCGGCAGGTTACTCCAGCATTTAGAGGGAGAATATTTGAAACTTCCACGAAAGGCGATGGTACGATGGTAGGGAACAACCAAAGAGTAACATGACGAGCGAGTGATCTTTGATTGTACGTCGCGAGACCACACTAATTTGTGATATGGATAATTCAACCAAATAGAAATGTGGCTAGGTGGTGTTCTCGACGATACTGCATTTTTAAAATATTGTGCTCGTTTATGTACGGCGTGACGTGAGCGCGTGGAGGTATTTTAAAGCAAAATCTCGCACAGGCATTCTACACCCTCTGGACAAGTTTCTTGTTACGCACAAGCAGACGAGGGCCATACACTATATCCATATAATTAAATTTAGACAAAATCAAAGAATCGCACAGTCTTATCCGCATATCGGTATTTAGGCAATTTCTAATTTGATATAATACTTTAAACCTATAAAAACATGTTCTTGCAGTATTTATTATGTGACTTTCAAAGCGTAACTTGTCATCTATTAACAAACCCAAATTGCGAGCCTCAGTCACGCGTTCAATTCGTTCGCTCTTTATGGTTACTTTAGCTTCGTGTTTTGCTATTTTTTGTATTTGCTGAGCTGTAGTGGAGGATAGATAGGAAGAGCGGCCAAATGCAACTTTTTTTATGTGAAAAAGTGACAAACCAGCTGGCGGTTCATCTGATGTTAAGTGATAACCGCCGCCCGTGGACAATTGCAGCACCCGTAGGGTGTGCACGTACGTAGAATTTCGAATCACACTCCGAAAAATTAAAATTCATTCACTCTGAACTCATTCACTCCTGCGGTCGCCATAACTATTCCGTTTTCCTTCACTCCACAATTTCACTACCCCACATGACTGACGTTATTTAATAACCTTAACGCATGCCAGCTTATAAAGAACTAGCGGCCCGCCCCGGCTTTGCACGGGTACTTCACAAAAAAATTAAAATTAAAAATTATCATACACATACATAAAACCTTCCGAATATTTCGTCTTTGGTGAATAATTTCATGAATTTCTTCATCTTTTAATGAAATACCCTTGAAATTACGTCATGAAGATCAAAAGACCGCTGACCAGATAACACTTCCATTAAATTTAAGGGACATTCGGGGTCACAAGTAAAAATGACAAATAAGTCTGGTCTCCCATAGCTTCGGACATAAATCATCAATTCAATGTATGTATTTAATATGGCATTCTGTGGGGGAGGCCTATGTTCAGCAGTGGACTAAAATAGGCTGAAATGATGATGATGATGTAATTCAATCTTTCTGGTATCTTTTTTGTCATCATAATTACAATGTATTGAATAAAAACCAGCCAAGTGCGAGTCGGACTCCCACACGAAGGGGTCCGTACCATTCCATTTGGTAGTAAATTCACTGTGGTAGGGTCCACGCAACAGTGTTCACTGTTGCACGAATGGGCAGGTCCGTCCGGGTAAGTACCACGACCGCACAGAATACCGGCGTAAAGTAGAAGTGTTATACTTCTGCGTTTCGTCTGGTGAGAGAGGTAGCCGGGGCCCATTTTATTTAAAGATGGCAACGCATTTGCAACCCTACAGGTGTTGCAAATGCGTTGCCCTACAGGGCAGCAGTTATCACTTAGCATCAGGTGAACCGCCAGCTCGTTGGCCACTTTGTCACATAAAAAAATCAAATTTAAATATCTTTATTCAATATAGAAGTATTACACTTACTTATTGTCAAAAAACACTACTACTATCAACATTATCTATAAAAACGGCAAAAAATCATGTCTGTTTTATGGGAGCCCCACCTATTTATATTTTTTTGTTTTTTTCGTATTTGTTGTTATAGCGGCAACAGAAATACATCGTTTGTGAAATTTTCAACTGTCTATGTTCTATGTATGGTTCATGAGATACAGCCTGGTGAAATATTCGTGGCTACGATTTGGACGGAAGACTGTTGAGCAAAATGCATGAAAGCTGATCTGTTACTGTGAGCTAAAACTCGATTACGAAGTCATTGACGTTTATTATCTTTCTCTCTAATCTCGTGTACGTTGGGAACGCTCAGTCCTCGACTCCCTAGTGTGAATTTGTATATTTATATTATTTTGCTCTTCAAGCCACTGCAAACACTCTACTTGACTCTCTCCGACTTGTAACACGTTTTCCAGTTTCCGGTAATGATTCCTCATTGTGACGTATTTTTAATGTCCTCGCCTGGGAACTATTTCTAGAAAGATGAGATCTTGATCTTTTGGGCATTTTAAAATGATTAAAAAAATTAAACTTCCTTAGTGTTTAATAATTTGCTAACTGTTGAACAGGAATTACCAGTATAAATGTGATTGAAAAATTATAAGAACTACTGTAAGTCAGTTACTAAGTTGTTTGGATAGTTAAATTAAAATGTACTAACATTTTTAAACATGCAATATCTAAGGAATGGAATGTCCGAATTTAATAATTCAAAAAGTTTTATAAAGGTATTAAAACAATCTTAAATATGAAGTAATTTATTTTTATTAGGATTAATACCAAGATACAAATAAACAGCCTTTGTTAGCGGCGGCATTTCAAACAAAATTTTAAAATAAAAGGATACTTATTGTGCCATAACTATAATAGTTAGACATATGCTGTCGCGACACTTTTTGTAAATAATGATGTGGTCTGCAAAGTCGTAGTACATTATTTTATTCTATCATCAATAGTTTTCGCAGCGCACGCGATGTAAAGAATATTCTAGGTAATTTTTGTACACCTTGTGTAACATTATTGGAGTTATTAAGGATCCCTAATTTTTTTTTAAATATAATATAGCCTATCATAGCTTCTCAACAGTGAAAGAATTTTTCAAATCGGTTCATTAGTTTCGGAGCCTATTCAATACATACAAACAATCAAATCTTTCCTCTTTATATAATAGAAGATAAACCATATGTTTACATTCTGAGATATTATTTGTATATAATCGTTAAAACAGGTTTCCTTTTTACTGGTTTAATTAGTTGCCTTATTATTGGCATTTTTACTGTAATATCTGCTGTTATCGCAATGAAAACGGCCCAAATATTAATAAGATTATCAAGGTGCGAATATCTACGTAAACGATTTAAATTAATAATTAATTAATTCAATTTATGTTTAATATATAAAGTACCCGGAGGACCGAGCTTTGCTCGGATTTTTTTTATTTGGTAAATCGTATTTTTTGTAATTTACATTTAGATACAAATTACTGAGTAATGGAAATATGCATAATATTTTTCGATCTTACCGACCTAATAATAAGAAAATATGAAGTGGTGTTTTTCACAAAAGAAACAACTTTAAAAAAAGGGAAAAAAATAACAAAATCCTCTGGATCAACAAAAAATAAAAAATAAAGAAAGCAATGGTCTGGAATCGAAAAAAAAGTAAAAAAAAGAGTGTGTAAATTATCGTGACACGAACCTCGGCCGTCTGTTTTGGGGCCGCCCGATTACCGACCGAGCTATTATGACATTTTCTCTTGCGGCGAAATTTACCGTCATATTCGAATGATATTTTTCATTCCCTGAAAACTGGGATAAAACGACATTTTCTAAAAATGAAACCTAGCTAGATCGATTTTTCGCCCCCGAATCTACGCACATACTAAATTTCATGCAAATCGCTGGAGCCGTTTCCGAGATTCCGATTATATATATATATACAAGACTTGCTCGTTTAAAGGATAAGATAAATGAGTGTGGACTTAAAATGCCACACCTTTACTGCGGAGTAATAGCATGTTTATTGTTAACAAGTATAATTTTATTAACAAAAAGCATAAACAAATATTTTGACACATTTACACAACGTTCTCTTGTCCCGAACTAAGCAAAGCTTGTACTATGGGTACTGGATAACTGATAAATATACTTAAAAATACTTTTCTCTTGTAAATAAATACATGTTATACATAAATAAATACAATACATAATTAAATACATATTCAACGTAGGGCGGATAGGGTTATCGACGATCAAAGTCTTTCCGATCAGCTCGATCCTTTGGTTCTGCGTAGAAATGTTCAGATTTCTGCTCTGCAAGATGCAGAGTGATCCAACATCTCTACCGCATTTATCACGGGGATTGTTCCGAGGAATCATTTGGATTGATCCCGGCGGCTGAATTCCACCATCGGACATCGCGCCAGAACTAAAATTTCACCCACACCACCTCAATGTCCAGAGTTCCACAACATTGCGATTTTCAAGGCATTTCCTGCCTCGCACAACCACTCTGTGGAACCAGCTGCCGCCAGCGGTCTTTCCGAACCGTAACGACCTGGGAACCTTCAAGAAAAGAGCATACTCTATCCTAAATGGCCGGAAACGCATTTGTAAGCCCTCTGGTGTTGCAGGTGTCCAATGGCGGCGATGATCACTAACCATCAGGTGAGCCTCCTGCTCGTTTGCCCCTTTTCTCCATAAATAAAAACATATAGTATAAACACCCAGATATACGTATATTTACACAGACTTTATTTTTAAGAGAAATTAAAATTTATGAAATATAACTACGACGTGGATATTGAACCGGTCTCTTGTGCCAGAAGCTTAAGGTTCAATCCCCGCTACTGAAAAAATTATGTGTGATGAACATATTGTTTATCTATTGTCTGGATGTTTATATATATCTATTTTTGTATGTATCTATTTCCAAAGTAACCATAGTACAAGCTTTGCTTATTTTGGGGCTACATAACATTGTGTAAAAGGAAGTCCTGACAACATTTACTGTTTCCTTTTTGTATAGCAATCATACAAATAAAACAAATTTATTAGAACGCATCTGCAACCCCACGGGTGTTGCAATGAATGGTCTGCGGTTACCACCTAACTTCAGGGTAGCCACCAGCTCGCTAGCCACCTTCTTACGTAAAAAAAATAATGTTCATATGATAAACTAATTTATACGTTCTTTAATTATTATTTTTAAACCACTAGTGATGTTGAAAACTGTATTAAATAAAACGCTTTCTTCATACTCTATAGTTATTTATTTTAACTTAAAAATTACAGTTATACATTATTGCTTCATTATTAATTTATTTATTGTACTTATCACTATAGTTTATAGTCACACCGATGTTTGTATCCCGTGATATGGACATGCCTGTGTAGTTAAGCATAGCTGTATCTTTACTTAGAGTCGAATCAATATTGTCGATGATAGATCATTTCAGATAGTTCATTCTTAGTTCTGCCAGTAACGAGATTACTAGTGTTAACGAAATATATTTTAGAAGGAAAATAAAATCAAGGAGAATTTTGATACTTCCAGAGTGCAGCGTTCTGTTTTATATAATTGTACTGTAAGTTAGATAGTGAGTTTAATTAGACAATCATAATAAGTTCTCTTCATCACGACTTTATAAAACATGCTTCAAAAACAGAAGTCGACAATATTAAAGCGACATTAAATGGAAATTAATCCTGAAATGCGAAACAATACCCGTGTTACTTTGACTCATTAAGAAATTAAGTTGTTTATATTAAATTTAAATGTTTAAAGCTAAAAAGTTTTTAAGTCATACGTATTTTGAATGGTAAAACATAATAACAAATACTGTTAAAATATTAAGAATAAGTAACAGATAGTGACAAGTTTTTGATACAAATAAATATGAAGTTAAGAGATGAATTCGACTCTAATTATCGTTACACGTGTATCAATGCTTCTGTAATTATGCGTCCATATACTATTCCACTTACATTGCCTAAGAGGGTACATTTGCCTTAAAATCTAAAATATAATGATGATTTTTCTTAAAGTTAATGCTATACATAGTTTTTTTTCTAATGCAGCTATATCTCCACGCAATTAAATATACCGCTCTTATATTATCTCCTTATAATATTAAAACGTCTTAAGTGAATTATTCTATTACACAAAAGTCAACAAGAAGAATATAGATTTATTAATAATTGTCTTTATTAGCGTTTAAAATATCTATAATTCCAATAACAATATCACATACAATAACTAGACAATAATTATTTAATAAGTTACGATAACAGCCAACAATCATCTAGATACATTCGATGATATAATGTCTTTATTAATAATAGAAAATACTTCACTTATTATTAATTCGTACGTTATTATTAATAATATGTGCGTCATGACTAATGATGAGGAATTGCGAGCACTTTAGCCGTATCAGTTTTAGAACAGATAGAATAGACTTGACACAATAGTTATATCAACACCAATAAATATCAAAGATCGAAACAAAGCTCATATAGGAAAAAGACGTCTACATATTTCAGCAAATAATTGACAGTACAATGCTTTTGAATCAGTACCATGACAGACGGAGTGAATTATCCAATGGTAATTTGAGATATCAGTAAACGACATTAAAGAAATTCTGAGACATTTTTTATTCTTAGTGAAGTCGCTCCTTTGAAACAAATAAATATTCTATATAAACAGCATTCTGATATATCTACGACCGAAGAAATTGCACTTAATAAATTTTAATCATCGTGTCACGTTGATGTTACAATTATTATTTAATAGTCTATTTTCCATTTGAGAGAAACAACAGACACCTATACATTTAGCAAAGTTACAGGAACGCCCTACGCACATATGACCCACGAATTTATACGCACAGTTTACGTGTATGGAGCTATAAGATGAAAAAGTTCGGTAGTAGATAAACTTAGCTCTACAGTTCTTCACCCCCGGCACTTACCAGTTTTCTTCACAGAGTAATTGAGTAGCGATCTATGAAGGCTTAAAAGTAGTCAACAGTTAAAACTCCGCTATGAAATACAATCTATAAACAACGAACAGTTTAATATCTAAAGGGTAAATTTATAAAGAAATGTCGGACTATAAACTTGTAAAAGGTATATCAAAAACCATGTCACCTAACAGGAATCCTTCGGTCAATCCTCGAACTTTAATTACCGGTGATCCTGGATCCTGTTCTACTCAAACCTTTGATGTTGCTCACATCAAATATCATAGATCTACTGAACCATTCGTTCAGATGCACTGTCCGCTATAAGGAAACTAGATTCAATTTCTGATGCAAAACAATTTAATCTGCCAAAAACAGCGCAGTCACTTAGCGGTTTCAAATCTCTTTGCAAATGTAGAAAATAAACAAAAGGAACAGTTGAAACGTCTTGTCCAATTTCTTCTTCTAAATCTTATAAACGTAAAAAAAGCTTTACTTATAGTATATGAAAGTAAGCTTTTAACTATAAAAGTCATATTGAATCGAGGAAACCATTACGATAAAAAATGCGTCCATTAATACAATTATTAATGTAATACCTCCTAATAAAAAAAAAATGCCTGGTTTGAATTAGTTTTGAGAATTAATTTTTAAGTACTCAGGTCAATTTTTTAGCGATTTCATCTTGAGTTTGGATCAAGACTGTTTTCTGTTTTTTATATAATTTCGTGGATTATAACATTATTATAATCTGCAACACACTTTATTTATATAATTTTGTTCTTCCGCATCTTGGAGGATAACTCCTCAATTTTTCTACAAGGTCGAACAAACTTAGTCTTGTGCTCTGAAAGAAAGACCAACGTAAAGTTGTTCAAGTTGCTTAAAGAAAAACAAAGTGCATAATGCCTGGACAATATTTCTACTTAAAGTGTAACCACATCAACAGTGCCACAATATTGTCATGTCCCTGTACATTGCGTGTTACTATTAGATCGGAGACGGATTTCATTGATCTAACGAAGTAATCTATTTGAGACAGGGCTAAAGATCCATTAGTCGTCAACACCTACGCGCGGACGGCACAATCTAGAAGTAATAGATGTTCTGTCAGTCTAATCCATTCGAAAGCAAATCATGTTCAAGTTTTAGTACTTAAGCCATGACCAAAAAATCACTAAATGAGCACTCAAATTGATGTGACTATTACATTCAAATTATTAACGTTGTCTATTAATGGTCAGTCCATAGACCGTTCGTAGTTCGTTGTTTGCAAACATTTTACTAACAAAATATTTGTTGTTTGATTCAAATCGAGCAATCCCACTTACATATCCGTTCACCCCATTCCCCCTAAGACCGTCGTTCGGTGAATCATGAACTTTGTGAAAAAGAACGAGAAATACTGTTTGGAAATTCTAAGCGAGAGTATAACAAAGTTTGATACTATATCACGACATTGAAATCGATTCTAGGACGTATTTTCCCGAGTTAATCTGGTATGGGAATGCTGTTCGTTTTTTGGTGCTTGTGGCAAGCCAGCAGGCGGTTCGCCTGATGTTGCATTGCCAAATTTGCAATACCATTGCGGTTGGCGTTGGCAACCTTCAAAAACGCTATCTAGCTCCGGCTCTCAATTCATACGTGAAGCACAGACAATTGGCGTTTCCATTCCGCGGTGGCGTTTGTTGAAGCTGTGGAACCTGCCCGGAAAAGCCTGCTGTTCTTACCATTCGTACACCAGAAACTATCGATGGCCCCGCCCAAGGAAAAGACAAAACTAGTTCCTCCATTCGTCTATGCTCGCGCAAATCTTTCTCAAAATCGCTCGTCGAAATATACGTCAGAATCGAGAGGGTACACGTTGAAAAATTTCGAAGAGCGTCTGTTTTTAGGATTTTTTTTTTTTTTTCTCACACCAAGAGTAATTATAAACACCGATTACATTATTTTATTAGAAAAAGATCACATCGATTGTAGTATATGTATAAGCTAAAATAGATTTCCAGGGCTGTACCTGCTTACACGTGTAGATTCATTTAGTAACACTAATCAATAACACACTTACGTTAGTTTACGTTCAAATACTGTAATATTGTCTAAATTACGAGTACCAAGTCACCAATACGTTTGGCGGTATTCGATACACAAGACGAGATATATGAAAAATAATTAACTATATAGCGTACAGATTTATCCATTTATCCGATATGTGAGGCAGAAAAGTCTCTAGGCCACATAATATTGGTACACGCAGTTGCTGCTATAAATATCTATATGTTGGGGAATGGACAAATGGACGATACGAAGACATTTTCTTAGTTGGATGTTCCTAATCTGTGGTCCATAAAACAAGTCATGGTATTCTTCGAAGAATTAGAAGGAACGCGATAAAAGACTATAATTATGTAAACTCCGCAAAAATACCTCACACAGATATTTTTAACAACAACTCGATAAGCT
This sequence comes from Iphiclides podalirius, assembly GCA_933534255.1. NCBI lineage: Eukaryota > Metazoa > Arthropoda > Insecta > Lepidoptera > Papilionidae > Iphiclides > Iphiclides podalirius. The sequence goes on along the minus strand of OW152839.1, from coordinate 942,164 downwards.
ATGATACGCGCAATAGATATATTTTCGCTTAAACAGTACCTAAAATCGTAGCTTTCGTATTTAGATCCTAGTATTAAACGAGAATTATCAACTCTCAATAACATGTTAATAGTATTATCAAATTACACCGAAGATAAATCAAACAGACACACAACAACAACGACATTTTCAAATACACTTTATAAAATGGTAACGTAGAATGGATATCCAAGGTCTAACGTTCATAGAGGAAAAGATGGTTTAGCAAAGCGGAAATACATTTAGCATAGACGTATACCTTATCATTACTTAACAAAGTTCAGTTAAGACGACAAATTGACAGGATTTTATTAAGTTATACTAGTAAATGACAGTATTACTATTGAAGTAGCAAAAATACTAACAATGAACGTTTAAATATCATACGTGGCAGTTAGTTTTTTGTTTGATTGTAAGCCTTAAAGATACTGAATATTCATTTGACATATTATAAATGTCCATTTCTCAATAAACTTAATTAAATAACAATTCCTTGCAATAATATTTTATCTATTAATTTGTACAAATCATGTCATTTGAATTATTATTAAGTATTGAAAAATTAATGTAGACACTTATGAGAAAATGCATCTTAACGTAAGAAGCATCCGACAGATAAAATTTGCTCAGACGAAAAAACAGACGAGAAAAACAAATTCCGTCTTATAAAATGTGTAGAATCATGAGCCAACGTAATGTTCCCGAAAATAGGCCTTTACTTTTACTCCTTCGAAATAAGTTTAAAGAAGATAATAGTTTTAAAGCAACGCGCGTGATCAATCTCTAGTGCCCGGTTCCTATATCCAACGAACGGTCGTTAGTTACATAGCTTCGTAACTTTCATAAAGACTCGTAGATAAAAGGCGTGTACGCCCGGTTCCTATATTAACAAAGCGAGGCGTTTTCCTTACGACGCGTTGAGCTACCTACGGAAAATGAGTTACTAGCGTTCCTTTAATCTACAAGTCGTTAAGAAGATACGAAGCTACTTAACTAACGGCCGTTCGTTAAATATAGGAACCGGGCATAAGTGGTTGTCAGTATTCTATTGAAACGTCTCAGCTTCTCTCAACTCTCATGATCCGCCGTGCTTTCGACCTCAACTATACTGTACCGGAGTACTATTTGGTCCTATTAATATACTGACAGTTGCCCTTCTCTACCCTAACATTAGCTTACAATAACAAGACAACGAAACTCACATTTATCCCTTCGGGTTTTTCTTAATCGTTCCCTGTTCATATAGCTATTTATTGTGACTTCGTTGCTTTTATTTGTCTCGGTTAAACGCGTTTTATTAATCGCATTTGCTTTCTCATTAGCAAATTATACTTACGATTCGTTATCGCCATCTGGTATGTTGAGGTTTTGTAACATGTTTATAAATCCTCCACAATAATCAATAACGGCGATGGCAGGGAACACTTGGGAATTCCCGTCGCGTTTTCGACTCTTGCAAGTTGGAGTGGCGATGTGGAGAACTTCGAAGTGTCCGCTCCAAAACCCATTTGGACCCCAGGTTCATCTTCATTGTCATTAGCAACATTAATTAACTAAAGCGTTCAAAAATAGTTTCAATTCTCTGTACTAATCATTAGGGCAACAGAACAACCTTATACTATGGATAAACGGAACTCCTTTTAAAGGATAACAAGCTATAACAATTGTATTTGTATCGAGGTAATTTTCACTAGCAAATTATCTGTTTTGTGCCATTGTTCGTTGTGCTTCGGTGCACTTATCATGTTATTACATCTATCGATAATAACTATAGATATTTCAAATCGCTCTATGTATCACACACGATCTATGTTAACGTTAATAAAAAAAGAATGGTAACATTTCGTCGCACCTGGGCTGTTACTTTTTTAAGATAAGATAACATTCATTAGAAATATATTCAGAGCAGACATAAAACGAGTCGATATATATGTACAAAACACGTAACATCGTCGACAGCACGCGTATCCACTACACCATGTACCTGTTTGAAGCCTAAATATTCTAGTACGATAGTTCGATATCAAACAAGAGACAGACACGACCGAAGTATAGAAAAAAACTTCAAAAATACGCCTCTAAGCCTTGAACACTTCTCACATCACTAAGAAAACCTTAATCTCCTTTTTACTTCTTATTTGTTTATAAAAGCGGTAGTTCTCTCATTTACAAACTGACTGTGTCTACTTGGATTTATTGACTTTGAAATACTATGGAAGACCTGAGAATGATGACCAAAAGCGAGTACCATGGACATATTTAGCTGCTATTTTCTTCGCTGCGTTGGCGAAATACTATATTTATCACGAAATTACCAACACTCATATCAATCTATAGGTATACACCCGAATTTGCCTTCATTCAAATAAATTATAGACGCACTGACAAAAAAAAACTATCCAAAAATATCTAACTCGCAATAACACGCGTACGCGTTATCGTCGATAGAAATCTCACCGTTTCGAGTGAATCAAGCGCGACCTTTTAAATAAACTTGAATAAATCGTAGAGTCTAGACGAATTAGAAATAAAGGGGTTTCAGAATCGCGAAATTCCCGTTCGCGAATCGGGAGAGCGAGCCTCAGTAGATGAACGCGGGGTGAAGTGGGGGCGGCGGGGCGCGGGGCTGCTTGTCGAGGGGGGCGCAGCACGAGGGCTCGCAGCATGCGCTGAACGGCGCTGGCACCAGGGCATACTGGGCCGGTGGCCCGTATATAGGCGTGGCTGGAACGGCAAGTTTATTTTATCACTACACAGCATAAAACAAAGTCGGCCCGCTGTCTGTCTGTCCCTATGTACGCTTAGATCTTTAAAACTACGCAACGGATCTTGGTGCGGTTTTTTCACAAGATATAGTGATTCAAGAGGAAGGTTTATATGTATAGTGTGTTGCACCCGTGCGAAGCCGGGATGGGTCGCGGTTATAAAGGAAGAAAGGTTCTCGAGCGGCGGCCTCATACTGGCCATCGAAGTGTAGGACTATCCCCCACTAAATGGAGTGACGACCTGTGCAAGTGTGCGGGAAGTCGATGGATGCTGGTGGTTCAGGATCGTGCTTCATGTCGGTCTATGGGGGAGGCCTATGTTCAGCAGTGGACTAAAACACGCTGAAATAATGATGATGATGATGATTTATAAACGGTTACATACTAAATACATACATAACATTGACATACAAAGAGGTTTAACTTAATCATAAAGTTATAAAAAACAACGCTATAAAGACACTAAGGTACTCAGTATCTTTAACGCAATGCTGGTCATTAGTCTGGAATATAAATCCACTATGGCATCAGTTGATCCGTGATAGCGCAGTGTTTGCTTGTCTTTAATCCAATAAAATCGTTAATTTTAAGTGCTGACTTACGAGTAACACGTGCTCTGCGGTGAAGGAAAACATCATGAGGAATTCCAAATGATAAAGTGTCAAGCGAGGTGGTGGTCCACCTGATGTGTTTTAACCGCCGTCTATGGACATTTACAACAGCCGTAGGGTTGCATATGCGTTACCTTAGTAAACCCGTATAGATGCGGTTGCCTTGCTACCTTTTAATAAAGGGGTCCCTACCTCATTAACCAGAGGAAACGCAGAAATATAACACTTCTACTTCACGCCGGCCTTCCGTGGGGTCGCGGTACTTCCCCGGACGGACCGGCCCATTCGTGCAACAGCGGACTGTTGCATGGCCCTACCAGGTACTGTACAGCTTGGACACTTACTATCGAATGGCAGGGGGTATACGGCGTACGGTGGGGGCGGCAACTCGCAAGGGGCGCAGGCGGGTAGGGGCGCCAGGGGCGGTGCGCAGAGTAGCTGGTAGCACAGAGGCGCCTGCAGTGGCGTTGCCTCAGCGCTCAGCATCGGCAACTGGCTCATCTGTAATCATAAATAGCACGTCAATGAAACAGAAAAAGTCCGAAGTGATTCGCCTAGTCTCTCGTATTTCGTACAACAAAGGTGTGGAGCAGTTCAGTACAGGTTTCATACAGATACGGGTGTGGAAAAGTTGCTAGCGTCGGTTCTCCCCATCCGATTATGGGTGTCTTCAAGGCAAGAGTGAATAGGCTATTACTGAGCTGGCGCATTTATGGCTGATATTATGGAGTTTTCTGTCACATTAAAAAAGGGTGTGCGTGTAACCTTTACACGCGATTGAAGTAAAACTTCTTTGGCGTTGACGGCATATATCACTGAAATGATTAAATATTTAGTAACGTCATAAGTATATGTCGTATTTTAAAAATATGACATATGCTTATGACGTTAGTTCCGTCAGAAAAAGCGTTACTTCCGTCAGAAGAAATCTGAGTTACTCCCTAGTCGCGCCTAAAGAAGTTTTACTTCAAAAACTTACAGTTATACAGTGCCGCAGTCCGCATGTTTTTACATAGTGGTCGAATATACTATTAAACGATTTATATTTTTCTGAATTTTCCACAACGTTGATTGTATTACAATATTGTGATCTACATAATATTCCTCAATATTAATTTCCCGTTGTTATCAAAATACAATGTATTATTTTTTTTATTTTGAAAGACAAAGACATCACGTGAGGCTCATCCATTAGACTAGTCCTATATGCGCTTTTAGGGTAAAGACGGAGGAACCATCGCTCACCTGTTTTCTGACAGCCTGCGCTACGCGGAGACGCCCCAATGGTGAGAACATAACACCTCCGCTCTGAAAGGAATACGAAAGTTTAACTAACTTATTTAACTCAATTCAAAACCAAAAAAATATTTGTAATATTGACTAGAACTAAGTTACATGGTACGAAACAAACCTAGTTGACGCACCATGGTACCAAGAAAACTATCTGCATTTCCTTGCTAAGTTGTCATATTCAAAGAACCAAGTTAAGTTAAGCAACGGTTAAGTCTGGGACATAAATTTTTAGAAAATTTTGCTGTACCAGGACCTAGAGTTTCCTCAGCAAATGGCACAGAGGGCTGGTTCCTTTCTGGCTCAAAGGTTAAGCATAACTATTCAGCGAGGAAATGCAGCTCGCGTTCTTGGCACCATGCCGCGTGGACTACGTTTATTGGATATCATGTAATTTAGTTACACGCCTGGTTTCTGAAACCATGATCAGTTATTACAGTCATTTGACAGCTGATTAGTTAACCTCTACGATGATCAGTATTATATCAGTATACAGATACGTTAATATTATGAATATATTATTTAAAACGTATTAATCTTGTAATTGATTTGTTGTTAAAGTCTTTTATTTACAGACTAATGAATTTGTAGAGCTTTGTGTTTTATTTTTAGAGTACAGAATATTTTAAAATATGTAGAAAAAGTGCGAAAAGATTGTCGCCGCTGTGGGAATCGAACCCACGTCTTCGGCATTCGCGGCCTGACGCTCTAGCTACTGAGCTAAACGGCTGATTGCCACACCGACGAAAATCTGGGTAGGCCCGTCCGGGTAAGTACCACGAACTCACAGAAGACCGGCGTAAAGTGGAAGTATTTTTTTTTATTTATAAATAAATAAACAAAAAACAAATAAATATTACCACTACCTCACAGAAGGCCAGCGTAAATTGGAAGTACGACAAATACTTTCACGTTTCGTCTGGTGAGTGAGGTAGCCGGACCCCAAAAAGTTGTCGACGCATCTGCAACCCTCGGGTGTAGCAGATGTCCATGGGCGGCGGTATTCACTTAACATCAGGTGAACCGTCTGCTCGCTTGGCAACTTTTCACATAGAAAAAGAGACGCACAGATAGTTTTTTCGTATCTGGGTGTTTGTCCGCATAGAATTTATGTTTGTAAAACGTCCTTACACAGGATCCTAAAGTAAAAAAAGATTGCCACGTAGATAAATAAAATAAACAAACATAGTGTAGCACAACTGACCCTTTCGCCACAAATCATTGGAACTCAAAAAGCATAGCGTGCGAGACACGAATTACTGAACACGTAGGTTCAATGGCCAAGAGCCATTCAATAAAATGAAAAGGTTTAGACGCAGCAAAAAGTATTTACGGAATACACGAGAGACCACTGATGCAGAAGGACGATACCCTACAATATGCAAAGTAGACTGTTGGTAAATTATTCGCTGAGATAAACGCGGTCAAGCATTGTCTACATATGGGCCGGTTTTAGCGAATCCATATTCAAAAAGCTTTAGAGTGCGAGAGAGAGATAGATATATAGTAAACGTGTACTCAGCATTTAAACTTTTTATAAACTTTATCGAGGTATTAATGATTTTTTTGTATTTGTGTTTATTCCTCCTTTAAATGTACTACTTAAACGAAAATTGGATTGAAGATAAGTAAGTTAGAAGCTGGATTAATAAATAGGATATTTCATTTCATGAAAATTAACTGTTGCCTTTCTTTATTTCTTATGTACTTTATTACGTTTGGACCAAACAATTAGTTTGGAAAGAAATGAACTCGCAAGCAGTGGTAGGCCAGTAACTAGAGACCTCGTCTAGTGTGTCATTTAGGGTTGAAACTTGATGGAATCCACCAATTAGTTTACCGTTGTTGCTTACAGGGAAAAATCGTTTGTGACACAAAATGATGAGGAGATACATTGACTTGTCGACTGTTAGAAAACTGACGAGTGAGTCACGACACTCCGTCCTTTAAAGTATGGAAAAGTTGAAATCACCAAGAGACGCGAACGACACACAAATTATACGAAGACAGACCGTCTGATATTAAAAATTGGAGCGAACAATTTGTGATCGAGAGTACTTTCCCATTGAAATTGCTTCGCCGGCGACAAAAGGCGTCCCTTTGCCTTTCAATCATCCACCGAAAAAGTTTCAAAGGGGAAATTATAATGAATAACGATACTTCGGGACTGTTGGTATGGAACGCGTTATTTTGTATAAATTCTCCTCTGTGCTCGTGACGATGGAAATTTTCATACAATTTTTCTTCTTGAGGATTTCATTACAGTAAAGACACAGCCTGTACATATCCCACTGGTGGGCAAAGACCTCCTCTATACAGACGGTATCAGGGCATAGTCCACCACTTGTGGTGGACCACACTTCCAATACCCCACTGCGGATTGACAGATTTCACATATCTACGGCATATTGTTTTTTGTTATTTCATGACACAGAACACATTTTTACTCAACGTTTTCTAGTCAAACTAGGCAACGCTTGTTCTATGTGCCTACATCACAAGCATTAAAACGTTGAACCTTAGACAGCTGTATATAGACCCTGGTCAGACAGAACTCTACAATACAGGTGGACTCTAAGAATTAAACAAAATATCCTCGTAGAGGTATATTGCTTGCAGAATCCCATCTGCGGAATCCGCACAATATAGGTAGAGTCCCGAATTAAAAAAAATATTCTCGTAGACGGATATTGCTTGCAGAATCCCATCTGCGGAATCCGCCTATTTAAGGCTGTGAGGAGCCGAGTGAGGCCTCATCGATCGTGTATGCCGGCTCATACAGGCAGAGACGCCGACTCATCAAAATTTCGGGAGGCCTAATTCGACCGCAGCCGGCACGATATATCTCACACTGCCCGCCGACCTCGCTCGTATAATATTTACACAACAATGGACCAGAATATGTGGACGTGTCGTGGAAAGAGCTTTGATGTATTGCGTTATTAAATGAACCATCGTCTCGAATCTTCCAGAGATACAATGTTTTTAGAATTTTTTTTTTTGGAACTTTCCTTACAAATACCCAAGATCTCGCATCGTTAAACTCTTTAGTGTTCCACCATACCGAACAAATTTAGGACTGCATCAACCATTTTCAAGAATTTTAAGCAAATACAATCACATCTCTGTAGCCGAGTGGAACTTGGATATTTTTAATGATTTGTTAAATGTTTTTAAAACGAAATTACGATCTCTTCCAATTTAAGCTGCATATAAATTTAAAATCAATTCTTGTTTTTTTCTACTTTTATCGCTTTCTCATACAAATTTACTTGAAACATATAGCTAGTTTTTATGATTAATTCTTCGGTAAAATTTAATTTTCATTTTACTTTTATTTAGATCGTAAATGTGTATACCTATAATAGGCATGAATATAAGAACAAAACCTGTAATTAAAAAAAAATCATATGTCTAATATATATAATTCTCGTATCACGGTGTTTGTAATTGAACTCCTCCGAAACGGCTCGACCGATTTTCGTGAAATTTTGTGTGCATATCGGCCAGGGTCAGACAACATTTTTTTTCACCCCCTAACTGTTAAGGATGGTCCACCCCAAACATTTTTTTCTACCCTACAAATAATTTATATGGCAAAACAACGTTTGCCGGGACGGCTAGTATAAATGTAAGTATATGTTATGCTGTAGGTGTACCTTAATAAAAAAATAAATTTACTTTCCGCGCAACAGTCTTCTATGTTGTGCGGATGGGCGCGTCCGCTGGGTGAGTACAACGACCTCACAGCAGACCGGCGTGTCATGACGAAACGCAGAAGTGTTGCACCTCTGCGTTTCGTTTGGTGAGTAAGGTGGCCGGGGCCCACTTTGCTAAAAGGTGGCAACGCATCTGCAGCCCGAAGTTGTTACAAATGTCAATGGGCAGCGGTTATCACTTAACATCAGGTGAACCGCCAGCTTGTTTTCCACCTTCTCACATAAAAAAATACAAACCTACTTTAATACTAAAACCTCTGTCTATTCTTTCACTGTTTTTTTTTTCTAAGACAGTTTTTATTTTTTTAATTTTTCCGTAGCAAATATAATAGTTTAGTATAAACTTTCTCGTGCGGTGAAAAAATATTATACTTTAGAAAGAGAACCGTATAACTTTAATTGCACTTTGTATTGTTTCTTTCCAAGCAAATTTCTCTTTGAATTTCATCAAGGCATGTTTTAATCGTAATACCGTAATGGTTGCGGCAATATGGCAATACCACAGCTAGTGATTACATTCTACATTTATTGATTTTTTCATTTTTACGAAGTCCTTGAGACCCGTCTGGGTCTGACGATTTGTCCGTTGTTTTCATAGATTTAGATGATATGGTCTATGGTTGTTTTTATGTCAAAGAAAAATTGATAATACTATCGGGCAAAAGAATAATCTTTCCTGTCTCATCTCTGTCTTTATGATTCATTTCTCGCAGATTTCATTGTCAACTTTTTCTTAAACAAAATGTCTAGATATTGTCGAATTATCATCTTTTCAAATTTGCCCGGACAGTACAAGCGTTTAAGAATCATAATTTTGAGCGCATAGAATTACATTTATTATAAATAATGCATTACGATTAATATCTACAATGAACAGAATACAACAAGCACAATTGTTAATGTTTATTCTTAAACGTGCAACAAACAAGAAGTGTACTTAAAAAAAATGAATGACACAGTATATCTCATTCGCCTCGCCAGCAAGATTTTTTTATTGCGAATAAGCGAGGTCTTTGCTTTGTTTGGGATGAATCACTAGAATTTCTAAGACCAAGCCACTTTAGCTAATTGTAATTATAATAATGGGTTCGTCCGTCCGAATTTTCTCTCTATTCAAAGGAAGTTAGAAGTGATGTACAAGTCAGATTTCATGTGTGAAAAAACGTAATTTTCACAATTTGACACAGATTTCATGGCCTGATAGCTTGTAAATCGCTTAATGACTTTCCAACTCCTTCATTGACTAAACAAAATTGAATATATAATAATAGTCAATAACGATTCCTTCGGGTAACATCTGGTGCGTTATCATACACCGTGATTTTAAATATACCGGTAAATCGATGAAATCGTGATCCAAGCGTATGGAACTACGGAGCAGAACTACAAGTATAAGTATTTATAAGTTTAGTTGGCCAAATCGATTAGGAGTTTTGCGGATCCACAGACGCAGTTTCGGTAACATTTATACTGTGTACAAAAAAATTACATAATTTCCTCGTGAAAAGAATGCAGACATCATTTTTTGGTAAAGTAAAAGGATTTTAAAACATAGAAACTCGATACAAGCGATCCTATAAAGTCGTTGTTTTTATTAACTCTCGACTCGTATAGCCGAGATAATAATAAAGAAAATCCAAAGGCTAGGAAAGAACTTACATACAAATCGTTCGATTTATTTGATTAAGTTATCAATAGAAAAATCAGTATTTTTTTTCATTCATTTGTTAATGTGCGTTAATATAGGCACTATATAATACTATAAACGCGAAAGTTTGTATGTACGAATGTTTGGTACTGTTTCACGCAAAATCTAGTAAATGGATTTTAATGAAACTTTACAATAATATAGCTTATACATCAGAATAGCACATAGGTACGTACAAACATGAGCAAAGTGTATGTACAAACACATTGTGTGAATTGTCCAAAAGATAACGATAAGTGTCAAGTAAGAAGGAAAATATCCTGCCATCTGCGAGCTGTTCTGTTGTATAATAAAAAAACTCAATGTTAACTCCTTTGAAAGCGCGGACGAAGCCGCGGTTAACGCCCAGTAAATAGTACATCATAGTCCTAAAGCTTCGTATGTAAATTCCACCTCACGTACGAACTAAAATGTTGCGGGTCTTAGTATTACAAATAATTTCCACTCGACGGCTTTTATGACGTTGAAAGGCAGACGAAGGTCAATAGACGTGAAGCCCACGCGAGCCTCGCATTAGAACTAGAAGTGAGCTCTCAATCGTCGAGTTCTCTGGTAATATGAAAGTAAAGAGTACCAAAGTGCCGCTCGACGCTCGTAAACCTTGTGATCGAATAAGACAGAGGTCTGGAGTAACGAAATAAAGAAATAAATGCGCAATAAGACAGTCTCGAGGAATTTCAGTGGGCTGTGAATCAGAACAAAACAATTACGTACTCGAGAGAGCAGGGGTGACGAATGGCGATGACGTCTCGATTTAGTGCCGTTGGCAACCCTTGAACTTATATTTATTGGCGTTTTCAAGGCAAGAGTGAATAGTTAGTAGTAGTTCTTACTGAGCTAACGCGTTCATCTTCAACGGCCGCATCGCCACTGATGGTTAGGTGGGATGACAGTCATGCGCTGGCCAGTTTCGAATAAAAAACAAATCAATGTAAGTGCTTATGTTTGTCGTCTGTTAACTCCTATACTTTTCATCCATGACAAAACTTTGGTGAGTTGTTATACATAGTGAAGATTCCTCGAGGAAATTCTTGGCCAAAAATGAAACTACTAAAAAAATTTAGAAAAGAAAATACAAATGCGTTGCGACGCATGCGTTAGCTATAGTAAAAATCTTTCTCATATATTGCTAGTCGCCAAAATATTTAAATACTAAAGTCAAATTAAGATTGTAATTATAACTTGGTTAAGATATAATTGATAAGTACATTATAGTTTCACTAGCGTATTTTAGTTATTAAATTGTTGAACTAAATTGTAAGCAGTAAGTCTCAACCACAAGCAAAGAGGTTTAATTTGATTATTTTTTACTTCACCGCTTTTATCGTCTTCCTTTCCGTCTCACTTGACGACTTACTTGTTGCGAATATCTCAAGACCGTAATTCCGCCATAATGTACGGTGGAGTTGCGTGTTTATTTGCGTAAGTTCAAAAATATAAATAAGGTACCGCAATAGACCTTAATATATTTATTAAACGTTTTCCTTACTTTACGTACATGTTATCCACATTATCCTGTGTTACAAGAGCGTTTAACAAACATAAATCTCACGTGGACAAACAGCTACATCCGGAACAACTATCTTCGGGTTAAACAAATAGCCTAGATCAAGGCAGTACTACAATTTAAATGTTACCATTTAAGAAAAACGGCCAAGTGCGAGTCGGATTCGCGCACAAAAGACTCCGTACTATCTAGACCGTAGTAGCTCAGTGTCCGGGCGCTCACCTTTAATTCAATATACTCGAACAACCTGAGTTCGATTCCCCAGTGCCAGAACCAATGAAGTTTTTAACTTTAAGTGCTGACTTATCACGCGCTCCGCGGTGAAGGAAACATCGTTCAAAATATCATTGGAATATGACGGTAAATTTCGCTGCAAAAAAAAAAAGTTATAATAGCTCGGTCGGTAATCGGGCGGCACACAGAAGGCCGCGGTTCGTGTCACGATCATTTACACGCTTACTTTTTTACTTTTTTTCTATACCAGATCATTGCTATCTTTATTTTTTATTTTTTATTTCCAAAATACACGATTTGTCAAAAAAAAAGTTCCTCCAGGTACTATAAAAAAAAATCTATAAAAACGACAAAAATCATGTCCGTTGTATGACATTGCCCCCTTTAATATTTTTTTTAATTCTGGTTTTTAGTATTTGTTGTTATAGCGACAACAGAAATACATCATCAGCTGTGAAATTTTCAACTGGCTTACTATCACGGTTCATGAGATACAGCCTGGTGACAGACGGACAGACAGACAGCGGGGCCTTAGTGATAGTGTCTCGTTTTACCCATTGGGGACGGAACGCTAAAATGAAACAGTTGGTATTTTGCCTTCCACTCCCACATGCGGGTTCACGATTAGCAGAGCTTGAAAAATAGAGCATAAAGCATTCGCAAGCTTCCCGCGCTTTTTTAATTATCGCCGACGGTAAAACGGTGCGGTGCTGTTTTTTTTTTAAATTCACGGCCAGTCGACTCGAATGAGATCCATCGCCGGTACATTATATCTCTTCCGCGATGGCCTATTTACCGAGAAACGTATCCGGGTCAAGGGAGGCGCGTCCCGTCCGTGGCCTCCAGGCTACCTCACTCCGCAGTTGAGAGTTGCTTGATGTAGAGTAATATTGGTCGATATTAAAACATTACCTTATTTACATTATTTAAGTGACGTATAATTTGACGGAACCATTATGGGTAAATTTTACGAGATCGAAAGTACTCACGGGCAGCTTCAGTGCAATAGCTAACAACAAAACAAAAATAAAAATCGGCCAAGTGCGAGTCGGATTCGCGCTCGAAAGACAATTGCTCAGCAGTGGGACATATATAGAATGTTATTTCTTTTTGAAGACCAGATTGGCCTGGCGGGTAGAGATCCTGCCTCTTGCACCAGAAGGTGTAGGTTCGATCCCCACTACTGGAAAACTATTGTGTGATGAACAAAGCATTTCCCAGAGTCTGGGAGTTTATATGCATATTTATAATATGTGTTTGTTTCAAAAAAATATTTATATATGTTTATCAGTTAATATACATACAAGCTTTGCTTAGTTTGGAACTAGAGAACGCTGTGTTTAAATGTGTCCTGAAACATTGTGAACTTTAGCAAAGGTGGTGGAAAGGTTTGACACTAACAGTTTTAAGTTGAAACCAAAATTCTAAGCATGATTTGAAGGCATTAATATTATACTAATTGATACATCACATAAAGTATGGAAGGGAAGGAGACAGAGGAGTGAACAACTTTTAACTATTTTTCTGTTAGCAGCCTCATTTTGCTAAATCAGTAAAACTTCACGTTAGTCAGAATTTGATTTGACGCAGCCAACGCTAGGCAGAATTAATTCTCAATTAGTAAGCTTCTCCTATTCACGGTATCACGGGACATTTTCCATTTCAATAATCGTTTAATAATCATATCTGAGCCTAAGTACTATTCTTTCGAAAAAGTCATAAAGGCATATATCAGTAAAATGTATAAGATATTAAAAATATGAGTTTAATGCTAGCTAGATAGACCTGTACTGGCTGGTATATATCGCTTTTCATTAATCCTATTCATCACCACCTTTCGATCCTTATCTTGCCATAGAGGGGTCGTCACAACATGTAAATAATTTTATTATCGACCATCCGACCCCCGGCGATGAAGACAACAACTTAGTAATTGTGAGTCATTAACTCTGTAACTCTCCCAAAATTTCCCATCTTGATATGAAAGTGAATGAATTGCTTGAAGTATATTATGTTGTTTAATTTCTTATCAATTTTCTATGTCACGCATCAGGGAGACTAATATCTGATATTTAAAAAAAAAGTCACCCCACGAAATCCGTGGATTCGCTTTATGAAACTGCATTATGTCCCCATAATCGAAAATCGTTACTTTAAAATCTATTAAAACAGCCGTGACTCGAATAACCGTTTCGATGAAAATGTCGACGTCGAAAAGCCGGTATTTATGGCCAAAGAATTTTCGCGATGCTGGCAACGTTTGCAGCCGGTTGAATGCGGGGAACTGCTGGTGACAGTGAGTCGGGTCCGAAGAAAACTTATTATTTTCGATAAAGCACAAAGTGAACGTACTCGAATAAGAAATGGTATATCTAACGAGAATTAACATATTTTTTAACACAATTTCGCGTTGCCGTCATCGGCGTATCTATTGCCATTTTCCAGGGTGGGCCTGGGCTATTACTACAAAAAAAAAATCAAACATTATGCATATTATAGTGGAGAAAATTCGAGAATTTCAATATCTACACCCGTAGTTTCCTATATGAAGAATAATAATGCTTGAGAACATCTCTTCTCCCATGGTAGATTTCAACTGATTTTTTTGGATATTTTCATAGGTGTCCAGCCTAGAATTTCGAATCGGTAACCCAAAATCCTGGGGTGGGCATTAGACGATACTGGGGTGGGCACGGCCCACCCGGCCCCCCTGCTGTATACGCCTATGGTTGCCGTATTCATGGTGAGTGGATGGTCATGTTAATCATTTCTAGGCTGTTAAATCAATCCTATTGACATAGTGAGTTGTGTTAATTAACTAAACTTTGTCGAAATGGTAAATATAGAAGGTAAAATAGAGGTTGAAAATGCGCTTCCTGCGTTATACTGAGACTATTTAATGTGCGCGGTATATCGGGAACAAAATATATAGGGTCTGACAAGTCTTGCAATATGTAATATATTCTCTGAATGTATGAATCAGTCAGTTGTAGTTGTATAGGATGTCACAAATTTTGTTTCTTTCTTACTTTATTAGTTTGTTTGAAATTTTTTTTTAATTATGGATTTTTTAACGTTAATATTTTTTATGATTATTGGCAAGTAGCGTTAGACGAGTGTTCATTTATTGTCGCGGTTGTAGAGACACGCTGTATGCCTTTCGTGCAAAATAATTAAAAAAAATATTATTAGACTGCGGTACGCCTAATGAGTATTTAGTACTGCGATTGACATTCACAAAACACGAAAGCCTATAGTTCCGTGAAGAATCTTAAGAGTAGGCCCCGGCTACCCCACTCACCGGTTGGAATGAAAACGCATGAATACTTTACACTAATGTTTCACAATGCCGTGGCGTTGTTCCGAACAAGACGGGCTATTAGTAGCAATAGCTTCAATGTGACTCTGACGTAGTGAAAAAAGGCTTCCAAAGAATAATTACAAGGAGAGAGTAAAACGTCGAGAACATTCTTTAGTACAGAATGCGATGCTATTCACAATTTTTCTTTAGTCGCTTACATAGATGACTCAAAAAATCTCAATTTTTTCTTTCGTTTGCTTAGTGGGGTAACCGTAGCCCGCTTTATTTAAAGGGTGCAACACATCTACACTTTATTTCAGATGCTCATGGGCGGCGGTTATCACTTATTTGGATACATTATACAAATAAGTGATAACGTGGGCCTTAGAAGAAATTTATGAGTTACAGTTGACAGCCACAAGCTGTTGATGATTTAGATGTTAATAAATGCGTATAAGTAAATATTAGACATTTTAAACGATAAATTAAAAGATTCTAAGTGAGTTATAAAATATTTTTCCGGTCGATGACAGAACAACGCAGCTTGCGTTCTATGCCCCGTATTCAGTTATTTTTATTGGAACGAAGTTCCTTATCGCGCGTTGTGAAAGGGGGCTAGACGGAAAAAATTCTCACGAAAACTTGTAACGACACTTTTTGCTATAGTAAGCTATTGTAAGCTGTGCGGCGTGCGCACGTTTCTCTGTCTGTTGTTTGTCTGTCAGACAAACAAACATGACAGTTTCTAGAGGAAGAATTTGATTTAAGAATTAACAATAATCCAGCAGAATCAAGAACAAAATATAATACTACCATTGATGCAGTTTTTGCAAGACATTTAAATAAAATCCCAAACATATGTTTCCTACTTCAGTTACCACAAGCCAAATATTACTAAAATTGAGCCTACTGATTAAGTTTTTATTACATTATATTTGTTAATAATAAAAAAATATTATTATAACTTAAAAAAAAATATTACAATTCCTACACTAATTAATCGAAAGGAACTTCGTTCCATCCGGGTGTCCCTTGTCACCTCTCAATGTTTTTTTTTATTAATCCTTCTATTTGTAAGTGATGTGAAATGGTTTTCGATATTAATCAACTTCATTACATTTATCATCGACTAGAAATACTCTTTCCTTCGTAAATCTACACAGATTGATTACAAAAAAAATTCTTGTTTTTCAAAGGCACGTTAAATTACTATCGAACTGGATTTATAAAAAACAATAAACTCCTTCACTGGCTGTTTAGAATGATATCATCGTCGGAATTAAAGCATCTAGCAACTTCCAACTATCAAATTAATATGAAACTAGCTGCCTGCGACTACTTCTGCGTAGAATAGGCTGAAGGCGTAACATTCAGACAGACAGATATACATAAAAATATGTATATAAATTATAGCCTATGTTTTTTTATATACTGTATAAGCTATATTATTGTAAATTTTCATTACAATCCATTCAGCAGTATTTACGTGAAAGAGTAACAAACATCCATCCATACATACAAACTTTCGCCTTTATAATATAAGTCAAGATGATGACCCGTTTCTATTGACTGAATTTTTTTTATGTTTGTTACTGCAGAGCTTTCGCCGATTTTTTTTATTTGAAAGCTGTTGCTTCCTATGTGGTCCCATATTACTGTATTTATGAATATAAATTACTTATACTTCACACATGCTTTAACTGGCCATTTTGGCACAATACTTAGGCATTCTCAGTCTTTATATCCCATTGCTAACAATGCCACAAAACATAAAAAGCTTTATAAAAGAGCTTACGATTCTTTTTAGTTGCACTAATACCTCATGTTCCTGACACGGAGCGATATCGCAAAGTCGTAAAGTAACTGGCTCTTACCGGAATTTACTGGCTTAGACGAGAAAGCCGTTACTTCTTTATTTGTCTATACTACTGTACACACTAAAATGTGCAAAAACTATAAGTTACTACAAGTTAGTGGCGTTTATTATTTCAATTTACTTATTCAGGGAATGTAATGAAATAGATCTGAAGCCTATCTTTATTTATATAATTATTCTGTTCGTGTCACTTAAATTATATCACTAAACTCCTAAACGGCTGGACCCATTTTAATGATTTTTTTTTGTGTGTTCAGGTCGATTCGAGAATGGTTTAGATTCACAGTTTTTCAAAAGAGTTTCAAATTTTCGAATTTAAGACGTCTTACAAGACAACCTCTGTCCGGTCTGTTGTGCTATGTGAGCCTATTTATTCTTTGTATATTTTTTTTTGATTAATAAATTTAAAAAATAACTTATATGTAAATATGGTACGAAGACTTTTGTATACCATTTGTTGGTTATTTTCTAAAATTGAAACTACTCCGACCTAAAACACAGGACTAGAATTCATTAATTGTCCATCACCCTCAGGGATTAATAAACACTTCTACTTTTTTCTTCAGAAAAAGGGTAAAATGCTATTTGAAAAGTTTCCACTAACAATTCACGCTCACGATTCCGCTCCAATATAGTTCGTTTTTTTCACGCTTCAATAGAACGTTATACGATTTCGTGAAATTCTAGCAACGTTTCCAGTTGAAACCGAATGCATCCGATACATTGTCGATGCTAAACGTAATTTCATTGTTTTTCTCGGAGTCTATTCAGTTGTCGGCCTTGTAAGGGAAAAGGTAGGTAACAGTCTCAGTAACGGCCTGCTCTGCACAGAATATTAGAGCATAGTCCACCACGCGACGCTACTGCAGATTAGCGGACATCACACATCTCAATAACGAAAAATAAAACCGACTTCAAATATCTCGCTCTGTATTAATTTCATAATTGATTTTCAAGAGTTCCCAAAGTATCTCCGGGGCCCAAGATCCGATACCAATGAAATTAATATGAGACCACATGGGAAGTACCAGCTTTCAAATAAAAAAAGAATCATCATAATCGGTTCACCCCGTCGATAGTTATGAGGTAAAAAACATAAAAAAAAATAAAAAGATAATCGAATTGAGAAACTCCTCCTCTTTCGAAGTCGGTTGAAAATATCTTTCTTGTTTGTTATTACTTCGAAATAGCAGATTTCCTCAGCGTTCTGCTTCACCGCTAAGCAGATGATAAGTCAGCAGTTAAAATGAACGACTTAATTGATGCTGGCACGGGGATTTGACCTCAGATTGCTCGTGTGTATTGAATTAAAGGCGAGCGCCCGGACACTGAGCTATCACGGCTCTGCAAGTTAAAAAAATATTCTCCTCTGACTAATTTACATTCAACATAGTTCTACTTCTGTCTTTACAACTGGCGACAACCTTGGTACCTAGAATAAAGTTAATTGTTTTCAACAAGGTAAGAGTGTTAAGTTTACTTACCATCAGGCACTGGTTTTTAGTTAAAAAAATTACAGCTATAAGGACGCATAAGCTAGACGTTTATGCGAACATCAGTGGCTTAAAGCGATTGGAATTTCACTCGGTTTAGAAACTATGTGAAACTACATATAAGAGGGAACGATTAACATCGCGTTTTCAAGCAAATGTAAACCGTAGAACTCTCCTACGCTTAAATGTAATTTTGTAGAGTGAACTAGAAATAACAGGGAATTAAAGTAGTGGAAACATCGGCTTTACATTTTTTTTAAAAACAATTCGAAGTTTTTTTTAATAAAAATGATGAATAAGGCTTAGATATTGGATATCTATCGCAATCACCCACGATTGCAGTAGATATATGCCCACGATTGGGCTGTTTTTTTTTTTAATTCTTGAAGCTTGAGTTAAACTCATATAAGATAGAACTGAAAGGCAGATATAAAGCCACAAGCTGAAAAAAACGAAATGTAATTGCAATAGAGATGGCCCATTTCCATAATATCACTAAAACTCAAAAAGCAAAGCGATGTAGAGCCATTACTTCAAGATGCTCTTACAGTGAAAGCTAACAACAAAGCGAGCTAAAGGCACGATAAGCTTGACGGAGCACTCGGCTTCAAGTCACAAAGTGGACAAACAGCCGCTGCTCTCACTTTCAGAAAAAAATCCACTCTGGCTGTTTGCGTAGCTATTTACGTAGCTACCTCTACGAGTGGAACGAGACAATTCGTTACGACTCGTAGCGGACTTTTTGCTCAAACCCGCCGCTCTATGTAAACGTCTATTTTTATTTTACTAATTCTGTTGGCATAGTTCGTGAGCAATAGGAACAAACGTCCAGAACAAACCTTGTATAACCGATTATACTCTACATATCGCTCATTTTATATTTATAATAAAATTAAACACTTCGAATTCATTTACATCACAAAATATAGGATTGAACAATCATTCATCACGCAAACTTAGTCGCTGCTGAATTAATCCGATTCAATGATCAATACTCATATAAAAAAAATCAATAATTCATTCCCAAGATTCAATACCAATGAAATTAATTATTATGGGGTGATATTCATTTGTCTTCTCGTCTGGTTGGGTTTATATATGGTTGGGTTTATATTGGTTTATATAAAAATAAAAATATAGATACATATTGCATATATGTATAAAATAAATATTATGAATAAAAATAAACATATACATATAATGTTGTATATAATACATATATAAATAGGACCCAACCAGACGGAAGCCCTCGGCAGGGGAGACCAAACGGCCGAGGGTTAGGGCGATAGGGAGAGAAACCGGCGGACGATGCGGGCGGTATCGAGGAGCACCGCCTTCTGCATTTGAGCTTGGAGCGATCCGTCCCGGAGTCCCAGTCGCTTCAGATGTTTGGAGAGGCTGACTGGGATTAACCCATTCGCAGACACGACTATCGGGATAATTTCGGTCGGCACACCACCCCACATGTCGGTCACCTCGTGAGCCAGGTCCAGATACTTTGTCTTCTTATCTGTTTCGGCTTTCACGAGGTTCTCGTCATATGGAATGGTAATGTCGACCAAAAATACCCGCGACTGTGCCCGGTCCATCACCACGATGTCAGGTTTGTTCGCGACAATCGTCCTGTCCGTGATGATGGGCCGGTCCCAATAGAGCCTGGTGCGGTCATTTTCGAGCACGGCCTCCGGAGAGTACTTATAGTACGGCAGTTTCCGATCCACGAGGCCGTATTTCAGAGCGAGCTCCTGGTGTAGGATTCTGGCTACTAGGTTGTGTCTATGCAGATACTCAGAGTTAGAAAGCATGGAACAACCGGAAATAACATGCCGAAGCGACTCCCCGGGATGGCGACAAGCTCGACAGATGTCGACGGTGCCATCCCTTAGGATGTATTTCCGATAGTTGTTCGTCTTAATAACCTGATCCTGTATCGCACAGACAAAACCTTCGGTTTCCCCAAAGAGGTCACCGAAACGTAGCCAGTTAGTTAATTATTATTATTATTATATATACTTTATTGTACACCACAAAAAGTTTTATACAGTTCAAATAAAATAAACCTTAAAAGCTAGTTACAATTCAAAGAAAAAACAAGACCGCCTTGGTCTTATCGCTAAAGAGCGATCTCTTCCAGACAACCTTAGCTTGGTGGTGTGCTTAATAAACTTACTTAATAATAACAAAATAAATTCTAATAAACATACATAAACATAAATAAATATATAATATATATAATTAACATAAATAAATATAAGAAAGTATAATAGATTAATATTGTCAATGTTACCTATGGATTACAGAGGGAAAGATAGTGATTCTTTACGTCATTTTTAATATGAGACCACATGGGAAAGTAACAGCCTATAAATGTCCCACTGCTGGGCAAAGGCCTCCTCTGTAAAGAGGGTATCAGGGCATAGTCCACCACGCGACCACACTGCGGATTGACGGACTTCGCATATTGTCGAAATATTTCTTTTTATTATTTCGAAAATATGCAGGTATCAATAGACGCTTGCGTGTTCTTATGAATCGTCAAATTATACATAAAAAATTATACATAGAGACTCGTAAGGTACAACCGGTTCGGAAAGCAGTTTCTGTTGAGAAGAGACCGGAAAGAATCTCAACAGTTGCTCTTTTTCAAAGATATCAGTTTACAATATAAAATACCGGTATAATAGTCTTATTCTACCCTACGTGATTATCAACAGTATTAACTCCACACATTGGCGTCGTCGAGATATTCCGCGGTAGTGTAATATGCTTTAACCATAAGTTGACTATTGATTTTACGTTTAAATTGATCAAGCGGCAGACTTAATATCGGCTGTGGGATTTTATTATACATGCGCACACTTTGCCCCATGAACGACCTATTTACTTTTTGTAGGCGAAACAATGGCGTAGTAAGTTTGTCCTTATTTCTAGTGTTTAATTTATGTCTGTCACTTCTTTGGGTAAAAATTAAGGTTATGACGAATATACAAAACATTACAATAAATGTATTGAGAAGCAACAGTGAGTATATCAATCTCTTTAAAAATATCTCTGAGCGAACTCCGGGCTCCGATATTATAGATTGCTCGGACAGCTCATTTTTGTAGAATAAATATAGAATTCATATCGGATGCACTACCTCACAACAAAATGCCGTATGACAAGATGCTGTGAAAATAGCTGAAGTAAGCAAGTCTGGCAGTATCAATGTCTGTTAGCTGCCTAACCCTTCTAATCTCAAAAACCGCGGAGCTTAGCCTATTCGCAAGAGATGATACATGGGGACTCCACTGGAGCCTTGAATCTACTGTAATTCCCAGAAATTCAGCAGGTTTCCTCACGATGTTTTCCCTCACCTTTTGCACTTGATAATTCAGCTCTTAAAGTTATCAACAGCTCTAAAAATTGGTGCTAGCACTGGGGTCGAACTCAGGTTGCTCGAGTAAATGTAATTAAAGGCGAAGGCCCGGACACTGAGCTATAACGGCTCAAAGAGTCACATAAAATAAAATAATTCATGTATATTGTAATCAGTCTATTAAATATTGTAACGTAAATCACGCATTAATATTCATGTTACTATCCCCTACAACTGAAACTACATAAATAACTCGAATAATGATTTATGACCCTCATCATTTATTTGAAAGTTTAAGCCATAGCTTATCTATTCGTTCAACCCTACTAAAAATCCGTTACACAGTACCAGTCGAACAAGTTCAATATTAATCTCACTTAATGGTACCAGGCAGGAGGACCGAGCTTTGCTCGGTTTTTTTTTTTGTAAATCGTGTATTTTGGAAATTACATTTAGATACAAATTACTGAGTAATGAAATATGCATAATATTTTTCATAAATTTTAGTAAATTTCATGAAAATCGCTGGAGCCGTTTCCGAGGTTCCGATTATATATATATATAAGCTCGTTTAAAGGATAATACGTTTTTTTTTTTATTTTACGACGAATTATCAAAGTTTTCGCATATCACGAGAGGCAATCGTTGAGATATTTATGTATCTAAATGATATAAATAGTCAAAGGTGCTATGATATTCACATTTAAAACGTTTCTAGGGTCGTCGATATGCTACGATACAATTTGTGGACACGAAATTAACCAAGACAAGCCCAGAAATACTTAACATAATCGTACTACATCCGAACTAAAGTTTGTAATTCATCCTAACACATAGGCCCATAATCCATCGTCTTAAGGCACTGTCAAACCCAGACTACGTCGAAGTAATTAAAGTCATCGTTCAAGACGCCGCTCTCCTATAATTTACGTCTAGCGACTGCATGTGGTATTCAACGCATCCTCGAATATATCACATGCTCTGAATAACTAGATTTATGTTTGCAGTCACTCATGTAACAAATAGCGTAATAATACAACTTCAACTGACATCTGTTTGAGATGTCTGGACTGCGTTTTAGTCTACAGTACAATACTATTCGTGCATTGTTGTTCAATACACTACATAAAATGTATTTCCTTGAAGTCGACTGTAAACTTGACAACGCATTTCGTTGGCTTACGGATTAAGTGAGTACATTTTACTGCAATAAATATTTGTGGATAAAACATAATATAATTATAAATTATTTAATGTTTATAAAATAATTGCACCTGTCACGATTTTTCACAACCGCGCACCGCCCCGGGTTGACCGGGACATAATAGCAAAAGTTGTTAATTTGGCCCTTTGTAATGTAAAGGATTACAAATAATCACTACATAGTATAAAACAAAGCCGTCCCGCTGTCTGTCTGTCATATGTATGCTTTAATCTTTAAAACTGCGTTTTTTTTTACTTGATAGAGTTATTCTAGACGAAGGTTTATATGTATAATATACTGCACCTAAAGCCGGGGCGTGTCGCTAGTAAACAAATAAAGCAGACTATTTTATTATGTAGAGTATATCTATTTTATGTAGAGCTAACTCTACATAAAATAGATATACAAGCTCTACATACTTTGCAAATGCTGTCGTTACATAACAAGTTCGTCCGTTTCCTGAAAACGAACTTTTACCCAGATCAGCAAAGTTTCCGGCAATCCAGGTAACTCGTATATTGATGACGACACCATGTACATTTGTTAGTAATAGGGCGAAACTTTTTTGTCATCAGCTACATACATATATTTCCAAATTGGTAATTTTCGAAATGAAGTATCTCAGTAGGTTAGAAAAAGTTATGTTAATTTATTTAATATTCTTCACAAATATCAGTTCTTCGGTGAAATGTCGAAACAATATAACATATATAAAAAAATCAAAATAAATTTATTTTGTAACATCAAAAGAAAAGCAGTACTGAGAATTTAAAAACGGCACCCAAGTAATTTGTTAGTTAAGTAGTTAATACTTTTTCGTCGGATCATAATTTCCGCTTTGCCATTTTCGTTCTGTATTGTCGGCAGTACTTTTAAAAGAAATGTAATACTAATTGGAAAAATGCTCAACTGAATTATTTCTGTCATTAAAAAAAATTATAGTAATAGTCCCTGCACTTAAGATTGTAATTTTTCTACAAATTTAATATTTCTGTCATTATTATATTATCATTATTATGGCCGCCCTCTAAAGGCGCCTGTATGTTTTGGAGTTTACAGCATTAATTATAACTTACAATTAACTTTACATTTTTGTCTGGACCTACGTGGGGGTCAAGTGTTTAGATTTCTTTAATAATTAAACAAATAAAAACACCTAGTATCGACAACTCATACGTAATACTTATCCGGTGCCTGAAACGAACAAATAACCTTAAGAAACAACTGCGCTAAACAAGCATCGAGACGCTCTAAGCTCTTATGCTAAATTATCAGATCATTCTCTATTGTTACAATAAAATCATACTTTATAACCATTGCGAATGATTATTAAAGAGAGATCTGATTAATTAATAATTCCGTAACGAATTAGATAGATGTGTTTGGTATATATTCACCATCCCCCTGCCCTTATCCCACCTAGGTGGGGTTGGCACAATGTGTGAATCATGTTCTAAACGGTTTCGGCTATATTTTTTTATGACCGGCCGACTGCCTGACGTCAACCCTCCTTGGGAAACAACACCCAGATCCGGGCCAATTATCTGCGGGTTACACGAATACTAATTCCGTGAGGGAATCGAACCCGCGAAGCCAATAGCTTAGCAACGACGCCACCGAGTCTTCCCGTTGCGTTTACATTAAACAATCAAATTAATAGGGATTCAATCATTTTTATTTGATTTACAACCATGCCTTTTTAAGAGAAGTATTCGATGATTTGATGTAAGAGCATTTTATCTCGTTAATATTATCGTTTGAATATCCAATATATAATACCGGTTTGCGAAATAGGTACGAAAACAAAAAGATCCGCTATCGCATTTTCTGGTCACGTTTCTCCAACAGTAAGTTGAAAATTAAAACGAGAACATATAGCATAGTGCAGAAATTAGTTTTTAAAATAACGAATGAAACATATGACATAAATAAGTTTTTCTTATTTCCCCTTATAAGAATTTATATCCACTACGACAGGAAGTAAAGAGGTTAGAGCTTATAGTGTATTGTAAATATTACCCTCATGCTACGCCGCCACTAGCGCTGGGCGCTGCTACGAACTCTACGAGTTCAGCTACGAATATTATACGGAGCAAAAATAGAAGCGGTATAACAGAAAAAAATCGTTCCATTCAAATTTCCGCCACCGAAACGTCGGTCAAATGTAGATCACGCCGTTGATAGGGTCGCCCCACGTGATATACATTTATAAAGCGTCGCGTGACGTTTCAAATAAAATACTACGCTCGCTTACATTGTGTTTGCTTTATTGACGATTAAAGAATATAAAAGTAAAGCAACAGCCTATATAGTCCCAAAGGCCCTCTCTGTCCAGGGATAGGGCATAGTCCATCAGGCGGGACCCCTTATCTTCACATATCTTCTAATTTATTGTTGTTATTGTCTCAAAAATATGCAGGTTTCCTCACAATGCTTTCCTTCACCATTGAAGATGTGATAAGGAAGAATTATTTACAACCTTATTGGTGCCGGCACCGGGGACTGAACTCATGCTGCTCGACAATATTAAAGGCGAGTGCCCGGACGCTGAGCTATATGAATAAGATTATTCGCCATTTACGGTTTCTGTCCTCGATATTCTTGAAAATATTCCGTTCCGTTTGAATGCAACCTATATGCAATGAACATGTTACAAAATTATTTACAACTGACAACTGCTGTTGCCCCTTGCATTAACAAATCACAAACGCAGAACATGACGTACATGACCGTACTCAATCATTTTTTATTAAACATACGTTACTTGTTTTTTTAAAAACATTGCCCTTACTTTACGATAACATTATCCTGTGTGGTAGGGACGTTTTACAAACATAAATTTCACGCGGACAAACACCCAGATGCGAAACAACTACCTGTGGGTCACACAAATAGTTGTCCCGTGTGGGAATCGAACCCACGACCCCCGACGCCGAAGCCAATACCTTGGCAACTGTGTCATGGAGTCATCATTACTGGTGAAACTGTAGAAACCAAATAAAATTCCTCATAAACAACTAGACCCAGTGTAACATATTAGAATAATCAAGTCTAATCTAGAGATTAAAAGATTAATTTTTTCGTATCTATTGCGATATCCTTTGCATTTTAAACTGTGGTAGTAAAAAAACTCAACAGTTGGTTGTTACACGAATGGGTCAGTCCGGAGAAGTACCACGACCTCACAGTAGACCGGCGTGAAGTGGAAGTGGAAGTGAATGCTCCTGCGTTTCGTCTGGTGAGTGAGGTAGCCGGGGCCCACTTTAATAAAAGGTGGCAACGCATCTGTAACCATACAAGTGTTGCAAATATCCATGGGCGGCGGTTATCACTTAGAATCAGTTGTACCGCCAGCTCCCTTGCCATCTTGCCACATACAGAAAAAAATGTTCTTCCTTTTGTAGTTTTTTGAAAAAAGTTCATTTTTTTTACCTACACCCACATAGTGCACCCTTTCTAATGGCAAGGAAGTAAATAAGTGAAATATTTTTTTACAAAACAGTCAATCATGAAAACAGTTTATTGAAATATGACATGTATAGTTAGTCCTAGCTTCTACTGATTTTATTTGAAATGTAACTAAGAGATCTAAATGCGATCGTACCCTACATACCTCTCCGGGCCTATCTACTGTTATTGTAACCGGTAGCTACATTGCTATCAATGTTAGAGCGAACATAAAACAGGGTTAAAAATCTACATAAAAAAACCCTCGTCGAAATTATAAAAGCACACGCGGGCAACAATTTGATATCGGAAAAAATGATCCACCAAAGGGAGCGATTTAAAACGCGCACTCATTAGCGGCTCCGCTTTGGAAATTCGCCGCTCCGGCGGCTAGACAATGGGCGGAATTCAAATGGGGCCACGAATCGAGGCGCAGGCCGCTGTGTTCCCGCTTTGAATATCCACACGTAAATTGATGCTCGAATGCACAATGAAATGTATAACAAAAGCCGCGCCTTCTGTATACGAGCGTTCGCTGTAATTACATAAGGGATAGCCGCGAAATAATCTCCGGAACGACAGACATAACTTATTGTATGTATTTGTTAAAAGAAACTGATCTGGAAATCGGACCTTCAAGTGAGTCATTGTCAGGTTATAGCTGTAAAGGTACAGATCGCATTTCCCCTCTCGCTAATTCTATATAATTGAGCGACTTACTAAATTCCATATGCACTTATGTCCTTCGAGTACAGTTTAACTTGTACCAAATTACATTTGTAATTTGATAAAAACATATTTTGTTACTCTATTCTTAATTCTCATCACTTTTTCTCCATCTAACATAATATTTGCTAGTTACTTTGCTTACTGAACATAAATCTCCTCCACAGACTGACAAAGAATACGATCTTAATTCACCCGAATGCATATTGGTTCCATTTCCACTATATCCCACTATGCGTTAAAATCCCGTGGGAGTGATTTGAAATTGAGAAAGATTTCTATTCTCATAGGAATATATACATACATACACACATATGTAAGTAACATGTAAGTATGTACTCACATGCTATGGAAGCTAATAAAATCGCGGTAAAACTGGGAGAGTTAATCCAAATGCATACGTCAAAGGTACCGTCAATAACATTCGGTGTAGGCCCTCGTTTCGAAAGCTTCGAACGTTTGACAGTATCCCACCTTCGCTGGGCTCGATGCGAGAACAAAGCGAGCGGTCGAGTACGAATCGGCACACTTGTTGGCGAGAAGGGTCCCCCCCCACTCGCAGAGGGCGCCACTCTCCACTCGCAGCAGAGAGAGCTTTCCGATACCGGCTCTATTGTTTTCGCGCCTTTTATCTTTGCATCGCGCGATGGCTTCGATTGCTTACAGAGCGGTTTTTTTTTATTCGGTTGCGTTGGGATTTTCTCTTTTTTTTTTCGCCACCAGCGAAGAGGTCGGCCGAGTTTAGAAATAAAAACGTCATAAAAGTATACGGTGTTTGGAAATAAAAACCTCGTGATAAATATATGTTTAGCCACTTTTATTTTCATCAAATAACGAGGGATTAGAGGCAAAAAATTTAATTTATATAAATACTAGCTGTCCCGGCAAACGGTGTTTTGCCGTATAAAATATTTCTAGGGAATCTGTGTTTAAAATGTAAGAAAATTATTTTTTTGATTATGTAGCGATTACAACTACTTTACTGCCCTTGTCATTATGTCTCTGTTCTACCTATGGTTAGCTGGTAGATAATGCAATATAGCATTAAGCTATAGCGCCTTTGCACAATTTTAGTGCAATAAAGATTAAATAAAAAAAAAAATAAATAAATAAAAAAAACAATAAAAAACATGATAATTATTTCCTGGCAACTCTTTACCGAGAAGGTAGTATTATTTTGACGATAACAGTAATGCTTCTCTAATGAATAACGATATCAAAATTGACAACTAACGTTCACAAAACGATTTCCATGGAGGAATCGTTTAACACAACCAATACGGAAACAACAAATGTGAAATGCAAACTCACTGATGGCAGTAACCGAGACATAAAATACGCTGAACGCTGTGAATTCAATTTCTACGATGCAATTTGTTTACATTTATTTTCTAAGCCCGGCGAACGATATTGCGATGGGGAAATGTTGACGTGTAATATCCATAAAATTCTCCTTCAACACGTCGCGGGGGAACCTAAATCGAATGAATTGTTGCAAACTGGGAATATAAATTCAGAAACGGATCCTAACTCTAAAACTCTAAACGTCTCAGTAGTAAACGTGCTTAACTTGGCCACAACACAACGATTTGTGCATGCATTTTCCATGTGATAGTATGTAATTGAAAGAGTAAATATTATACTGTACGACATGAAACTTGGCACTTTATTAAAAGTGGCACCGCATCTGCAACCCTTCGGGTGTTGCAAATGTCAATGGGCGGATGCTAATTGATGGCCAGCTTCTCACATTGAAAAAAAGTCTCCCATTTCGGGGGTCAAATAAATCTAAGAGTAATATCACCATCATCAACATCCTCCCGCCCTTATCCGACCTAGGTGGGGTCAGGGCACGTAAATCACGCTGTAGATGTTTTATGCCCGGCCGCCTGTCTGACGTCAACCCTCGCACGACTTAAGTTCGTCAACTTGGAAATAAAATAAAAAGTTGTAGTGGAACGATTGTGGATCTAAACCATTCTTGAAACTGAAGACACACAAAAAATTTCATTAAATTCGGTCCAGCCGTTTAGGAGTTCAGTGACATACACACGTATAGAAGAATTCTATATATAAAGATAAGACCGCAGTTTCTTGCCGGTTCTTCTCTTTACAGGTCTATTTTTAGTGAGCCGGTGGTTGTTTTTTGACGTTAAATAAGAGCTTAAAGTAAGCCTACATTGAATAAAGAAATTTTGACTTTGAATAAACATTATAAATTTTATAAGTAGTCAATAATTCAACGGTCACTCTAATAATATTATCTGTTTACTAAATTAAACGTGTAATAAGGGGAAACTTATCAATTACATTAATCCCTATTAAAAATTGTTTATAATTTCCCTACCGTACTTCAGGAGAATTAATACCCCCCTGTAATAACTCGTGGGGCGGTTGTGAAATATCCAATAAAATTGTCTTAACAATCCTGAGGTTTTAATATCGCGGACAAAGGGCCCTAGCAGTCAGTAATAAGAATGGGCGCTGGGGAAGACATAATCTATCATTTTGTAAGGGATCATTATTTCACGCAGCGATGGCTCAGTGGCTGGGACACGACTTGCGATCAAAGGTAAAGGTGTCCAACCCCCATTTGGTAAGATTTCAATTTTTTTTTCAGATATAACGTTTGAAAAACTGTTCTCCGATGAATGTTAACGTTTGGGTTTGTGTTTGTGTCATGTATTTAGTTTGCATTATTAATTTAATCCAGTTGATATTTAACCTTTATATTAAATTTAAATAAAACTATCATTAAGTTTAAAAAACGCGTGTGCAATGACTTCTTTGAATGAATGAATACTCTTTCTTGTACAAATCATGATAAAAAATACATTCAAAATAACAATTACATATGCCTTGAAAAATTGGCTGCCTTATTACTTAAAGTAACTTCTTTCAGGCAACATTTGAATGGGGATAGAATATATATACTATTTCTTTACAAGTATTTAACCAAAGCCCGTAATATCCTACTCATTTTGTTAATCATATCTTATTTGTTAACTGCGCACAAATACAAAGCCCACCGCTGTTTTAAGGGTTCCGAACCCAAAGGGTAAAACGGGACCCTATTAATAAGACTCCGCTATAGGACAAGAGTAAATAAGCTGTTACTGAGCTAGTGCGTAAGGATTATTAAGGTCAAGTGGCAACGGCCGGCCATAATATAGTTCAAAAAACCGATAACCGACGGGGAACAAAGGTTCTCAAGTGGCAGCCTAGTGTTGGCCATTGCAGTGTAGGAAGACCTCCACTAGATGGAGTGACGATCTGTGCAAGTGTGCGGGAAGTCGATCAGTCTGTGGGGGAGGCCTATGATCAGCAGTCGACTCAAACAGGCTTAAAATATGACGATGAGCTAGTGCGTTTACCATTTACGTTACATTTTTTATTACTATCATATGGGATAGTACTCAAACACAGGCCGGTTCTTGAGTTAAAAAGGCGTGTTTTCTTCTACTTTCTTTATATAGTCTGAATCTTAAGCAATTCGTATTAAAACGTAAGTCCCAAAGCGACGTATGAATGAGCTATAGAGATTATAAGTAAAAATGTTACCATCGAAATCTCGTTCGTTCCGTTTATGAAATGAATAAATTGCATCCTAATGAATTGGATTCACAACGCTGTGTAATTTGTATTTCACGACCGACATACACATTTGCATAAAATATCAGTTCCCTGGTGACTCGACAAGACTCATTGTTTTGTTGACAACACTAGTTGTCTATGTCTTGCGGGGACCATTTTGGACATATTTTTACAAAATTTTAATAGGAGCAGCAGCTTGTACTATGTGTCCACCCAAAAATCGAACCCGCCCCTGACTATTCGTCCAGACGCTCTTTCCACTAAGCTAAACATTCGACATCCTTACTGTGAAATCTCCACGTCTAGTCTACTTTCTTTTTATTGCGTTTTTAAAAGTAATGCTTGACATCACCTAATATGCTTCTTTATGTGAGAAGGCCGCAACACCTGTTCGGTTGCAGATGCGTTGCCACCTTTTAATAGAATGTATCCCATTCTTCACTCACCAGAAGAAACGCAGAAGTATAACACTTCCACTTGACGCCGGTCTTCTGTGAGGTCGTAGTACTTACCCGGACGGACCTGCCCATTAGTGCAACAAGCGAAGCTACCTACCATAGTTATATAGCTTCCTTTACGGCAGACACTATTATTTTTTAAATCAATATATTAAACATATATTAACAACCAGACAATATAAACTGTTGTGTTCATCACAAAATATTTCCCTGAAACTGTTACTTTTTGAACTTCCTGTATCCACATTTTGGCTGACATTCAATATCTGACTCACAGATATAGAACATCGATAGACGACGAACAATTTTAAATAGACTATCATTGAAAGTAAGGAGACCACTAAAATATGTAGTTGTTCACGCAGTCACTTCAAAAGGAAGACTTGAAATCTCATGTGAGTATTGAATTATTTCACCCTGATGTAAACAAACAAAAGGATCTCGTATGAATAACATACGCTGTGCTAATCCACCGAGAGGTTACTATCTTGTACAGTCTTATACGATACTAGCGACCCGCCAGGCTTCGCACGGGTGCAATTCTGAAGGTTTGTTCTCGACATCGCGTTAGAAACCTTTAAAATTATCAGTGTTTCTCTACTAAATTATGCATGAATTATACATATAAACCTTCCTCTTGAACCAATCTGTCTATTAAAGAAAACCGCCTCAAAATCCGTTGCGTAGTTTTAAAGATCTAAGCATATATATGGACAGACAGACAGCGGGGCGAATTTGTTTTATACTATGCAGTGATATAGTTGATATACCGTATAAGATTGTAGAAGGTAGTACCTTTTCAAACGAAAGGTCGTGTGTACGGGGTCGTTGGTTGAAATTTAGATATGCATTTCCAGACGACTCGGCTTCGCCCACACCCACAAGCGAGACGAAAACCGCAAACGCAAAGTTCAAAGGTACGCTTTGCTTTGTTTAAAATAAAAAGGCAAAGGTTATACGGCCGCAACGAGGATTCAATTTATAAAACAGAACAGCACTGCACCTTCAGTCCTACAAAATTTCGCTTGATAATATTTTTTTGATGTGAAATATTCACGAATGAAACTATATTTTACGGATTTATCACGTTCTTAATTTTTAATTCCCGAAGTTTCGAACCCTTTACACGCTACAGCGTTCATGGTCACGGGAAATACTCTATTTCACATAAATTTTCCCACTCAATATCCAGCCAGCAGCTACAGTACAATCTAAACGCGGATATAATATCAGGGTATTATATCCGCATCTAGCATGGAATTCGATGCCGACTGTACTTACTTCTAATTCTACTGAAAGTCCAACCTTTATCACTCCATCCCCGCGCACAATCTGGTCGGGGAATTAAATAGCTAGAATGAAACAAATTCGCAACACAGAAAGGTACGGCTTCGGAAAACGTCTGGAATCCTCTCCAAGCATGATCGGCGACGCTGGCGAGATTTTCATGTTTTTAATCTCCCCCTTGCCCCTCACTTCTCCCCTTTGGACCCCACTCCTCTCCCTTTGGCCCCCACTCCTCTCCCCTACCCCCTTCGCCTTAGAGCCTTTAACACACTTACTGTAAGAGGATCGAAGACATAATCCGAATAACGGGTTAGCGAACAGAGTTCGCTCTGTACATTTACTTTAGGAGATGAAATGATAATAGCTCTAAAAGCTGAAATGATTACTCTAGACTTTAGACGACGCTAAGCGCCACCTCGGCAGTGGTTTGTGGTCTGTTTTTACCCGACTCCGAAGGATGTATGTTGTACATTGGTACGCTTTACGCCTAAACCTTTTTACCCGTCACAATATAAGATATCATTAATATAGCTCGCCTCAGTTATGCTAACTACTAAAAACAAAAAATGTGGACATTTGCAGCGTAATTGGAGTACCGAAAGAAACAAATGTCTAATACAAGTATATATAGAAATATAAGTAACACATATATTCAGTGGAACGCCTTTCTTTAAGGACGGTCATAGACTTCGCATTTGAATGAAAATCTCGCAAGTATCCGCTCAAAAAGTTAACAGATTCACTTGATCGTTAATAATAAATATGTATATTGTATATGTATATATTTATTTATGTATGTATTTGTCTATACATTGTGTATTTAAATTTTCTTATTTTATTTTACTTTAATATAACACTGAATAGTATTTTTTTAATATGACTAGTTTTGTTTTTCATGTTAGAATCCATAATTCGATTTTTCTATTTCTCTTTTCATTTTATAATTATTTTTTTATATGTTCTTTTTTAAAAACAAAAGAAAAAAATAATGCACCTACTGTAACATCTCTGGATCATCTGGACCATTTGTACATATTTTGAATGCATTTTTTATGTGAGAAACGAGTGGCAAACGAGCTGGCGGTTCACCTGATGTTAAGCGATTGAAAATTGAAACACCCGTAAGGCTGGAGATGTTGCAACCTCTTAATAACCACACTCACCAGACGAAACGCAGAAGTGTAACATTTTTAACTTTCCACTTGACGCCGGTCTTCTGTGAGGTCGTGGTACTTACCCGGACGGACCTGCCCATTCGTGCAATAGAGAAGAGTGTTGCGTGGCTCTACCGCATTTATTAAGAATAAATAAACTAATCAATTAATTCCAGTATTAAGGACTGTATAGAAGCAACATTATTCGATCGTTATTATCAACGAGAAACCTCACTTTTTAACCGACTTCAAAAAAGAAAGAGGTTTCTCAATTCGACCGTATACATTTTTATTATTTTTATGTGTTTTCGCGGATAACTTCGTCGTTTATGAACCGATTTTTATGATTCGTTTTTTGTTGGAAAGGAGATATCCCAAGGGTGGTACCGTGATAAGGAAACCCGGATCTGATGACGGCATCCCTGAGAAATCGAGGGCAAACCTCAAATGTTATAGGTATTAACAAAGTTTTTTAAGTCCCGATTGAAGTCGATATCTTTTTTGTTAAAAATTATTACTCCTTAATACTACACTTAACAAGCCCGCTACGTTAAACAAACTAGTTCTGTAATTCTCTCTCGGTGAAATATGAAATGCACAAAAAATTAACATTTCCGCCGGTCCGTTCCTTCGTCTCGCATCTTCGGGCAGTTATTCAGCGTTTGCGCGGACGCAAACTGTGAAACTTCCACGCGTTATCATAACAAAGTTTAAGAGAGTGGGCCATAAATGCCATAAGATAATGCCCTCTCGGGAACTTGATGTATGCCGACGGCGTTCTCGTATACTTCGGTAGATAAAGTGTGATTTCTTATAACCGCGCGAACGGTACGAACATTGTATTACATAAATAAACCAGCCAAGTGCGAGTCGGCATCGTGCATGTAGGGTTTCGTACCATACCAACAAAAACGGTAAAAATCATGCCTGTTGTCTCTTAAATATTTTTTCGTTATGTTTTTTAGTATTTGTTGTTATAGCGGCAACAGAAAAACGTCATCTGTGAAAATTTCAACAGTCTATCACGGTTCATTAGATACAGCCTGGTGACGGTTCGTTTTAGTAATAGGGTCCCGTTTTACCGTATGGTTACGGAACCCTAATAAACTAGCAAACTAGGCAGACGTTGTCCTGTACTCACGCCTATCCGACAACGACTTATACACAAAACTAGTTCTTGTATTCAACCTCTGCGGTTAAGCCATTGCGTTTACAGATTAGTCGGTAAAAATCTGTTTTGTCTATAATATCTACATGTATACGAATCATTTTATCCCCTTTTATACTTTTCATAGTAGGTACACTTTCGATTAACACCGATAAATCTGCTTGTATCTACAAAAAGTAAATTATCGATATAATCACGCATTTTACTACCCCAAAGGCAGATTTCCAACCCCTCGCAAGTTTATTCTAACCCCTTTATTCTAATCAGAGATATTCTCATCCCCTGATATTACATAACTCTCAGGAGGAATATAAAAAAAAAAATTCTTCTCTAAAATTCTATGTTTCAATCCCGAATAGATTGATAATCAAGGCTGCGTTAAGGTTCATTTTATGAGCCTCTCAATTCCTTCTGTCTACACACGGTATGCCCGTCTACACATAAAAATACATATCGAATAAGATCCAGACAGACATCGCTGCAATTCCACAAGGCACTATAAATATAAGGTTTAGCACAAACTTCTTCGTAGATCGAAAGAAAGAGATAATATCACAGTTTACGGCCGAGAAAGATATCGGAGGGCAAATCCATAAAATGCACTAATATAAGTGATTTGTTTTATGTGACAAGCTGGTAAGCGAGCTGGCGGTTCACCTGATTCACCTTTTAATAAAGTGGGCCGCCGTTACCTCACTCGCCGGAAGAAAGAAGTATGACACTTCCCCTTCACGCCGACCGTGAGTACGCGGTACTTCCCCGGATTTATACCTGTCCTTTGGTGCGATGACTGTTGCATGACCCATTACAAAATAAACTTTACCACTCCCTGCCGATGAAATGTACTACTAATTTACCTAATTCATGCAGGTTTTTTGACAATCCGACAAACACACGTTCACATTTAATGTTAGCCGAAATGCAGGCTGGAGACAAAAATGGTTCAGTTTTGTCTATAGCATACATCGACAAATCTAATACAAATTTAATGGAGAGGGCATAAGTATACTTGAGCTCACAGATTGTCGCATCTGTAATATTAGTACGTATCAAAAGTCAAACAAGACACGGACTACTAAATATAGACAAAAAAGCCGCATATCCATCCTCAAAGCGATCAAAATGTTACGGAAAACAAATTCAAACAAGCGACAAATATTATTTTATTTTATTTATTTGGTTCACCAGCAATTGTTATATTTGTACATTCATTAGAATTAGTACACAGTATATTTCTATAGCTAAATGCACAATTAATTAAAGGTAAACACCACATATATCAAGTATATAGTAGTAGTAGTATAGTATTATATACATCTTTCAGGGCATATTTGTCTACAGTTGGAAAAAAATTGACAAACAACTTAGAACCACTTCAAAAAGATCTTTGAAAATCTATAGCCCCTTCGATGTTGCACTCTCTGATGCAAATAATATTTCTTGGGTAATATTTTCTCCTAACTGGAACTGTTTGACGACGCATGATGTGGCGTTGCGTGCCATCAACAATCGGTCTAAACTGCAGCATTAGATGCAAATAGTGTATTTTGATCCATCATGCAGGATAAATTGGCCACCTCTGATCTATATTATTAAATTTTTAATTATTTAGAAAATATTTTTTTATCTCTACGATTAGTGAATGTTTTGCTTAGTTATAAGTGGGTAACATATTTGTAGGTTAAGTGTTTATTACCTCTCTGTGTATGTTTTAGTTTGTGATCTAATTACTATACCTACTAAACCGTTTTGTTTAAAATCAAATTAAATAGAATATCTAATTATATAGCAAGTAATTTGACAATACAGAAGATAAAAAATATGCTGTACCTACATCACTGTATGATGGTGGGGCCAGACAACACTCTTCTCTGATGCACTAACGGGAAGGACCGTCAGGGTAAATCCCACGAGCTAACAGAAGACCGGCGTGAAGTGGAAGGGTTATACTTCTGCATTTCGTCTGGTGAGTAAGGTAGCCGGGGCCCGTTTTTTTTTGCCACCCCATTTGCAACCCTACGAGTGTTGCAATTGGCAACGGGCGGCGACTCCAATATCACCTCGTTTGCCACCTTCTCACATAAAAAACGGACATTCTCCACGATAAGTGTTCTCAAACACGCACTCCAAAATGAACATTTTCGAGCATTACTTGTATCACACATCTTGGAGCTCAGTTTAGACGTAACGTAAATAATGACAGACAAGGTGGCACAACACGTTAGGTGGCAGACTCGCATCCAGAACGCGGAGTGTGCGCCCAAATTAATTCCAACGTCAATCAACACAAGGGAAGCATGGAGGCGTTGCGGGATTTGCCTCTGCTAAGGAATTACAACTCGACACCCCTGTTGTAATAAGCATGAGAAATCCATCAAATCGTTTATTACATACTACACCGATAGATGTCGCCCTTTCAATGCTGTAAACCCTGCCGTTTAACCGGTGCCAAAATCATTAGCCTAGACATTTAGACATTTCTAGACGCGAATGTCATTAGAAAATCGATACGACGAATCGTATCCATAGAAATGTAGCAATAGTATAGTAATTAATATAAAAGATGGGAAATAAAGATAGATAAATAAAACAAAAAAGGTTTGTTTCAAAGACATAGTTGTAATTAATGTAATCTGTGGTAAATTGAAAGTAATAAAAGTAAATTGAAATTAAATGACTCTATGATTTCATAGTTTTAATATATAATTCACAAAATACTTACAGTAAAAACAGAACAGAAGCTATGTTTGTACTCTGGTACATAATTATTATACACGGTACACAATTTAGCACGGTACACACGATAACACCTTATTTATTTTGACACACTGGCTGGTATTAATATAATAATATATTTTACATGCAGAAATAAATTATAAATACTATTGCGCCAACAGTACAAACACGGGTTTAAATTTGTTTGGAAATAAATAAAAAAAATAGGTACACGGAACATTATTTTTGAAATGACTAAAACATTTAAAATTAAAAGAAGACTGCCTTAAAATGAAAAATATTTATAAATATAAATGGCACTCACCTAAATAGCATCGGCGACAGAAGTTTTAAAATATTTCAATACTTATTCAACATTAATTTTCCGCGCTGGTTGATGGATTCTTTTGGGGTTCGTGCGGCTTTTTGCAATTAAGGGGTGCATTAACGCCTGACATAAATTAATAGCAAACGTGCCCGGATTGGATTATTGCTCTAATATTTTTCAAATACAGAAATGCCACGAAAATTACCGAAACTGTAAGATAAATTGTTTCAAACCATTAGCCCAGGATTTATTTTGTAATCGTACTACAATGTACATTATGTTTTGACACTTAATTTGTAGAGTAACGAAATTCATTATTTTATTTAATTTGAGAAAGATAGTCCGATGAGTATTATTTCTTACGAGGGTTCAGCGATAACATCTTACTGCAATACTTTTTTTATTAATTTTACTGATTTTTAGTCATTAGCACCTGTACATCAACAATACCCTAGGTAAGCTGTTCGAACCATTAAAAATAGATCTCGGCTAATTGTTTACGTCAATAATGTCCAATGCAATTTGTCACCGCAAAACAATCAAACTATCCACAAAAACTACCGAGAGTTCGTTACTTTTTCTGGTTCTCACCTGGCCGTCGTGAAGTGTTCGAAACGAACTTCAATTAAGCATTATTTTTTTATTACATTGAAAAACTGACCCTATTTCTTCTTAGTACAGGCTTGAGCGACACTACCAAATTGGATCTCGCGACCTGCGCATGGGAGCGGGTGTTGCGTTCTTTGCTTCGCGACGATGAAGTGGGGAATTTAATTGGAGTGGATAAAGGGAATGCCCGTCGCGTCGCCATTATCGCGAGAGCTCTCCGCAAATGGGTTCACGAGATAGTTCTTCCCCTGCGCTCGGGTCGAATGTTGCATCTTTTTAATTAAAGTATTATACCATCGCGTTTCGTCTGCCGAGTGAGGGAAGCGCCTACTTTTTTGAGGGTTGTCAAAGTGTCTGCAACCCTTCAGGCGTTGTGGGTCATGGTTCGGTTAATCACATAATTAGGAACTCCTTGCTCGCTTGTGGCAAATTTTTACCTTTAAAGAAACAAGTCCATATTTACTGACGAAAAACAAAATCGACTTCAAATATCTCGCTCTGCATTCATTTTAAAATTGATTTTCAGGTGTTCCCAAAGTATCACCGGAGCCCACGATCCAATACCAATGAAAACAATATGGGACCACGTGGGAAGCACCAGCTTTCAAATAACAAAGAATCATCAAAACCAATTCACTCAGTAGAAAGTTTTGAGGTAACAAACATAAAAAAATACAGTCGAATTGGGAACCTCCTTTTTTGAAGTCGGTTGAAAAATTACCACCCACCCGAAACCGGGTCGATCAGTTTAGTATAAAATAGTAGGTGGTTGTAGGTTGACGTGCTTAGTACTTGGGTCGCCAACGTTATAAATTAACAGTTTCGAAAGCAGACGCATTAAATGTTGTTGACATCCACTAACCCACTCACAGAGGCGTGATTTTTTCGGCATGTGTACAGTAATATAATAAACGCGATAAATCCGTAAAATTAGTTTCATTCATAATGTGTAATCGCGTAAATAATAGAAATTATTATGTGTACAGTGTTTAAGAGTGGCAGCAATATGATTATATTAATGAACGCAAAATATAATATGATTATATTGCAGCGTTCTGCCTGGCTAGTGAGGTAACCAGGCCCCACTCTTAAATGTGTTTCACGTGTCACATGAATCAATATATTACTCATATAGAGGCCGTGGTAATTCCCCGGACATGCGGAATCTATGTCGTTCGTCCCACGCATACGTGATTCATAATTATACTTTTATAATTTTTAACGGTGGTAGGGCCACGCATTAGCCTCGGCTGTTGCACGAATGGGGAGGGTCGGTCCGGGTAAGTACCACGACCTCATAGAAGACCGGCGTAAAGTGGAAGAATAAAACTTTCGCGTTTCGCCAGAACCCACAAAAGCTTGACGGCCTTTCGCGGTGGGTAGGGCCTCGCGTATGATGTACTCATGCGTGCGTTATCTTTAAAGAGGTATGCTATCGAAGTTCGGAACGGATCGTGACCGCAATGGCCGTTGACTGTACTTGATTAATTGGTGACTTGGGTCGGTGGGTACCTTGTGTACGCGTTGTGTTGGTTACGCCGTGCTCGTAGGCGAGTACGAACTAGTAGGTTATATGTTCTAGCTATTGTCTAGGGTTACCTCCGGTGGCTCCGAATACTAGCTACAACATTTACGAAGTCAAAAAGTTTTATTAAGACTTGTAAAGCCCTATCTAATAACAAGTTGAAATAAATTTGATAAATGTAAAATTCAATTGCAAAGGCTTAAACTTGAAATATCACAAATGATAATTTTTTTTTTAAGTAAAAAGATTGGACCCTTGTTGGAATATTTACGATCTGAGTTTCTATTGGCTATGAATAGCGGAGACCGAGGGTCTCAGTCTCTCAGTACGTAATAACTATTTAGTGATGGTCCATTGTTTTAGCATTTTGCAACCCAGTGACCGATTGCGCTTCACATAGTCGCAGGAAGCGAACGAACAAACATCACTCAACAAAGACAATGCCTGAAACACATGCAAAGCAGCGGTGTAAGTGTGACCGTGTCAACTGCTATTGTGTGCTTCATTGTGGTTTTATATCACGACCACGTAAAGTTTTTGTTGTGTGCCTTACGTTACTGGGTTTGTATCCCACGTGACAGGTTTGTGTGTGATTCAAAAAAATCTGTAAAATTGTTCACAATTGTAGATCTTATAAAACAAAACATAAATGAGTTTAGACTCACAAATACAATTTTATTTTTGCGAAAAGCAAGCGATATCCATTGGACTGTTTTCTAATCACAAACAGATTGGCGATAGACGATAAACCTTCCAATAAGTATTACGCCAAAATGTATGTACTACACGGACATAACCCAAAAAATGAATTCTATCTCATACTATTCAAATGGTTGATGAATAAACGTTTTATTATAACATTTCGGAACGGAGAAATGCCGAGCCAACGATTCGTAAATCTCTATTGAATATCATCCTTTGATTTGCCACGCGAACTTGTTGGTTATAACGCTAAGTGAATTTGCGTAAGATCGGAATAAATAAGCATGAACCAAATGGAGTGAATCTGTCTACCTATTTCATAGATATTTAATTCAAGATTACTCTTAAAATATAAAGATTAGTACATATGGAAAATAGTAACTCAGGTTGCTTGAGTATGTTGAATTAAAAGGAAGCGTCTGGAGCTATCACGGCTGAGTTTAGACGAAAGCCAGCAAAGCAAGCGGCATATAAACAAATAGAATATAATTAAAAAAAACAGTTTAAACACGGCTGCGATTCTGTGTAATTTTTATTTTGATATACCCAGTGTCACTCTCACAGTAAATACGAATCTAAGGACAACTCACAAGCTAAAATCCGTCAAGCCGTTCAGATTAAACATACTCTCGAAAACCATAACACTCCTTCTGACGCAGTCGGGTAAATATACATGACACACGAATAAAAATATAAACAAGTATATACATATAAAAGAGACTGCAGAGCTATTGGAGGGTTTTCCTCTGGACGGTACACCGGTACACTAGATTGGATCTATTGTACCAGTGGTAGTTCTGTCAAAAGAACTTGGGACAAGTCTAAATCGAATAAGTTCATTTTGACTTTGATCAAAAATAGCTTTGAATGACTGTGTCAATTGTCTGATCATTCCTTTCCATTTTTCACCGATCTCACCTACCCCAAACATCGTGGTTAGCTTGAAACGGTACACTATGGTCGGAAACTAATACGAATTCTCTAGATAGCAAATGTTCTAACATAGCAACAGTCTATTCACTCTTGCAGACTGCAATATCGCACGAATGGGCAGGTCCGTCCGGGTAAGTACCACGACGTCGCGGAAGACCACCGTAACGTGGAAGTGTTAAACAACTTCGCATCGTCTGAAGAGTGAGGTAACCGACGGCCACTTTATTAAAAGGTGTTGCAAATGTTAATGGATGGCGGTTAACATAACTGTGGTAGGGCCACGCGGCAGCCTCGGCTGTTACACGAACGGGAAGGCTCGTCCGGGTAAGTACCACGACCTCGCAAAAGACCGGCGTAAACTGGAAGTATAATACTTTCGCGTTTCGTCTGGTTAGTGAGGAAGCCGGAGCCCAATTTTCAAAAGGTTGTCAACGCATCTAAAACCCTCGGGTGGAGCAGATGTCCATGGGCGGCAGTATTCACTTGACATTAGGTGAACCGCCTGCTCGCTTGGCAACTTGGCATATAAAAAAAAAACACTAGGTGAACTCCCAGCTCGCTTGCTAACTTCCCA
Organism: Iphiclides podalirius; assembly: GCA_933534255.1. Taxonomy (NCBI): domain Eukaryota; kingdom Metazoa; phylum Arthropoda; class Insecta; order Lepidoptera; family Papilionidae; genus Iphiclides; species Iphiclides podalirius. The sequence goes on along the minus strand of OW152839.1, from coordinate 899,860 downwards.
CATACAAATAGTGTAATCGGACGGGAATTGCCTCATCCAGGGTCTTAATGACTGAATCCATGATCACTTGCACCACATGCGGTATGGGTACGTGTAATTCTTCCAGTGCAGCTAGTTAGATGCTCGAGGTAAACCGTGAGAGTTATCCACGTAGTACTACTCGTGGCGGAATCGAACGATGAAAGGAGCCCCTAGTCTAAGAGCTAGCAAAGTTTTCTAGAGAGAATTTCAGGTAGGCCAGTTTTTAGATCGGACGTCATGCGGGCTATCTGGCTGGCGGAAGAGGTTGCGTAAATCAGTACGCATCGTACATTGTACTCTTCCAACATGCCCAATCACTTAACACTTTTGGATCGGTCTGGCTAACAATTGATTGGTTTGACAATTGAGTTATTGTTTGGTCAAATTAATTTTGGGATTTCAGAAGAGGAAACCTTAAAATCATTGAAAAATTGATATTTTCCCAACGGTACGATTCGCACTGGTGAACGCATCCTCTATCGGTAGCCAGGTGAGAGAGTTGGCATATCTAAAAACTGGCCACTTCAAATTCTTGTTTTCCCGACCTTGCAAGCTCTCGTACCAGAGGGGGGTGTACAACCAAAAAGCGGTAGGGAGTACTTGCTCGCGCGACGATTGCTCTTTTAGTCTTATAAGCTTAAGACGTCGACGAGGACATAGAGGAATACATCGCAAGAGCGCGGCTGGAGCTTTTAAGCACTGGATTAACCTTTTCATGAGTTTCTTTTGTTCTGTATACCATTCGGATAATCTTCACACCACAATTTGATGTCTCTATTGCACGGTTGCAAAGGTATTGGCTTCGGCGTCGGGCGTCGTGGGTTCGATTCCCACACGGCGCAACTATTTGACCCGCAGATAATTGTTTCAGATCTGGGTGATTGTACAGGTCAGATTTATGTTTGTAAAACGTCCTTACAACACTTTATAATGTATTGTAATGTATATAATGCAGTAAGGGCAATGTTCTAAAAATCATTATCTATAACAAGTGCGAGTTGGAATCGCATACGACGAGTTGCCGTGTCATCTTCTAATATATAAAATTCTCGTGTCACGGTGTTTGTAATTGAACTCCGTTTTTCGTGAAATTTTGTGTGCATATCGGCTAGGGTGGAGAATCGGACAACATCTATTTTTCATCCCCCTTAATGTTAAGGGTGGTCCACCCCAAACATTTTTTTCTACCCTACAAATAATTTATATGGCAAAACAACGTTTGCCGGGTCAGCTAGTTATCTATAAAAACGGCAAAAAAATCGTCTGTCGTTAGGGAGCCCCACTTCGAAGTTTTTTTTGTTCTGTTTTTTAGTATTTTTTGTTATAGCGGCAACAGAAATACATTATCTGTGAAAATTTCAACAGTCTTACTATAACTGTTCATGAGAGACAGCGGAGTCTTAGTAATAGGGTCCCATTTTACCTTTTGGGTACGGAACCCTAAAAAAATGAAACAATGGTGTGTAACCTGTGTTATATTCAGCGAAAACCATATTGATTATGGCCCGCAGCTGAGATCTAGAAGATTTGGTTTGATGGATGATTAAATATGATAGCATAAATACTACAGCAAATCTAACAGGCCACAAGTTGTGGAGCATTATTCTCATGCCAAAACCTTAATTATTACCTAGTGTTTGTTATATGTCAGTAAGAATAGTAAGGTATTCTTTAAAAAAAATTGTCTCGCTGTTTCTTTCGCCGGTTCTTCTCAGGTCAGAGGCTTTTTTCCGAACTTGTAGTAGTATTTTGTCAATTAATAAGTAAGTGTAACGCTTCTGTATTTTATACACATTTGATGTTTAATACACATTATAACACAAGGACGATTCGGACAAATCACGGTCTGATATTGCTCAAATGAGGGTTTTACCCATTAATGTATCAAAACAATCATTAACATAATATGTTCAGTAGATGCAAAATAAAGATGGAAGGAGCGTTGCCACAATTTTTATAAAGTTCTTCTGACAAGTTTCTCGTAGATGGTATCATGTATCCTTACGTCATTCGGTTCTGGTATTGGGCGTCGCATAAAACCTAGACTTTACGGTCCAACGTCTAGTCTAGCCAGTCTTGGTTATAAATCAAATATTTAAAATTATAATCACCAAGTTATACTAAAGTTACAGGAACACTATAAACTGAGTAATGAAATTATTTTACAAACTTTAACACTTTACATCATGCAATCGTCCCGTGACTCAGGAAATTCGGAGACAAAATCAGAGTTATAGATTGAATCCGTAAAACATTTTCATTTAACAATTTAAAATGTATATAGATATATATATATATATATAAAGATATACTACAACTGTAATAGTTTCTATCAATTTTTCTACAAGACACGAAAGTAATGAAATCAAATCATTCATCGATGTAAGAAATATAACATTTCGTTCGTCGAAACGCATAAAAAAGAAAATTACGGTATTTTGTGTCGAAGGAGATGTTTATATAAATAATATGTGACTATGTTATTACATTAACTAGAATATAATAATAAGCGTGGCACAAATAAATTTACAGGTAATGTGGTGAATAGATTGCCGTGACAAAATTTTTATTAAACGGATCTGATTCAACGTAATATAGATTAATGTGGTAGGGCCAAGCATGTTGAACGAGTGGCCTGGTCCGTCCGGGGAAGTACCGCGAGCTCACAGAAGACCGGCGTGAAGTGTAAGTGTTATATTGCGTTTCGTCTGGTGACTAAGGTAGCCGGAGCCCACTTTATACAAAGGTGGCAACGAATCTGCAACCTTACGGGTGTTGCAAATGCGGTTATCACTTAACATCAGGTTAACCAACTCGCTTGCCACGTTGTCACATATAAAAAACATAATTAAAATATATATATCGACGTAATATATCGCCGGGCTGTGGGGATCCCCTTTCGTTTTAACGTTTGCCTTACCTTCCAATCCTTGACATGGGTTTTTCGTATGTTAAAAGATTGTCATGTAAAGCGTTATTTGCCAAAATGTCTCCGGCATGCGGTTAGTAGGCCCGGATGAGATTAATCCCGAGTATTGATTTTGCTCATGAGTATGCGGATTGGTTTGATCCAAATTTATTTGGCTGTTACGCCGTAAAGGGGAGACAAACGTGCAAATTCTCACCGACAATGTATAGTAAGACTGAGAGTATTTTATTCCATATGACTGCTTTAAATACTTAGCGAATGTCTTATACATTAGTAATTACAAAGGGCGTTATTCTCTGTATTGGTGAGACATACTAACGATTAAATTAAAAATAATTAAATTATCTCTTTAATGAGAGACACCCTTTGTGGTATAAATATAAAATTAAAAATTAAACATTAATATTCAAGATCTTTACGAAAAGATAACTACGATGACAGATGACAGAATGTTGTAGAAAAATCGAACATTGCCGTGTGAAAAATTCCGTTACAAAACGAGGAGAGGCTCAAAGTACTTCACAAAGGCTCACAGGATGTTTACAAAAAAAAAAGTAAAGTAAATATGTCCCACTGCTGGGCAAAGGCCTCCTGTGTAAAGAGTTAAAGTTGAAACGAAATTCGAAATATTTTTTTTAGTTATTATTTCGGAAACATGCAGGTTTTCGATGGTCACGATGTTTTCCTTCACCGCTGAGCACGCGATAAATAAGTTCAGCACTTAAAATTGGGGATCGAACTCAGGTTGCTTGAGTACATTAAATTCAAGGCGAGCGCCCGGACACTGAGCTATCACGGCTCTAGCTATCACGGCTCTTACAAAGATTCTCTTAAATATAAGGAGACACTCGCGTTTTAATTCAAGGAAACGACGGACGGTGGCAGACTTTTGTGAGGTGTCAAGCGATCTGGCAGTTCACCTGGTGGTGTTGATTACCACCAACATCTGCAACGCCCGTGACGTTGCGGAGGCGTCGCCACCTTTACCACCACGATGGTGATCAATTGGCAGCAAACAAACGCTCGTCAATGTGACGACACCCCACCTCGTGAGGCGGTCATACCGCCAATTATTTTTTTTTGACAATTGTTGTAATGTAACCGGGCTGGTCCACCTGATGTTAAGTGATTACCTCCGCCCATGGACACCTCAGGGTTTGCCGGTTGTCTCACTCATCAAACGCGACTCTAGAATAATTCCACTCCATGCCGGTCTTCTGCGGGGCCGTGGTACTTCCCGGGACGCGGCTGCACATTCGTGCAACAGCAGGTGTTGCGTGGCCCTACCACACAATAAAGCGGGTCTTCACTGGTCTATCCATCAACGGCTGGATAGCCAATTACAATCATAGTCGGCATCCACGTAATATTGCTCAGGGGCCGTCGAACGTTAAAGGTCAAGCATTACTTCGTAATGATAGAATTTAGGTAATGGTTTGAATGGTAGAAGTATATCCCCTTGAGTGGCAAGGTAATCAGCACGGTACGGGTCTTTGTTCGGAGGGTCGATAAGGGCAGCGCTATTTATCATTGGAAACGATATCATCTAGTCCTCAGAATGCGTAGTTAAGAAACAATGAGTTCCGTGATAGCTTTTAAGCAAATATTACGATATGAAAAAGGTTATAACTTCATCAAAATGTTCTCTTAATGTAACTGAAAACTTGAAACTGAACATGAGAGAACAGATATGTTAACTAATTTAAAGCAAAACGCTAAAAATCAACTTGAGTCATTACGTTTTGAAGGCAAAAAAATGAGAATAAATTTATTATAATATGCTGACAAATAAATGATAGAGTTAAAATTTTACAAAGATCCGCGACATCAAGTGTGTGTTGAAACAAATGTCTTTTTACTAGTACAAGTGTTTTAGTCAAAAAAACGAAGTCTCACCGTCATAAATAAACACCTACTCGCCATCCCGCAGCATCTTTTCGTATAACACATAAATCTTATCACAACTGATAACCAACGATAAGATACCAAAATATCGGTTTTCGTTTCGTTCCTCAAGTTCATTGCCGCTCGTAAAGCGGCCATTGTAATAAAACGAAAATCGTCAAAAAATCTTGTAAATGTAAAATCAATTAAAACTTAGTAAAAGCCGATAAATTTTAACTTTCTACAATATTAGCACTGATTTATTTTTACCATTTAGTTACACCCTAGTTCATATTCTGAGAGCTTCATTTTTCTACATTTAATGAAGGGCAAAGGTTTCAATCGTCATAAGGTCTACTTCGGATAACAAAGGCATGACTGAGGGACATTACTGACCTGCTTGACGATCAGTCTCGCGACCCTCGGGCTCGCGAACGTGACGAATCCGTAGCATTTGGACACACCAGCCCTGTCGTAGATCACCCTCGCCGCTGTGACGGTCGCGAAGCCGGAGAAGAACTTCCACAAGTCCTCGTCGGTCGTGGTCAAGGAGAAGCCGCCCACAAAGATCCTGTTATGTATTACCGTTCCGAATTTCGGGGCGTCCGATGGTGGCAGAGTGTCATCCGTGTCCTCCTCTGGCGAATTCAGAAGGGCCTTCAGCTTCTCGTGCGGATCCGCGCTCTTTCTATTGTTCGCGGCACTCTCCTCGACCATGTGGGCGCAACTCGCCGACTCGCTGCGTATGTACCTTTTAGCGCTGCCTTCCATCTTACGGTGGCCCTTTAAAACATGTTCCCTTGTTTACTAAACTAAAAACGCTAGCGGCAACTAAACGGGGACACTAATGTTCCGACGAAAAAACAACTCGGACTGGCTTTACGCGGCGTAGTATCGATTTTGACGGGCACTGTGCCGTTATAGATGTGTTTCGTGCGCTGCGCTGTGGCCGTGCATGCGGCCCGCGAGACTCCGCGCCCGTTGAGACAACAGTGCGAGAGATAAGGGTGTGTGAATTGAGATTTAAGATATACGCACTAAAAATAGTGTTTGAGCTATTGTCGCCCGCTATTTTTACTGATCGAGGTAACTAGGTCATCTGTTGATACGTAGTGGATATATTCGAAGTGGTTCTTATCTTTCTTAGTTAACTCGTTGACATTTGGCGCGCATAGATGGCGTTGCCCATAGCGCCATTATTTGAATTTTGTGTTTTAAATAAACATTAGCCAATTTATATATTGTCTCAGAAATAAACGTATTAAAAATAAATTAAATTAGACATAACAACATTGAATTTTTCTTACCTACCCATTCAATAATAACTAAATTGAATATCTTGTGACGAGCTTGTATAATTTTACTTGCATTAAGAAAGCTCCAAATGCTGCTATGGAAAATAAGTTATTATATTGTATTTAAATTTAACGTAAAGAAATATTCCTTAAAACGTCTTTTATCTTATAGTAATCGGCTGTTCAAAACAAAACATAAACGTATTTAGGGAATCTAGGGATGCCCAAAAAAGTTTATTGGGTCAAATGTATTTTAATTGTATGCTAAATAATTGAATGTTATGCACTCAAAGAGTGTTTTGGTAAAGGTTAAGTATAGTAATGATTTAATATTCAAAAAGAGCTAATATTTAAGAAAAACATACGGGGGAACTTAAATTTAATTTCTTCATTAATCGTTATAACAATATTTTTCTTCTTTGCAATCCGTCTCCGACATGCTTTGGCTTATGTCACGTGTTTTGTCATTGACGTTGATGACGTTAATAATTTAATCATTTCAGATACATAAAAGTACTCTTTGAATTTAATATTTTGTTCTTTTCTAATATATAATTTCTTTAAAACAAATTTTTATTAGTTTCATAGTAAGTTTATTGTTGCGCATTTGAAAATTATTATTTAAAGGTTTGAATTGCCTGAAATAAAACAGGTGTTTTACAATTTATTTTGTGTTTTATAGTTTTAATTACTCTTTAATATAATTCATTAAAAAAAAAAAACAGTTATTTCAGTTTTAAGTTTTCACTTTTGTCGGCAGTCCCCATGGCTATTTTTTACATTTGCCAGCAAGTTGACATTAAAACTATGCGTTTCGAAGGCACCCAAGTTCCACAGTGGATAAAGTAAACAGTGCCCAATCACTGAAGCTGAGCCAAGTACTTACGATTTACTTCCCTTAACGTAAGGAAGTCTAGCAAATACTATTGAGAAAATATCTCATCCATACTTTTTGTGGGTTCACTTAGAAACGGTCGAGATGTCACAGTCAAATATTGTAATGACAACCTGATGATGAAGTTTTGCATGGCCTAAAGTCTTATTATTCAAAGTAGCATTTGTTATAAAAATAAAATGGTTCGAACCTGCACATTTTTATATCCGGAGCATAATTGTGACATTAATAATGCTCCGGAAATTTAGAAGAGGAAAATGCCTGCTTACATGTGGTCTATTACACAAAAATCTCTATTACACAATGACTTGACTTGAAATTAATTCTTCACAATATTTGACGAAATCTGGGTCTTTTGCTGTAAATAACAATTTGTGTTCTAGGACCACTCATTTTTTTTTCCTATGAAATATATTCGTATTATTTTATTTATTATATCAGATTGTTTCGTAGTTATTGTCAAGTTAGTGCAAAAAAAATTGGTTTTATTTATGTGAGTTGCAATTAATGTAAAACAAGTATTTAATACAATTGACATATTTATTAAATCTCACACATATTTTTGATAATTGAGATTTAAATAAAATAGTGTTAGTTCTTAAAAAATCAAAAATTGCAAAGTGCAATCGGTTAACCATTCCTGGCAATATTAGAATCGCAATGTCAATTTGACAATTGACAATTGTTGACAGGTTGACACAGTGAAATGATTTTGATTAGCGAAGAATGCAAATGTGTGAGTTACACTTGTGCAGAGTTCACTTAGTTTATTTTTATTTGTTGTGATACATATTCCAAAGTGATCGCTTTTTGTGTTTTTTGTTTTAAATTGGCGTAAAGCAAGGACTAAAATCGTTTATTTTTACACGTTACGTGTCTTTGTGCAGTTTGGTAACTTTATTTATGAGAATAAGTAAAATATTGTAGTAATCGAATAACGAGGCAACAATTTTCATCTAGTAAGTAAGTATTGCATATCTCTACATTTTAACATTTGCACGATTTATTCATAACGGTTATTAGAGCGTTCAGCAGAGACATTGCTAGTGAAACTGCTTTTTAATACTTTCCTATCGCAAGAGACTATATTTCGAAATTTTAGTTCTTAGTGGTTTTCTCGGTTTACCTTCATAAATTTATACAACACTTCAACACCGGGAAAGTTTTAGTGAATTCCAGTTAATAGTCTATTTCTATAATTTATTCATTTAATTAACTGAAAAAGTCAAGATATCAATAAACGGTCTACGCATCATTAATTTGTTTCAGTAAGTTTGATTATATTATAAAAAATATGAGTTTTAATCCTACACTAAAATGGAAGTAGAAGTATGAAAAAAAATGGTTATAAATAAGGGTATAACAGTTGAGATATGTTTTAATCATAAAAGCAGCCATATTTTCTCTTTATTATTATTCTGTTTATTATAATTCCTATAGATCTTATTGTTATAATGGTAACAATTTCTTAGTAATATGTGCTCAATTCTTAGTCCATGCAAAGACATTCTTTGCATAGCATTTATGCGAGTATTGTATCTCATGTTAAAAGGCAAAGGCCACTAATAAAGTAAAATAGTATTGTATTGTATGTATTATGCTTTATTGGCCACCATAAACAAATAAAAATCAATGTTACAAAAATAAAAACTTACGAGGTAGATACAATAAGTCGGTCTTATCGCTAAAGAGCCATCTCTTCTGGACAACCTTGTGGTTAAAATATATTATTTTAAACAATGGTAAACTTACATACTAACACCTAAATAAATTATACAAATATAATATATTATATAATAATAATACACTGATATATACCAAATATACTGATAAATATCATAAAGTTAATGTATTAAAAAGTGGACCATTATAGACAGACACAATTGTCGGCTCTTTAAATAGAGTGCATTTACCACTTTTAACTTGTTGGGAAGCTTAAAACTTACAAACTTAAAGAATTTATAATAACAATGTTACTGTGCTGTTTATTTGCTTCACAATTTATGCCTTAATTATGCAATGGACTATATTGGTGGTACGTAATTAGTTCATGCTTTGTTAAATTCAAATCTGTGGCATGTCAATTAGAATTTTGATATTGTATGTACCTAGAATTTTCTGTGGGTTATATCAAAATGCTGCCCATTTATAAGTATGCATACAAAACTAAAGGTTCTTTTTTAACACTCCCATTGTTTCACAATTGTGTGGAAGGTGCAATATTATGGATTCATTTTATAGGAAATTTATTTACCTCATCCTTGTCCCTATTTATTCTTGCTTGTCATGTATAGCAACTTCTTACATCAAATTTCATGATATCACTAATTTGGTTTATATTGGTTCACCAAGGTTGTTATTTCTATATTAGAGAATATTTAGGCTTCCTTATGGTAAAATAAAATACCTCTATTTAATGTGAAAAACTGACATTCATGATTATTAAACATCTGAATTGACTTTTCATTAAGAGATATATGTTTATGTTATCTATACCCATCTCCATATATTTTTGATTACTTTAGTTAATTAAATTATTAGCCTAATTAACAAGTAATGTTTTTAATACAATGCATTGTAAAAAAAACCGGCCAAGTGCGAGTCGGACTTGCGCACGAAACGTTCCGTACCATTGCCTATTAAAACGGCAAAAATTCATGGTAACCCCCACTTAAATATTTTTATAACCTGTTTCTTTAGTATTTTTGTTATAGCGGCAACAGAAATACATCATTGTGCAAATTTCAACTGTGTAACTATCACGGTTCACGAGACGTACAGTGGTGTCAGACAGACATACACTGTTTGTATGTCCGTCAGACATTGGAGTCTTAGTAATAGGGTCACGTTTTACAATTTGGGTATGAATTCCTAAACACTGATGAAAATTGGGTTTTATCATGGCAAAATATATGAATAATTATTGATAATACTGCTCAATTATTCGAAAATATTAAAGAATTAATATATCTGTAGAACTAAGGTGACTGACATAGCTCAGAAGATTAGCAAGCTGAAGTGGCGATGGGCCTGCCATGTAGCTCGTAGAACCGATAACCGTTGGGGAAGAAAGGTTCTCGAGTGGCAGCCTCGTACTGGCCATCGCAGTGTGGGACGACCCCCCACTAGATGGAGTGACGACCTGTGCAAATGTGCGGGAAGTCGATGGATGCAGGTGGCTCAGGATCGTACTTCGTGGCAGTCTATGGGGGAGGCCTATGTTCAGCAGTGGACTCAAACAGTCTGAAATGATGATAATGATGATGATATCTGTAGATAGATGTCTACGGAGTTTCTCCATTATGACTACAATCCCCAATGACCACTGCAACTTAGAAAGATCTATTGTAGTATTATCCTATCCTAACCCTTTGAAAACTTCCTTAGCATAAAATTTTCTTGTGTTATATGGATGGTTTATATACATAAATTTCAAATGGACAAACCCAGAATGAATACATTATATAATAAATATAGAAACGAATATATAACTTTCACATGGACAAACCCGGATCCGAAAAAATTATCTGTGTGTCACACAAATCTCGTATGGGTATCGAACCCACGACCCCTGGCGCCGAAGCTAATAATACCTTGGCAACTGTGCCATGTTGTCATCTATATACCCATTGATATGATCCTATAAGCCTCACTAACATTCCGTACCACGATAATGAATTGTGCTACATTTGTATTGACGTCCCTCCGCCCGGGACTTCCCCAGAATACTGCAAGCTTTGTGTTAGCGCATACTTGAATAATTTTATCGCTTGCTTGCGACGTTGAATAACCACGTTGCGCCGTTAATAGTAACGATTGACAGGAAAATAAATTAAGGTGTTGTGGCATATTTAAGATTGGCTGGCATGGTAATTGTAGTCAGGTGTGGAGTGCAACGATAAGTTTTCGAAGTTTCTTCGTATTATTCATCATTCCTGTAACGAATTAAGGGCAACAGCGTATACTTTTTACGTGAAAAGGTGGCATGTGGGCAGGCGGTTCACCTGATGTTAAGTGATCACCGTTGCCCGTGGACGCATACGTCAGCTGACGGGTTTTGTGGTGTTGCCAACCATAAAAAAATGGTGAAGTATTCTCGCGACCTAATAATTTACGGTAGCAAATTGATCGTGACGCTTTAATGTGTTACAATTTCGCGTTAACCGCACTGACCTTGCGGTATGTCTAATGCGTTTTGTTTAAAAAAAGTAAAAATATGCATATTCAACCGGTTACGTGCATATTTATTATATAGGTACCTACTAAACATCTATGAAGTTAGGGGAGGAGTTAGTTCATCGATATTTTTGTGTTTTTTTTATATCTTAGTTTTTTTATATCGCACTGAAGGTCTTAAATATCATTTCGCCCGATGGTAGGAGATGAGTACTAAATGGCGGGAAACGCGCCGATTTGTTGTGTTTGGATGGTGATTTGATGGATTTGGTATGGGGGTTATTTAATGTATGGGGGGTATTGGGGGCTTTTCGTTCGGAATCGAGTTAAGTTACAACGTGCGATTAAATGATTCATTCTAACTAATGTTGTTAGTATTAGCGCTTTATCGTAATGTCCTTGAGAGTACGTAATACGTTTACCGGTCTCAAGAGAACTGGTCAGAGTCGTAGTCCCTGCGCAGTTGATAGTCTTACGTTGTAACGCCATTGTAAATATAGCTATTTTGCTGTTTGTGAGGTTTTCAATATGTTTTCTAGTTAATCAAGTTTTCAATACGACGTCCACGGGACATACATATTTGTCCGTGATGGCAAAAATGAAATTGTTTATTTTGAGGAAAATCATCGTGAGGAAATCTGCATATTTTCGAAATAGTAAACAGGACATCGAGGTAACAAAATAAAAATGTTAAAAATGTAACGAAGACATCTGAAGTCCGCCAAATCGCAGTGGGATAATACTCTGTACAGAGGAGGCCTTTGCCCAACTGTGGGACATTATTAGGCCGATATACTTTATTTATTTGAGAATATCGTGAGCGATGCTCCGATTTCAAGTAATTGCTGCCCATGTCACTAAACATCTACAACATGAGGTTTGCAGGTTTGCAGAAGACTAGGCCCCCGTTACGTCTCACCTTACGTCAGAATCACAATTTATCTAAGTTTCCTGGTGTATTTTTTATGTACAATTCGAATAAGATACGCTTTGGTGTAGTGTTCATTTGGCCATAATAATATTCCTTCATGAAGTAAATAGTGCCGTGTGGTGTCGGCGTAAGAATAAGCCACCCCATCTCATCCCGTGGGTGTCGTAAGAGGCGACTAAGGGATAAGCCACAAACATCCAGTGGCCTCCGATAGATGGCGGGATAACCATCTTAACTCTCCAGACCCAAATATCCAGGCCAATAACGGGCAGCAGCGTTGAAGGTGCGAGGTGTCTGGAAGAACTGCGGTTGCCAACCCGCTCGCCAAGCGTGGCAACTATGGCAAAAAACCCCTCATGTATGGAAGTCCAAGGTGTACTGCCCCCAGTCCCCGGCGGCCCTGCTATTCCTGGCTACGGTAGCGGTCATGGTAACGGCAGGGCAGGGGGTGCTAAGAATCCCCGGCTAGGATTCGGCTACCAACAACGGCGACTGGACCTGGCAACATACAACGCAAGAACATTGAGGACTGACGAGAAGATTACAGAGCTGGAAGAAGAGGTGAACAGGCTGCGCTGGGATATAATAGGATTATCTGAAGTCCGAAGACAGGGGGAGGACACGATAATCCTCGAATCCGGCAACCTGTTTTACCACCGGGAGGGCGACCAACTGTCCCAAGGAGGTGTCGGATTTATCGTCCACAAGTCTCTCATTAACAACGTTGTTAAAATCGAGGGTGTGTCGTCGAGGGTTGCGTACCTTATACTCAGAATATCCAAACGGTATTCGCTGAAGGTCATACAGGTCTACGCACCAACGTCGACACATCCCGATGATGAGGTGGAGGCAATGTATGTAGGAGGATGTCACGAGCCATACATTCCTCCAAAACTCAATACATGGTGTTAATGGGAGACTTCAACGCAAAACTAGGCAAAAGGAAAGACGATGAGCTGAGAGTAGGAAGTTTTGGTATAGGGCAACGGAACCCAAGGGGGCAGCAGCTGACTGACTTTATGGAGAAGGAGGGACTCTTTATGATGAACTCTTTCTTCAAAAAAAGCAGCCCCACAGGAAGTGGACCTGGATTAGCCCCGATGGTTCTGTAAAAAACGAGATAGACTTCATTATGACGAACAAACGGCAAATATTCAATGATGTCTCTGTGATCACAAGGGTGAAGACCGGCAGTGATCACCGATTGGTGAGAGGCACATTGAATATTAATATCAGGCTGGAAAGATCTCGTCTAATGAAGTCCACACTCCGACCATCTCGTGCCCATATCCAGAACTCCGAAAGCTTTCGGCTCGAGCTACATAATCGCTTCCAATGCCTAGAAAATTGCAGCACTGTGGACGATATTAACGCTAAGCTCGTGGAAACTGTCCATGCCGTGGGCCTTAAATTTTATAAGGCCCGCCGCACAAATAGAAGGCAAAAAACTCTCCGATCACACTCTTAACCTCTTGGGAAAAAGACGTGAGATGCGACTGCAGTCTTTAGCTGACATGTCAGACTACAGGCGGCTTAATAGGCAGATCTCCAAATGCATGCGTCGAGACTTACGCATCTTCAATACAGCTCGTATTGAGGGAGCTATAGAGCGGAACCTAGGCTCAAAAGTCTTCGCCAGAGATCTGTCTATCGGACAAAGCCAACTGACCAAGTTGAAGACTGACAGCGGGGTTGTCATCTCCAGTAGACCAGAGGTTTTGAGTGAGATTGAGAGGTTCTATGGACAGCTGTACACATCGTCGTTGGAGCCACACACATGTGTGAGTTACGACCCAAGAGCAAAGCTTATCCGACACTATTGCGAGAATATCCTGGACGTCAGTCTGAGCGAGATTAGAATGGCTCTCGACCATCTTAAGAATGGCAAAGCATCGGGAGAGGACGGAATTACAGCAGAGCTTCTGAAAGCGGGTGGAGAACCGGTACTTGTAGTCCTTCAGAGGCTCTTTAATTTCGTCCTTCAGGGTGGTGCTACACCAGAGGCGTGGAGCAGAAGTGTGGTGGTGCTGTTCTTCAAGAAAGGCGATAACGCTCTCTTGAAGAACTATAGACCGATATCCCTTCTGAGCCGCGTCTATGTGCTGTTCTCAAGAGTCATCTTGAATCGACTCGCTTCCAGACTCGACGACTTCCAGCCTCCCGAACAAGCCGGATTCCGAAAAGGCTTCAGTACCATAGACCACATACACACCTTGCGGCAGGTTATACAGAAGACGGAAGAGTATAATCTGCCTTTGTGCCTAGCGTATGTGGACTATGAGAAAGCCTTCGATTCTGTTGAAATTTGGGCGGTACTCCAGGCTCTTCAGCGGTGCCAAATTGACTATCGGTATATCGAAGTGCTGAGGTGTTTGTATAACAAGGCTACGATGTCCGTCCAAGTACAGTCCAGTAGTACAAAACCTATCCATCTGCAGAAGGGTGTAAGACAGGGTGATGTCATATCCCCGAAACTCTTCACCGCTGCGTTGGAAGATGTTTTCAAGCTTCTGGACTGGAAAGGACGAGGTATTAACATCAATGGCGAATACATCGCCCACCTTCGATTTGCCGACGATATAGTCATCATGGCAGAATCGCTGGAGGACCTGGGTGCTATGCTCAATGACCTCAACAGTGTCTCCCAACGGGTGGGCCTTAAGATGAACATGGACAAGACGAAGATCATGTCTAATGTCCATGTCACGCCTATACCGGTTGTCGTTGGGAGCACTGAGCTCGAAGTTGTTGACGAGTACGTTTACCTAGGACAGTTAGTCCGGCTAGGTAAGTCCAACTTCGACGCAGAGGTCAATCGGCGAATCCAACTCGGATGGGCAGCGTTCGGGAAACTTCGGCAAATCTTCTCGTCGAATATACCTCAATGTTTGAAGACTAAAGTCTTCAATCAATGTGTGTTGCCAGTGATGACCTACGGAACCTAGACGTGGTCCTTCACTGCTGGCCGTATGAGGAAGCTCAAAGTCGCTCAGCGAGCTATGGAGCGGGCTATGCTCGGTATTTCTCTGCGTGATAGAGTTCGTAACGAAGACATCCGCAGTAGAACCAAGGTAATCGACATAGCTCAGAGGATTAGCAAGCTGAAGTGGCGATGGGCCGGCCGTATAGCTCGTAGAACCGATAACCGTTGGGGAAGAAAGGTTCTCGAGTGGCAGCCTCGTACTGGCCATCGCAGTGTAGGACGACCCCCCACTAGATGGAGTGACGACCTGTGCAAATGTGCGGGAAGTCGATGGATGCAGGTGGCTCAGGATCGTACTTCGTGGCAGTCTGTGGGGGAGGCCTATGTTCAGCAGTGGACTCAAACAGGCTGAAATGATGATGATGATGAAGTAAATAGAAATGATAGCATTTGTGACTGGACTGGAGTAATAGACTACTTTGATTCCTTTTTACTACATATGATTTAACCTCTGATCTGATCTTGGCAAACACAAGAATCTGGATAATCAACAAAAAGAGGGCAAAGTTTTTGTACTCGTAAATAGCTTCTACTAAACAAGAATATCTTATCTTACACTGGGGTCATATTTTAGTGTTCAAAAAGAATTTAACCACCAAAACAAGGGAACCGGAAAAGTGTACTAAATCATTAAGTTAAACTTTTAACAAATCAGACCTGGATATAGACTAGTTTTGCTATTTGTGAATTCCATACCGCAGCTATTACTAAGCTCATATCATGTTTCTAAGTCTCAAGTTTCCTCCACCACTCGTTCGAGGTAAATGCTTTGGATAAACACACACAGTATAAAATAAAATAGAAAAGCAAACGCAAAGGATTATTTCAAAGAACCAACATCAGATTCTAACGTCCTAAAATCAAAATAAGACAATATCTTTTTAAAAACTTCTACCATGGAAAAAGATTAATTGTGCCTTATGTGACAAGCGGACAAACAAGCAGCCGATTTGTAAAAGTCATTACCGCCTTTTGGTTTTTATTACCTTTGTATTTGCAGATACGTTGTCAACCTTTAGAAGAGTCGCGTTCACATTACTCATCAGATGAAAAGTCAAACATTAGACTTCTCGCTTTGCATGGCCGCGGAACTTGCTGCGAGAGCCAGCTTAGACGCAGAGGGCGTGGTCCTATGCGACATGTACTGTGTTTATTAATGTCAACGGTGGTAGGGCCACGCAGCAGCCTCGGCTGTTGCACGATAGGGCAGGCTTGTCCGGGTAAGTGCCACGACCTCGCAGAAGATCGGCGTGAAGTGGAAGTGTAATACTTTCGCGTTCCGTCTGGTGAGTGAGTTAGCCGGAGCTCGATTCACAAAAGGTTGTCAACGCATCTGCAAACCCAAGGGTTTGTAGCAGATGTCCATGGGCGTTGGTATTCACTTGCACCAGGTGAACCGCCTGCTCGCTTGGCAACTTTTCAAAAAGAATGATAAGTGAGCAGGTGGCAAGTGAGCTGACGGTTAATCGGATGCTAAGTGATAAGCGCCGCCCATGGACATTTGCCACACCCGTAGGTTGCAGATGCGTTGCCACCTTTTAATAAAGCGGGCCTCGTTTACCTCACTCACCAGACTAAACGCAGACGTATAAAACTTCCGCTTAACGCCAGTCTTCTTGCGACGTCGTGGTACTTCCCCGGACGGACCTGCCCATTTGTGCAACAGCGAAGACTGCTGCGCCTAACACAGTTAGGATGTAACTAGTTTTTTTTTAAAGCATTGTACTTTAGGATAACATTATCCTGTGTTGTAAGGACGTTTTACAAAAATAAATTTTACGTGGACAAACACCCAGATGCGAAACAACTATCTGTGGGTCACACAAATAGTTGTCCCGTGTGGGAATCGAACCCACGACACCCGACGCCGAAGCTAATACCTTGGTAACTGCGCCACGGAGTCATCAACTGCCGGAACAATTATGTCTAGCTCAAAACAAATGCTTATACAGTGGAAAATAAATAGTCGACTCACTCAATAACTTGGCAACTGCGCCAAGTAACCACTGATCGATTCAAATGAACAGTAAATGCTGTTGAGCCATTTTGATAAGTCAAATTAATAGTTATAAATAAAATACATAGTTCAATTGACATATATAATTATCATTGCGCTTTATTTATAATATTTTACTGCACTTTAATTCATTTCATAAAGATTTGTTCACGAGAAAACGATGTTCTTAAGTTCATTTTTAAAAGATATTTCATGATTTACTTCTGTCGTAAAATTTTACATAATTATTATAAATGTATACTTTGAAAAAAAAAAGGGGTGTGTAGCTTAACAAAAGAAAAACAACAAAAAATTTTATCCCCTGTGCCAGTACTGTCAGAAAGAGTCATTATGCACAGTTGATAACGGATATAAATGGTATTATTTGTAAATGTCAAAGGTTTGTTATTGATTACCAAGTTGATACTGTAATGTATGTTTTGGTGTGCTCGCATCGTAAAAATATTACTATCATATTTTTTTTCAAACGCGCTATAAAGTATAACTTCAGAAATGTTCGCTTTTTTCCAATCTCTAATATTATGGCAAAAGTAAATTTATTGGATGTAGAAAAGCTGAAAGAGGTGTGTGTTCAGCATTGACTTCATTCGTGTGTTCAGCAGAGGCTTGTAGCCATCATTTTAGCCTTGTAGTACTAGATACTACAATAGAACTTGTCCCTTATCTAGTTCTCATGTCACTGTGCAGTTGAGACAGATCAAAAAGCACTGAACACTCCTCACTTATCTGCCATCTCGCGATAAACAACGTATATTATTTCGTAATTTACCTCGCTTTAATTTCGTCTGGTGTTATGCTTTTTACCATTTATTGATTAAAATTATAGATTAGGTTTTGAAAAGTTGCCAAGCGAGTAGACGCTTGACCTGATGTTAAGTGAATACCGCTGCCCATGGACATCTGCTACACCCGAGGGGTTGGCAACGTTTTGAAAATTGGGGTCCGGCCACCTCACTCACCAGACGATACGCGAAAGAATCATACTTCCACTTTACGCCGGTCTTTTGTGAGGTCGTGGTACTTATCCGGAAGAGCCTGCCTATTCGTGCAACAGTCGAGGCTGTTGCGTGGCCCTACCATCGTGAAAATCGTTTGATAATACTAAAAGTATTTTTTTTCGGTACGTAAGGTTGGATTTATACTAGGAAATAGCTAGTTCTGTAAACGGGGCTTGTAGTGAATTATCTGGTCTTCAATTTTTTTTTTATTTATTGGAAGTACAAGTTGCCGTACGTATTTTGCGAATCTTATCCTTTAAACGAGCAATTCTTGTATATATATATATATATATATATATAATCGGAATCTCCGAAACGGCTCCAGCGATTTTCATGAAATTTAGTATGTGCATATTTCATTTTTAGAAAATGTCCTTTTATCCCTGTTTTCAGGGAATGAAAAATATAATTCGAATATGACGGTAAATTTCGCCGCAAGAGAAAATGTCATAATAGCTCGGTCGGTAATCGGGCGGCCCCAAAACAGACGGCCGTGGTTCGCGTCACGATCATTTACACATTTACTTTTTTACTTTTTTTTCGATTCCAGATCATTGCTTTCTTTATTTTTAATTTTTTGTCGATTTGTTATTTTGTTATTTTTTCCCCCTTTTTTTTAAGTTCTTTCTTTTGTGAAAAACATCAGTTCATATGTTCTTATTATTACGTCGGTAAGATCGAAAAATATTATGCATATTTCATTACTCAGTAATTTGTATATAAATGTAATTTCCAAAATACACGATTTACCAAAAAGAATAAACCGAGCAGAGCTCGGTCCTCCGGGTACTTATAAATAAATTGGGCAAGATATACGTAGCCATTTCTTCTTTTAAAAAGAACTATGTGTTTTTTTTACTAAAAACGGACCTAATTGAAATATCTCATTTACTGTTTTGAGGAGTTTCTTTATGTATCTTCGGAAGGTCCAAACCCGATGAAATAACCATGGGACGGGATTTACACCGGAGCGAAACCGAACTCAATGCAAAAATAATTATAAAAATAAACAGTTCACAAATGACTGTGGTCTTATGTACGATACATAAAAAAGAAAAAAAAAATACAGCCGAACTGTTCTGAGTGCTTTTTGCAGTCGGTTGAAAAAAGAACCAAAAACGTTCCAATATTAAATATGACATGTTCACGGTACTTATCTCATTTCACGATGCGCCGGAGCGTGCGACGCTCGCACGCGATTGTGTAATGAGATTTTGCGTTTGAAAACGGAACAGGTTTAATTGAAAAGTACGCGGTGAACGCACAACGGTCCGGTTTACGCATTTACCGAGGCTTCGGCACAGGTGTTTTCGACCGACTTCAAAAAAGGAGGAGTTTTATGTTTGTTACCTCAGGAGTTTCGGCTGAGTGAACCGGTTTTGATGATTCTTTCTTTTATTAAAAGCTGGTGGTTCCAATGTGGCCATATTAATTTCATTGATATTGGGACCTTGGGTTCCGTAGATACTTAGGGAACTCCTGAAAGTCAGTTATAAAATGAATACAGGGCGAGATATTTTAGTTAATAATTTGAACAAAACGAACTGGATTTTAGATTAAAAAAAAAAGCTTTCCCTCCGGTTTCGATGACCTGTGAAGGTGGTTTGTGATAAAACAAATATGTTTATCCTTATTTTGTGATTATTCTGCGAAAGTCGTATTTTGATGTAACGCTGCAGACGTTATTAAAGTTGATTTACAATCTACATTCTCGTGTTTGCCTTTGTGCCTTGTATCAATGCACTGTGTCAAGGACAACGTATTATGCATTGTATGAAGTCTTATTCAATTAGCAGTCAACCATATCTAACATGCAATTACAATATTTCAAATCTATTTTAACGGAGTTGAGAGTGATAGTATGTACTATCCAACTAGGTACTTTAACTATGGTAGGGCCACGCACGTATTAATGCTTGTTTCACGTATTAATGCTATGGCGATACAGGAGACGCCTTGGCCCAGAAGACATATACCCGGTTTCTGAAACACTGATCATCGTAGAAATTAAATTTCATTTTTCAAATTTCATTTTAGTTGCCAAAAGGATGGTTAAACTCTTTGGATTGATCGTTCTGATCATTAGAAGATCATTCTGGTTAATTCAGAGAGTTTAACCGACCTTTTGGCAACTGAAAGGAAATTTGGTAAGCCATTTGACGGCTGATTAGTTGACATCTACGATGATCAGTGTTTCAGAAACCGGGTGATAGTCTGCTACTAAGTGCTACTTTACTTCTCAAATGGATTGGTACTAGCGGGGAAGTTCATCGGCCTTGTATTGGGTGTCATGTGAAACTATTTATTATTTTACTTTCGACCGGTATTGACTGATTTTATATAATCGTTTAATTTTTAGGTTTTACTAGAAATCCTTCGGGTGATTCGCATGCCTTTGGATGTCGATGATCCTTCACCATTGCTTGTCATGCCACAAACTCTGGCTGTGTTATTTGCATCCCACGCGGACCCCTACCCGTGTGGTATTATCAGCGAATATAACCCTCAGGACTCTTATCTTTACGTGAGAAGGTGGTAACGAGCAGCGGATTCATCCGATGTTAAGTGGTAGCCTCCGCCCATTGAAATTTGCAACACCCGCGGGGTTGCCCACGCGTTGCCGCCGCCGCCCACGGACATTTGCAACGCCCGTAGGGTTGCAAATGCGTTGCCACCTTCAAATAAAGTGGGCCCCGGCTACCTCACTCGCCAGCCGAAACGCAGAAGTGTAACACTTCTACTTTACGCCGGTCTTCTGTGTGGTACTTACCGGATGGACCTGACCATTCGTGCAAGTGTTGCGTGGCCACACCACCGTAAAGATGAAATGAATCGAGAGCGAGATATTGGACGTCGGTTTTGTTTTCGTTATAAAAAGAACTTGTACTGTACTAAAACGCGATGGTCCGGTAGCCGAAGCGAGACCATTTCTCCCGGCTCCGCCCCAAGGCACCGGCAGTTGCCGATAACCCAGGGCGCTCACCCCGCGCCCGTAAACACGATACAGGCTGATTTACGGCCAGCCTTGTTTACTAAGTTGCCATGCGATAACCGCACTCGAGACGCCGAAGAAAGTTAAGGATATTAGCGGCGATAATGTATGCTTTTATTCAATTGGTGTTGGGTTTGTGTTAAGAGTGTTTTGTCGCGTTCAATTTTTGCTTTGGTACGCTCCGCAATATTTCTCAACGTCTAACTTGCTATCACTTCACGAATTATAATTCACTAGTCACAAAACACCATCTCATTGAAATCTGGGGCAGTGCAACTAAATCTAAATTACAGGAACTTCAAAGATCGCAAAGTAAAATAATTAAAACACTTTTCCTTTACGCACATGATGCTAACATCCAAAATTAACATTTATATGTATATACAACACTCACTAATAAGCAAACACAGTCTTCGGCCCAGCTCACTTCCCAAAAACCGACTTCAAATATCTCGCTATGTATTCATTTTATAATTGATTTTTAGATGTTCTCCAAGTATCTCCGGAGCCCAAGATTCAATACCAATGAAATTAATATGGGACCACATGGGAAGCACCGGCTTTAAAATAAAAAAAAGAATCATCAAAATCTGTTCACTCAGGTGAAAATTCTGAGGTAACAAGCATAAAAAGTCGGATTGAGAATAATCAATAGTCGAACTAATTGCGCAAAAAAAAAATATTACCTTTGAAGGAGTTATACCAGGAGAAGGAGTTATACCAGTTTGAAGGAGTTATACAGCAAACTACCTTCTTATATAAAAAAAATCACCGCATTTAGCAGTCTTGAGTCAGACACATCTCATGAGATACAGTCTGATGACAGTCGGACAAACAGACAGACAGCAGAGTCTTAGTTATAGGGTCCCGTTTGGCCTTTGGGTACGGTACCCTAAAAATCGGATGAAAAGTTGACTCAGTAGCTAGAATGTTGTGTATTGAGATGTCAACGTGGGTTCAATTTATTTTAGGTACTTAATGTACTAGTAATGCGAAACATCTCTCCCTTGTCTGGATCGGGTCCTAGTTTGTTATTTGAGAAAGTGGAAAGCGAGCAGGGGAAGATACGGGTAGGGTTAATTTATTACCGCTGTGCATGGAGATCGACAATACATGTAATATCGCAGACGAACTTAAGTTTAAAATAATAGTTTAAAAGAATTGGTTACTTCACTCACCACACGAAACACCAGTATAGGTCGTACGTCGTTATAGACACGAAGGATTATTGTTATAACAGCATTAGGTAAGTCTCCACGACCGTCTACCTTAATGAGATTGGCGAAGGTTGTTTCGACTCGAGTGAAATGTAAAATTAACTTTAATTTACTCGCACAATGAGGTCATTTAGTGCAGCGAGACTCGTTTGGCTACTCCGGAACTGTGAAAGTATTCCTAAAAGAATGGGTCGATATAATTATGTATTTATGTACTTATAAAAAAACATGAAAACGTATTAACTGTAAAACACAAAACAGTAGGAACATGAACTTTAAAACATTTATAGAGTTCGGTACCACAGGGGTAAAACGGGCGAAGGCTCCGCTGTCTGTCTGTGTTTCTGTCCGTCTGTCCCCGGGCTGTATCTCATGAACCGTGATAGTTAGGAGTTGAAATTTTCACAGATGATGTATTTCTGTTGTTGCTAAAAAAAATAAATAAAAATCAGAGTAAAAAAAATTTAAGGGGGCCCCCATATAACAGGCATGATTTTTTGCCGTTTTTAAAGGTACGTAACCCTTCGTGCGCGATTCCGACTCTCACTTGGCCGGTTTTTATCTTTCTTTAGACGTAGCTTGAAGGATATTACACATTATTTCATCATGCTACCCTCTTTATGAGAAACAGCAAGTAAGTTTTCTTACATAAATGTATATAAACATGTTTGGACCATTGCTGACGTTACAGCGTTGTTAATTAATTTGTTGTTAATGTTAAAAGTAATTCTGATGATGCAATGGCTATAGGCTTCGGACGCTGGACGTGGGTTCGATTCTCGCAAAGTACAGGCCTGTTGTATGACCGAAAGATAATTATTTTGGATACCATTAGTTCTCAAAAACTAGATTATTTCATTATTCATAGCGGCCCGCCCCGGCTTCGCACGGGTGCAATGTATTATACATATAAACCTTCCTCTTGAATATAATAACTCTATATTTAGTAAAAAAACCGCATCAAGATCCGTTACGCAGATTTAAAGATCTAAGCGTACATAGGGACAGACAGACAGCGGGACGACTTTGTTTTATAATATGTAGTGATGCACAGCAAAGTGACGTTTACATTTCAAGTGACATTTTACGACAGTCACTCACTTGTTTTGCCTTCCCGGAACCCCTCCACTAACACTTAAACTTTATGGTATGGTATTAAAGTTCAAATTGACTTTTAAGTATTATTACGAATCTTTTGTACGGGAATATTGGAAAGTGTTGTTCTTAGACTTTCAGGCAATTTTTTAAATTTTTCTCTCCGTAAGAACCATCTTCCTACTTCAAGGAATATTATAAAACAAGGATTAGCGAAATCGGTCCGGCCGTTCACGCGAGATGGCGTAACCAAGGGAAATAGGGATTCATTTTTATACAGCGTGTCGTTACCATCGCGACAATAAATGAACACACATATAGGGGATAACTTTTTAAAGTTGTATTAAACATTTAAATTCTTTAAACATCAATATTTACAGAGTTATTAAATTTTCAAAAACAAAGAATTTTAGAACACCCTCTAGGTGAGGCGTAAGGTAAAGTTCATTTGTAAAGGTCACAAAGCATATGAATGGATTGAATGAATTTAAAAGAGACAAAACATACTGTTAGAAGGAGAGGCTTGTAATGCGACGCTGTGGCGCGAGTTGTATAGGGTGTTACAAATTTTGTTTCTTTTTTACTTAATTAGTTTGAGTTTATTAACGGTTACCACTTAATATCAGATGAACCGTCAGCTCGCTTGCCACCTTTTTTTTTTTTTTTTATTCCATATCTTGTTACATAAATGCGCATCTTTCTGAAGTTTAGTAACGGGAACAGGTAATCACACAACATCTAGTGCATCGCATATTTGTTTGCAACATTCGCCGTTTGCGAAATATCTAATACAACATTAGGCATCCGAAATGGTAAATTGAAACTTTTTTACTGGACATGTGAAAAGTTGCCAAGCGGTTCACCTGGTGTTAGGTGAATACCGCCGTCCAAGGACATCTGCTACACCCGAGATGGCAGATGCGTTGACAACCTTTTGATAATTGGGCTGCGGCTACCTCACCCACCAGACGAAACGCGAGAGTATTTATTGGATGACTCCGTGGTGCAGTTGCCAAGGGCTTCGGCGTCGGGGGTCGTGGGTTCGATTCTCACACGGGTCAACTATTTGTGTGACCCACAGATAGTTATTTCGCATCTGGATAATTATCCGCGTGAAATTTATGTTTATAAAACGTCCTTACAACAATATTATACTAAAGTAAGGGCAACGTTTTTAAAAGAAGAAAAAAAAAATAAGAAAAATATATATAACTAAATAGAAATTTATTATACTACCTTTTCACACCGGTTTTCTGAGAGGTCATGGTATACACCCGGACGTGCCTGCCCATTCGTGCAACAGCCGAGGCTGCTGCGTGGCCCTACCCCAGTTTAATACCATCGCGTCATGGATGCGTGTGTTTAGGATATTGCATCGTAGCGGTCTGTGGAGGATGGCTATGTTCAGCAGTGGGCTCAAACAGGCTGAAATTATTATAATTATATAAAGGCACATTTTGAGAGGGCGCACGTATTAGTTGCGACGCTTGCTTGTTTGATGTAACGCATTCGCGATAAGATTATAGAGATTGTGTTGGTGTCTGTAGAACGTCAGTGAGTGGTATTTTTGGGTAATTTCAACTCGCTTTATATGAGGACGTTCACAATTCGGTTTTATTTTTTTTATGTTCGTTACTCCGTTATTTAAGATTTATATTTGTTACTCCGTCATTTAAGAAATTATTAAAAAAATATTTATGCTTTGGTTTCGGCTCGGTTCCTAGTGTATCCTATATTAATTGCCGTGACATTGGATTTTGTACTCCGGAAGTACACCAGCTAACTACTCAGAATCAAATAGAAAATGTGTCATCACAAATCAAATGTAAAATAAATAAAATCAAATGTAACATCATCAGCCCCTGAAAACGTCCGCTGTCGAACATGGCCTTCCCCTTAGAACGCCACAACGAACAGCTCTTTGCCATTTGTATCCACCGGTTTCCCGCGACTCACGATGTCGTTGGTCCACCTAGAGGTAGGCCTTCCAACGCTACGTCTCCCGATAGAAAATGTATAGTGAGTGGCATATACAGCGTGTCTCTACCACCGCGACGATAAATGAACACACGTCTAACGCTACATGCCAATAATCATAAAAAATATTAACGTTAAAAAATCCATCATTAAAAACCTAACAGCATGTTTTGTCTCTTTTAAATTCATTCAACTCACTCATATGCTTTGTGACCTTTACAAATGAACATTACATTAAAGTTTTATACGTAAGGATGTTCTAAAATTGTTTGTTTTGGAAAATTTGATAACTCGTTAAACATTGATGGTTTAAAGAATGTAAATGTTTAATACAATTTTAAAAAGTTATCCTCTATATGTGTGTTCATTTATTGTCGCGATGGTAAAGACACGCTGTATAGTGGCAGAAGCAGGAACTGAAATGTCAATGGGCGGCGGCCATCACTTAGCATCAGGTTTCTCATCTAAAAGCTCACGCTGTTCTGGTCAAATGGGCCTTAAATTCTCTCTATACTCAATCCTTTCAGGCGTCGGCCGATGTCCGCTCGATGGCGGGCGCGTGGCGGCGCGTCGCGGCGCGCTCGCGGATTCTGCGCACGCTGCTACGCGACACTGCGCGGGCGCTGCACGACGTCTCCGATGTCATACCATACGGTGAGTTGGCACAGTGTCGCAGCTGGAAAACTGAATGCGGCACAGGCGGTCGTAATTCGTACGTAAAAGAATATTAACGTTAAACAAATCCATAATTAAAAAAAATATTTTTCAAACAAACTAATTCAGTAAAAAAGAAACAAAATTTGTAATATCCTATACAACTCGCGCCACGGTGTCGTATTTTGTATTATTTGTAATATTTTGTATGTTAATAATATTAATAATTATCTAAAGAATAGTGACAGACATAAACTAAATACTAGAAATAAGGACAAACTAACTACGCCATTGTTTCGTCAACAAAAAGTAAACAGGTCGTTCATGGGGCAAAGTGTGTGCATGTATAATAAAATCCCATAGTCGATATTAAGTCTGCCACTTGATGAATTTAAACGAAAAGTTAAAAGTAAACTTATGGCTAAAGCATATTATACTATTGCTGAATATCTCGACGACGCCAATGTGTGGGGTTAATACTGTTGATACTAACGTAGGCTAAAACAAGACTATTATACTTGTAACATTATATTGTAAACTGAACTTTTAAAAAAGAGCAACTGTTGAGTTTCTTGCCGGTTTCTTCTCATCAGAAGCTGCTTTCCGAACCGGCGGTGGTAACTTACGAACATATCAATTTCCTTGTAAAATTTCGACGTTTCATAGGAACGCGGAGGCGTCTATGTGAATAAAGATATTTTATTATTATTATTATTATATACTATATATTTCACAAACTGGACAAGAGGGCAGTGTCCGAGGGCTCGTGTTTAATTCAATACACTCGGGCAGACCGAGTTACTTGTAAATCATTTTAAGCGCTGACTTATCGCGTGCTCAGCGGCGAAGGATAAAGATGATAAATATTTAAAATCACTCGTAACTAATTAATTACATTCATTTGAACTTATCTCAAAAAGTGCGTGATTTATAGCAACTCACTTACTTTACGTGCGATCATTCATAACTAACACGCACCCAAGTTCGTGCACATTAAAGTTTAGGTATTTATGAATGACCACCGCATTGTCAACACGTTCTGTTTTTTAGGGAATATAATGGCATTTTTTTTGAAAAAAAAAACTGTTTTTTATTTCAATAAACGATTATACTACCGAGTCCGAACCCCCTGTGTAAATTTGGGCACTTCTCAAAAAATCTCCCTGTATAGGCTGTTACTTTACTTGTTTAGTTTAATCTTTGGTTTGGCTTAAAATATTCCTCCACGTTCCCTGTCGTTCCAGACCCCGAGATAGCGACGATCGTCCAAGAGATCGGTACCGAGTCGTCCAGGCCGACGGCTCTCGTTATACTGGGCACCACTCCCACGGCACGGGCCCGTCTCTTGCACTGCCTCTTGGGCAGGCGACTTCTGCCCGAGCCGATGCCAAGAGGGTGCCGATGGGTGAGCCACTTCTGTTGGATTTACGTCACACCAACCATTGCAGCTCCTATGTTTTATGTGGGAAAGCGGTAAACGAGCTGGCGGTTCACCTGATGTTAAGTGATGACCGCCGCCCGTGGAGATTTGCAACTCCCGTAGGTTGCTACCTTTTAATAAAGTGGGCTCCGGATACCTCACTCACCAGAGGAAACGCAGAAGTGCAACACTTCTACTTTACGCCGGTCTTCTGTGAGGTCGTGGTACCAACCCGGACGGACCTGCCCACTCGTGCAACAGCGAGCATTGTTGCGTGGCCCTACCACATAGAGCTCATTGTCCGTTTTTTCCATTCGGTCCCTTTCAAACCCACTACGGTGGAACAACTTTCCCCTTTATGTGAAAAGTTGTCGAGCTATCAGGCGGTTCACCTGATGTTAAGTGAATACCTCCGGCCACGAAAAAATTCAAATAAATGGGCCCAGTACCGCTCTCAATAGAAATGCGAAAGTATAATTATTCCACTTCATGCCGGTCTTCTGCGTTCTTCTGCGACATAAGCAATTGCCAATCTACTGCGTGGTCCTACCGCAGTTAAGCATCAGTTAAATGCCGATACCGGCACTGATGAAATAGTTGCAGTCTTAAGCGGAGATTTATGTAAGTTAATGAAAAAATACTTGGTGGGTTATAAATTAGGCTAGCTTTAAAAGCACCAGTACAGGCTGGATGGGTGTCAAACGTCCATATTTAAATTGGGCGAGGGAGATTCTCTTTCCCAGGTATTCCCCAAGCGGTCTATCTGTGAATTTAAGTCCCATACTCTATTCTCAAACAGAGGTTAACACCTCCAGAACACCCGAGTTGTGATAGTAAATTTCTTTCACTTTTAATAGTCTTCTTTTCAACCATCATCATCATCCTCCTGCCCCTATCCCATCTAAGCGGGGTCGGCCCATCATGAATCATGTTGTAAGTTATTTTAGCTGGATTTTTCACTACCGGCCGCCTGCCTGACGTCAAGCCTCCTAGGAGTCAATGCCCAGATCCGGAGCAATTATCTGTGGGTCACACTGACTTGGACTGAGCGGGAATCGAACCCATGACCCTCGGTGCCGGAGCCGATAGCTCGGCAACTGCCCCACCCAGACATTCTTCTCATTCGTACACACGATTCCAGCTGCACATCCAATACGGAACGAGCACGCAGGTGCACCTGACCCTCGGCAATTCGGAGTTCGAGTTCGTCGAGGATCTGGAGTGCAACCAGAGACCCTGGGAGACTCTGCCCCTCCAGGTAAGCAAGCACTCCGCTGAAGTCGATGACCTTACGGTTTATTTCTGTCCTAGATGACCTTACGGTTTATTTCTGTACTAGATGACCTTACGGTTTATTTTTATACTAGATGACCTTACGGTTTATTTCTGTACTAGAGACCCGCCCCTGCTTCGTGGGTGCAATGTAGACATTGAATTTGTCGACTTTTCTCTACTATGATATGCATGTTTTACACATGTAAACCTACCGCTTGAATCACTCAATCTATTTCTAAAAGCCCCATTAGAATCCGTTAGGTAGTTTAAAAGATCTAAGCGTACAAACATCGGGAGCGATTTTGTAGAAAGTAAAAGAATTTCCACGCCGCGACGTGCCGCAAATCTATTGGGGCTGTGCTCTACTCGCGACACGCCAAAGTGAAGCAATTTTTTGCTCTTTAACCGATAACCAATTGGCACTTACGCGATAATATTAGTAGATCTATCGACGGGTTTTTTATTATGTTCAGATTTACAAGTTACCTATTTAATATCAATAGCGTATTAACTGATGTTTTTGCTTTCAGTCCCGAGACTATTAAAGCTTCATCGGACGCAAATATCAATAGCCTAGTACCCGTAGTTGTTTAGTATTTTTTTTTAAAGTAATTTCTTTAAAAAAACAGCTCACTATTATATTAATAGTACTGCATTGGAGAAAAGTTTTTTTCCCTCTATGCGAGGAGGTGCCAAGCGAGTTGGCGGTTCACCTGATGTGATAGCGGCTCGGAGCGAGGACGATTTCTGGTCTACCTTCAACCTGTACTATATGACGAGGGCGGATTCCGTAGCGGGTGGTGATGAAGCGAACGGTGATGGAGGTGATGACAGCGGTGATAGGTGCCCTGAGGAGTGGAAGGCGGATGGGAGCGAGGCGGCCGCTTTCAGTTCAGAGGTATATCACGACGTGTTTTGCGACTTTGATTATTTATACAGGGTGATTTTTTAGACGAAGTACACAATTCGACGTAATGTTAATTGAACATTCCATAATTCAAAAAAAAAATATTAATATTTTATTCTGCAAAGAAATATCCGGAAAAGTATCAATTCAAACATTGTTTGTTTATCCCGTTAAGAGTGGTCACTCTATTGATAAGCGGTTTAGTAATTATGCGTTCAGTGAAAAGTTTTAGTGCTCGTCGATAGGGTATTGTATTGAGACGGTAAGGCAGGAATTTCTTAAGGTGTCCATAATGTTTGAGAACATTAAAAATTTTTTGGAAAAAAAAAAATAAGGTCACAAGTACGTACCAGATTCTGATTTAGAATCAATATCTGCATATGCTCTGTTAATATGTCGGTCGTCTATAAAATCACCCTGTATTTCATCAACCGGTTTAATATCTCTGTATTTATAATTCTCACAGGTGTTTAAGGAACACCGTAGTTTTCGCCATTGCACACAACGAAAAATGAACGAACAGAATACTTATAATAAATGACGGAATGACGCAATCACAGTTTACCTTACAAATGTTATTTTCAATTAAATATGATATTTCAAAAACTCCCTTCTATCATACATTATAAATAATTCACACTAAAAACAGTGACCATGAACGCTTTAAAGGGTTTTTTTATGCGAAAAGTTGTCAAACGAGCAGACGGTTCACCTGATGTTAAGTGAATACCGCCGCCCGTAGACATCTGCTACTCTGTGTACCAAATTTCATTTAAATCGGTTCTGTAGTTTTGGCGTGAAAGCGAGACAAACAGACAACATAAATAAGAAAATATGATAATAACAAGACAGCCAATTTACAGCTT
This sequence comes from Iphiclides podalirius, assembly GCA_933534255.1. Lineage (NCBI taxonomy): Eukaryota > Metazoa > Arthropoda > Insecta > Lepidoptera > Papilionidae > Iphiclides > Iphiclides podalirius. The sequence continues at coordinate 869,328 of OW152839.1, read as the reverse complement.
TCCACTGATGGAATTGTAAAATTATTAAAAATGTTCATACGCATTTTAATTGTGACTACGGCGCAGTTGCCAAGGTCGGTCACCACGTAAGGAAAATCTTTTTGATGAACCAATTTTTTTGAACCACAGATGATTGATCCGGATTTAGGTTTTTGTCCATGTGATATTTATATTTTTTTTTTATGTGAGAAAGTGGCAAACGAGCTGGCGGCTCACCTGATGTTATGTGATAACAGCCGCGATATTTGCAACACCCATTTAGATTTTAACATTTTTCGGTGTGGCAATCAGCCGTTTCAGCTTAGTGGCTAAAGCGTCAGCGCGCGAATACCGAAGACGTGGATACGGTACCCACAGCGGCGAAAAAGTTTTCGTCCTTTTTTCTACAAATTTTAATACATTCTTCGTGTTGCAAATCTACCAGTCGCAGGCATCGAGAGGAATCGCCCGAAGAAGACGTCTCCACGCAGAGCCGGCGGCGGCACGAGGCGCAGAACGCCTTCATGAACGAGCTGCTCGACCAATGGGAGTTGATATGTGAGCTCTCTTTCTTTCTGCTCTTCTCTCCTTTCCCCGTGGACTCTCGAGATGGTATTTTCCATCAGTGAGCAAGATAATGTACAGTTAGTTAAAATCAAATAAAAACCGGCCACGCAGAATTCCGTACTATTATGACCGAGCTATACTCCGAGCCCCGCTTAATATTTTTTTTTTTTTAGTATCTGTTGTTATAGCTGCCACAGAAATACATCATCTGTGAACGGACAGACAGACAGATAGCGAAGTCTTAGTAATGGGGTCCCGTTTTACCCTTTGCGTACGGAACCGTAAAAGGGCTTGCTGTTTGATTTAAAATAAATGAAATGTGCACGCGTATTTGTCAGTCGGCCCGCCGCCGAAGCACCACGCGAAGAGCCAATGGCTGCTGTTGGACGAGGCGGCGCTGCTCGCGGCCGCGCAGCCGGCGGGCGGCGAGGGCGGAGCGGGGCGGGGGCGGGGGCGGGGGCGGGGGCGGGGGGGGGGCGGGGGCGGGGGCGGGGGCGGGGGCGGGGGCGGGGGCGGGAGCGGGGGCGGGAGCGGGCGCCGCTTGCACGCGCCGCTCCGCTCTGTTGACGGCGGCGCTCAAGTTCGCGGCGGACTGCGCGCACGGCGCCCTGCTGCAGCGCTGCTCGCGTCTGAGCGAGGTGGGCCACGAAACGCGAGGCGTCTCGGTGCGAAACGATCGGGCTGCGAAACGCGGGGCGATTGATCGCGCGCGAGGCGGGCCACGAAACGCGAGGCGTGCCATGTTAAACACGGGGCGATTAATAGCGCACCGAAACTCGAGATGCTTTAGAGGTTTGGTTTTAGAGGGATTGGTTACCGTGAGGAATGGGGCCACGAAACCCGAGTGATGTAATTCAATAGATGTACGGTCTGCATGTGCGTATCGTAAATAAATGTAGGGGGTTACATTACGATACTAATGAACTGTGCAATGACACAAGTAGTGGGTCTTGCAATCCGAGATGGCTTCAGCGGGGGTAGGGCCACGCATCGGTCTGCTGTCGCACGAACGGGCAGGTCTGATCGGTAAGTACCGGAACCTCACAGAAGAGCCTCGTTAAGTGGAAGTGTTATTTCAGCATTTCGTCTGGTTAATGAGGTAGTCGGGGCCCGCTCCTTTATAAGATGGCGACGCATTTGCTACCCTATGGGTGTTACAAATGTCTGTTACAAATGAATGTTTAGTTCCAAATGCTTTACAACGCGAATGCTAAACATGAATATAACGCCGTTGAATTTTCGGCGTCTCCGTCACGCAGTTGTCAAGATTAGCTTCCGTGCCGGAGGTCGTAGGTTCGATTCCCACACGGCACAACAATTTGAGTGACCCGCAGATACTTGAAATCCGCCCGTGAAATTTATGTATACAAAAAGATGTTATCCTACAGTAAACGGGCGAAGTTTTCGAGGGGGGAAAATACAATATATTCTATGTCGTAGTGATCCTTGGGACTCAGTACCCGACCCCTTCCACGCAGAACAGAAATACGCGAATGTGGTCCCAGGTGCACGTGAGGCTGCTGCAGCAGTTCATCCTGGCGTCCTTCGACCTGGCGCGCGAGCTGCAGGTGGTGCCCAAGAAGATACAGTACGTCGCTACGCAGGAGCGCCAGCTCTACGAGGTACGATGCTACGGCGTAGCACAGATTGGAATATAGTCCAGGTCTTATCGAATCTGATGACCGACATGCTAAAAAGTTTTCATCATCATCATCATTTCAGCCTGTTTGAGTCCACTGCTGAACATAGGCCTCCCCTGAGCCACCTGCATCAATGTACTTCCCGCACATTTGCACAGGTCGTCACTCCATCTAGTGGCGGGTCGACCTACACTGCGATGGCCAGTTCGAGGCTGCCACTCGAGAACCTTTCTTCCCCAACGGTTATCGTTTCTACGACCTATATGGCCGGCCCATCACCGCAGCTTGCTTATCTTCTAAGATGTGTCGGTTACCTTGGTTCTACTGCTGATGTTTTCGTCGCGACCTCTACCACGCAGAGAAATACCGAGCACAGCCCGCTCCATGGCTCGCTGAGTGACTTTGAGCTACCTCATACGGCCAGCAGTGAAGGACTACGGCTCGGTTCCAGGAGGAGTTTTAAGTGTTCTTTGTTGGCTCATCATCCCTCTTGTGTTTAAGAACGTTGATTAAGCAAACTCAATGATGACTCAGGAATGCAGTTCCTAAGCTATTGGCTTCTTCTCGACAGCTCTTACGAGTTAGTAGACTTTTTATTTATTTTTTTAAGTCATTAACAACATTAGGAAAACATTATCCTGTGTTGTAAGGACGTTTCACAAACATAAATACGAACACGCAGACAAACACCCAGATGCGACATAACCATCTGCGGGTCACACAAATAGTAGTCCCGTGCGGGAATCGAAGTCACGACCCCCGATCACGAAGGGAATACCTTGGCAACTGCGCCACGGTTTAGTTATTAAATTGCTGCTGGAGTTATTTTTTTTATTTATTATTTTTTTGTTGATTTGGATTGTTCTGTGCTTATTTAACGATACAAATTATAGTCGTATTAAGTATGTGTCACATAATTCATTTATTAATTACTATCCATATATTAATTATTATAGGGAATATTTTTTTAACCAAGAAAACCTTTAAGTTGGTAGTGTTGGAGACGTGGGTGTTATTGAAGTAGTAAAGCGTCCCTTGGTCTTCCTCCCAGGCCATCAATGAGAAGTTCTCCGAGGGCGAGAAGAAGCACGAGCTGTTGCAGATGATGCAGGAGGTGCTGAAGGAGATGCGAGAGGAGGTGGCAGCTATGGACTGGAGCGTGGACGGTATGCGCCGCTTGGTTATCGCGAGTGACGCTGCTGGCCTGCAAGGGTCAAGCGTTGCAAGCGTTGCAACCAGCAACGTTCTAGCTACCGCACTCGGTGGTTGATATGATGTTCAAGGAAACGAAGAAACCAGATATGTTAAAAATCTCTCTCTCTCTCTCTCTCTCTCTCTCTCTCTCTCTCTTTTCTATTTTTTTCTCTATCTCTTTCCCTATCTGTTTATCTGTAATTTTTTCTCTGCCTTTTTCTCTCGGTCGTTTCGTGCTAAATCTCTTTAACGCAAATCCGACTTCAAATATATCACTGTTCTACGAAACATATATATTTTTATATTTATATTTTATTTTATCTCCGAAATCCAAGGTCCACCAATAACTGACCACAAAGGTGCTTGAATCCAATACGAAACTTATCAGATCGGTCCATAAATGACCGTGTTCTTGGCTAACAAATTACATTTTGCCACGGAGCTAAACGGACAAACGTGATAACTTGCAATTCATTACCGGCTGCCGATGCGATGGCGTACCGAGAATCGGGATCGAACCCGAAACTACACGATCGAACTCTAGACGGAAATGAAGACGACCTATTTTTCCCGAAATCTTTGACTATCTTATTGACGTATAGAACACTATAAATACATAAATAAATGTCTTCATCCGATGTTCATAAGTGATTCATGTACACCTCCCTCTGCTCTCTTCTTTATGTCTCATTAGCAAATATTCTTTTCACAATGGTTGTCTGGAAGAAATCGCTTTCCGAGCGATAAGACCGCCTATTGTACTTCCTTTTATATTCATTTGTAGATTGCTTTTTATATATTTTTATTTTTGGTGTACAATAAAGTATAAATAAATAAATAAATAAATAAGACGGGACACCGTTCCAGATCTGCCGTGCCACCAGGACAAGCGGCTCGTGGTGTCCAACTCCGTCTTCTACTCGTCGAGGAGCAGCCCCAGCGAGTCAGTGCGGCTCGGGCTCTCCGGAGGGGCGGAGCACCCCGCCGGGGCGGAGCCCCCTTGCGACGCGGAGGAGGCGGCCGCCTACGACAGCTTCAGCTTCGAGGACTACGAGATCATCAACTCGAACGACGAGAGCCTCAGTATCAGCTCTTGCCTCCAGGTCAGTATCCGGTATGGATTTCAACTTGCTACGTCCACCCGTTCCTGAGATGGTCGGTGGTGATTATTAACCAGTTTCTTTATGGCCGTATATTGGGTAGGTACGGAACCTTTGCCGTAAAAGTTCGACTCGCACTTGTTTTATCGTGTTGAATGAGTATCACGTCATGGATACAGCACTAAAGGTCGGAATTTGGTTGGAAAATATGGTTCATATTGCAAAATGATCTTAACATAATATTGTATATCAACCATATAGCTGTGGCAATCAGCCGTTTAGCTTAGTGGCTAGAGCGTCAGGGAGCGAATCCCGAAGATGTTCGTCTTCTTGTTTCGTGAATCGTTCCTTTTTTCTACAAAATTTTAATGTTTAATCTTAAGTGCAGAAATTAGAACTGAGATTAACGCAAATTAAGCAAAATTTAAATTATTACGATCTTAATATAGTATCGCTATAATATCTACTCTTATCTTGATATACTCGTAATATCCAATATAATTTTTACGTAAAATCTACTATAATTATTTATCATAATATTCTTACTAATATTATAAGCGCGAAAGTTTGTGTGTATGGATGTTTGTTATTCTTTCACGCAAATACTACTGAATGGATTCTAATGAAACTTTACAATAATATAGCTTAGACATCAGAATGAGATATATAATTTAGGCTATAATTTATATACATATTGTATGTATATCTGTCATTCTGTCTGAATGTTACGCCTCAGCCTATTCTACGCAGATGTAGTCGCGGGCAGCAGCCAGTATTAAATATAGCCTTATCATAATGTCTAATACAAACATAATCTCATCCACAGTCGAGAGGGGACGACGCCGCTTCCCTGATATCGCAAATCGACACGATCCACGTCGAGAACGAGTCGGAGGTGTTCTCGCTGTCCGGCAGCGGCCGCGGCTGGCCTGCCACCGCCACTGCCACCACCACCACCACCACCACCAACTACAACACCTACAACACCACCAGCACGAACAGCACCAATACCACGTGCACCAACAACGCCAAGATGTCCATAAAGCAGGCGTCTCTCGACGTGCAGCAGACCGGTACGCTGTGATCAATGTAGTAATATTCACTTTCATTTCTCCCGCTATGTCTGTCTCTTTTCTTATTTTATCGTCCCTTTCTTTCTATTCATTTTTGTTTGTTTTATTTTTGGTGTGCAATAAAGTATATTCATTCATTCATTCCTAAAGTTAATAAAAAAATAGTGTAAAATTTTATAGTGCTGCTCTATAAAGATTTTTGACTAAACGATGAAACATTAACATTTGTTGTAAACTCCTTTCAATCATCGTTGTAAAACGATATTTGAATTTGTTTGTCTGCTGTAAAGGACATAACAATAGGTGCCAAGCATTGCTGGAAACGCGAAAAGAATTTTCGTCCTTTTTTTCTACACATTTTAACCTTTTTTATTGCTCTATTTCACAGTTCTGGCAAAACTGAGTCGCAAGATCAGCCTAAAGCTTGTCAACTTCGTCGACTGTCTGAAGGACACGTACTTTGGGACGTTGCAAAGGTATTGAATCGTTCTTATTATATCTTAAAATATTAACTCTTATACTCCTTGACGACCCTATTGGCATATTATTGGCATAGTGTTGCCGCCACGAGTGGCATAGGGCGAGTGTAAGCCGCGGCTTTAACTGTGAGCCGTATGTCGCAGAGCTTAAGGTCGAGAGTGCGCCGCTAGTTGCCTGTGATCGGAGGAGTCCGCTGTGGTTTCAATTGTGAGCTGTATGTGGCGGCGTTTAAGGTTGAGAGTCGGTCGCAGGCGCGGTGCCGCCACGCCTCTGAGCAAACGTGAGCCGTATGGCGCAGGGCTCAAGGTCGATATTGCCGTGGCAGGTGCCTGTGGGCGCTGGAGGCGTCGTGCCGCCGCGAGCTGGGCGGGCGGCCGGCCAGCGAGGCCACTTGGCGCCTGGCCGCCGTGGCCCGCCAGGTGGACCTGCAGCCCTGCGCCTCCTACTCGCTGCTGCGCAGCCTGCTCGACTCGCTGCGCCGGCTGCTCTGCAGGTATGGCCCGCGACCCTCAACGAACCCATTAGACAATCGTAAAACAATATAAACGTTAAAGATCCATAGTTAAAAGGAAATAAGGGTTCCGTATCATCAACTATAAAAGCGGCAAAAAATCGTTTCGGTTGTATGGGAGCCCCGTAGTAATATATCACCTGTGAAAATTCCGTGTCTAACTGTCACGGTTCTTGAGATACAGCCTGGTGATAAACGGACAGATGAACAGAGTCTTAGTAATTATAAACTTTTAAGGTCCCGTTTTACCCATTGGGTACAAAACCCTAAAAAAACTTCGTTTGTGTCTCGAAAATCGACATAGAAAAGGAACTACATAACGTAGATGACAGTGAAACGTATTCCTTCACGACGCTGTGGCGACATAAATGACGCGACAAGACCGTTGCGGCGACGTAGACAGCAGTGAAACGCATTAAGTCCTGGTGCTACGGCGACATAATTGACGCGACAAGGCTATCGCGGACAGGCTCGGCGGGGCGGGCGGCGTGGAGGAGGCGTGCTGCGTGCTCAGCCCCGTGTGGCGCCGCCAGGTGGCGCTGCACACGGTGAACTCGCTCAGCACGCACCGCCTCGCCAGGATCATCTCCGGACAGGTACCCTGTGCACCAGTGTACACCACGTACACGAGTGTACACTAGTGTGCACCAGCGTACATGTACACAATTGAAGTGTTCTTTTGTGTGTGTTGGCGGTTGGATTTTGAGGGATAACCGCCGCCCATCGACATTTGCAACAACCGTAGGGTTGACAGATGCGTTGCCGCCATCTAATAAAGTGGGCCCAAGTCACCTCACTCACCAGAAACGCGGAAACATAACACTTCCGCCTCACGCCGATTTTCCGTGATGTCGTGGTACTTCCCAGGACGGATCTGCCCATTCGCTAAACAACTAAGAGTGTTTCATGGCCCTGCTATAGTAAAAAGTTCGTGGGTTCGATTCCTACAAAGAACAAGTGTTTGTGTGACCGACAGATAATCGTTCCGCATCTGTGTGTTTGTCCATTAATATGTTGTAAAATAAATAGTAAGTGTAATAAAAATACTTTTGTTCATAATAAGTAATCGCCTAAATACAAAAAGTTATTCACAATACTTTTCACAGATACTCGAGAGGCTGAGCGTTGCACACGAGAAGTACCAATCCGCTTTGGCCTCCTTAGAAGCGGCTCTCGCCAACCGTCTTCATCACACAGAAGACGTTAAACTGGCCATCAGGAAGAAGCAAGTGTTTTGTTGTTACATTAATTATAGATTAAAATACAAAAGAAAATTTCGACGATATGCGATGTCCGTTAATCCGCAAAGAGTAATGGAGGACTATGTCCCAATGCCGTCTGTACAGAGCAGCCTTTGACCAGCAGTGGGACATGTATAGGCTGTTACTTTATCCGTAGTAAAATTTTTACCTTTTATTTATCGTTAACATACTACTCAACATCACCAACGTCGAAGGAGACGCACTACTCGTAATTGTGTATTTGTAGATCAATCTATCGAAGATGGACCCCGGTTACCTCACTTAACAAACGAAACCTGGAAGTGTAATACTTCCGTTTCGTGCAGTTTGCAGCGGCAAACTAAGTCTTCTGAAGTCTCACGGGATTCTGTCTACATTTTAAAAACACAAAAATCATATGTTTGTCACGAAAACAAGTCCCGCGTGCGAATCGAACCTGCGGCCAACTGCGCCGCAGCCAACAGATTAACAACTGTGCACACGGAGCCCTAAAATCAATCAAATATAGCTATTCCTATGACTGTTATGTGATCTCTTATGGGTTCCCTTGCAGATACGCGCCCGCTTTCGCCCGCCTCTGCCTCGAGAGTACCTCGATGTGCGACCTTCTCATGTACGGAATGCCGGAATGCCGGAGCTGGGTCGCGAGATCGAGGTGAGCCTGAGCTGAGCTCGTCGGATCGATTGGTTGAGCTTGTCGGATCGATTGGTTGAGCTTGTCGGATCGATTGGTTGAGCTTGTCGGATCGATTGGTTGAGCTGGTCGGATCGATTGGTTGAGCTTGTCGGATCGATTGGTTGAGCTTGTCGGATCGATTGGTTGAGCTTGTCGGATCAATAAGTTGAACTTGTCGGATCGATTGGTTGAGCTGGTCGGATCGATTGGTTGAGCTTGTCGGATCGATTGGTTGAGCTTGTCGGATCGATTGGTTGAGCTTGTCGGATCGATTGGTTGAGCTTGTCGGATCAATAAGTTGAACTTGTCGCGCGATTCGCATCCGATCTCGTCATGGATTGACCGAGGCGGAGTAGTGCTTTGGGTGGCGAGGCTCAGTGAAGGCCTGGCTTAAAGTAGGCCTTAGTACGCTTAAAGTAAATGGCCATAGGATCTGAGATCGTGGATCACAAGTTGGTTTAATGTTCCGATACCGAGCTTAATAATGCGTCGTGCCGACTAATATTTATACAAATTCAAATTCGAATATCTTTATTCAATATCGAAGCATTACACTTTCTTCTAGATTGTTAAAACGCTACCGCCCAGTTCGAAAAAGAAAAGCCTGAGAAGAACCGTCGAAAACTAAGCGGGAATGAGTACACTTCAAAGAATGATAAACCTTGTGTAATATCCTCGCTGCTTTGTGGGAGCACGAGACCAATTCTAGTTGATGCCTCTTAGGATCCACTTAAATGGCCAACCTGGACCCCAAACGCACGGTTCATGAATCATCATATCATACCATCTTTTACGATTCTCATACGTACCTTAGGACTTTGAAGCCAGGGGTATGACGTTAGGGATGACAAGACCAAGATGTAGCAGGTCAGAAATTGGAGTCGGTCATATTTAAGACGCGGAGGCGTGAAAGCTAACGGAGTAGATATCAGGGGTAGGAGGTCAAGGATGACGGGGTCAAGGCTTAGGGTGAGGTCAGGGGGTGATGAGGCTGGAGGAAGGGGGACAGGGTAGACAAGGCCAGGCCGTGTGAGGTCAGTCCGTTCCGTGCTCAGGGCGCGGCCAGTACGGCGTGGTGTATGCGGTGCGGGGCCGCTGGGCGGGGCACGGCCCGGCCGCCGTCAAGTCGGTGCTGCCGGCGGACGAGCGCCACTACCAGGACCTCGCCATGGAGTTCTTCTACACCAGGTGGGGCTCTGGGGTGAAGGGGACGAGCAATCGGCTGGCCTGGTGGTACGCGACCGCCCTGGTCACTTATGTGGGAAGGTGGCAGAAGCTGCCGTTCGTGGACCTGTTATCTCGCCCGCCGGACGAAACGCAGTAGTGCAACATTTTTATTTGACGCCGGTCTTCTGTGAGGTCTGGTAGAAGTTTACGCTGTCCACGTCCTAGCTGAAAAGTGACAAATGAGATGTAATCACTTTTGCGTTTTGGCCAGTAAACATGTGGGCGTTGGCTATTCCTTTTAATAATATCAAGATCTTGTTAAAAAGCTAGCTATAGTTTATATATATACAGCGTGTCGTTACCATCGCGACAATAAGTGAACACACGTCTAACGCTACTTGCCAATAATCATAAAAAAAATTTTAACGTTAAACAAAATCCATAATTAATAAAAATATTTTTCAAACAAAGTAATTAAGTAAAAAAGAAACAAAATTTGTAACATCCTATACAACTCGCGCCACAGCGTCGCATCATAAGCCTCTCCTTCTAACAGTATGTTTTGTCTCTTTTAAATTCATTCAACCCATATGAATGGGCTTTGTGACCTTAACAAATGAACTTTATGTTACAGTTTTATACGTAAGGGTGTTCTTTAATTGTTTGTTTTGGAAAATTTAATAACTCGGGTAAATATTCATGTTTGAAGAATATAAATGTTTAATACAATTTTAAAAAGTTATCCTCTATATGTGTGTTCATTTATTGTCGCGTAACGACACGCTGTATACACACTGTCCTTTTCAATAGCTGTGTTGTGAACTGTATTCTCATACGGCCTGTATGTAATAATGTCTGTACAGAAGAGGCCTTTGCCCATCGGTGAGATACATAGGCCACAACTTTACCACCCAGTGAGTGCCTCAAAAAGAGGCTAGCGTCCTAACAAGGCTAGCCGAACAGTGGCGAGCCAGCGGCCACTGAGCGGGCTCGCCGGTGGCGGCGCTGTGGTCAGTGGTGGTGACGGTCGGCAGGAGCATCCCGCCGCACCCGCGCATCGTGCGCCTGCTGGGCTCGCTGGTGCAGCGGGGCGGGGGCGGCGGGGGCGGTGGGGGCGGTGGGGGGGCGGCGGGGGCGGGGCGCCGTGCGTGCTGCTCGTGTCGGCGCGGCTCTCGCGCGACCTGCACGCGGCGGTGCGCGCCGGCCTCAGCTTCGAGTCCCGCATGCGCATCGCAATAGACATCGTGGACGGTGAGCTGTTTCGTTTAATTTACTTTTTGTTAAGAAACTTTTGCACAATAACGAACAATGGCGGACTTAAACATTGAAAAACTATGAGAACAGTGCAAATTATCTTGCCAGTAGTGGGGATCGATCCCACGCCCTCCGGTAAGAGACTGCTTTATTGTCCACTACACTGTGTGAGTTGTTTATAATATGAAAATAATAAAAATAGTCCCTGGATTCCAGTGATACACTAGAGCAGTGATTCTCAACCTTTTTTTATGTTGCGGCACATATTAAACGATTTCAAAATTTAGCGGCACACAAAGAAAAATATAAAAATTATTTACTTACTACAACACACTGCATAAATAGTTTATGATAAAAATTTTAAATATACGAAATAAACTAATATATATTACAATAATAACTAAACGTTTATTAAGGGATTAATTACAAGCTAATAATAAAAATATTTTAATGCGAAATTTGAGCTTGATGTTTTTTGATAATTTCATTTATATTTGGTCGTAAAAATGACAATGCTACTCTCATATCGTCTTCTACATTTAACAATCTTGATCTTTTTTTAGTTTTAATGTTGGCTAATTTTGCAAAATTTGGCGGCACACTTTTGAAATTTGGCGGCACACAAAAGTGCCGCGGCACAGTGGTTGAGAATCACTGCACTAGAGAATAACTCAAAATAGCATATAAAATGTATACCGATTGATTCGAAGTCGTAGTAGAGTAGCCGTTCGAGGTCATGTCATGAAGGAAGGGCGACGCCCCCGGCAGGCATCCGCTACCTGCACTCGCTGGGGCTGGTGCACCGCGACGTGAAGATGAAGAACGTGCTGCTGGACGCGGCGGGGCGCGCGGCGCTCTCCGACCTGGGCTTCTGCGCGGCCGAGGCGCTCATGTCGGGCTCCGTGGTGGGCACGCCCGTGCACATGGCGCCCGAGCTGCTCGCCGGCGACTACGACGCCGCCGTCGACGTCTACGCCTTCGGCATACTCTTCTGGTCGGTGTTGCGTCGTAGCGCTACGGCATACGTCTACGTCCTATTCTACGCAGTAGCGGGGCGTCTACGTGCTATACCTCGTTCGTGCGCGACGTAGCAATGCTACGGCGGAGGTCTACGACGTTAGGGGCGGGTCGTAGCACTGTTATGACAAAGGTCTACGTCCTATGCCACGTCGGTGTGAGGGCGTAGCGCTGTTTCGGCAAAGATCTACGTCCTCTTTGTACGTCACTAAGACCGAGCCAGTTCTCGTAAAGCCTTTGCGTTTTCATGCTTTATGTTTTAGGTTATACTAAATCAAATTAAATTTCTCCAGGTACGTGTGCGCTGGCAACATCAAGTTGCCGGCCGCTTTCGAGGCCTTCCAGAACAAGGAGCAGTTGTGGAGTAAAGTGAAACGCGGTACGCCTTTCTAACTAAATATAGAAATATTTGTACTCATATGTGGCACTCCCACAATCAGTCATTTCCATATCCCCACGGCGAATGCACGTCCGAATTCATAAAATTTACATAAATTTACCACATTCTATGTATTAGCTGTGTATTTAGCGTTGTTAAACTGTTCTTTCGATTAAATATACATGTCTGAGTGAACTATCGAAGTTAGATTTACCATCCCGGTAGGGCTGGTAAATCTAACTTCGATATATATCTTCTATAGATAATAGATCTTCTAGCAGTGGTCGCTGGGACTTATCCAACCCCCGCCACACAAATCATAATCACGACCCTGGGGGTGTTCTAGGGCTGCGGCCGGAGCGGCTGCCCCACTTCTCCGAGGAGTGCTGGCAGCTGATGCAGGCCTGCTGGGCGGCGGAGCCCGCGCAGAGGGCGCTGCTGGGCGACGTGCGCCAGCGGCTGGAGCGGGTGCTGCAGCAGGCGACGGCCGCGCGCCACTCCGACCCTTGCGCCCAAGAGAATACGGCCGAAGATGGCCTGCAGTGAGCTCCGAGTGTTGCGTAGTAGCTTCTTGAAGGTATTGTTTCTGGGCAGGCATATTTGAACCTTGCGGCCACGGTAATACGGCCGAAGATGGCTTGCAGGCGGTTCGGAGTCTACCATCTTAAATGCGTGCTATTTGGGACTGACTGTCTGCGAGCATATTTAAACCTTATAGCCATTGGAATACTGCCGAAGATGGCTCGCAGTGAGCTCGGAGATTAGAGCCATCCCTTCTTGAATGTTAGCTACGATGGACTGGCCCTCTGTGGGCGGGTACATTTGATTCTTGCACCTACTGGGATGCGGTGGAAGATGATCTGGAAACTCCAATAGTGGAGCAATGGTTTTTAGGAATGTTTGCTGTGAGGAACTGATTCTCTGTGGCCCACAGTGGCTGGTAAGGTCCACAGTTGTGCTTTAAACGCTCTGTTAACTAGAATAGAGGGCGCGCGAATGTTACGTAAGCAGACTTTATATTCTAAGACAGTAATTTATATTCAAACATTTACACATCAGTGTTTTTAATTCGCTGACGTGACACGCAGCGACGTTTGCGGAATCCTTATCGAACGTAACCAATTGCTGCCTTATCTTTACTTAGACCAATTCATATTTTAGTTAACAAATAAGTTTGTGTATTTAATACAACAGATACGAAAACGATAACAAAGCAATACGGGGACAAGAAAGACGGATGCAACTCGAGATTTGACAAACACTTGCCCGTCCTATTTTTCTTATTGCTTTAATGAAGCCACGATTAAATTGATCAACTAAAGCAATACTTGTAGGGAAAAATTTATAGACGGATTGTCCGCGCTCAGAATCTCTAACCACTATCCTTTTTATACCAATCGAACGAAACGTGCGAATGTTTGCTGTCACTGTGTTTGAGTATAGGCTATATTGGGTACTTATATCATTGGGAGTGATATTATTTATATACTTAAGATCGGAAATGGATGAAATGTTATGTTTACCTCCACTCCCGTTACAAAAAAATTACAATCTATCCTCTACCTTGTTTACGTAATGTTTGGGCGACCCAATACTAGAGTTCGGCCCACTGCTGGGCATTGGAGTGCTGTGATTTTCTTAACGAAGTGTTTACTAATTTACGCGGGATTGTGATCGTTTCGAAGCCCACAGCTTATAAATGTTTACATTATAAATGTTTCCCATGTGATATTATTATGTCTTCGGACTTTGTTGTTCTGTGAGACTTTAATGGGGCACTAGTTGTTGGTGACGACTCACAGTTGTTAATAATCCAAGAAAGTTGGAAGCGAGAAGAGTTGAGTTAAATGCTAACTAACAACATTTACTGTAAATATTTAAATACGGTTTAAAAAGTACTAGACTGTCGGACAAGTTTGATCAGTAGATATTTTTGTTATGAATTATAAATATAATGAAATAGCATGCGCATGTAACAGTTTTATAGACTTCAATGTTGTGAAAATGGAAAGAAAATCGATATGACTTATTACCGTGCCAATTGCCTTAAGAGTTGATTGAAAATGAATTATATGTAGTAATCTATAAGAGCTATATTCGTTTAATTATACAAAACGAGTTGAATGTTATAAAATAACGCACACAAGTAAACATTGAGTTGCGTTTGTGTGCTTTATTCAATAAGAATTTCATGCCGTAACGATAACTTAACTAACTCATCGCAAATGCAAACCCACTACCTATAAGATATGGATCAAAGTTGGATGACACCTCACAAAATATGTACCTTTGTTTTGGATAAGTTTTATTTTATGCTACGAGATTTTTTATTATTATGTATAAATTCTAATGTAATAGTTATATGCGGCGATTGTAAATCACCGTTAGGTAAAAACTAAATAAAAGTATTTTTTATTCATTTCCTTTTATTTATTTTCCCCTAGACAACAATTATCTACTAAAATCTTTTTTTTCTGTCTGTCTGTCTATCACCGGCCGGTATATCGTTAACCGTCATAGTTAGACAGTTGAAATTTTCACAGATTTCTGTTGCCGCTACAACAACAAATACTAAAAAACAGAATAAGAAATATTTCAGTGGGGCTCCCATTCAACAGAAATGATTTGTTTGCCGTTTTTATAGATTGTGGTACGGAATACTTCGTACGCAACTCCGATTCGCACTTGGCCGGTTTTATATGTGAGAAGGTTGCAACGATTTTAAGTGATTACGGCCACCCATGGACATCTACTATACCTGAGGCGTTGCAGATCCATCACCAAGCTTTGAAAAAGTGGGCCCGGATTACCTGACTCACCATTCACCTGCCCGTGTCGATTTTTCATATGAAAAGGTGGCTAGCGAGCTGACGGTTCACCTGATGTTAAGTGATAACATCCGCCCACGGACATTTGCAACACCCGTGGGGTTGCAGACACGCTGCCACCTTCTGATAAAGTGGGCTCAGGTTACCTCACTCACCAGACGAAACGCTGAAGTATGACAGTTCCACCTCAGGTCTCTCTTCACTGACAGGTCCGTCGTGCGTGAAGGAAGGTGTTTGATTATGTGAATCATGCTATTAGCGGCATTGGGTAGGTTTCTTACAATCGGACTGCCTGACCTCAAACCTCTAAGAACTAATTGCCCGATCCGGAATTGGGGCTCCCACAAATATCTGTCTCGGCAACTGCGTCAGGGAAAGCTAAATATCATTATCATATCCTCCTCCCCTTATCCCACCTTGGTGGGGTCCGCACATGTAAATTATGTTGCAAGCGGTTTTGGCAATGATTTTTACTTCCGGCCTGCCTTACGTCAACCCTCGGGAAACAAACACACAGATCCGGGACAATTATTTGCGGGTCACACAAACACTTGTCCCGTGTGGGAATCGAACCCACGACCTCGAAGCCAACGGCTTAGCAACGGCGCTCTCGATCATATTAAAAATTAAACAAAACACAAACCAAGTTTCAAAAGTCTTAAGAGCCTTAACATTAATGATTTAAAATAAGTAATTTCAAATCAAATAAAGCCATTACGCTCACTTTGAACATTACGAAACCTTTGTTTTATCATTTTATAACAATGCCGGCTTCGACCCTCAGAGGGGCGTTATTAGAAGGGCGTGATAATATAAAAGAGAATGGAGCAACCTTCAAAGGCGAAAGATCAACACATTTAGTCCGCTAAAATTAGGCGAATCTTGTTCAAATATCCCTTAACACGTTTTCGCTTGGAATAGCGGCTGGTCAAAGACTAAGATTAGAACAGACAGCTCAAGTACATACAAAGTAAAATCATGTTCTGCGTATTTCATTTATTTTATTTCCTTTACCTTTATATTCTATGTCAATTTATATTAGTATTGTATAGCATATATCTACTCAATTTTCTTACGTATGTATTTCTTTGTCATTGCATTAATAAAACAACTGAAATAATTGGGACCGATTGGTTCAGTTAAAATTATACTGATCTAAAGAAAACCCACATTACAGTTGTAATTATACAAAAAAAAAAACATAAATGAAAGTGGCGAATACAACTGGTAATAATAATAAGTTAAAAAAGGATTTTGATCTATACTTCCCTCGTGATTCCGTAAGATAAAAATTGCCGTTAAACGAATGGACGATGTGTTTGTTGTTTTCGTGGTAATACAAAAATCACTCATCTACTTCCACAGATATTTGTTTCCCAAAGCTTTCCACCGTTAAACTATCGTATCTTTCGCATTAAAATTCGCGATGGTAAATATTTTGCAGATTTCCACAGCTTATTTAAATTCTATATTTCGTTTATCCGCTAGTCCGTTTTTCTTTTGTTACGCCTCCAATTTACCAAGTTGTTGGTTTAGGCTGCGCAGCCTCGATTGATACAGGTATGACGGCGGGCTGGAAAATATTAGGGATAAGAAATCCTATTTTTAGGACTAAATAGGATTTGAAAATAAACGTAAACAATAAAGACAGATATACTTAACCGGTTAGGGGCAACTGTAAAAGGGTTGGATTGAAATAGATAGTGCAGTGATAGCTCAGTGTGCGGGATATAATTCTATTAATTCAATTAATTATGGAGCAAGCACCAATGAAATTGTTAACTTAAGAGCTGAATAATGAAAAAAAAAAATTAGAAAAACGATCAGTGAAGAAAACTTCCTGCATATTTTCGTAACAAGAACAAAAAAATTCCGAAGATATATGAAGTCTGCCTATCCGTAGTGTAGTCGCGTGGTGGACTACTCTAATACCCTCTGTACAGAATAGACTTTGCCCAGCGGTGAAACTTGTATAGGCTGTTATTTTGCTCCACTTTTTTGACTCCCTGACGAGATGACCGCGACAATGATCACGAAGAATTGGTAACACGGGGTATACAATGAACATTAATACGCTTGAAATGTGTAGAAAATTTGTCAAAATTTTCTCGTCGTCGCTAGGATTCCTACAAAATTTTAATGTTCAATAAAAAGGAAAAAGAAAATAAAATTTAATGCCCGTAATATCCCATCGATACCTCAAGCGAGACGTCAATGTCAAATTGCGGGGAACCGTGACGTTTGCTGCCTTGAATAATTTACGTCGACGGGCGTCTGCAGAATACTAGATGGGGGTGTACACTACTCAGGGTAGCAGGAAGTTTTAATTTCAATTATTCGACGGGACTTATTTCTTTTGAGAGTCGATAAAACGTGTTTTATTAAAGGTGGAATGTAACAAGTCCATTTTTATTAAAGGAAAACAAAAACGATTTCAAAAATCTCGCTCTGTATTCATTTTATAAGTGATTTTCAGAAGTTCCCTAAATATCTCCGGAGCCCAAGATCCAATACCAATGAAATTAATAGGACCACATGGGAAGAACCAGCTTACAAAAAAATAAAAAATCATAAAAATCGGTTGCCTCGGTCGAAAGATATGAGCTAATAAACATAAAAAAATACAGTCGAATTGGACCTACTCCTCTTTTGAAGTGACTGAAAAGAGATATCGAATCAACGATACAATGGCAATTTTCATTGGGTGCTCTCACATAAGAACTTCAGAATTGGTTCAAGCATATTTTATAAAATAAAGAAATGTTCAAATTAAAGATCAAATGTCCCTTATAAAATCTTAATTTAATATTTTAAATATTATTATTCCCACTTGAAATTTATGCAAAATATATTTTTTTTGCTAGTTTTCGCATTCAAGAAGAAACTTAAGGTGTGTTTTGCCATAGTTTCATTTTGGGTATTTATTAGTAGTTACTCCACATAGAAAAAAAATTTTTCTACAATCTTATTTGGAAAAGTCGGTATACTGTAGTTCAGTTATTCTCAACCTTTTTTTTTGTTGCGGCACATATTAAACGATTTCAAAATTTGGCGGCACACAAAGAAAAAGATAAAAATCATTTACTTACTACAACACACTGCATAAATAGTTTATGATAAAAATTTTAAATATACGAAATAAACTAATATATATTACAATAATAACTAAACGTTTATTAAGGGTTTAATTACAAGCTAATAATAAAAATATTTTTAATGCGAAATTTGAGCTTGATGTTTTTTGATAATTTCATTTATATTTGGTCGTAAAAATGACAATGCTACTCTCATATCGTCTTCTACATGTAACAATCTTGATCTTTTTTTTAGTTTTAATGTTGGCTAATGCCAAAAAATAGTTTTCTTTTTAAATGATATAATTTAATAATATTAACATTATTATATATTTGCAAAATTTGGCGGCACACTTTTGAAATTTGGCGGCACACAAAAGTGCCGCGGCACAGTCGTTGAGAATCACTGCTGTAGTCACTAGGTGGCTTACTAAGCATTGTTAATTAATATACAAAACGATAATATATTTTGATAATTACTTCAATTTATAATATTAATATTCGAGGATTAATTACGACATAATAATATATTTATACACATACATAATTAATTTGACGGGTCGACTAATGATTTAAATTCAGCATTGACTAGCTTTCCTTTAAGGTGTCACAATAAATTGTTCGAATGGCCATTTCCTTCCTCGAAAAATCTTGTGACTTTGCGAAACAAAGCCGCAGAACGGTTAAAATTAAGGCATTAAGACGGCCCCTTTATGAAGTTCTGATTTATAGCGGAAACAGGAGTGATTACGCATTTTAAAACTTTCAATTCACAAAGGAAAAGATTTGTGGTGAATTTTTCGATTTTGTCGTCTTTTCTCTCTTCTGTTTTTATCGTTTATATAAAAGCTTGGTTTGTACGTTTCATTACATAATGATATATATATTACGGTGAACTTACAAAAATGTGCTTTCCCCATGGGCGAGTTGAGAGTCGGTCAATTGTATATAGCATGTTCGGGTGTGTCCGCTGCCCATAATCTTTACATCTGTCCCTAAACAGAAAGACATGTAATATCGTGTACGTACGTATCAGTAGCGTATTAAAATAGTGCTCTGTGTGTGTTAAATTGTTTTTTTATTATTTAAAACTGGCTAGCGCTTGAGCGCAATCTCACCTGAGTAAGTGGGGTTGCAGCCGTTGATGGTAAGCGATGGGCATGTTAATGGGCAGCTTAGTAAAAACCTATTCACTCTTGCAAATTTTTCTGCGTATACATCCTCTCTCCTCTCTACTCTACACTACTCTCGTAAATTTGGATGTATACGCAGGCAGGATCCCTCAGAAATTCTGCGGTCATCGTTAATTAGAGTTTCTCTTAGCATAATTTTAATAGTAGAACTTATTTGTCGTTAGAATGTTATTTATTTGTCGTTGTATCTGTTTGCGTTGATTGAACTAAAAGCTGTTTATCATACACACATGCCTGTGACCGAGCGGGCGAACCCGCGGGCAACAGCTAGCACTCAATGCTGTAGGCTACACGACTGAGGTAGTGCCGTAGAGAAGTGTTAACAACTTTAGTTTCACCCCCGGAGTATATATTTATGTAGCTGTCTATGTAAAATGTTTAATATGTTATTTTAGATATAGGTAATTTCGGTGGAGGAAGCGCGGCTTAAGGCAAGTCCTTACTAATATTATAAACGCGAAAGTTTGTATGTATGGATGGATGTTTGTTACTCTTTCACGCAAATACTGCTGAATGGATTTTAATGAAAATTTACAATAATATAAGCTATACATCCGAATAAGACAGGCTATAATTTGTATACATATTTTATGTATATCTGTCTTTCTGTCTGAATGTTTGCCTTCAGCCTATTCTACGCAGACGTAGTCGCGGGCAGCAGCTAGTGTGTTATAATCCACCGGAGTATATCCTCGTCACCAGTTCGCTCGTATATTTCGCGCTGTCTCTGCGTCTGTAACTTAAGCGAGAGTTGGCAGCCGGCCAAAATACAAAGCATCGTTCCTCCTTACTAAATCTCCTAAACGGATTAGTATACGGAGGCGAGGAAAACACACCCACTGTGTTATGACGCTGCGAAATGAAATGAACTCTCGAACCGCCAGCTGAGATATAAATAGTGAATAAATATTTTTCAGGACATATTTTTACGCAACGCTATCTCCAAATTAGGCGAAGCATATACTATGGGTACTGGGTATATAGATCTGGGTATATATAGTCTAATACTTAAACATAACTCTCTTTAGTTGATAAATATATATTATAGATATTTAAAAACACTCAGAAATTCCACAACACTATGTTTATTACGCAATATTTCTACAAAAGTGGGGATCGAACTAAAGTCATTTAGCGTAAGAGAAAAGTTCAAAATCCACTACGCTAATCGAGTCGTAAAATGGTTTTACGTCACTTCTTTCTAACTCGTGAGATTCTTATATGTGTCAAAACTCGTAAACTCTGAATTTTATAATCTGACCTAAACCTTGTTAGAGCGAAATTCTGAAGATTGGCAAGCTTATCTGATCGTTTGCGTGCAGAAATCACTGTGATATATAATTTGTGCCTGTTATAAGTTGTAATTTTCACACATATTGAGTATTTTTACTACGTTTCCTCCCGTCAACGACTATATTTTTGTCATCGTGAAAAACTAAGAAATTAAAAAAATGTCAACGCTCAATTTTCACCTCATACCTAATCCTTTCCAGTTTTTCTTCTACAATCACACAAAGTCTTGTTTGATTTTCTTCTTTTTATTACTTTGCAGTAATTTCGATGATGTGGAAAACTATACATATATAAGCAACTGCAAAAATGACTCTTTATTTGCATATCATTGCTGAAAATTCAAGTAAAAATTATACATCCGTAAGGCGGAAAAACATCTTGAAATCTTACGCCTCAAGATTCACGATGGTAAATATTTTGCAGCGCCCAGTAGCCCCCTTAAGTTATAAATTTCCTTGATCCGGGGTCCGTTTGTCTGTTTTTCTTTTGTTAGGAGGCCAATTTACCGAGTTGTTGATTTAGGCCGAGCTCTTAAATTGGCTAAGGTTTGATGACGGCCTGCAAAATACTGTTATTTTCTTTTTTCATTTTCTCCCCGAGATAAATGCCGTATTCTTAGGAGTAAATGGAATTTAAAAATAAACATAAATAAATAAGGACCGTACTTAGGTTGAAGGGTGTCTGTAAAAAGATTGTAAATGATTAGAATCCTTTTAGTTTTGTGGTCATGGGTTTTTTTAAAATACTTGTATGAAATTATAGTATATTTGAGATGGAATATAATTGATTGTATATGATGATAATGTAACAATATTAAAGCTATTTTTAACCGACTTCAAAAAAGAGGAGGTTTTCAATTCGACTGTATTTTTTTATGTTTGTCACCTCAGAACTTTCGAATGAGTGAACCGGTTTTGATGATTCTTTTTTTTATTTGAAAGCTAGTACTTCCCACGTGGTCCCATATTAATTTCATTGGTGTTGGATCTTGGGCTACGGATATACATATGGAAATCCTTAAAATCAATTATAAAATGAATACAGTGCGAGATATTAGAAGTCGGTTTTGTTTTTCGTTAATATAAAATGGAATTGTTATCGAGTCTATCTATTTTAACGAGCAGGTAGATACCCTTATAGACATTAACAGTAGCAGTGGTCATAGACACCAAAATACCCTAAAGTTATTCGTAGACTTACCACCTTTGAAATATTTAAATTGTTCTTAGTGTTATTTTAATAAAGGTAGGGTGTTTAATTGTTTTTCTTGAAATCTGAGCGCGTAATAAATAATCAAATATCGTCAATGTCACCGGGATTATGAATGAAAAAAAAAAATTAAAACTTTTTAAAACATGACTGATAATAACCAATGCTATGCAAAATAAATCGTCTAAAACTTGCATAATTTACTTATTTTATACGTTTTATAACTTAAATTTTGCACTGGTCTAGTATCTTTTAGGTTATCATAATGAATTGTCCTAATTGTCGTTTCCTTCCTTGAAAGAAGTTATAACAAAGCCGCCGATCAGTGGAAATTATCGCATTAAGGCAGTCCTTTCATGAAGTTCTGCATTTGCAACGGAAACCTTATGTTTCTTTCCGTTTCCACATAAAAATTCGTAAACAAACATTAATTTGTGTCTTTTATTCGTAATAGATAATATTTTATCAAAATGATACGTCCAGTCAACCATATCGCTCTCTTCAATATTTATTATTGAAGTAAACCCTTCAATAATAAATATTAACTTTAATAAAAAAAATATCACTGAATGATTCGCCATAGCGCCCAACCAAATGTACATGTGAACTTATTACACATGCTATTGTAACAAAACATTTGGGAGTAGTGCACAAAAATACGGAGAGAGGAATAAAAATAAGAATAAGAATAGAATTCATAGTACACTAAGTATAAAATACTAATACAAAATTCACACTAGTTTGCTGGTGCTGTGTTGCCAGTCCTGCCTCAAAAACAGTGCAAATTTACTTTTAATAGAAAGACAACCCTTCTCGAACTAACATGGCTGAGAAGAATGGTTCAATAAATATTAAATAAGCGTTTATAGACAGGATTCACTGAAACAACAATTTAGGATTTTAAAATGAATTTAATACTTTATTTTACTGATAGAGGAACATTACACAACACTGCTCTCTAAAATAACAAATTGTTTTAAGGCTCATCAGTATCTAAAGAAAGAGCATCAACATTTAAAAAAAATCAACCAGTTATTTCAAGGCAAGTGACATGTATCCACACGTCATAACTAAAAAAAAGTCGACAAAAAAGAGTTGCACAAAATGGTTTGTTATACAAAACTTTTCCAATTTAAACTTTTATAGTACAAATCTCTGCACCTAAGATGAAACATTAAAATTTATAGAAACAAGTTCGAAATGATCACGTCTTTCGAATCGAATCAGCCGTTAAGCTTAGTGGTAAAAGCGTCTGGGCGCGAATTCGGAAAACGTGGGTTTGACTCCCGCAGCGGCGAGAAGCTTTTCGTCCATTTTTCTATGAATTTTAAAAATAATCCAAATTTTATTTTGACAGTCACACGTACGCTTAACGAAGGACATGAGTGATACAAATGCTTACTAACAGAAAACTGATTTATCCGTTAAAGACACACGATATATAACAGTTAGAAAAAATCGTCACTCAAACATTTATTTCTAGATGCATGTCACCTGACTCCTGATGAATGTCGCGTGTTATTTGACGTGTCAACTAGGTGTTATATTGACTATTTTATGAGGGGACTGCTTATTTTTTACTCTTTGTAAGATGTATGTTCTATTAAAAATTTGCTTAGTGCTTGACTGCTATCGCACCTGATGGTAAGTGGCGATGCAGCTGTAGATGTTAAACGCACTAGCTCGGTAGCAGCCTGTCCACTCTTGCCGATTGAAGTTTATTGACTTAAAGCGGCAACGCCGTGACGGATCTGATCCAGTCACGGACGACGGGTATGTTGCTGTAGACCCCAGGTTGGTCAGGTAACGCGCAGCCGACCCCGAACGAAACCAGCCCCACCAGCTTTCCGTTGCTCACAGCTGGACCACCGGAGTCTCCCTTAAAAGTTTTTATGTGAGAAGTTTTGTGTGGTCTTAATGTTTTTTAATGTATAAGATTTTGTTATGTGAGAAGTTGCCACGCAAGTAGGCGGTGCCCTTGAACATTTGCAACATGGGGTTTCCGATGCGTTGCCGCCTACTTCCCTGGAATGGGGCATATACTGCTGGGTGGTCCTACCAGAGTAAAAATAAAATGGAAGACGAACGGTTGGTTCGTCTGATGTTGAGTAGTTTACCGCCGCCGCGTAACTAACCTCAAAGAGTGGTAATCGCAGGTATTATATTTCACACGAGTCACCCACGAGGCCGTGGTGCATCTACGGTCGAGCCTGTCCATTTGTGTAGCAGCAAAAGCTACTGTTCCGTACTGAAAGTGTCAAATTGCACAGGGTTCTCAGTAACTATCCCTCATACACGCTACACCAGAGGGTAGGTTGTATTGCCGTCCTATCGTATTCCCCTACGGTTGTTGCAAATGTGCATGGGTGGGGGTTGTCACTCAATATTAGGCCGCCACCTCACTTGCCACCTTCGTACATAAAAAATAAATATGTGGGTCTGTTGTAGTTACTGCGTTCACCAGAAGAAGTCCAAATGCATACATACTATGCCTTTACGCTAGTATTCTGTTATTTCATGGACTTGGCTGGTCCAGTTACCCTTCTTATGCAACATTACTGCCGGTCCAACTGCCTGGTACAGTACCACAGTGAAAAGTATGATTCCATGAAAGTAAATATTGTCCGTGTGTTTATATTTATGTAATTGAGCTTGGATACTGCATATTCATTTAAAAATACTTCAATATTTAAAGATTACCCTGGAGAATACAGATTTTTTTTATAAAAAAACTATTTTAATTACAAATGACGATATAAATAAATCAAGGCGGAGAGAGTGTTTAGTTGTGGTATTATCGTTTCGCAATTATAGTTAAAAAAATAAGTATTTTCAATACACTTGAGCGTAGCACGTTTTCTTTGTTTATCATAACACACTTATTATACGTAACACAATCTCCATGTGAACACGGGACAGTCTGCAATTAGACCTGCGTGTTACTGGTAATTTTTTTTCAATTTTTTTCCTACTAAGTCGGTGGAAGTATTAAGACTTGTATTTTCTGTCCACCTAGTAAATGTCAAAGTGAGATGATGAATGAATCAATGAATACACAATTAACAATAGAGAAGATGTTTGTTGGTCGAAGTGAAAAATAGGATCCTTACCTGACAAGAGTCCTTACTACCTTGAAGGTACCCCGCGCAGAACATTCTCGGCGTTATGTTGTCGAAGTAACCATTCGCCAAACCCTTGCATTCATCGTCAGAAAGCACCGGAACGTAAACTCTTCGCAGTAGATCTTGCATTCTGCTTTTCTAGAAGGACGTTTGTGGACCATTGTAACACCTCGACAGAAGCTACTACGATTACATGTAGATTAGAAAACATTTAGCCTGTTTTATTGTTCTCTCTCTTTAATTTAAGCTAGGTCTTGTCGGTGCAGCATTCCAGTAGTACAGGTGTGAAACACCCTCCATCCTTCACCTACAGGAACCAATATTTATTTTCTTTTTTATTTAAGATATATAGCCTATCCTTGGACTGCCTTCACCCTGCTTTCCTTTTATGTTTCTTTCTTTATTCTATGAAACATTAATTATCTCTAAAATATATATTGACTAATCTACTATACTTTAACTAGTCTTTAACATCAGTTAGATGGACTCATTATAGTTTTTTCTTAGCTATTGAAATTATTGTTTTCTAAAGATATGTTTTGTATATTAAAACTTCCCCATAAAATTTTGTAATGTAGCAAACATTTTTCTAAAGTTACAAGTAAGAATTATAGTTAAGAAGTTTACAATTAACGTTTGTGTGATCCGCGTAAAATAATCCTCCCAGATCTGGGTCAAATCCATTTGAAATTTATGCAAGTGAAAAGTTTGTACGAAACAGGATATTGTTATCTTTTCCCAAGGACAATCTACGTATATATGTAAAAATTTAGTTTCCGTATGTTTGTGTCCACAGAACTCAAAGACTAGCCGATAGATTGACTTGATATTTGTTTATACCATAGCTGTTGAACAGGAGAGTGTTTTAATATACTATTTGTTCCAAAAGTAAGAGAATAAAGGCACGTGGAAACGGCGCTGGGTTCAGCTAGTGTTAACAAAAAACAAATATAAAAAAAAAACCTTAAACTGCAAGTGACCCCAACCGCTGACCGCCACCAAATCTCCTGGCTTCACGTCGTCTACGCTCCCGATGGCTATTGGCCTCGAGCTCGCCGTAACAGGCACCGGGGTCTCCAGGAGCACTAGCTGGTAATCAAAGTCGTGGGAGTGGGTTCCCGATAGGTTCCACAGCGGGTGCGTGAAGTGTGCACAGATTCTGTACTTAGTCGCTCTACTGCGCTGCGTGGAGCCGGCGTAAACGTGCGTTTCTTTTTCTCTGGAAAGAGTAAAGAAAACGTATGTATAAATAAGCTTTATTTTATGTGAGAACGAGCTGGCGGTTCACCTGATGCTAAGTGAAAAACGCCGCCTATGGAGATTTGCAATACCCGTAGGGTTGCAGATGTGTTGAAACCTTTTAATAAAGTTGGCCCCGGCTATTTCACTCATCAGACGAAACGCATATGTATGAAACTTCCAAATCACGCCGGTCTTCTGTGAGTTCGTTGTACTTACACGGACGGTCCTATCCATTCGTGCAACAAAGCTATTGCGTGGCTTTACCGGAGTTAACTAAAGTGAAGTCCTTAATGATAAGTGCTTAGTTCCACTGCTTCATGTATCTTCAAAATAATTCTTTTGCTCTTATTATTGTTCGTGTTGAAGTTTCCACTTAATGCCTTTTATAATGATGATAATCCAGCACATACAATTTGTAACTGACGATTTAATTGGCAAAGGCACCGACGGTCGACGATTGTTTGACCTGAAGACAATTCTTCTACACTTGTGTCAGCAGTACATTCTTTCCTAAACTACTGACAGTTTCTTTCACATATATAGATAACACTACACCCACAGCTAGTGTAAAAATAAACACAATAGTTCGCCCTCGCCTCCGAGCACGGCGAGACCTACACAACGCGTACACAAGGTACACCCGCGTTCCAGGGCGGTTCTCACCGCCCCCAGCCACCGATTAGCTAAAAACACAGTCGACGGCCATCGGGGTCTCGGTCCGCACCGCAACTTCAATGGCCCTTAGATGACATGTCGTAGTTAAACGCACGCATGAGCACATGTGCGGCCCTACCCACAGCGGAGGGCCCAAACCCGTGGGTTCTGGCTAGCCCACCGGTTCTGCGTCAGATGAAGCTTTGATAGTCTCGGAACTGAAAAACAACAGTTAATACAAGATACAAGAATTTATGTTTATACATTTCTCCACACAGTCCATCCAAACCTTTCTCACTCTCCTTCCAACCAAATTCATACTCTACACTATTCCAATCATATGACTCGCCATTCCTTATCTTCAACATTCCCATGTACAAATATATAAAAAAAAGTGACTTTAGTACTTACTTACAATGTGCAGCGGTAAGAACCCATTGTGGAGCAATAAGACTTCCCCCACAGTAAAGCCCATACAGCACTTGGTAAGGCGCCTCTGTTATTGATATTATTTTCCCACCGACTATTCTCCATTTGACCTGTGAAATGTCGTTCTTATTTTAAACATTGTGCTTATTGAATGATAACATTATCCTGCGTTGCAA
Organism: Iphiclides podalirius; assembly: GCA_933534255.1. Lineage (NCBI taxonomy): Eukaryota > Metazoa > Arthropoda > Insecta > Lepidoptera > Papilionidae > Iphiclides > Iphiclides podalirius. Next base: position 841,830 of record OW152839.1, on the reverse strand, counting down.
GTGCGTTAACATCCACAATTACATACATACATACACTGCATATACACATTACTTGTCCTGTGTGGGAATCGAACCCACGACCCTCAGCGTTCCAATAGCTTCTGCATAACTGAGTCATCATTAATTAATAACCACCCTGTGGTAATTCGTTGTACAGCAGAAAATTATGCGGCGAGAACAAGAGTTCTCCAGTAGGCAGTAAAAGACCTCACGTAGAATTGGCGTGGTAGTAGAAGTGCGTGCTTGGTGACTCATTAGGTATTTCGGGTTATTTAGGGACAGCTATTTCATCCGACTGGTAAAATTATAAGAAATTTAAAACAACGTATTATTGGCACCAAAATGTGAGTCCTCAAAAATTTTTTATATGTAAATTTCCTATAAATATTTATATACTTCCCACGTGTATTTTATAGGTCAATATGGTCATACAAATCTGAACCGAAGTTTAATTTCAAAGCAAGCAAAATATTCGATGTTATACATACTTGACTTTTAATGTTCTCGCTTCATTTTCGTGCCGGGTGAAAGATTTGTGAAATGTTTTTTGATACATTGTTATTAGATATTGCAACCACTTACGTCCACGTTCGTCGTGTTGGCATAAAAATTTCTGGAGGCTGTTTCCTTTTCCCTGTCGAGGTTTTCGTGAAAGTAATAATAATCTCGTGGCGGAACCCTCCGTGTAACGTATATTCGGTTGTATGATCGGGTACATTCAGGTGTGAGAAGACCTTTATACTCTGTAACTGAGATAATAATAAATAATACATTAGTGAAATGCATAATATTGATCTGGCTTGCAGGTGCTGTTGTAAAAGTAGCAGGAATTTTTGAAAATATCGAACGAATCACTTAAGGCGAATGAATTACGTCACAATCATGTGAAGTTTAATTAAAATGGGTGATGAACTGATCGCGAGTTGATGTTTTAGGTTTAAGTTTAACTGACCAGAATAGATCGTATTAAACATAAGAAGAGTAACGGAAAAGCCTTAACTAACAGAGCAGAACTAATTGAAAAGACATTAGTCATATTTTCAAAATCTTGGACAGTAGAAAAGGGCAAACAACCAAAGAAATCAATAAAAATTGCTAAAACCAAACTCACACCTATTTTATCTATTGTGAGATGTACACAGAAAACTACATTTTCCGTACATAACAATGTCAATATAGTTTTAGTCTAGAGTTTGTACGAGACATCCTTATCTTCCAGTTTCCTCTATTAGCCGTCATCTCAATACGGGTATCTTATGCAGACATATCATTCTTCACACTCTCTATCAAAGTCTTTTTATCTTCTGTCGAAATCCACCAACCACATTTATAGCACTCTTCTAGTCACATTACCTTAACCCCTTCTCATTAAGTGTCCATACGATATCAACCTACCACGGCTTATTTTCACTGGTGCCACTTCCAAGCATTTCTTAATATACACTACCCTGATCTTTTCCTTTCTAGTCATACCATGCGTCCATCTCAACACATTTCTGCAACATAATTTTTTTTATCTGTTTCGTACTTTTGTTCCCCAACACTCAGATTCATACAGCATGACAGGTCAATCGCGATTCACATGTTACTCCTGAAACCTTTCGCAATTTCATCCAGTCTGTATTTATACTATTTGTAACGTTTGCTCAATGCCACCATCTTTTTGGATTAATGAGCCGAGATATCTAAAATTGAAGCAAACAGAACGTATTACACCGTTTAAGGCTACATAGTAACGAATGGATGTGCATCCGTAGTCGTAAAACAGATGTTCTTCTTTGGTAATGCTAATCTTTAGACTGAAGTGTTCCAGTCTTTTCCGCTATTACTCCAACAGCCAACAAAAACAATGTCGTCAGCAAATAGCATACATCGAGGATCTCCTCTTATATGGCCAATGTGAGCCCCGATCGCTAATGCAAGCCTTCAGCCATACTGCGCCAATGTAGCTGTAGGCTTATATTATCAGGCATCTCGGAAACGTCACCTTCAGACAGAACTTTGTACAAACTTGGCTATACACCACGGACATTCCGTGTGTACTTCGCAGGCACTATTTTCTCTTCCGAAACCCACCACAAAACGTCCCGGAGTACCGGGTCACATCCTTTATCCAGATAAAACAACACTATATGAAGGTTTATGCGCGCATGCCTGTATTTTTACACAGTCATCACTCTTCTCGCTCACACGCGTTTCTATTATATTCTTCCAAATCTATTCAACCGCTTATAGGAATATTTTAGCTTATAAAATCATTTCGTTAATCAGTTCGATATAATAGGTTTGGATAAGAAACCGCTTTAGCATAGTTACGAACCATTTTGGTCGCAGTACGTCAGCGTGACCAAACAGAGAAATATATAAATGTGTTTGCACATGACTAAATGGACGCGAACTAACCTAAATGAATGCGCTATTTAAAAAGTGTTTGTCATAAGTTGGGGCATAGGGCTGTCAAATCTTCATGTCATGTATATATCACTAGCTTCGTCGTCTTCTCCAATCGCGTGGATTTCGTCGTTACATGCTAACGGTTCAAATCAAATCAATTTATTTATACATCGAAGTAAGAAATTAGCATTTCATCTGTCGATAGACATTTTTCGATAGTCTTTTTTTACGTACGTACTAACATGTTAAATATTTAAATAAATATTTCCGCACTATGAAACAAAATTGCGAGAATCTATGGAGAATAACGTTAAGGTAAGAACTGCAATTAAGCCTAAATTTAAATAAATAAGTTTTGATTTTCGATTGTGACACGGCAGAATCAGCGGCACAATCGTTTTGTAAAGTGAGGTACTACGGCGTCTCAAAAGATCGCCGTTATCTTTTGAGAGGCCGTAGTTTCGTTAGTTAATAAGGGTTGGTGTTTTCATGGTTGGCCACGCAAATGCAATCCACTGGATCACATAGTTATTCATGGCGTCGTTTACCTCTCAACTCTTGAAAGTAAATATTTAAAGGATATTGCAGTAGATATTTCAGCTAATTTGTTTTTTTGGCTGATACATGTAGCATATAGCAACACTGCGTTAATTAACATTCAGGCAATCATAAAATGTTAATGTGATGCAGGAGTGCAGGTACTAGCAATAATAGTATACACCTAACAGAATAACTTTGTGATGTGAAATAACTATTTACACTTTCGCGTCCAGTTTGAGTGAGGTAACTAGGACGCTAAATCATGGACTAGGATTTTTAAAAAGGTTTTAATAAATAGTAAATGTCTATATTTAACATCAGATAAACCGAAAACAGAATACAAACAGCAACATTTCATATAGCAACCGTTAATGATAGAAAATTATGTAGGTACAATATAATAAAGGTGATTTATTCATAAATTTTCTACAAATCGTATCATTTGAACCAATTAAACGTATTCGCTCCAAAACAACTATGAAGAATGTGAACAAAAGTCTTGTTTCAAATCCATACTAATATTATAAATGCGAGAGTAACTCTGTCTGTCTGTATAGCTTTCACGCCAAAACTAATGAACCGATTTAAATGAAATTTGGGATACAGATAATCTAGAGCCTGAGTAAGGACATAGGCTATTTTTTTATTGGAAAATAGTGTTGTAAAGGGTTGAAAGGTTAAAGAAAGATATTTATTTGAAAGATGTTTCAACGCGAGCGTGGCTGCGGGCGAAAAGCTAGTTAAACGTATTTCTAAATGAGTGCTAATTAGGTAAGTACCGAGCTTGTGCGATAATTGGGCTATAATTTTGTCTATTCAGGGCTGTACCCTTTTGACCCTGTTTAAAAAGAGATACTAAATGTGATAAGTGATTCTTGATGTACTGGTCCCACAATGATTAATAAACGTGAGAAGGCGACTTTCTTCGTCCAGTCTATTTTTAGCCGACTTCAAAAAGAAGGAAGTTCTCAATTTGATCGGTATATTTTTTTCTGTTTACCGATTACGCTGAGATTTATGATCTGAATTACGTGATTCTTCTTTATATGGATAGCGCTGCCTTTCGAAACAGGCCAGCTGGAAGTAGTTTAGTTCTAAAAAAAAACAAACTGCGAACACTCACTCAAAACGTTAGCAGCATATTCTCTGGATCGTTAAACAAAAAAATAAGTATCAATATTTTATGTGTAACTGTGTATGTATTGTGTATTTAAATGTGTTTATTTTATGTTAACATTGTTAAGTCTTGAATTTCTAATGCGACGAGTACAGCATTAAATATTCGGTATCTAAAAATTTTCATGATTGCTTTTATTATGTTGTAATCTATTCACATACCTAAATTCCTCTGGATCGCCCCAAAGTTGACTGGCAGATAATACTTACAGCATTAAATACGTCTTTGCACACTTATTTTATATAGAAATCTGAAAAACGATAAAATCAAATTTAGTACACCATAGATTTCTACGCGCTACCTGAGACTGCTTATCATATGATCCACTTCACTATACTAATTGTACTGTAATATAACTTGTTGCAAAATGTAATTAGATTTAAATAGAATCACAGTTTTTATGAACTGAAATGCAATGAAAATTCAACTACTACAGCCCTGAAGGAGAATGTAAACATCCATAACTGATTGAAAAATTCATGCTACCGACACAGCCGTGATTAAATTTCCAACAGTCACCAGCGGTATGTAAGACCATTTTATTGTTGAAAGGCCCAATAATTAGTTATTAGAGGTTTTATGGTGACCATGGTCGCTTAGAGTGCACTACACAACAGTCAATGGTAAAGTAAAGTAACAACCGACATGTATTCCACTGTTGGGCAAAGGCCTCCTCTATATAGAGGGCATAGCCCACCACGCAACCCCACTGCGGAGTGGTAGACGGCATATATCTTCAAAATATTTTTTTCTTATTTCGAAAATGTTCAGGTTTCCTCACGAGGTTTTCCTTCACCGCTGTGCCCGTAATAAGTCAGCACTTAAGATTGTTATTAACAATTTCATTGGTGCCGGCGCCAGGAATTGAACTCAGATATCACGGCTATTCAATGTTGTCTAATCTCTATTGTAATTTGGAATTAGAAATCCACTTAATTAACTCCGCGTGTCAAATCTACTTGGAAGTTTGCACCAATGGTAGCAAAAAATGTAGGCCCAAGCAAGTTTTTAATTATAATAGGTCGGGGAAAACTCGTATTTCGTACGTATGAAGTTGTAGTAAAAAGTCTTTAATTGCACTGTTTGTATCTGACTCGTTTTATTCCTATAAATATATGACATTTAAAAAACAGAAAAATAAAAAGTAAAAAACAAATTTCGTCGAATTTTCAATTGTTTTAATAAAACATAAATTGTTTTTTGTCTTCCAAAATTCAATAAAAGAAATAATTCGATACATACATTTTGAAGTTTTATTATAAAAACAGGAAAAGTGCAATAGAAATCACGAAGAATTATTGCAGTGCCAGTAACTAACTTATTTCGTTTTCAGTCCGAGAATTTTGATGTCAAAGATGCAACTCTCTCTTGTCGCCCTGTTATGGACAAAGTCGATGCTACTTCTGAAAAAGTGTAGCAAGATTGGCAAGTGGTTGTGACGTAGCTAATTAACTGGGAATTGACCACAAAGCAGTTCGAGCTATTCGAAAAAAATCTGGGTATACATAAAACGTCAATATTTGGGTGCCATACGAGCTCACTGGAAGACTTAATTTGTCGTGTACTCATTTAAAATTCTCCTTTCAAACGTGATGAAACCGATAAGTTTTTGAAGAGTGGTGGTGGTGAAAAGTGGACAAAACGACGAGCAGGGCAGTCAAGCTCCACGGACTAGCGAAACCAAGAAATACAGTGATGCTCTGTGCATGGTAGGATTGGAAGGCCATCGTTTAATATGAGCCTTTACCACCAGGCAAATGCGTCGATTCAGATCTCTACTCCCAGTAAAACTGCCTGATGAAAATTAAGAAAAAACGGCCAGAACTGATCAACAGAAAGGGTGGGCTTTCATCGTGATAACGCTAGAACACACGCATCTTTAGCCACTCAGCAAAAATTGAGAGAGTTTGGTTGAGAAATGTTAATGCATCCACCATATAGCTCTAACCTTGCTTCGTCAGATTTCCACCTCTTTCGGTCTCTTAAAATTCTTTGGGTAGTGTTTGTTAATCGAAGGAGGACTGTCAAAACTAATTGTCGCATTTTGTTTATCAGACGTCCCAAAATTTCTACAGCGACGGGATAGTTATATGTCTACGAAGAAAATTGCACACTATGTTATAATTAAATGTTCTTTTAATCAAAATGTTCCACTGAGTTTCTTTTTCCTTTTCTTCTCAGCTTTTCTTTTCCGAACAAGTAGTATTTGGACAATCAATAAGTAAGTAGCAATTCACAATAGGACATTCAGTAATAAGTAGCGTTACTTCTGTATTGAATAAAGATGAAAGAGGATTTATCTTGTTTATTTTTTGGTTGTAAATCCCGACGTTTCGAACGCTTTGCAGCGTTCATGATCACGGGACAGACATGAACATGAGTTCGAGATATCGGGAGTTAAAACCAAAAAATAAACGAGATAAATCCGTAAACATCACGTAAATACAAGAAATTACAGTGCCTATGTTAATTAACACCTCAAGACTACAGTCCAAACATTATTGAATAAAGATATTTGAATTTTAATTAAACTTCTTCATTAAAGACATCTTGAATTTATAATTATGTAAAATGCGAAGAAATTTTTCGCCGATGTTATATTTGTGTGGACATGTCGCAGCCAACTAGCTTAATTAGTCCTCCAATTAACAGCAAACATTTTTACTAAACTACGCCATTCAACGAGCGGCCTGAATGACATTAAGCCTTAAGCATCTAATACAGCTTACTCATGCTCAAGCCACAATAGGGCGACCTTGTGAATATATCCACACTTTTTGGGAGTATACCTAAGAGAGCCGTTTCCGAGATTCCGATTTTATATATATACAAGAATTGCTCGTTTAAAGTTATTAGATTCGTGTCACATAATGTATGTCAAAAATGGAACAAAAAGTGGTCCGCTGATTTTCTTTCGCCGGTTCTTGTCAGTGTCTTTTTTTCCGAACCGGTGGTGGTAGTATTTTGACTGTTAAAATGTGAGTGTTATTCTCCTATGTTGAATAAAGCTAATTGAAACGGGCGTGGCACTCTGTCAGTCGTGTTGTCTCCGGTTTGGAGAATTAAGCTCAGGGACTACCCGTGTGTCGCAAAAGTTGATTAAAGGACGAGACGGGTTCGCGGGCAATTAGAAAGTGGGGTCCGAACACTTTTTTAGACTATAAAGATCTGTCACTGAGATTGCTGTAAAAAAAGTAAAGCAACACCTATATATCCCATTGCTGGACAAAGGCCTCAGTACAGAAGGTATTAGGCTTTTATTAATCACTAGCGAGCCGCCTCGTATAAGCCTTCCTCTTGAATCACTCTATTTAGTAAAAAAAAACGCATCAAGATCCATTGCGCAGTTTTAAAGATCTAAGCATAGAAAGGGACAGACAGACAGTGGGGCGACTTTGTTTTATACTATGTAGTAATTATGCTCGAGTACATGGACCGACGACATCGTAAGAGTCGCTGGAAACCGTTGGATGCAAACGGCAAATTGTCGTTCGTTGTGGCGTTCTAAGGCCTTGTTCAAGAGTGGACTTCTTACGGCTGATTATAATGATGATGACTTAAACATTAATTTTAATATTATTTACATCTCTTTTTTTGACACGAGATACATTTAATCGTTATGTGTATGGAATTTAAGACGGAATGAGCACATTCGAGTTCTGCTATTAAATAGCGTATCATGTTATTGCTTAATCTACATGCGAGTACAACGTGCAGCGTAGCAAAGGTTTTGTCTCATGTATATTTCGCTCGTAGATCTTTGTTTCGCAATAGTGTCACTTAAGTAAGCGCTTGGTTGACGCCAGCCGAGAATATACAGCGGTATTTCCTTCGCTAAATCACTAACACGGAACCGCGAACAATGCTCAGCAGATGACGGCACAACAGCAATTTAGTGGACTGTTGAGAAATGGAATCAGCGGTTGAAATACCCCTTTCGACTAACAGCTGACACCAATCTATTTTTGGACGATTCATTGACTCGTTTTCGTGTATTGTTGATCTTTTTAATATTAGAAGGTGACAAACGAACGAGCTGGCGGTTCACCCGATGTTAAGTGATAACCGCGGGTCACTGACATTTATGATACACGTGGCGTTGCAGATGATTTGTCACTTTAATTAAGTGGGCCCCGGGTTCCTTACTTACCTCACTTCCACTTCTGTGAGGTCGTTGTACCGGACGGACCTGCCCAATTGTGCAACAGCCGAAGCTATACCGTGGCCCTACTACAGTCTACTGGCATACGTTATAAATGCGAAAAAGTTATAGGATTTTAATGTTTTCTATTTTGTATTTTTTTTGTCACCTAAACAGTAGAATGTATACATATATATAATTTAATCTATCATATGTATCCAATTATAATAAATGCTATTTACTATATATTATGGGGGGATATTCATTTGTTTTCTCGTCTGGTTGGGTTTATAAATAAAAATAAAAATATAGATATATATTGCATATATAAAATAAATATTACATATTTATTATTGTTATTTTCATTATTCTGATTATTTAAAATTTTATTATTCTTGCATCTTTTGCTGCACCAACCGTGAACTCCTCGGTTGACTGGCAGAGAATGCCGTACTGAAGGTTGGCAATAAAGATTAAATAAATAAACGTCCCACAATAATGTGACCTTCTTTTATGTGAAAAGTTGCCAAACGAGCAGACGGTCCACCTGATGTTAAGTGAATACCACCCATGGACATCTGCTACACCTGTGGGTTGCAGATGTGTTGACAACCTTTAGGAAATTGGCCTTTTGTGTGTAAAATTTACCTAATGTGTTAGCTCGCGATAAAATTTTCCCGAATTTCTTGCATTATTGATGTCCTCGCGGGAACAACCTAGCCCTTTCACGCTTTGTCACGTAAGCGTGTTGTCTCATAACTGCAATTTAATCATCCATACTTATCCTTACTTCCTTACTTATATTACAAAGGCGAAAGTTTGTATGTATGGATGGATGTTTGTTACTCTTTCACGCAAATACTACTGAATGGATTTTAATGAAACTTTAAAATAATATAGTTATACATGAGAATAAGACGTAGGCTACAATTAATATACATATTTTATGTTTACATAATGTATACATAATTTATATACATATATTTTTTCTGTCTGAATATTACGCCTTCAGCCTATTCTACGCAGACGTAGTCGCGGGCAGCAGCTAGTAAAATTATAAATGCGATAGTAACTCTGTCTGTCTGTCTCGCTTACACGTCAATACTACTGAACAGATTTAAATGAAATTTGGTACACGGATAGTCTAGAGCCTGAGAAAAGACATAGGCTATTTATTATTTGGATTTTTTTTTAAAGAATGATATTTATTTAATGGCTTCAACGCAAGCGAAGCTGCGGGCGAAAAGCTAGTCACACATAAAAATGTAAAGCGTTGCTGTTATTTGTTTCAATCTGTTAGTTTTATATGTAGTTTCATATTACTTTCGTTTGCGTGACATTAATAACGGCAATAAATAACATATATTGATTGGCATCGCCACTGTAGGGCCCATGTCGTGCGTAACCGTGTAATCGACACACGTGGCCGATCGGCGGCGTGACGGACGCCGTTAAAGTCGTATCAATCTACATTGTGCCCACATCTGATCTTCACGCTTAGAAGGTCACGCTCGTGTTGTTGGTGAGTTTTCGATACGTTTCGTTAATTACACGGAGTAACTTACTGCTTTTTAACTTCTTTTCTCTCTTCTCAACTTTCGACTGAGTGAAACGATTTTGATGAATCTTTTTTTTTTATTTGAAAGCTCGTGCTTCCCATGTCAATATTAATTGCATTGGTATTGAACCTTGGACTCCGGAGATACTTATCGAACTCCTGAAAATCAATTGTAAAATGAATACAGAATTTGTTTTTCGTTAATAAAAAATGGACTTTTTTATTAATTTTACACAAGTACTAAGCTTAAAACTTTTCTGTTTATTATTTAACACTTCTCTTCTGAAAATATACAATGCTATATGTAATATATGTATTGTTCTTGTCGGTAGAAGATTATAATGTTTTCGGCATGTACCCTCGTATAATGAATCAGTCAATAAATGGCGGTTGTACTATTCAACGCGTTTTTTTAATATCTGCTCCCGAATCCCTCAAATAGTGAAGGACATTACAGTGGCGACGAGTTTATTTTTGTTAATAATTGATTAATTAAAAGTTAAATTCACGCGTCAAAATGTCTATATTCGGCAGTGTGTCCGTCTTCGATTGCAAAACAGACGAATGGATTGTACACGTAGCGCAGCTAAATAATTTCTTCGTGGCAAATGAAATTAAGGAAATTACCGATCCACATGGAACGAAAAGACGAGCAATTTTATTGAATGGCATGTCTCAGGACTCCTATCGTCTGACACGCGATTTATTGCATCCAGATGCGCCTGAGTCAACGGATTATAATGTTATTATTTCTACGCTTAATGGTCATTTCGATCCCAGGAAATGCGTATACGCAGAAAGGCAGAAATTTTATGCAGCTGCAAAGGAACCTCAAGAGTCAATAACTGAGTTTGTCGCTCGTCTTCGTGGTTTAGCGTCGGAATGTTATTTTGGGTCGTCACTAGAAATGTGCTTATGGACCGTTTTGTACTGGGTATTGACTCAGCTTCGGTTCGTGAGAAGTTGTTTAGAGAAGACCCGACCGAATCAGCTCAAACTGACCCGAGCTGTAGATCTAGCGCGCGCTGTGAAGAGTGCGCAGCGTATTGTATCTGCTGGTGAATCGGTACCGGTGACCAAAACGGAGTCATTACTTTATACGGAGTCCCGTCGGAGAGCTGGTGGCAGCGTCGGTGGCAGCGCCGGTGGCGGTGGCAGCTCAAGATGTGGCGTTTGTGGCGCGAGGTCACACGACGCCGAAGCATGTGGTTACCGTCATTTGTCGTGTAATGTGTGTGGTGAAAAGGGGCATTTAAAAAGAATGTGTTTAAATAAAAATGTAGCTAACAGGCCTACGGCGACAAGGAGCGCAGTTTTTAGAAAAAATGGTAGTCCACGGAACAATTATATTTTTGAATATATTGACAGTGACGATTGTAGTGAATTGCTACAGGTTAATGACACTAGATATGACTCTCCTACTGTTAATAATATTTTGTGTAAGGATGAAAACCCGCTGGCTCGGGAGGTGAGTGTGCGGGGTGTTGCACTCATTATGGAGGTCGATTCTGGAAGTGGGGTGTCGGCACTGCCCGGACACCTGTGGCGTATGTATTTTTCTCGGTACACGTCGCTCGGTAAGTCAAATAAAACTTTACGTACGTATAATGGATCAGTCTTGAGTCTGCTGGGAGTTTGTAAGTTACCAGTGACGTATAATAATGAAACACAAGATATTCATTTTTATGTTGTAGATAATGGTCCCGTTCCCTTGCTAGGCAGGGACTTCATGTCAAAATTTAATTTTGCCCTGATTTCGCTAAATTATTGCTCGTTAGGAAAAGGAGAATCAATTTTAGACAAATATGAAAGTTTGTTTTCGGGTAACCTCGGCACGTTTAATAAATATAAAATAACATTACATTTAAAAGATGGTGTTACGCCAAAATTTTTCAAAGCTCGGTCTGTGCCAATTTGCACTTAGAGATAAGGTTGGAGAAGAGTTGGACCGTTTAGTGCGCGTTGGAATACTCAAACCGGTTTCTTATTCGAAATACGCGTCACCGATCGTTGCTGTGCTTAAGAAAAATAATGACGTACGTATTTGCGGCGATTATTCAAAGACTATTAACAAAGCATTAATCGTAGACTCTTATCCGTTACCGAAAATTAGTGAATTATGTGTATCCTTACACGGTTGCAAAGATTTTAGTAAGCTCGATTTATCAAGTAGCTATAATCAGTTTCCACTGGATGAAGCGTCACAAGAGTATACGTGCATAAATACGCATAAGGGTTTGTTTGTTTACACGAGATTGGTCTTCGGTTTGGCGTGTTCGCCAGCTTTGTTCCAGCGTGCTATGGTGCAACTTCTGCAAGGTATAGAGGGTGTGGTGTGTTTTCTTGACGATGTGTTAATCGCTGCTCCCACTCCCGAATTACATTGGAAACGCGTCGATTCTGTATTAAGCAGGTTTCGTGATGCTGGTCTAATGTTACAGCGATCCAAATGTTCTTTTTTTCAAAATAGAATAGAGTACTTAGGCTTTGTTATTGACCACTCTGGTATTCATACAAATCCCGAGAAGGTGGAAGCTATCTCAAAAGTTTATATCCCAGAGAACGTTAAGCAGTTAAAATCGTTTTTAGGATTAGTTAACTTTTATCGTAATTTTATACCGCAAGCGGCGGTTATTCTTGAGCCACTACATAAATTATTAAGGAAAGATGTGCCTTGGACTTGGGGTGCGGAACATCAAAAATCATTCGATGCAATCAAGAGCGAGTTGAGCTCGAGTCGCGTGCTGGCACACTTTGACCCGAACCAGCAACTGGTGCTAACGATGGACGCGGCGCCCGGCGGGCTGGGCGCGGTGCTCGCCGTGCGCTACAGCACGGGTGCTGAGCGACCCATCAGCTACGCTTCTCGTGCACTCAGTAAAAGTGAGCGAGCTTATAGTCAATTTATGAAGGAAGCGACTGCTATTATTTATGGTATCAAAAAGTTCTTCATCAAGTATTTCATCAATATTTGTATGGTCGACAGCAACCATTCATATTGAGGACAGACCATAAACCCCTCTTATCTATTTTTTCACCTGATAAGGGGGTTCCTCAGATGACGGAAGCCCGGCTGCAACGTTATGCTTTGTTCCTTTCGGCTTATAATTATAAGATAGAATTTATAAATAGTGAGGGAAATGTGGCCGACTATTTGAGTCGTTTTCCTATCGATTGTGATTCGTCTCGAGATACGGCAATCTCAGAATTTTCGATTCCGAGTTATGTGAACGCACTAGCTGCGGCGGGCGCGCCACTGCCCGCGTCGTTAAATGACTTGCGCGATGCTTTCAAACAAGATAAAATCCTGTCACTTGTTATGCACCATGTTACTCATTCGTGGCCCCGGAAGGTTCCACCGGTACTGCTGCCATATTATCGATGCCAACATGAATTATATATTGATAATAACATTTTAATGAGGGGTCATCGAATAGTGGCGCCATCAATTTTTAGGAAGGCGGTGTTGCAAGAACTGCATGCCGCACACTTGGGTGTTATTAAAATGAAGATGTTAGCTAGAGAACGCTGTTGGTACCCGGGTATCGATCACGACATAGAAGTATTGGTTTCTAATTGTGACCGATGTGTATCATTCCGGGCTAACCCCACGAGAGCATGCCTTGAACCCTGGGAATGGCCCAGGTCGGTTTTTGAAGGAATACATTTGGATTATCTCGGCCCCTTTCGTAGAAAAATGTTTTTAGTGGTGATTGATGCTCACAGTAAATGGATCGAATGCGAATTAATGTTAAATTTGTTAACGAAAGATCTTATCATTAAATTAAAGAAACTTTTTTCTCGTTTTGGTTTGCCCAATACTATTGTTACAGATAATGCTAAAACTTTCGTTTCGTCTGAATTTTCGAAGTACTGTACGGATATCTTGTATCTTGTATTAACTGATGTTTTTGCTTTCAGTCCCGAGACTATTAAAGCTTCATCGGACGCAGAACCGGTGGGCTAGCCAGAACCCACGGGTTTGGACCCTCCGCTATGGGTAGGGTCGCGCATGTGCTCATGCGTGCGTTTAACTACTATGGTGTGTCATCTAAGGGCCGTCGAGGTCGCCGGTTCGGACCGAGACCCCGACGGCCGTCGACTGTGCGTTTAGCTAATCGGTGGCTGGGAGCGGTGAGAACCGCCCCGGAACGCGGGTGTACCTTGTGTACGCGTTGTGTGGGTCTCGCCGTGCTCGGAGGCGAGGGCGAACTGGTGTGATTGTTGTTACACTAACTGTGGGTGTAGTGTTATCCGGCGGGACCCCCGGCGGTGGGTCCATCGTGTCTAAGTCCTCTTCGTCGACCGGGTCGATGAGGACGTTTCGCGGGCGACGCTTGTTAACGTTCGCGTTAGTGTCCGGTAGGTAGTTTGCTGCGCTTACCACCAGAGGGTTGGGATGATGCTCTATCGAAGAACCGTTTTGTCAAATCTTTAAAATGAGCGCGAATCGTCGGGAGTCTGCAATCGCTGTGCAGGTCGACGTTGCGCTGATACCATTGCGCACCGGTTGCGCGGCGGATAAACTTACTTTGAACTACTTGCAATTCGTCAATGCGCGTAGGATTTATGTGTGCGAAGATCATGCATGCGTAGGACATGATTGGCCTTACGCAAGCTTTATATAACAATAATTTGTGCCTTAAGGGCATTTTACTATGTTTATTCGTTAAATTGTGTAGCCGGCCGGAGACGAACGCGGCTTTATTTCGGACTTGATTGATGTGCGTAGTGAAAGTCATACGCGAGTCGAAAGTGACTCCTAGATATTTGACCGTTTTCTCCCAGGGGAGAGTTTGGCCGTATAGTGATATTTGCCCCAACTTTCTGTACTGGCGAGGACCTTTGTAACGGTGTGGCGGATGGGGGTTGGCGGTGCTACGGGTGAAGTGAATCGCCACACTTTTCTCTGGGTTAATATCGATTCTCCATTTGCGGAACCAATCGCCGAGGCGGTCGGCGGCGCTTTGGAGTCGAGTCGTTAACTGGCTGAGGTTGCGATCTGAGTAAAAGAGCGCCGTGTCATCCGCGAAAAGCGCGAGATTGACGTGGGGGTCTCTGGGTATGTCGCTCGTGTAGAGCGTAAATAACAGGGGTGAGAGGCAGGAGCCTTGTGGTACGCCGGCCGTGAGGCGGCGGCTTGTGGAGAGGGTGCCCTCGACTCGATATCGAAAAGAGCGGTTCAACAAAAAGGCCCGGATGGTGTGTACGAGCCTATCTGGCACTTTGAGTGTGTACAGCTTGTAAAGCAAGCCGTTGTGCCAGACCTTGTCGAATGCCTTTGCGACATCGAAGAATAGAGCCCCTGTACTGATATGTTTCGGGTGGTTTAGGCCTTTTAGGATGTGCTCCGTTAGGCGGTATAACTGATCTGGACAAGAGTGTCTAGCTCGAAAGCCGAATTGTTCCGTCGGCAGAAGGCCGTTGGAAAATACGTGCTCTTTGAGCCTGTTTAACAATAGCCGCTCGTAGAGCTTCCCCAGACAACTGAGGAGGCTGATGGGACGATAGCTAGAGGGCTTATTGGCTGGTTTATTCGGCTTGCGAATGCCGATAACCGTGGCTTGCTTCCAGTCGTCCGGAAAGGAGCAACTGGAGAGAAGCGTATTGAAAATTGTCGCCAGTAAACAGATAAGCGGCCCAGGGAGAGCTTTTAGAATCTTATTACTTATATTATCTGGGCCCGGGGCGGATTTTGGTTTTAAATTTTTAATTATATCTTGGATCTCTTCGGGGGTCACTGAATTTAGAGGTTCGCCTTCCGGTGGAAGCGCAGCCCTAGTCTCGATTACGCGGTCCACCTCCGTTAGGTGGGCCGAATCGGTGTGTTCGCGCGATGGCGTACATTGCTGCTCTAGGTTGTCCGCAAGGCATTCGGCTTTTTCGGACTCATCTAGGGCTACTGAAGCGCTATTAGAACTAACTAACGGCGGTAGAGATTCGCGGGGGTCTGCTTTCAGACTACGGGCCAACCGCCAGTAGGCGGTGTGCGATGGCTCGATGTCCTCTAGGAGAGTGTCCCACGTTTTATGTCGGTGTTCCGATACACGATCTTTGACTTCTAGCTGAAGGCGTCGAAGTAGAGTACGGTTCGATTCCGATCGGTATCGGTCGAAGGCGCGTTTAGCTGCATTTTTTTGTCTAATTAGCAGTCGTAGGTCGGGCGGAAAGTTAAACCGTCGGTCGCCCGACAGCTTCACCGTCCGTTCCGAGTCTGTGACTGCGGAAGTAATAGTTTCACGGAGACTCGCTATCGCTCGATTTGCGTCATCGAACGTAGCTATCGTCTCGGGTAAGTCTACTAAGTTCTGGGGGTCCAAGGCCTTGAGTTTGACCTCAAGACGATGCCAGTCCACTACGGATTTGGTCGGAGGGACCGCGCCGGCGTTCTGGCCCAGTTTACACACGACGGGCCTGTGGTCTGAGTCTAGTTCATGGATTGTCTCTATCGACTCGATGTCGAGCGAGACCTCCCTGAATAACATTATGTCTAGGACACTCGGTGACGCGTGCTGGTAGTTGTCCACCGTAGGATACCTAGTGGGAGTCGCGGGAGCGACTATGCTGAAATTTAGGTTATCGGATAAGCTAAAGAGATGCTTTCCGTTGTTGTTTGGGATGCTGTTAATGTCCCATGAGCCGTGTTTGCAGTTTAGATCTCCTGCAATTATCACGGAAGGGCCTAAGTTTAGAAGCGTATCTAGGTCGCTTTGGAGGAGGGTTCTATTCCCCGAGAGGTAGGCTGAGACTAGTACAAGCGGCCTGTGGCCGGTGAGCGCTAACCTACACGCGGATGCCTCTATTTGATTTAGCTCTGGAATGTCGAGCGGGCAACAGTGCAAGGACCGTTTATAATAAATTAGTGTGCCTCCCAGACGGTTTGCTAACCGATCGTGGCGGACAATATTGTAATTTGCGATTCTGGGATCGCGTACGCTAGGCTTCAAGAATGTCTCTTGCACTAGGAAAATATCTACATTATAATCGCAAAGGAATTCCGCGATTTCATCCCTTTGACCCTTTATGCCGTTTGCGTTGAAATACGAAACAACCAGAGCCCGAGGTTTTGTTTTACCTGCGGTTGTACTTCCCATTAAGGTGCCTTTATGGGTCTAATTAACGACGCGGCGGAGCGCGGTTTTATTGCGCGGACTATTGATCTTTATGGTTGGCTCGTAAAAGCCCAAAGGGCTTCCACAAGCGTTTTGTGCTGGCTAATTGCCCTAAGACGCTCGTGGCCAGATGTGGCGGCCGCTAATTTAGCGGACAATACGGCGAGTTCCTGTCTATTTATTGTATCCAATAAACTGCAAATGTTCGCTAATTGCGCGAATGGGTCGTCTTTGTTTTCCGCGAAAACTGACGGAATTGGCTGCACCTGCGGCCGCGGCGCCGTTTGAGAGGCGGGCAGCTGTTTCGCGATCGGTCGTGAGGCGACCGGGATTACCGGCGCGGTTACCTGCGCGGCCACCTGGGGTTTCGCCCAGGCGTTTACGACGGGTACGGGCGCGGGAATGAATTTAACGGGCGCGGGTTTGGGCAACGTCGATTTCGCGGGAGATTTCCTCGCGGGAGTTTTCGGGGCCTTAGCGCAGCCTCTGTAGCTAGCCGGATGACCGGTAGTGTGGCAATTTACGCAGTCCGGTGGATCTGCGCAATCTTTCGCCCTCGTGCACTCGGTTGTGCCGTGGTCACCGGTGCATTTGACGCACCTTGGGTGAGCGAAGCAGTTATTGGCCGTGTGGCCGAAATGTTGGCAGTTGTGGCACTGTGCCACAACACCCGATTTACGTGGGGGCTCGATGACTAAGTCACTGAGCCCACAGACCCTCTTGAGGTTGAAAATGGCCTTACCTTCCGGGGTAGGGTCAAGTTTCCACCATGACCATGTCCATAGGGACACGGGTGCGAGGGTGCCTGAGACGGCGCACGGCGTGGACAGGGTATCCCTGAGTGCGGATGTCGACCTTAGCCATATCGACATCCGACTCTTTTGGGACGCCCTTTATTACGACCCGAAGTTTGCGCTCTTCGGGTAGAGAGTAGGTGTGGAAACCTACCTTAGCTTCGCGCAAGTATTTAGTTGCGCGACGGAAGTCGTCCGAAGAATTGAGGTATACGCGGATACCCATATGCGTATTCTTGGACCGGGGGTCTCGGATGTTGTGGCGTTCAAACCACGAACAAACTTGGTGCCACTTTGCCTTATCTTGTATTATAATAGGTGGCGGTGGCTTAATTTTTCGCTCGGAGGCGAAAGTCGGTTCCGACTGGGCAGACGCGGCTGCCTTTTTGGCGGGCGTCGCGGTGGGACGGTTTGACGGGGCGGCCTCGCTTTCGGGGTCGCTGTCGGTGGCGGGGCGTTTCTTGCCCTTTTTCCGCGATTTGACGACGGTGAAGCCGTCGGCGTTCGCGTTATTAGCGGGGGTCGTTTCGACCTCCATGTCTGAGCCGCCGTCCGATTGTGAGTCGGGAACGACAGCGCAGAAGGGGGCCGAATTGGATTGCGCGGAAGGCGCGTTGAGATCGATCGCGGCGGCGGAGGTCGACGCGACGGGCGTGTTAATTGTCGCAGAGGGCGACACAATAACTGGTGCGGAGGGCACCGGAGATGGCGGCGAGACGGCAGCCGGTGAAGCCGGACTGTCGCTAGTAAATTCGACGGCTAGGCGCCGTTCACTCGCGAATTTGAGGAACTTTGCCCATATTTCGGGGCATTCCTCCCGCAGGAACTCCTCTAAGAGGGAACCCATTGCGACGCTTGTGCCTTTGGGGCTTGCGCCCCGCCGGCGTGTGTTTTTCTAAATAGGCCTGCCCACCTTGCGGCAGGGAGGTGTGTGCCTAAAATTAACCTTTAATCGCCTGCGCTTTAGGTGCGCTAGGGTGAGTACCTAGCTGTCGCCTAATGCAACAAGCACACAGATAAAAATTACAATGCCGCCTCTGAGACGAGAAATGTGTGTAGAATTCTACTTACGGACAGGAACCTGCCTACGAGCACAACACTACACTAACACTATCCGCTCGGAAGTCGGTTAAAGTTTCTTCTTTCTTCTGTAATTTTTCTTCTTCTATCTTCTATAATTATTCTTCACTCTTCTTGCTTGAGACTTCCCTAACCGTAGACCGCGAAACACGACAACGATGAGGCAAGCAGTGCACACCGAGATGTAAAGGAAATAATATATATAGCAACAACGGTTGCAAAATGGCTTCCGGGTCGGTTGGCATGGGCCCTCCGGCTCAGATTAACGTCCGTTCCGTGTGGAAGCACGAAGCGAGTCTAAAAAGACTGTACGGATAACGGCATAACTCACATTTTGTCTCCCGCGTATTCGCCACAAAGTAATGGACTCGCCGAGAACGCGGTTAAGATTTGTAAGCGTTTTATCATTAACGCCATCAAAGATAGCGGCTTAAAGGATTTTGTAAGTCAATTAGATAACTATCTGTTTCATTACCGGAATACACCGCACTACACTACGGGTGTGTCTCCTGCGTCACTCATGTTCGGTCGTAGTTTACGCTGTAAACTAGATTTATTTGGTGATAAGTATAAAAGCATAAGTTCAAATTCCGAAACACAGTTGCAGAACCGAGTACTATTGAATCAAAACCTATATAAAAAAAAATATTGGTTTGGTGGCAAAATAAAATCGTTTACGTTACGAGACAGAGTTTGGGTGAGGGGCTATCGATTTAACGCGAAAAGACCACGATGGATCCTAGGCCAGGTCATTGCGCGAGTTGGTAAAGTAATGTATGATGTGGCTATACTAGGTACCGATATTGTTTGGAGGCGTCACGCGAATCAATTAATTTCGGCCAATTCTTATAAAGGTAATAATTGTACTGGAGCATGGCCGTTTGAGGACGTGAGTACCGAGGATAATCCTTGTTTATCTACTTCAGGCTCGGTAACACAGCTTACAGGCCGGTTACCCCCAGGAACTACGCCTGACACTCCCACCGTGAACCAGATCTTGCGCAGTAGTAGTGAAGCCTCCGAGTGGGCTGAGTCAGAAGACTCATTCGGTACGCCGTCAAATGCAACAGACTTAGGGCAACAGCCCCGCACACCTATTCCTGACGAGGCAGGTATTCGCACTCGATCTGGTCGCTTGGTAGTACCAGCTAAACGATTAATTTTGTAACTTTTTGTTTTTGTTATTTTTTTGTTTTGATTACTGTTATGTATTAGGATAATTAGTTTTTATTTTTTTTTTGTATTATTTGTCTATGTTGTGGAGGAAGAAGTATTATTGAGAAAAATAATGTTACAAACAAATGTTGGGAATTCTCTAGTTTACAATATTTATCGAAATTCAATGCTATGTGTATAATTATAACATTGTACGCTTGTACCTCGCATATCTGTATCTATCCTGTATTGATATGTCTTGTTGTCAAATCTTCTACAAGTTGTATTTTTATATTATACTCATACCACCTGTGTTGTCAATTTAAGCGGGGAGGGATGTAATATATGTATTGTTCTTGTCTGTAGAAGATTATAATGTTTTCGGCATGTACCCTCGTCTAATGAATCAGTCAATAAATGGCGGTTGTACTATTCAACGCGTTTTAATATCTACTCCCGAATCCCTCAAATAGTGAAGGACATTACACTATACCAAAATTTTCTAATTGTAAAAAAAATTAAATACTTTATTGGCTTTAATTTTCTTAAATTTGATTATAATTGATAAATAATAGTAAATGTAATATAAAAAATCATAGTTGTAACTGTAAGTTCTCTATAAATATCTAAAATAAAATAAATAAATTAAAAATTACAATCTGGTGTCACGCCACTAGATAAACTTTATGCTGAGCAGATTTCTTATGACGTTTTACAATGGACATAATTTGCTATGGGCATCTATAGCGGACTGGATGGCGCTTCCCATCTTTATATTATTTCTCAAAGGTGTTTTATTTTCTTTCACAGTTATTTTTTAAACACAATCCCATTGCGGTGGTAGGCCCACGCAAGAGTTTCCGCCGTTGCATGAATGGGCAGGTCCGTCCGGGTTACTACCACGACCTCACAGAAGACCGGCGTAAAGTAGAAGTGTTGCACTTCTGCGTTTCGTCTGGTGAGTGAGGTAGCCGGGGCCCACATAATTAAGAGGTGGCAACGCATCTGCAACCCTACGGGTTTTGCAAATGTCCATGGGCAGGCGGTTATCACTTAACATCAGGTGAACCGACCAGCTCGTTTGCCACTCACATAAAAAAAAGCGTATATACATAATAAAGTCTGTCGCTATTGACGATTAGAAGAATTAAGTTAATGTTTTTCATTAAGAAAAAAACATTGTTTAAAAATTTCTTTATTATAAAGAATGTATAATGCCATCTATTGACAATTTGTTCAAATGAAAGACATCAAAGTAGATTGAATATTATTCATTAAAATAAGATTTTCACATTTGTAGGGTACCTACTGATCACGGTGTTGTCATAGTTAAACTTTTATATCGATATTATTAAGTATATTTATGTTTAAGATTTGAGAGTTACTGCATAATGGATGATTTTCTCACCTTAAGAATTTCATTGGTGGGTTTGAGAATAACGATCATAAAAGTTAGCGCTTGGAATTAAAACTGTCTCTGATACTTAACTTAGCTAGGGGTGGTTAACCTTTAAGGGTGGTTGGTGGTGAAACCTAAGATTTTAAATGGCCATGGCCGTTGACATCATCCATAGCGTTCTAAATCCTTGTCAAACCTTTAAAAAAGTGAATCCCGGTTAATTCACTCCTCCAGAAGAGACGCAGAAGTATGACACTTTCTATTGACTATTTGTAGAACAGGAAAAGCTGTGAGTGGTGTGGCTGTGGCTAAAGATATTAGTCTGTGAAAAAATCGGCCAAGTGCGAGTCGGACTCGCGCCCGTAGTGTCATTATCTATAAAAATGGCAAAAAAACAATAAAAAAAAATTATTCTGTTTTTAGTACCGTATTTGTTGTAATAGCAGCTACAGAAATACATCATCTCTGAAAATTTTAACTGTCAACTATCACGGTTCATTAGATACAGCCTGGTGACAGACGTACAGACAGACGGACTGCCAAACAGATAGCGAAGTTTTAGTAGGCTCCCGTTTTACCCTTTGGGTACTGAACCCTAAAAAAATCATCATTAATTTATTATAATTTATTATTGTATTACTTGTTAATGTAAGGTACATTGTATTAAAATTTTTACATACAATTGAAACTCGATAAAGTTGTTCTCGTGCATAATCATATTTGTTGAAATATATCTTCTTTTCGATAACGTAATTTCTAAAATAAATTCAAAGCTATTTAACGAAATTGAAAATTAATCAAAGCCAGATCATTTTATGTACTTATTAATTTGTATTTATATGTGACATATTTAATTTAAGTCACTATAAACACGATTGTAAGAATATCGGCTTGAACAAACTAACATAAATATAAGAAGTTAACTGAAATGAAAGTAGTAAAAAGACGTTTTACGGCAACAATTTCTGATGACATTGAATTTGATGGTGCACTTCTTAGTAAGCCCCTTCAGACATGTAAAATAATTTTACGATAGAAAAGTTTATTGCCTTAGTGAAATATGAAAGAGAGTGGACCCCCTTGTGTATGCAGATAAGACGGACCAGTCGTAAAACTCGAATGAGAATTTGCCTCGCGAAATTATTGTGCGTCTGGAAAACTGAACATTCCCCTTCCGAGTGGACTGGACAGAGCTTTTATATTAGTTTGCATTAAGAAAATGCTGAAAGAACAACTGAGACACGGGAGAGCCTTATTATAAACGAGTACTTTTCAAACATATCGTTTGAATTGATTCTAATTTAAACAATAAAACCTATAATCAGAACAGGAAAATTAAAAGTTTCTAGCGCTATTTAACGATTAATATAATTGGTTTGCCTGGATGTTTCAAAATCATTATTAAGGTTCCGTATCCAAAGGGTAAAACGTGACCCTATTAATAAGACACCGCTGTCTTTCTGTCTGTCTGTCATTAGGCTGTATCTCATGAACAGATATAGTAAGACAGTTGAAATTTTCACATAGTAATAGACGTATATCTGTTGCCGCTATAATAAAAAAATACTAAAAAACAGAATAAAAAATATGTAAGTGGGGAAATAAATGTTTTTTTTTTGCGGTTTTTATAGATAACGGTAGGCAACCCTTCGTTGTGTGAGTTCGACTCGCTCTTGGCTGGTTTTTAGAATTCAGCGTAACAAATTCACTATTTAGTAACATTCCTTTGCATTTTCGTAACGCTAGAACGCTTACAGTACAGTACAGTTTCGCCACCGCTTTCCGAGTAAAGCGTACGTTTAAAAACAAACGTTAAAGCGAAAGCCGCGCTAAGAATATCTTTAGGGCGAAGATGAAAAGGTGCAAACAAAAAGGTTACTGAGGCAAAAGTGACGATAAAAACGGCGCCAAAGTTCTAAGAGGAAGACGATTCTTTAGGAGGCCGCTCGTTAGCGGTGCGATTGTTTACTTTAAGAGAATGCGTCCTATTCACGTCGCGTGAACTCGGTCGCGGATCGAGGATTTTAATGAGTGCCCAGAGCAATTAGTAGAGCTTCCCGCTCTTATTCTAAATGTATCCTTTGGTACGGAATGCGTCTGTTTGCTAAGGATCGCCGCTCTCACTGAAGCTCCCTTCTTTGTCGACGGAACAGTCGAAAGAGTTGACGGAATGACTGCGCGCTGACAAATGGAGTATTCGGTTGAATTTTCAAGGCGACCCTTCTCGTTTATTGCACTTAATGAATAGTAGTGAGCGGCGATGCACAGATATTGTACAAAGACGTGATTTTTGTATTTTATTTGTATAACATTATCCTGTGTTGTAAGGACGTTTTACAAACGGACACCGGACGCCGTAGCCGATACTCTGGCAAACGCGCCACGGCGTCGTCCAATTTTATTTTTTAAATGTAATATTTATACAAAGGCGGATATATTGGTCTAAGTAGTTATACTATACATGTCCCACTGCTGGGCAAAGGCCGCCGAGCACGTGATATGTCAGCACTTAAAATTAACAATTTCATTGCTAAAGGCAATGGGGATCAAACTCGGTATATTCTTTAATTCAAACTCGAGTATATTGAGATAAAGGCGAGCGCTCGCAGACGTTAAAAAATAAACCAAAGTAGTTGTATAGAAATGAGGTGTCTATTTTATTTCTATTAGTGGAACTGTTCGTAAAATTCGAACGTGAATATAGTACGAAATGTTCGCGTTGCGGCTTCTTTGATTGAAAACCGTTGAGAGATCGTTCAGTAGAAGAAACGATGGCAAGCGTTTCTCTCTTCACCTCGATTGAAGTGCTAATGAGAAAAAAAGCCGTTTAATTTGTCGGTACATTGAGTTTTATGGAGAGAAAGTGAGGAAGTTTTTATAAATGTTTGCGGTTTTTTATATTTTTTTTTTATGTGAAAAGTTTTCAAGCTAGCAGACGGTTCACGTGATGTTAAGTGAATACCGCCGCCCATGGACATGGAACACCCGAGAGTTCCAGATGCGTTGACAACCTTTTGAAAATTGGGCTCCAGCTACCTCACTCACCAGACGAAACGCGAAAGTATTATACTTCCACTTTACGCCGGTCTTCTGCGAGGTCGTGGTACTTACCCAGACAAGCCTGCCCATTCGTGCAACAGCCGAGGGTGCTGTGTGGCCCTACCACCGGAAAAGAAAAATGTAAGGCTGGTAGACTGTTGCGTGTTGGCGTGTGCATCGTGCGATTTAGAATCAATGAATCTAATCCGTGTGGCGTTCATTAATAAATATCGTTGTAACGGATTTCTCAAGTACTTAAAGGTTACAATCATTTATAATTAGGCGAACACTAAACGTTATTGTATAAAAGTAAAAAACGGAACATGATGGATGAAAAGTATTCGAAACTTCGCGAATTTTAGCTTGAAATAAATCCGTAAAATATATCATTACTTAAAAGTTTGTTCACTGTACCAGCGACTTGAACGGCGCGTTTCAGTTATAGCGCAAAAACTGGAACTCAATAGCGTTGAAACTGTGTGAGTTTCTGCTTATTATTATTATTATTAATATAAATTTTATTTTTAATATCATGAAAGAATAAAATTTATATTAATTGCAGTGAACACCCATCAACGAAACACACTTATTTGAGCGGGAAATTAAATTTTCAATACCGTCTGAAATATTTTTCGTCAGTGTCTGAAAAATGTTCATCGATTGACACCTTCAACTCTTCATCGTCAATAACGTTTACGTCGAAGATGTTTCTTGAAGTTGGGGAACATAAAGTAATCACTAGCGGCTAGCTCCGGGCTGTAGGGTGGATAATTGATTTCTTCAAATCCGCAATTCCGCACAGAAGTCTTTGTGATCTCGCCCTTTGAGAACTAAGACACCTGCGACCAATTTTCATCTTCATTCGACATTCAGACAGAAAGACAGATATACATAAAATATGTACGCGTATAAATTATAGCCTATGTCTTATTCTAATGTATAAGCTATATTATTGTAAAGTGTCGTTAAAACCCATTTAGTAGTATTTGCGCGAAAGAGTAACAAACATCCATCCATACATACAAACTTTCGCGTTTATAACATTAGTAAGGATAAGTAAGGATTAGTAAGGATTGCTCTCTTTAATTTACGTAGGGTGCTCCCTTAATTGCGGCAGTAACACTATTACTTTTTCTGTTTACTCAATCAGTAAGATTCCGTTAGAATCCCAAAACGCTGTGGCCATCGCAGACTTTAAACTTCTTAGATGGTTCTGTTACTTTTATGCTACTGCGTGGATTCTTGCTTGCTCTCAGGATCATAGTGACGAACACACGTTTCATCATCGGTAATGATTCGGTCGAAAATACTAAGCGTTTTCACCACAGAGCTCCCAAATTACTCCCTCAGAACTCCTTGCATCACTCAACTCGCTTGTTCCTGAAGCGGCCGTGAGAACCTTACTGGGACACCCATCTCGCACTGACTTGAAAGAATCAGATGCTCATGAAGGATAGTGTGAATACTACCCACGGATAGCTTAGTCTTTTCTGCTAATGTTTTCACCCGTACACTCGATCTTCGAGTACAAGTTCTTCAACGATTATGAATTAAAATACTTCTGTGTAATATCTAACTGATATTATGAAGCTGACGATATTTTTTTCATCCCAAACTAACCGACTGGAATGGGAAGGACTCGGCATTAACATCAATGGCGAACGTGTAACTCACCTTCGATTTGCCGACGACATTGTGGTCATGGCAGGGATGATGGAGAAACTCAGCACGATGCTAGAAAGCCTCCTGGTGGAAAACGCAGTGTGGGGCGGCCACCCGCGAGATGGGCTGACGTTCTGTCCAAAGCCGCGGGACTTCGCTGGGTGCAGGCCGCTTCAAACCGATCGAAGTGAAAATCCCTAAATGAGGCCTATGTTCAGCAGTGGACGCCTACAGGCTGAAATGATGATGATGATGATGATGAAACTAACCAAGGTTTGGGATCAAAACGAAATAAAACGCGACACGTAACGTACAATAGTTTTATTTCGACATTTTATAATGTACCTTACGAAATTGCGGTGAAAGTTATCGGAAATAAAACTCAAGGGGAAATATCGTGGATAAATTGTCAAACTGAGCGGAATGAAGCCAAATGACATCCTTAAGGGCCCTTTGTTACACCGGCATTGTCGTCTGGAAGTTTCTCTCTCTATAAAACGAAGTATTTGCTAGAGTTCAGTGTAAATAAAGACTTAGTAACTTAAATTGTGATGTGACGATATTAGTTGAATGATCAATTATTAGGAAGATAATGGTCAGTCAATGTACATCACCTAATTATTAATAACAGACTAACATCAATAATGTTTAATGACATAGATGACGCATGTCCATACTGCGCAGCGTTTAAAAATCGTTCAGATTTTTATTATATCACACATACAGGGTGATTTTTAGAAGAAGTACGTACTTTGACATAATGTTAATTGGGCGTTCCATAATTTAAAAAAAAATATTAATATTTTATTTTGACAAGAAATAACCAGAAAAATATCAATTCAGATATTGTTTGTTTATCCCGTTAAGAGTGGTCACCCTATTGATAAGCGTTTTAGTAACTATGCGTTCAGCGAAAAGTTTTAGTGCTCATAAATAGGTTATTGTATTGCGACGATATATCTGTCCGTAATGTTTGAAAAAATTAAAAATAATCTTTGATAAAAAAATTAAGTCACAGGTACGTACCAGATTCAGTTTTAGAATCAAATTCTGCATATGCTCTGTTAACATGTCCGTCGTCTATAAAATCACCCTGTATAAGTGAATGTGAAAGACTATATAGAACGTATGATACGTAAAGAGATAGGAGTCTATCGAATTGCAATCGAATTACACCAATTGGTGTTATTTGGGTGCCATAATTTCGGTGCGCTAATGCCATGTATCTTTGTATATAATACCATTGACTACCGTGATAAATTTTAGACTAAAACTCTAGATCACCATTCTTCCCAACGGAAAGCTACTAAATATTATCATACTAAATATCATCATCGTCGGATATGTGCGCTGGCCCAGAAAAAATTGAACTGTGTAAAAGTAAAGTAACGGCCGATAAATGATCTTTATTACATCTTTAAAATAAGTTTGTGTTTGAACTTTGTAGGCAAAAGCATTAATTTACACTTTATATTCAAACGGAATTATTCTTATAAAGTCAAAAAATTGTAAATTTCCTCCTCTATTACGAGCAAAAATCAATTCGCTCAAATTCACTGTCAAATGAATAGCCTAAATTGAATAGAATATTTTGATTTCTTAAATAATCAAATATAGATAGATGGGGAATTGTAGATATTACACTTTAAGTTTTTTTTTTGTCAGAAGGTGGCAAAAGAGCTGACGGTTCACCTGATGTTAAGCGATAACCGACGCACATTGACATTATCAACACCCTTAGAGAGTAAAGTGGGCCCCGGCTACCCCGCTCACCAGACGAAACGCAGAAGTATAACACTTCCACTTGACGCCGCTCTTCTGTGAAGTCGTTTAATTGTAATTAATGTTTAACAAAAAATAAAACTGTATCACTTTCCAACGTTTAAATAGTGTTAAAACAAGTTAAGACGGGAAAGAACATCCCATTGCTCTTCATATATGTTTAATTCTATCTTATACTAGCGACCCGCCCCGACTTCGCATGGGTGCAATGTATTATACATATAAACCTTCCTCTCGAATCACTCTGTCTAGTAAAATAAACCGCATCAAGATCCGTTGCGTAGTTTTAAAGATCTAAGCACGGCGGTACGACTTTGTTTTATACTATGTAGTGATGTTTAATTTACACACGCTTCATTTATGCAATATATACGAACTATGTAAATTTGAATTAAGATTCAAATTGGGCCCGTTGGGGCGTGCTGTCGTTGCAATCATGCAGCCGTTAGTTTATTGTAATTAGTGGCCGTTCCGTTGTCGCAGCGACCCGTCAATTAACAGTTTGATGGAACGCAAATACAATTAAACGTGTTCCGCCGCCAACAGCACGGTAAATAGCACGTCATCTAATTACGAGAGGGTAATTTTGATAGTTGTGTATTACTAGTAGCAACTACAATGCAATGTGCGCCTCTGTGATTGTGATTTCAGTCCAAGGACGAATCTTGCTAGTCTGATACAACTCGGATTTTTCATTATATTCTTTCACAAAATTAATAAAAATAGTGTGATATTGTATGCTACCATTAATTGGTGAAAGCGTTTCGTCAATATGATCGCTCGTTTTTTATATTTTAAATCGTTTTACGTATATTTCATTTATGTTTATGCGTATCAGCATGATGATTAC
Source organism: Iphiclides podalirius (assembly GCA_933534255.1). Taxonomy (NCBI): domain Eukaryota; kingdom Metazoa; phylum Arthropoda; class Insecta; order Lepidoptera; family Papilionidae; genus Iphiclides; species Iphiclides podalirius. The sequence continues at coordinate 813,147 of OW152839.1, read as the reverse complement.
AGCCAGTTGAGTCAACTGCTGAAAATAGGCCCTCCTCGCAGAAAATATCGTTACGAACCTTCCCTTCACGTAGGTCTGAGTATGGTTCGTAATCTAATTTTTATACCCCTAAGTGATAAGAGTGGTCCAGCCAAAAGATTTTTTCTACCCTACAAATACTCACAAAAAAACTTAAACAAAGTGTAATGTCTATTAACCCCTATCTATCTTTATCTTTATTTAAGAAATCAAAATATTCTACTCAATTTAGGCTATTCATTTGATTGTCAATTTGAGCGAATTGATTTTTACTCGTAATAGAGGAAGAACTTTACGGGTTAGCTAGTATTTTATAAAAATAAACATAATGAATGAATGAATGAATGAATGAATGAATAAATATACTTTATTGCACACCAAAAATAAAACATACAAAAATTAAAACTTAATGTAGAAGTGATGGGTATAATGGGCGGCCTTATTACTAAGAGTAATTTCTTCCAGGCCTTTGTATAAACATAATATACAAATAAAAAACAAAAAAAAATATATTTACCATCGACAACAGAACCGTTATTTGCACATAATACCAATAGAACTATTTTTGCAAGGAGTCTTTGCGCTAAACATTCAGTCCATCGCAATTCCTAGCCACGAGCACAAACGGCTAAGGCGCTACGCCACAAAGCTGCGGCGTGGAACCGACGTTAACGATGTTTTATAGTGTGCTTGCAACATTAGTCGAGAGAGAACGCGGGAGAAAATGTATTTTGTTCAACGATTAAAGTCGGGTGAAATTAAAACGATGGTGCCTCGAAGATTTACAAAATTCGCAACGTAAAAGGATTTGGAAATGTTTTCTTGTTTGTTGAAAAACCAGTACTTTTGTAAAGGTATGGTTATGTCGCACGAAGCGCTAGTAATCCGGTGGGCAGTGACAGAGATAAAGCTCTGTGAAACTGGAATTAGTCAATTGTCTCCTTCCATAGGTACATGTGCATGTTTCACGCCGAATTTTATTCGTTATTATATACTGGCTGCTGCCCGCGACTACGTCCTAGAATAGGCTTAAAGCGTTACATTCAGAAAGAAAGACAGATATAAATAAAATATGTATATAAATTAAAGCCTATATATTATTCTGATGTATAAGCTATATCATAGCAAAGTTTCATTAAAATCCTTTCAGCAGTATTTGCGTGAAAGAGTAACAAACATCCATCCATAAAAATTTAAATTGTTTATAGTGCTAATCTTTGCACTTAAGATTGAACATTAAAACATGTAGAAAAAGTACGAAAAGATTGTAGCCGCTGTCGGAATCGAACCCACGTCTTCGGCATTCGCGGCCTGACGCTCTAGCCACTGAACTAAACGGCTGATAGCCACAGCGACGAAAATCTTAACGCCTTCTTTCTACATTGTTATATTTAGCATTTGAAGCAATGCTTGGCGCATCCATTGTTATATCCTTTCCAGCATACAAACAATTTCGAATCCATCCATACATACATACTTTCGCCTTTATCCGTTAGTAAGGCTAAGTAGCATAGACCGAGGATTGGAACAGATTTGGTCGTATAAGGCCGTAGTCATCACTGGCGATTTATGGGTATATAGCTTCATTTATATGTGTATTATTCGCGTAGAGTCAAGAAATCAACTTCTAAACGAGACATCCACGTTTCGTAACTTCTAAGCTTAGAGAAGCCCATTTTCGATCTCCAGTCACAAGAAACTTTACCTTGTATCTTGTATTAACTGATGTTTTTGCTTTCAGTCCCGAGACTATTAAAGCTTCATCTGACGCAGAACCGATGGGCTAGCCAGAATCCACGGGTTTGGGCCCTCCGCTGTGGGTAGGGCCGCGCATGTGCTCATGCGTGCGTTTAACTATGGTGTGTCATCTAAGGGCCATCGAGGTCGTGGTTCGGACCGAAACCCCGATGGCCGTCGACTGTGCAATTAGCTAATCGGTGGCTGGGGGCGGTGAGAACCGCCCCGGAACGCGGGGGTACCTTGTGTACGCGTTGTGTTGGTCTCGCCGTGCTCGGAGGCGAGGGCGAACTAGTGTGTTTGTTGTTGCACTAACTGTGGGTGTAGTGTTGTCCGGCGGGACCCCCGGCAGTGGGTCCGGCGTGTCTAAGTCCCCTTCCTCGACCGGGTCGATGAGGACGTTTCGCGGGCGCCGCTTGTTGACGTTCGCGTTTGTGTCGGGTTGGTAATTTGCTGCGCTTACCACCAGAGGGTTGGGATGATGTTCGGCTCTATCGAAGAACCGTTTGGTCAGGTCTTTAAAATATTCGCGAATCGTCGGGAGTCTGCAATCGCTGTGCAGGTCGACGTTGCGTTGATACCACTGCGCACCGGTTGCGCGGCGGATGAACTTATTTTGTACTATTTGCAACTTGTACAAGCGAGTAGGGTGCGTGTGGGCGAAGGTCATGCATGCGTAAGACATAATAGGTCGTACGCAGGTCTTATATAATAATAATTTGTGCCTTAAGGGCATTTTACTTTTAGCAGAAACTTTACCTTTCATCCAATGCTAGCTGCATTGCAAAATCCTTTATTGTGAACGTGCATAATGGATTACATCATCAAGCGTATAAACTGGGGTAAACAGTTCCTTGTTAGAAAAGACAAGTTTGTAACTGTTATTATTTGATGACTTCGTGGCGCAGCTGCCAAGGTTCGGCACCTAGGGACATGGCTTCGATACCCACACTGGACAACTATTTGTGTGACTCGCAGATAACTGTTTCAGATCTGGGTGTTTGTCCACGTGAACTTTGTGTTTGTAAAATGTTCTTAACACACAGTATAATGAAAATATACAGTATGGGCAATGTATTTAAAAAAAATGAAAAATAATAACTTGGAATGCCCTTATTTACCGCAGTAAATTAGTAATAAATTTATGCTTATATACTACGGGACTGTTACTAAGACTCCGCTGTCTGTCTGTCACCAGGCTGTATCTCATGAACAGTGATAGTTAGACAGTTGATATTTTCACAGATGATGTATTTGCGTTGCCGCTATAACAACAAATAGTAAAAACATGTTAGATTAAAAAAAATATTTGAGGGGCTCCCATACAAAGACTTACCAAGTAGTTTAATACATTATATTGTTAAATTATAATTAAAAATTGTAAGTATTATTTATCACCGTTCGTGCCCGGGTGCGACTCGCGCTTGGCCAGTTTATTGTCGATCGTTTCACGTGCTTCATTTAGCGATTTGGGTCGAGCTTCGAACGGAGGGCAGGTGTCGAGTCGTTAATTGAATGTCAGCTCGGAGAGACGGGGATTTGAGGGTCGTTAATCGCTGGAGGTCGGTCTTCCAGTGACGTCGAATCCAGCACTGAAGCCAGATAGATGGACGCGCATTAGGCTCACCGTATTTTTTGTATTCGACTTCAAAAAAGAAGGCTTTTAACCGACTTCAAAAAGAAGGAGGTTTCAATCAATCAATCAATCAAATATCTTTATTCAAATAGACGCTTGCGCGTTCTTATGAATCGTCAAACTTTATATAAAAAAATTATACATATAGGTTCGTAAGGTACCACCGGTTTGGAAATCAGTTTCTGTTGAGAAGAGACCGGCAAGAAACTCAACAGTTGTTTGTCAATTCAACCTTATATACTTTAATTTTTTTTATGTGTGTTCGCGGATAACTTCGTCGTTTATGAACCAATTTTAATGATTCTTTTTTTTGTTGGAAAGGAGTCTCAATGGTGGTAGGATGATAAGGAAACCCGGATCTGATCCCAGAGAAATTGAAAGCAATCCTCAAATGTAATAGGTGTTGACAATGTTTTTATTAGTTTCCTGTTTGAAGTTCGCGGTGGTAGAGCCACGCAGCAGCCTCGGCTGTTGCACGAATGGGCAGGCTCGTCCGGGCAAGTACCACGACCTCACAGAAGACCGGCGTAAAGTGGCGTATAATACTTTCGCGTTTCGTCTGGTGAGTGAGGTGGCCGGAGCCCAATTTTCAAAAGTTTGTCCGACGCATCTGCAACCCTCGGGTGTAGCAGATGTCCATGGGCGGCGGTATTCACTTAACATCAGGTGAACCGCCTGCTCTCTTGGCAACTTTTCACATAAAAAAAGTCCGTTTTCTTTCCAGTTACCTCACTTCACTTGGCCATTTCTGCAACAGAAGCTGCGGCGTGGTCCTACCACTTAACCGACATCAAATATCTCACTCTGTACATTTTCTATTTGTTTTTAGGAGTTACCTGATGTATCTCCGAAGATTAAAATCCGTTACCAATGAAATTAATACAGGAGCTAAACCGAACCCAATGCGGAAATAAATTTTAGTCCATTCATAAAAACCGGCCAAGTGCGAGTCGCACTCGTGCACGTAGGGTTCCGTATCATAATCTATAAAAACGGCAAAACGACAGACATGATGTCTGTTGTATGGGAGCCCTACTTAAATATTTTTATTCTGATTTTTAGTATTTGTTGTTATAGCGGCAATAGAAATACTAGTATTACAAATTACAATACGATTTTTAGTATTTATTGTTATAGCGGCAATGGAAATACATCATCAACATAAAAAAACCATAGAACCGAACCGAGAACCACCTTTTTTGATGTCGGTTGAGACATTTTGGAAGTTGTTAAAGAATAGTATGCATGTGGCGAAATCACGTTAGACATATTAAAGTGGTGGATTTACACGGCGCTGGTTCCGTTAGGGGGATGAGACAAAAAATGAATGAACGACACACAAGTCATTAAATAAACCTAATTTGTGAGACCAGTATCTTATATACGGGTATAAATTATAGGACATAATGTCATCTCACATTATAGGAAATCATGAATGTTGGCGCTGGCAACACTGTATACTGGATATGACGTTATCTACTCGAGCAACAGGGACACATAGTCGCATGGAGCAACGGTCACTTGTGTTACTTGTCGTTATAATAGTTGTTAATATTCAAGTTCAGTAATAGTTAAAATATTAGAATCAAGGGAAAACAGTTAGAACTCTTATATGAACAAGGGTGGTAAAGCGGAAAAACGACAATGAATACATACAGGAAAATAATTCTTTCATCAACATTTCTTTCATCGTGAGTCTACGTAAAGCTACAAAATTAGGCCCTTGTCACATGTTGCTTAACATGCTCTGAATTTACTTTCGTCTAGCGAACAACATTGTCTCTAATTGGATTGTATAAAGGGGAAACTCCATACTACATTTTCTTTATGACATGAGTTATTTTAGGCAATTCCATATAATTGATTATTATTTTTTCTTTTTATGCGTCCTTTCGAAAAGGCAAAGGTTCTTATGACATGCAGCCTAGTCTTTAGAAAAATAACAATTTAGACAAAGTGATGAAATCACCCGTTACAAAAGGTTGCAAGCGAGCTGGCGGTACACCTGATGTTAAGTGAATACCGCCGCCCATGGACATCTTCTACACCAGAGGGTTACAGATGCGTTGACAACCTTTTGAAAATTGGGCTCCGGCCACCTCGCTCACCAGACGAAACGCAAAAGTATTATACTTCCACTTTACGCCGGTCTTCTGTGAGGTCGTGGTATTTACCCGGACGAGCCTGCCCATTCGTGCTACCACCGTTAAATATATTAAATATATACACGATACATTATATATGTAAAATAAGAGTTTTTACAATATTTGTCTGTCCGTCTGTTTGTGCGGCTAATATCTGAAACGGCTGGACCGATTTTGACGGGACTTTCACCGGCAGATAGCTGATGTAATAAGAAGTAACTAAGGCTACTAATGTTTTAGAAATTTTATTTATTTTAAATTCTACGCACGAAGTCACAGGCACAGCTAGTATTATTCATATATTTAGTAAGGTAAATGATACATTTATATTCCATTGGGGACAAAGGGTGTTAAGGCACAGACCGCCACGCAATAGTTGATTAAATGCCTTCACACATTTCCAATATATTTTTTGGTTTTGCGTCTTTAAGAGAGTGATAAATTTTGACAGGGAGTTTTACTAGTCTTAAACCGGGCTGTGAGAGCAAAGATAATTTCTTCTTTTCTTCGTTTCTTCTTATTATTATATATTTAAATCTTTCACAACACAAGAAAACGAATTAAATTTTATTAGTATTTCTGTCAGAAAGTAATGTCTTCAAAAGATTTTATTTTTCGTTATCTTTATTACTTTTACAAAACATTTACAAGTGTTGAGAAAATCCAACTTCTGAGCAATTAAAATTCATTATGGATTCAAAGGCGGAGTAATTGCCATCTCGTTGTTTATGAGTTTTGTAATGTTCCAATTACTTGATTAAATTACAGTTCTTTCCGTTTTTATTAAATTATATTTGTTTATTTTTATTAAATATTTATTACAAATACTCGTCGTTGAATGTTATTCTTAAAATGCCGTACGCTGTAAAGGATACACACTAGATGCGCCAAGCATTACTAAAACTGCAAAGAAAGAACGCAGTTAAATGTCAAGATTTTCGTGCAGTAAGTTAACCGCTTAGCTTAGTCAGTAAAGCGTCTGGGCGCGAAACCAGAACACGCAGGTTTGAATCCCGTACTGAAAGCTTTTGTTAATTTATATACAAACATTTGCAATTCAAAACTGCTTTAACAAATTTGTTTGAACCAATAACTTGGAATAAATAAACTTTATCCCTTGAAAAGGTTTTTAACCGACTTCAAAGAAGGTTTCTCAATTCGACCGTATACATATATTTTTAAAACATATTAACAATGTTTTTTAGTTTCCGGTTTTCTTTTTGTTATAAATTATTGGATCTGTGTTTAGATAGCATATCTAGCCGCAGAAGCGGTTGAGATCGTAGCTGAGTGGCATGAAACTATGTAAATAGCATTTCTCAACGCAAGCACATTTTCCCATTCAAATTCACCGCACACTGCATCGAGCAAGTCGCTGCGGCTGCAGTTAATTGTGTTGAATTAGAATAATTACCCTGTGTAAATAACGTCACTGCTTAAATCATGTTCACCGATATCATTTCGTAGTTAATAATATGACAATAAGTTGTGTGTGGTACCTCGTTTCGTCTTATATATATTCTGTGTTTATTATATATAGGATATTTTGTTTATTATTTGTAGTATTACGTATTGTGTAGAGTATATTTTTTTACTTATTTGAATAAATTTTTATCCTGATATGTTTCGTGATAGCCGGGCGCTCGCTTTGAATACAATATACTCGAGAAACTAGAGTTCAAATCTCGGTGCAGGCTCTAATGAAACTGTTAATTTTAAGTGCCGACATATCACGTTCTATGCGGTGAACATATCGTGAGGAAACCTGCATAATATTTTCGAAATAATAACAAAAAAAAATATTTCTAAGATATGTGTCATGTGTCAAGATATGAGTCTGCCAATCCGCAGTGGGGCCGCGTGGTGGCTTTACAGAGGAGGCCTTTGCCCAGCAGTGGGAAATGTACAGGATGATTCTTTACTATTGTTACTAGTGGACGCCGAGTGGTTGAGATTCTACCATAATTCATTTAAAATATGAGTTTGAACAATATTATTCTCAAATACAATACACAATAGAGTATATATGCGTGTGTGTGTCAATAAATGGTGGTGTTTGTACTGTTTTCTATTTTGATTTAACGTATTTTTATTAATAACTTAAAACAAATATTAGCATTCTGTACTTCTTCTCAGTGTAAACTATAAGTGTAGGAAATTTCATACGCGCCCGTCCGCGCCATATTCGTAAAAAGGTGTACAAAGTTTTCGCTTCACGTATTAATATAGATGTAGTGTAAATGTTATTTTATTTTACACAATTAAAATAATTACATAAATCATAATTATAATTTAATAATGAAGTTCAATGTATAATAAATAAATAACCTTAAATATTTGTAAAATTTCTGCTTAACCCCTGTAAACGTTCTTTCAACCGCTTAACTCTCTTCTTCTGTGTTTCCAAACTTTTTGTGGCAGTATTAATCTTTCTCCTTCTTTGTTTTATATTCTGCTTATTACAATAAAGCAGTGTAATAAATTTTGTCTTCATTTGATTTACGGCTTCGGACGAAGAACGGCACGAAGACCCCCTAGACGATTTCGGCGTCGGAGGTCGTGGGTTCGATCCCCACACGGGACAACTATTTGTGTGACCCACAGATAGTTGTTTCGCATCTGGGTCTTCGTCCGCGTGTAATTTATGTTTGCTAAACGTCCTTACAACACAGGATAATGTTAAACTAAAGTAAGGGCAATGTTTTTAAAAAAATATATCCAATGGTACAGATTGACTAGTAACGAGGAAGAGACGAAGCAGAAAATGATGTTCTTCGAGGAGGGATGACCGTTTTCTACAACTTCAAGTCCTTTTAGCACGCCGAGTTCAATTGTACAGTAATTTTAGCATACAATGATGGCGAACATTCTAAAAATCATTCCTTTTTTTTCATCAAAGTTTATTAAATGAAACTATGTCTCCGGATGTATCGCGTTTACGTTTTGTTTTAATTCCCGACGTTTCAAACCCTTTACAGCGTTCATGGTCACGGGACAGATTGTCCACGTAACGTAAATGGTTCGAAATATCGGGAATTAAAACAAAAAATAAACACGATAAATCTGTAAACATAGTTTTATTTAGTAACGTGTAATCGCGTAAATACAAGAAATTATTCACACAAAGTGTGTACAAAAAAAATCTTAAGGAAATATAATATAAAAAGAGTACAGAAGCGGAGTGGTAAAAGTACACAATATTAACTAGTTTTATTATTCTGCCGCGGTCCTTTCTGTAATACTGAAAAGAGGTCGCTGGTAGCGACAAGCACTATTATTATATTTGCTATGCCTTTGTGCGGACCGTGCGTGGAATTCTTAAACTTTGAGCAAAGGGATTGATTTGATTTCTTTTGAATGTCACATATAAATATATTCTAGTAATGGTGTTTCCAATGTTATTTACAAATGGTTTATCTACATAAGCTGAAGAGCCTTTTTTTTTGGTATCAGGGGGTAATCTTCAAAAGATACCCTGTCACTTTACATGACAGGGTTATGTGGGGTTCTTACCCACTAAAACCCCCTCGGTGGCCGCCTTCCGTACATTTGGAGGGACTCCGGGATCTCCCATGGAACGCACCGGTGTCCCTCGGTACTACGCCTGAGCACGCCTCGGAGAAGGATAAACATTCTCCGATCTCCGCACCCTCTTGCAGCAACACGAGACCACTTCGTGCTGCTGCCTATCCGTGTCCCCTTTTAGTCGCCTTTTACGACAGGCATATACCTTAGCTCTATTCTATGAGTCAGGAAGCTGAAACATACGTAAGTCTCCTATCGTACATACGTAAGTCTATCTAGATTATACAATTCATACAGGCCCCTCTCTTGTTCATACATAAGCCTGTCTAGCTTATCACTACATATTATAAAACAAAGTCGCCCCGCCATCTGTCTGTCCCTATGTATGCTTAGATCTTTAAAACTATGCAACGGATCTTGATGCGTTTTTTACTAGATAGATTCAAAAGGAAGGCTTTTATGTATAACACATCGCTAGTGTATATAATATACAGGCCCTTCTCTGACACGTGTCATGAAATTTATTATTTATTTCAGTAGTTTATCAAATTTAAATTAAAAAAAGTAGAAATAAGTATTTATTAATTATAATAATTGTATATTGTTATAATGACTGGTAGAGAATGCCTTACGGCAGTAAGTCCGCTCTTCTTTACCTTTTTTTAAGGTTAGCAATAAAGCATAAATAAATAAAAGAAATAATAATACAAAGACGTGGATTTTTAACGCTTAAACTCACGATGAAGTTATATTTCCCCGAGAGATACATACAATATATTTAGCGTAACTACTTTGATTTAATAATTAAATTGTCAAACTCTTGGAATTCCATTTTGGATTATAGGCTATCTACTGAATTCACCGGAGTTTTACTTCATTTGTATAGTTCTGAACTACTAGTTCATTGTAGACCTTAAATCATTCAGTAGGACAGAAGTAACAGGTTGGTGTGGCTTGGCAAATGTATGTATAATAGCTATCGAAAATGAATGAAATCGCGTTCCAGAACAAACAGTAAAGAACGTTCAAAAATAAAAAAAATTAAAGAAAAAAAAGTTCCGAAACGCATATCACACTTAATTTTTACAGTACAATCTTTACAATAAACAACGGGATTTTTTGTAACAATTGCTCGAATTACATTATTGTGTTATTTTCGTCTATTTTGAGTGGGGTTAATACTGTTGATACTCACGTAGGCTAAAACAAGACTATTATATATTGTAAACTGACCTATGAAAAAAAAAGAGCAACTGTTGTGTTTCTTGCCGGTTTCTTCTCAACAGAAACTGCTTTTCGAACCGTAACTTAACCGTGGTAACTTACGAACATATCAATTTCCTTGTAAAATTTCGACGTTTCATAGGAACGCGCAGGCGTCTATGTGAATAAAGATATTTTATTACTATTATTATAGTGGAATGACTCTTTTTAGTGGAAAGTATTATATGTCGGCTTTTCTACACGGCTTCATTTTTTAGAAATTCAAATGTTTTATCAAAATAAAAGTAGGTTTAAGATTTCTTTAGCATGTAATGGTTAAGTGAGATATTCAGTGATTAATTCATTTCTGATTCCTTCTTTAAGTCTGGTTTAAGTGTGGTTAAAGTTAAGTAAAATCGTCTACTGTATGGTATCCGATAGTGGAACTGCCGTGTAACTATGTGTAGGCTCGCTTCGTGCAGTTGCTTAGAGTCGGTATGTAATTTTATGTCCTTCGACTGTTTGACTTGGATGTGGTGACTCGTTTTGTTAATTTGGTCTGTTAAATACAGACCTACGGTACGAGATAATTTTATAGCACGGCACTGGTGATGTTTTCTTTAATAATGGAATAAATTGGCGAAATTGGGCTAAGGTCGTAAAATCCTGGATAAGTTTTTACTACGTCATTAATAAGAAAGAAAGAAAGAGATTTATTTGACATAAAACACACTGAAGTACACAACAATCACTTAAAACAATAAAAATTAGACAAAAAAAAATATGAACATAAAACTCCAGTATGCATAATATATTCCATTTTCATTATAGTACGACGCGATTCATGCCAAAAAGGACATCACTCAGCAGAATGTTGTAGTGAAACAGCAACGCTGATTTTCAGTAATGACCAAAAAGAGCTATTTAACAAAATGTGATTTTATGGCACTGTGGGATTCTAACCTGCGTTTTCCAGGTACACGCAGTATATTAGTTTATGTATAAAGGGCGGATTTTATCTAAAACCTGTCGTAACAATAATACAACAACATATATATATATATATATATATATATATATATATATATCTATATATATATAATATTTTCTTTTAAGAATATAGTACACAAATTCGTATTAAAACAAAAAATAAAACTAGGAAGTTTAAAAACTCACTCGATAAAATATTGTGCAAGTATTTTTATGAATGACCAATTCAAATTTTTGTTTTTAAAACTATTAATTGAATGTGCTGATTAGTTTGTTCCGGAACAAGCCAGCCATTGTTTCCTCTTAGCTTTGTTGGAAGCGATCTGAGTGTTATTTCAATTATTTATTACTTATTTAACAATAGGTTTATCTTTATACAGCGTGTCTTTACAATCGCGACAATAAATAAACACACATATAGAGAATAACTTTTTAAAATTGTATTAAACATTTACATTCTTTAAACATCTATATTTACAGGGCTATAAAATTTTTCTAAACAAAGAATTTTAGAACATCCTTACGTATAACTCTGTAACGTAAAGTTCATTTGTAAAGGTCACAGAGCATATGAATGGCTTGAATGAATTTGAAAGAGACAAAACATACTGTTAGAAGGAGATGCTTGTAATGAGACGCTTTGGCAACGAATGAAAAAGTCTCTGAATGTGTGAATCAGTCAGTTGTAGTTGTATAGGATGTTAAAAACTTTTACTTAATTAGTTTATTTCAAAAATATTTTTTTTTTCATTATGGATTTTTTTAACGTTAATATTTTTTTATGATTATTGGCAAGTAGCGTTAGAGGTGTGTTCATTTATTGTCGCCACGGTAACGACACACTGTATGGTTGTAAATGTGGGAGAAGGATTTCAAAATTAGCGGATACGTTTTTTGCTTCCAAATAATTGTTTATTTTCTCCTTACTTAATAAATACCCCTTTATTTAGTCTTTACAGCTTGCTCACACTCGCTACACGTCTTCACTCTCGCTCACTCACTCTATCCGTCTTGCTCTTTCACTCACCGTTCCGTTTCTATGTATTTCAGTAACATACCCACATAAATATAAACACAAATATGATGATGACTGATGACTCCGTGGCGCAGTTTCCAAGGTATGGGCTTCGGCGTCGGGGGTCGTGGGTTCGATTCCCATACGGGACAACTATTTGTGTGACCCACAGATAGTTGTTTCGTATCTCGGACTTTGTCCACGTGAAATTTATGTTTGTAAAACGTCCTTACAACACAGGATACTGTTATCCTAAAGTAAGGGCAATGTTTTCATAATAATAATAAAAAAATATTACTACTAAACTTCCATATCAAAATACGAAGCAAAAAGCAGATATCTGCTTAATTGTTATATAACAAGTACACATATTGCAACAGATAAGCCTGTTTGATTCTACAATTCTCATTTAACAGTCCAGATACAATTATATCGCTTTAAAATCTACCTAGTTTCTCTTCGCTTAACGTAAACTTGACTAACGGGGAAAAATTTTAAAGTTCTCTTGTGCGTGACACGAAAGAAGAATGCAACTTCCACAGTGTCACTGCGGGTTTTAAATTTCCGAAGTATTGCGTGACTTTGTTGCGGTGGCGGACTGTTCGAGAGTACTTTTATTTTTACTGATAATGATATTATATACAAAGATATGACACGCTACACCGAAATTTGTGTATTTAGATCGCAAACCTATTGTTTGCTCTTTCCGTCTCTTTCCGTGTCATACGTTCTATATAATCTGTCACATTCACCAATACAGGGAGGCTTAATTAAGTGTATCCATATTTTTTTTTATTAAATTCTAGACATAAACAATGTTATATAAAAATGATAAATATTTAAAATCCCTCGGAATTAATTAAATACATTCATTTAAACTTATCGCAAAAAGTGCGTGATTTATGGGCTATTTTACGTGCGGTCATTCATAACTACACGCACACAAGTTCGTTTCAAAAGTACACGACGCGTTTATGAATGACTACTGCATTGTCAATAAGTTCTGTTTTTAGGGAATGGAATGGCAATTTTAAAAAAAAAAAAAAGTTTATTTTTACTTCAATAAACGATTAAACTACCGAGTCTGAACCTCCTGTGTGAATTTGGGCACCTTTAGAAAAGCCGCCCTCTATATGTCATGTAATGTAAAGCAAAAAAAAATTTAAACCCCGCGCAGTATGGACATGCGTCATCTATATAATTGAATGTTATTGTTTACTGCACGTTGGAAACAGCTTCAAAAATTTATGGAGATATTCAAATGTCCATTGGTTTTAGAAGTCCGCCTGCCATGGCCGTTTGAAATAGAAACGTTGTAAATAATTAATCTAAATCTTTCTTTCTAATAGTTTAAAATTGAAACAACGTCACGGGGGGCAGAGGAGTTTATGTTTCCAAATTTCCAAGAAAAATTTTGGTGGGGAGTATTTTTCTACTATTTTTCATTATGCTTCGTAGAATATACATGACAAATATTAATAAAAACCCAGATATTGAAGCATGCTTTGATGTTCATGGATTTATAGTTTTTGTATTCTAGTAAAATTCTGGCAAAAATGTATTAATAAATGTAAGTCACATCACAAAACTGTTAATTGGTCTTAAACGGTTTCGTTCATGTCAGTGTAAATTGATTAGTTTATGTGTATAATTATTTTCTTTGGTATCTTATACCTTTAAACGAGCTATTGTTATATATATATATATATATATAGATCCAGATGGTTTTGTTATTTTCTTCTCTTTTCTTTAAAGTTCTTACTTTTGTGAAAAATACCAGTTCATATTAACTACAGAAAAATATTATGCATATTTCATTACTCAGTTATTTGTATCTAAATGAAATTTCCAAAATACATGATTTACGAAAAAACAAAACAAGTCGGTCTTCCAGGTACTGATACAATAAAATCCATTGGATGTCAACAAACAAAACTGCAATTTTTATTTCAAATATAACGTGGTAATTTGATTGAATTGTGCATTTAATAAAAGTGGAATAAAAAGATAATTTACCAAAAAGAAAGCCTGTGATAACATTTTCATAGACAACTTAGAAACTACATTTTTACAGAAAAAAGAAATTCACCTGGACATCTGCCACATGAAACCTGTCTATGATGTGTGAATTATTATGATTTATTAGGATTCTTAATATTATTTGTTTGTGTTTTACTTTTAAGAGAACATAGTTATAAATTTTCACGAAACGCACAACTTACTCTTTAGCTCGTCTTTTACAAGATTATTCCAGCAGGTAAATCAATATTGGCAGTTCTTGCGAGTGTTTTAACAAAACAACCCCCATTCGTATTCGATAAGCGGAACATTCAAAATTGAATGGACAAGTTTATCGAGAAAATATTCAGTGTTCATATTCAAATCACGCTTCAAAGTTTGTTTAGACAAAGCGATGGCGCGCCGAATATTCGAACAAAGGAAGGAATTAATAATTTATTGTTTATTATTACATTTACATTTGTTATTCCAAATTCAACATGATTGGGAGCGATTGTTTAATAGAAATAGACTTGTAATGATATTTAGGGATAAATGGCATGGCTGTAATAGCCAATTTCCATCCTAGAAAGTGAAGTTGCCCAGACATATACAGCGTGTCGTTATCATCGCGACAATAAATGAACACACGTCTAACGCTACTTGCCAATAATCATAAAAAAATGTTAACGTTAAACAAAATCCATAATTAAAAAAAAATTACAAACAAACTAATTAAGTAAAAAAGAAACAAAATTTGTAACATCCTATACAACTCGCGCCACAGCGTCGCATTACAAGCCTCTCCTTCTAACAATATGTTTTGTCTCTTTTCATTCAACTCTTACAAAAGAAGCTAGCTTTGCTTTGTGACCTTTACAAAAGAACTTTACGTTACAGTTTTATACGTAAGAGTGTTCTAAAATTGTTTGTTTTGGAATAATTAATAGCTCGGTAAATATTGATGTTTAAAGAATGTAAATGTTTAATACAATTTTAAAAAGTTATCCTCTATATGTGTGTTCATTTATTGTCCCGGTGGTAACGACACGCTGTATATAAGTCCTAACAACATAGGAAAATGCTATCCTATAATATGGGCAATGTTTAAAAAAATGCCATATGAATAAAAACTACTCAGTACATACACTACTCTAATAAACACTACTCCTATTCCTCACGATTCGTTCTCAGAATTATTCGCTAGGATTTTGCAATAAACGTTATAATATCAACACAGGTATCTGGATATTCCTGTTACAAATAAAATTCAATCCAATCACACCGATCCTCTAAAACTTTGAGATACCTTTTTCTAAAATTTTGCGGTGGTAGGGCCACGCTGCAGCCTCGGCTGTTGCAGGAATGGGCAGGCCCGTCCGGGTAAGTACCACAACCTCACAGAAGACCAGCGTAAAGTGGAAGTATGACAAATACTTTCGCGTTTCGTCTGGTGAGTGAGGTAGCCTAGTAGATACTTTTAGTTCTTTCGATGTTGATCCAACAAAAATGAATAATCAAAATTTAGCGGTAGTCCGGATTAACCGAGCCTTAGACGTAAAGTACTAGCTTCAGATCGTTTCCAGTGGTTACGATCCACTGTAAAGTTTGAAAAATCGTAAAATAGATTTATATCACAATAAAACTCTAATTCCTGTGCCCCGTACACGATTGAACTGTGCTGAAATCGGTTTACCTCCACGCAGTTTAGGTTAAAAGTCGTGAAACTCTAACAGTAGTAAAATAGAATTTTACGATTTTTAGAAGTCCCTGACACAGAATTTTTCGTTTATGTGTATGGTAAAACCTGGGTAATATTGGCTGTTACTGTTTATGACGATTGGTTGAAAGACATGAGAGCTATCAAAGTCAAATTCAAAGTTTCATCAGTATAAGCTTATTTTATTAATTCAGCTCAATTAAGCTTCAATTAAGCTCATTAATGATAACTCCGTGGCGCAGTTGCCAAGGTATTGGATTTGGTGTCGGGGGTCGTGCGTTCAATTCCCACACGGGACAACTATTTGTACGACACACAGATAGTTGTTTCGCATCTGGGTGTTTGTTCTCGTGCAATTTACGCTTGTAAAATGTCCTTACAACACAACATAATGTTATCCTAAAGTGTTGACAATGTTTAAAAAAAGAAAAGAAATATTATTGAACGTCAAAAATTACCACTGGTTCACTAAACTAGATCTGTTCAGAGAAGAACCGCCAAAAAAGTGCAGTCTTATCTTTTTTTTTCTTATTTTGAATTATGTAGTAATGAAAGCCAGCCACCAGGTCGCACCATCCTAGCAATACTTCGTACCATCATCCCCACTTGTTTTCCTAAACACGAATTTGATTTATGTGTAAATACATCGATCAGTCAGGTTTCATTTTATAAATATACAAAAATGCAATATGCATTATCCTTACTAATATTATAAACGCAAATGTTTGTATATATGGATGGATGTTTGTTCCTCTTTCACGAAAATACCACTGAATGGATTGTAATGAATCTTTTCAATAATATAGTTTACCTATACATCAGAATAAGACATAGGTTATTTATTTATATACATATTTTATGTATATCTGTCTTCCCGTCTGAATGATACGCCTTAAGCCTATTCTACGCAGACGTGGTAGCGGGCAGCAGCTAGTAATAAAATATACCTGACAGCAAGCAAAAATAACGACTCTAGCATCCGCACAAAAAGAATTTCATCTCAATAGAAGCGGTTACGCCAACAACCAAACGGAAAAAAAAAACAGAATTTACGTGATCGGTGGGGGAGCAATATTCAATATGCCAACATTGCTTCCATCGCATTTTGCATCGAGCCCGGCAAGAGAACAGTAGTTCTCGAGAGGCTTGCTCTACATTTTAGCTGTAAAAAGATTCAAGCTTTGAAAACAAACGGCCTGATTATTCAACTTATGCCATCAGTATAAAGCACTGAAGCAAGTCATAGTTACAGTTGAAGTGATCATTGAAGTTGAATATTTTTTATGGGTCATTTATTTGTAGTCAAACTGTCTGTTTCTATACCAAGATTAATTTCCATTACGTACACTGGAATATTATCTCATATATATTATAACACATGGGTATTTTTATGTAGGTAGGCAATAAATTCTATAAGTATTCTTTATAAAATAATATTTTAAAGCCCATTTTGTGACGAACATTATAAAATGAAGTTAATAATTACAATTACTATTAACAATTATGATTGTTTAAATTAAAAATGTAGAAGTAGACTGAAAATCTTATTCTTCAAAATTCATTCGTTAATATTTATTTAGGCATTATTGAATTAGTATTTAATGACTGATCACTTGTGAAAATATTGCACCCGTCAACTATTGTAATTTTATTACATTTTTCTTACCACATACACGATTTGCTATGTTATTTGTTATGTCAATAGCTTAGCTTTAAGTCAACTGAGCCATCCACGTGTATTGTAAGAGGTTGATAACAAATTGCCAATGAGTTTTTTAGAAGAGGAAACACTTGCAAGAGTGAATTTAGGGACCGGAGTTACTGGTCTCACATTACAAAAATTAATTTTATACTTCTGATGACTTATCAAAACACGAAGACAGGGTAGGTTATATTTATATTTCTATTGATACTGCTTTCCTAAATGTGAACTGTAACAACTATCATTTTAATGGCGATAGGACCACGCAACAGTGTTCGCTGTTGCACGAATGGGCAGGTCCCTCCGGATTAGTACCACAACCTCACCGGCGTGAAGTAGAAGTGTTGCACTTCTGCGTTTCGTCTGGTGAGTCAGGTAGCAGGGGCCCACATTATTAAGAGGTGGCAACGCACCTGCAACCCTACGGGTGTTGCAAATGTCCATGGGTAGGCGGTTATCACTTAACATTAGGTGAACTGCCAGCTCGTTTGCCACTCACATAAAAAAAAAAGAAAAATAAAGGGTACTTTAAGACTACATTGTATTTTCTTTATATGCCCTGCAATCCGTATTAATCGCATAGAGGCAAAATTTTAGTTTGGTTCATTCGCGAAAGACCCATAGTTTTGGTAGAAATAATGCGCGCATCTTTGAAAAAACCGAACATAAAGAATCCGTTGGCCCGAATTTCGTATCCCATCTGAGAGCCTTCATTTCAGTCCCTCGTCAGATTCTAATTGGAGAAATGTCGCAATAAATTTTACAAAGGCTTTGTTGCGTCGTCGAATACGTCGCGAGAGACATATTGCGATGTCTGCTTTCGACCAACTTAATTTGTTCTTAGGAAGTTTCTCGCGACATGTCGTATAGTTGTTTGTGGCAAAGTGTTTTCTTTAAAACTTCCTTTAACACAATAGTAATAATCTTTATTGATCTAATATTTACAAGATTAAATCTATCTAAAATTATATATTATCTAATAAACCTAATCCACGCGGCATGGTGCCAAGAACGCTAGCTGCATTTCCTCGCTGAATAGTTATGCTTAACCTTTGAGCGAGAAAAGGACCAGCTCTCTTGTCACCAGCCGCGGCGTTAAGCCTAGGACATAAACTTTTAAAAAATTTTGATGTGCGGAGACCCCACGGACCTAATGTTTCAACAGCAAATGGCACAAATACATAATCTAAACATAAAGACTCATATTTGTGCCATTTGACTTACTTCAGCTTAAACTTCCTTTGAGTTCAGTTTCTTTTTGTTATCATTACATTTATTTCATTTAACCTTTGGGTTGGGGATGACCTTAATGACCTGATCAAACGAACTGAGATGTATTATGAATGTAAAAGTCGCAGAAAAGTATTATTATGAGAGCGGGCTCTTAATAATTTTAGCATCTGCTCAATTAAGAATGAGTTTCCAAGCTGGGCAGCTAAAGACAGCTCAGGACAAATAAGGGGAGCATCAATATAACATGTAAAAACGAGTGTGCTTCAGAACACACGACTGAAGTAAAACTAATAAAACTAAATGGAGCTAATAAAGTAAAAAAATCTGTATGTCCATCTGTAGGAAATTACAATTTTATTGACTTTAAACGTAGAATATTTAATATATTGATCAAAATATTAATTTATAAAATTGTTCAAGAACGAAATGAAATTACTAAATAATCAAGAAACCACCGTTCGTGTAACATCACACTTTTCGTAACGCCGATCTCACTTTTCGTAACGCATTCAGATCTTACTCCCCAAGTCAAGCGTGCCTAAAGAAGTTTTACTGCAAAAGTGTTTCGTAACATTCTTAAAGAAACTTTAAAAATAGGCTCTGCCCTTTGAGATTCATGAAAACTTTTAGTTGTCTCTTGCTGCTAAACGTTTTCAACTTCCGGACCTTCATTTCAAATTACAAAATTTTTAACTAAGTTTGCATCAGACTTACAATTATCGCCTGTTTTACAGTCATACCCAGCAAATACGTAATGCCAAATACAGTTCTGCGAAACAAAGTTTGAAAGAGCCGTGAATTAATGAATTAAAATAGACATCAGTCCCCAAAAATATTCACATCTTCACAGCGATATTAAATTTATTATCTGAAAATTTAATGTTATTGGGAAAGAGTATATTTCACATATCAAAAAATATAGAGACTATAAACTCATAATTGGTAACTCGTAACATATAATTAGTGCGTTTGTGGGGGAATTTGGAGATTAATAAAATGGGCTTAACAAACACCAATACGACTTGTTTATGGCATTCCTTAATTTTCATTCAACACAGATGTGCAAAACAGAGATTATCACTTCAATTAATTTCATAGCTTCGATCCATGTGATGATTAGTGAGTCAGAGTTACTTATTCAGGGCAACCTACCAGTGCAACGGAAATGCCGTCGTTTATAACATTCTTCTCTTATTAATGCACAAAGTATCACCAAGTCGTGCTTTAATTAGCCACACAGGGAATAGAAATACGACGGAATTACGAGGTAATTTCCCCTGGGTCATGGATTGTAGCAGCTTGAAGCAAAATTGGGTATTCCATGTCAGTGCATTCAGTGAATAAGGCTTTAATTATTTCAGTTCCATGGCATATATTAATCAAGTTTTTAGTTTGTTTAAAATATCTTGTTATGGACATGCTCAGCGAGCCGTGATAGCTCAGTGTGCGGGCGCTCGCCTTTAATTTACTCGAGTACCCTGAGTTCGATCCCTAGTGCCAGCACCAATGAAATTGATAATTTTAAGTGCTGAATTATCACGTGCTCGGTGAAGGAAAACATCGTGAGGAAACCTGCACGTATATAAAAAAATAATTTATAAAAAAAATCAAAAAATATTTCGAAAATATTTGTGAAGTCCGCTAAACCGCAGTGGGTTCGCGTTGTGGACTCTGCCCTAATACCCTCTTTACATGAAAGGTCTTTGCTCAGCAGTGGGACATTTATAGAGCTAGCATAGCGATAGTCTAGATAACAATAACTAGTGCTAGTTTTCAATAAAATAGATTATGTTGTCAATTCCCGTGTCGCGTTTATAGAGTATTAAATTGTTAGTTTCTGAGCCTAGCGCCGTGCAGAAGACGAAAAGTTTTACACGTGTAAACTGCATAAGAATTAATTGCTCCACTTTATTAAATTGGAACTTGTGAACTTTGACCACTAGTACTAATCCAATCTTCATCAAGTGTATCTTTTCGTTTACGTGAAATTTTATGATCGGTTTTTCTCTAATTCATCAAAGAATGAAAATAATGTTTAATTACGAGCAAGTTCCTGCCGTATGAGCGCCATATATGCCTTCAGTGTATATGAGTCCGCTGCTGAACCTACGCCTCAGACACTACCACGAAGCATGAGCCTGGGCTACATCCATCAACTTCCTCCACACTTGCACCGGTCGTCACTCTATCTGATGGGTGGTCATCCTACTCTACGATGGCTACTAACTAACAATTAACGACTGCTAAACTAAAGCTAAAGGGATACAAATGGCCGATCGTCATAGTCTTACGGCTCCGGTGACAGCCTTTAAAATTAAATGGGGCATTATCTGCCTCTATGCGCTACCACTATCATGAACCATCTCAAATCAAAGTCATTTGAGCTTAGCTGGATTGCATAAAGTAATAAACTAACCACCATCTGTTGAGATTCAATCGTTCATAGGGACTCTGAAATTCGCTTTAGTTGATACTGAAAGCTTTAGGCTTTAAGGTTAGGTTGTAGGGCAAAATACATTTGTAATCTCATTCCCTGATTATTTCCAAATTATGGACTTCAAAAAGCTTATTTGAAAAGTGTTTCGTTGTTCCGCTGTTGTCGAAAACTCAAAATTTTTGAGTAGGAAATGTTGAGCTTTTTTTTATACATAACATTGCCCTTACTTTAGGGTAATATTATCCTGTGTTTTAAGGACGTTTTACAAACATAAATTTCACGCGATCAGACACCCAGATGCGAAACAACTATCTGTGGGTCACACAAATAGTTGTCCCGTGTGGGAATCGAACCCACGACCCCCGACGCCGAAGGCTTTATTGCTGTAAAATAATATCAGACGTAAAGTAAATATATAGTTTGACACTTATAAGTAAAACAAAATATTTACAAATCCTTAACTGTTAAATAATTTGTCGGGACACTGTTTCAGGCATAATTGCTATCGCTTTTCAGCAAGTTAACAAATTGTTGGCAAGCGTAGGGGTAATTTCGCCACATTTTGGGCTCATTTAGGAGTTACTTAATCTATTCAGTGGTATAAAAATATACATAGGTACATGGTGTACCATACCATGTAGCTATTTAAAACTATCTAATAGTGTGATAATATTTAATGTATTTTCTCATCGCAATGTAATAAATAAAATATTAATGTTTAACGTAAATGTAAAACATTTAAAACCGTGTCAAACAAATGTTACGAACACGTTATTTTTTTTCAAATAAAACAGTGTAATGCGTTTTTACACAGTTTTCACATTCTTAGACGCCATGTTATGATATAATGCAGCTAGTGTGTCATCAGAATCGTGTATATCGATTAAACAGTGGACATATGTTGTTAAAAACGGACGCAATAGTTTCCTATTAAAAAGTTCGTTTTTTAAGTTATCTTCTTTTGGCGTGTTTATAAAAAATATGAGTACTTGCTCCGTGTGGGAATTCAACTCACGACCCTCGGCGCCGAAGCCAATAGATTAGCGACTGCGCCATCGAGTCATCCTTTTATCGAGTAATGCTTAGAAAGAAAGTATAAAAAAAGTGTATTTCAAATTAAACACAAATCCGTTTTCATTGTTAATATAAAGCTGCGAACGTTAGAATTAACAAGGACTTTTAAGCTTTGTCAAAATGAAACGGCTTGCAGGGAAGGAATATATCGAGGAGCAAATTACGCAATAAATGCATGTCACGTGGGCACTGGAGCGCTTAATACTGTCATTAATCATGTGGAATAACGTGGCTGCGCAGTAGCTCAGGACATCAAAGCGCGATCCTGTACTTCTGTGAGATTCGCCAAATTTAGTTATAATCTCTTGTAAAGGCATATATTAAGTGTTATACAACCCGTAGTTTGACAACCTGATTGGTGAAGTGGATTAACTACCCACTTGTCTCTTACGCTAGGGATTGTTGTTCGATCGCCACTAATGGAAAAATATTGTGTGATAATTGCGTTTTTTTGGTGTTTACGTGTTTACGTATCTATAACGTATATTTATTTTAAAAAAAATGTGTGCGCGTACTAGCGTACACTCGTAAAAAGTGAAACTTTTTTATGACGTTATTTTTAAAAAAATAATTTACTATATGCAACTTTACAGAAATTGGTTAAATAAAGTTAAATTAGATAAAGTTTAATAAAAGGCTTTTATTATCATAGACATAAATACAAATTCTACAATTATTTCATTTTAGCTTTGTATAATATTTAGTTTCTTATTTGTAATACATAGGTGGCGTTAGTAGTAAATTAAAACACACTATGGTTTGACCGTTGTAATTAGTATGAGGGTACGCAAAAATTGTTGATTAAAAAACTTGCAACGTGAACCTTGTTTATTTCAATTAACCTCACGGACCCAAAATACAACCGCTTTGAATATGTACATGGTCCTTCGTTGCCGAATAGTCAGCCAGTGAGTACAAGGCAGACATTCGACTCGCGCGCGAGTATTGTGAGTGAAGTTTTTTTGGAAAACCGAACTTGCGGACGTTGGATCGACGTCGCAACCGCAAGTTCCAGGAGCCGATCGAGGCTTCGAAGAGCATCATCGGTCAGCTTCAGATTGTGTCTTCGGTGGAAGGCGCACTCAGGTCACGGTGGGCGGTGCCTGCCTTTGGAGAAGAGGAAGTCTCTACAGTGTCGTGCTCTGAAGTATTAGAGCTAGCACTGTCATTACTACAAATATTATTATTGAATTTCATTAATTGTAATAGAATTATTACTATCATTGATGTCGTTATTATATATTTGTGTTATTAATGGCTTATGGTAACTGAAATACGAAATATATTGTTTACATTTTAGAATTAAAATTAAAATAAACCCTTTGATTTTGCTGATCACTTTAATATAACACATATATATATATATTGTTATGGACACATAGAGGAACTAACGCCATCTAGCGTCAACTATTAAAACCACTAAAGAATAAAGACGACATAAAACCCCCTATTCAACACTAGATGGCGTTAGCGGAACATTTTAAGATAAGAAAAAGATGGCGCGTAACGCAAAAATGTTACACTAAATTTTTTTCCAACCCCGATAAAGAAGTTTCACTTCAAAAATGTCATTTATATATGTTTACCAGTAAACTAGGAGACATACCTCAAGCTTTTTTCTTTAGCTAAGGACTAGATGACGATGTGTGAAAAATATCCTGGAAATAGTTTAAGTATTACTTTTTATTTTTAGCTGCACTCAAAATGAAACAAAATTTACAAATTTTCGCAGATAAATGAACGAATACTTTCGGCGGGATTAGAACCAGCGTCTTCTGGTTTCACGCCCCGAAACTTTGGCTTCACGGCGCGAAAATCTCGACACACATCTACGTTCTTTCTGTTGCATTTTTAGCATCTATGTGCATTCTTTACAGCATACAACGCAAAGGTGGCTTTAAATCGAAGTTTACTTTATCATCGATGTGGATTAATTTGAATCAGCCGATTAGTAATAGAACTAGACAATTAATGAGCAATGAAATTAGTTGTTCATTGATTATATTTCAAGCTGATGCATTTTATAATTAAGCTAATGAAAAACAAAGGTATCTTGACCTGAGATTGACTTTAACAGAGATAAAATGTAAGTACTGTTATTGTTTAATGAGTAATGAGTAATGTTTCTTATTACTCCTACTTTAGGGTTCTAACAAAGGATAACCCTGCCTGATTTTGCAATATCAGAGGGGTTGAAGATGCATTGCCAACCTTTAGAAATTTGGGCCCAGGCTACCTCACTCATCAGACGAAAGGCGAAAGTATTATACGGCTCTACCACAGAAAACTGTAAACCTCGGACACATTCTTAAATATCATTGTTTCTATCGTAAATTATAAATTTAACACGTAGTTTTTAAGTGAGAAGGTGGCAAGCGAGCTGGCGGTTCACCTGAAATGATAACTGCCAACCAACGTTAGCAACACACGTAGGGTTGCCACCTTCTAATAAAGTGGGTCCCGGCTACCTCACTCACCAGACGGAACGCAGGTATAACACTTCCACTTCACACGGGACTTCTGTGAGGTCGTGGTACTTCCCCGGACGGACCTGGTCATTCGTGCAGCGGCAAAATCGTGGCCCCACTACAGTTAAAAGTTATAACAGATTTTGGTATATACGAAACAAAGCTTCAGTTCCAATGAAAGTTCTAAAAACACAGGGCGCCTTGTTTCCGAACAAACCAATTAGGGCATTGAAATCGTTCTCCAAATGAAAGTTTGAATTGATGTTTCATAACAATGATTGAACAGTACTGTTGAAATATTCCACGGTATGAGTGGATATAGGGCATAGCTATTTGCTTACTGGCGCCGTTTTTATTACAACACTAAAATTTGTATAAAAATTGACGAAAAGTGACACAGTAACAGAACGGGTTGCCTTTGTAAGTTAGGTTTTTGTATCTTTTCACAATCATTTTGTACACTTTTTTACGCTGATTTTATTTATCGTGCTCCCTAGGCCCATAACCTGATATTTTGAATGAAAATGTTACCGTTTTCTAAACAATTTAACATAATTTTATTTCATTTAAGACAAAATACAATTCATTCTCCTAGCAATGATCATGTAGTAGATTGTGAAAAGAGAAATCATAGACTATATTAATAAGGCCGAGCATAGATTAAAGAAGGAGCTGATTTTAACAAGTCATATGTCTGAAGATACACTAAATTGTGTTAAAGCTCTCTGGTAAACAGATATACTCACTCACAAACTCGTTTCGTAAGTCCTATCGAAGGGTGCCGTTATCGATATAGTTATCAAAACCTCAAAGATACAATGATGGTTGACATTTTACAATTTATATTTGAAAACTAGAGAGATGTCTCTTATGCTAGCGAAATTTAATTCAAAATTTTTGTTTTATCTCTGCACTTGATTATCTTTTACGAGACTAAAAGCTAACAATAAAATGTTTAAATTTGTCGGGTAAATACACGGAAAGTAGGCTTAGTACAGCCATTGGCATGATTTAAGGCATCAATGGTTGTACTATGCCTACTTTTTAACCAATGATGTTTATTAATATAGATGACGCAATTCCATACTGTGCGGCATCTAAAAAATTGTTCCGCTTTACATTATGACAGTGAGTGAAAGTGACAGATGATATAGAACGTGTGTTACGGAAACAGATGGCAGTTTATTGCAATTTAATTGCACCAATTGTTGTAATTTGGGTGCCTCGTTTCGGTACTCAAGTATCGTATCTACCTATCGTGTTTGCATATAATGTCATTGTAAACATAGGGGTGCGATACTTTTTTTTAAAATTAGTGGACATATTAACTAATACTGAAAGCTACAATATCACGCAATAAAGTGAAGATAAAAGTAAGTTTCGGGTTTTTTGCTTATAAGTGGCTCGACTTAACGTGAACAGAGACACAAATATGAAACACGAGAAATGATAAAGTGAGAGCAAAATATTGCGATACATCATTTCGCTCAACCTCCGAGAAAGTGAGATTGCTCTCAGGTATTGAATTATTCATATGGCCGGATTTATTTCACCGTCGATAACAAAATATGAGTTACTTTACTTGTTAAAAAGAAACTCCTATCTCACATTTCGGCTTTCTTAAAGTAAAAGTGGTTAATGAGCAATCAGTTATTCCCACGGACAGTTATCAGAGATAATTATATGAGACGTGATAAAATGTTTCAGTTTTATTTATACGTTATTATATATTTTTTTGGTTAGTTGCAACATTATGTATACTAATGTTGCAACCAATCAATTCGGAATGAGAAACAGAAGATTTAAACGGCAAAGATAACAGTAAAGATTTATCATGTACTTTATAGACAAGAAGGAGAAGTTTTAAGATTTGAAATATAATATAATTAAATGCATATGCCTCGTATAAAATTACCTTCAAGTAAAAGTATTTATATAATATAAATAAAACATATTTATTAGTTCTATAAGTGTATAGTAATTTTATGTGTTATATTAGCCTAGAATCACAGGGCCTCTTTTTAATTTAAAGATATGTCACTATTTATCCAAATATGAAAATACTGATTTGGGTTACAACTTACCAATACCATAATGTTTTGGTCATACGCATATAAATCATGAGCTATTAAGTGATGCTGTTGACGAACATAATCCGATAAAAAATATGCTTAATAGAATGGTATTTATCGGCAAGATACTAGAATAATGGACCATGAAATAGGTAATTCGTCTGCATTAAAAAAATGGACAAGAGGAGACAAAGGTTAAGTTATACACCACAGCAAGGTATATATTCTAGATAGAATAAGTAAAATGCTTCATGAACAACAGCCAGTGGAACAAGCGCTTCGCAAAGATTTAACGCTTCGCGAATATTTTAAAGACCTGACCAAACGGTTCTTCGATAGAGCCGAACATCATCCCAACCCTCTGGTGGTAAGCGCAGCAAATTACCAACCCGACACAAACGCGAACGTCAACAAGCGTCGCCCGCGAAACGTCCTCATCGACCCGGTCGAGGCAGGGGACTTAGACACGCCGGACCCACCGCCGGAGGTCCCGCCGGATAACACTACACCCACAGCTAGTGTACCAACAAACACAATAGTTCGCACTCGCCTCCGAGCACGGCGAGACCACCACACAACGCGTACACACGGTACACCCGCGTTCCAGGGCGGTTCGCACCGCCCTCAGCCACCGATTAGCTAAAAACACAGTCGACGGCCATCGGGGTCTCGGTCCGCACCGCAACTTCGATGGCCCTTAGATGATAATGTCGTAGTTAAACGCACGCATGAGCACATGCGCGGCCCTACCCACAGCGGAGGGCCCAACCCGTGGGTTCTGGCTAGCCCACCGGTTCTGCGTCAGATGAAGCTTTAATAGTCTCGGGACTGAAAGCAAAAACATCAGTTAATACAAGATACAAGAAGATTTAACGCTAGATCATATTCAAAAAATACAAGGAGTATAACAAACGATCTACATGTATAGAGCAAAAAACATTTGACAATCTGATTCACGAATGAATACGGGACAGTGAGCAAAAACAACCTTGAGTTACTTAAACGTCATTATGTCTTTATATGGTAAAAGCTTAGCAAGAATCCAACTAAAGTCATGAGGCAAAAAATTTTGAAAGGAGTTCGGCAAGGCAATCTCCTTTCGCTGAATAAAACACAAAAAAATATTGCTGTGTTCAGCTTTGCCAGAAAGTATTTTAGATTTGTTCAAAATTATTTTCTACTTTTTAGTTCGGTTATCTATAAAAGCGTGTTTTTTAGTTATTTAGTACTATAGTTTACTACTATATTTAACGTGTTCATGTTCGTCATTATTTTAGTTCTCAATAAAGGCTATTTTATTTTTATACGATGACTGTGAAAAGAAAAGATTTAAGTATTAATAAAATTATTATGTGGAAATAAAAAAAATATTCGGAGATTACTGATATTTAAGATGTTGAGGAAGCCACGTAATTGATACTGTACTAATGCAGACATATTCACTTTAAGTTATTGTCTAAAAAATTCGCCTTTTTCAATTTCAAAAGGGCGTTGTATCAGCTAACGTCCAGGGCGCGATATTAGTTGAAAAACGAATACCGTTCTGATTTATGGTGTCATTTGTCACCGTTTTGCCATCCGAAGGGATATTAGGGAGAACTTTTGTTTTATGAGGGATAAGATAAGCTTTTTATTGTTTTGTTTTTTCACGATACGCGATCGTATTGTGGAACTGTTTTCGATTCGGGTCGACACTACGCGTCGCCAGTGGCAATAACAATTTAGAGTATTAAGATGACTACTAATGCTACCTATGGTATGAAGTGCATATGTTTACAACTTTACTTGATAAGACCGCAGAGTCGTCTCTGGACAGGTCTCTAGTTTAGAGAACCGGTGATATATTACGATGTTCATATTTATAATGACAAAGTCAGTCAAATTCAATTTTATAATGGTAAAACTAATCGACGAAACTTAACTTGTGATTAAAAGTAATTCTTATATGATAGCTGGTGCTAAATTAAGCAACCTTCATCAACAATTACTTTACTTTACTTTACTTTTACTTTCAGTGGAGAATAATTATAAACGGAGCTACCTGTCACATTCATTTACGTCATATTGAACGACATATCTAAAATAAGAAGTCCTTCAATCGATACATCCAAGAAAGCTTAGACGTGGATCTTCCCTTTATACTTCTATGGAATAGTTATAATAATATACAAGAAGATTGTTTCTTTGCCAAAGATATGTTTCTAATAAATGAACGCCTAATCCTTACTTCCTTACTAATATTATAAAGGCGAAAGTTTGTATGCATGGATGGATGTTTGTTACTCTTTCACGCAAATACTACTGAATGGATTTTAATGAAACTTTACAATAATATAGCTTATACATCAGAGCCGTGATAGCCCAGTGTCCAGGCGCTCGCCTTTAATTCAATATACTCGAGCAACCTGAGTTCGATCCCCGGTGCCGGCACCAATGAAGTTTTTAACTTTAAGTGGTGACTTATCACGTGCTTCGCGGTGAAGGAAAACATCGTGAGGAAATCTGCATATTTTCGAAATAATAACAAAAAATATATATATTTCGAAAATATGTGAAGTTCGCCAATCCGCAGTGGGGCCGCGTGGTGGACTATGCCCTGATGTCCTCTGTATAGAGGAGGCCTTTGCCCAGCAGTGGGACATGTATAGGCTTTACATACTTTACTTTTTTTTTCTTACATCAGAATAAGACATAGGCTATAATTTATATATATATTTTATGTATATCTGTCTTTATGTCTGAATGTTACGCCTTAAGCTAATTCTACGCAGACGTAGTCACGGGCAGCAGCTAGTAATCTATAAAGATCATGAATGAAGAATCAAGAATATCTAATAGTAGGCCTTTAGATATTCATTCAATGGAATTTAATTAAAACCTCGATATAGATGATAATCGTTTAAGGTATCTCCGCTTCTGTAATGGGCGAGGGAGTTCACCTTAATCTCTTAAAGCTGTTAACGATATTAATCGCTCACTTAAGGCTCCCGATGGAAATGAGCCGTCCCCTGTTGTTTAGTTAAAATTGATTACAATGAAAAGAGAAAAATGCCTTGAATTTAATAATTGATGACTTGGTGTACCAAATCTTAACAACTGCGCAGTTGTTAAGGTTTGGTTACGGCATCAAGTTGGGTATTTTGTGTGAGAAGGTGAGACGAGCTAGCGGTTCACCTGATGTTAGGTGATTACCGCCGCCCATTGACGTGGACAACAGCTGTAGGATTGCAGATACGTTGCCATCTTTTAATAAAGTGGGCCCCGGCTACCCCACTCACTAGAAGAAACGCACAAGTATAAAACTTCCACTTCGAGCCGGTCTTCTGTGAGGTCGTGGTACTTACCCGGACGAACCTGCCCACTCGTGCAACAGAGGAGACTGTTTCGTGGCCCTACCACAGTCCGATTTTCGATATTCAATTTTCACTTGGGAAAGTATTTGTGTGACCCATAGATAATAACTGCCCTGCCAGCCCATCATAAAAAAACTGGCCATCTTCGAGTAAGACTCATGCACGACGTAGACGGTACCGTACCATTACACATACATAAAAATGGCAAAAAATGTATGTTCTATGGGAGCCCCATTTAAATATTTTTCCAATAATTATTCAGTAACACAACAGTAAATACAATTTTTAATGTAGTTTTCACATATACATGCGCTACACTTTCGGTTAAGCACACAGCTGATGGCTGACAGTACCAATCTCTCGGAAATAGGATTGGGTCTGACAGTCAACTCTAGCATCAAGCGCGCTCAGTTGTCAAATCAAATAGCGCGCGCCTCCTCGGCTTCCTGTTACGCGTCTCTTTACACGAAAAATTTCCATTGGAGTTCATCAAAAATATTACAAATAAACATCGGCCAGATTCGACCCAAACCTCTCGTTAGTACGCCTCTACATTGTGTTGCAATTACAATAAAATTACGTTGTATCCGCTCGAAATTACAATAACGTACATACTGGTAACACGCGCACAACTGTGTTTGTATTCTATCAACCTGGCAACCGACGTACAACATTATGTACAAATTTTCCAGTGCATTTACCACATTTGTACTTATTAATGCGTAATTTGTACGCATAATTTTATAGCTGAAGTTACAAAAATGTTTTGCTCTCGTGAAAATGTTTGTTATAACATATAATAAGTCTATTTTACGATATTGGCATAATCTATTATATATTTAGGGATAATCTTAAATAATAGCAAAAACTTACCTGGTCGGATTCCAGGGTGAGGAAGAATTTCGTCTTATTTACACAACGTTCTCTCTAGTCAACAGCTTATACTATAGGTACTAGATAACTGATAAACTTTACATCGGACCCACCGTCGATTGTCCAGATACACACAGTTAGTGTAACAACTAACACCATAGTTCGTCCTCGCCTTCGGCGAAACCAACACAACGCGTACTCTAGGTACACCCGCGTTCCAGGGCGGTTCTCACCGCTCCCAGCCACCGACTAACCAAGCACAGTCAAAGGTTATCGGGGTCACGGCCCGCATCGAACATCGATAGCCCGTAGGCGACACTCCTTAGCTAACGCACGCATGAGCACATACGTGGTCTACCAACTGTGGAGGGCCCCCAACTCGTGGGTTCTGGCTAGCCCATCGGTTCTGCCTTCGATGAAGTTTTAATAGTCTGGACTGAAAGCGTTAATATCAGTTAAAAAAAAAATTTGTAAACTTTTAACGGTGGTAGAGCCACGCAGTAGCCTCGGCTGTTGCACGAATGGGCAGGCTCGTCCGGGTAAGTACCACGACCTCACAGAAGACCGGCGTAAAGTGGAAGTATGACAAATACTTTAGCGTTTCGTATGGTGAGTGATGGAACCGGAGCCCAATTTCCAAAAAGGTTGTCAACGCATCTGCAAACCCTCGGGCGTAGCAGATGTCTATGGGCGGCGGTATTCACTTAACATCAGGTGAACCGTCTGCTCGTTTGGCAAACACTTTCACATAAAAAATAATTACTTACGTAATATAAGTAAATGAGTTTTCGTTCCGACTTCTCATATTTCGAACTTTTTTCAATTATCTCAAAAATATGCGGGTCTCCTCGCGACGTTTTCGTTCACCATTGATACCGTGATGTTTCAGAACTAAAAAATTTACAATTTCTTTGTTGCCGTCATTGGGATTTGAATTCAAGTTGCTCTAGTATAAAGTTAAAAGTGAGCGCCCGGACACTGAGCTATCACGGCTATAGTATAATACGTTTTTAAATTGTAGTTTAACCTACTTCTTGACATAATAAGAAAAATGGAGTTTTCCAAAATGTAAAAACGTGTGATAAAATGTTCGCAACGCGGGATATTATAATAGAAGATTATACTTCTATGGGTAAACAAATGAAGCGTATACGTTTTACATTTTGCACATTGCGGTCAACAGCCGTGATGTCAAGCCTGAAAAGGCATTATGATTTTGCGTTAACAATGCATTCATTACTTTACTTTACTTTAACAGCCATTAGTGTCCACTGTTGGGCAAAGGCCTGCCACTTCTTCCTCCTTAACAATGCATTATGAACATTTATTTTTTGGCAAGTTTAAGAATGTCTTACTAAAAGATTTCAATTTACGAATCGTCTTTCTGCTATAGTTTCTAAACCTACATCAGAACTACTAAAACACACTAGTAATATTTCGTGATGATTTCTAGGGTTCTGTATCCAAAGGGTAAAACGGGGCCCTAGTACTAAGACACCACTGTCTGTCTGTCTGTCCGTCTGTCACCAGGCTGTATCATGAGCCGTGATGTATTTCTGTTGCCGCTATAACAACAAATACTAAAACATAATCCATACTAATATTATAAATGCGAAAGTAACTGTGTTTGTCTGTCTCGCTTTCACTCCAAAACTACTGAATCGATTTAAATGAAATTTGGTACACAGATAGTCTAGAGCCTGAGAAAGGACATAGGCTATTTTTAATTGGAAAAAATTGTTGTAAATTATTGAAAGGTTAAAGAAAGATATCTATTTAAGGGCTTCAACGCGAGCGAAGCCGCGGGCGAATAGCTAGTAAAAAATATTTAAGCGGAGCTCCTATACAACAGACATGATGTTTTTGCTGTTTTTATAGACAACGGTACGGAACCCTTCGCGCGCGAGTACGACTCGCACTTGGACGGTTTTCCGAACGTACAGCCTCAGTGGTCCAGTTCAATACTCAACTAGTCTTCTGTCGAGATGATTATAACTCCAAGCACGTTTAACTTTTACAGACGCCCCCCATAATTTTGTAATAAAATGCAATGTCCCCGCGTTGAAATATTCCCGGGAGATAGAATTTAACAAAGATAGAACCCGACCCGCATACTTATTCCTTATCTTTCACTTAATATTTCCGATCGAAAGCTACCAATAATTAGTACTAGTATAAAGGGACAAAAACATAATATCGAATTGAACACAGGAACATCTAGACGTGTTAAGTATTCGAGTTTAATTGATAGTACTGGTGCTAGGTTTAAAAGTTTTTATGTGTATGGATTCCTGTTGATTTTCTCTGTCACATTGCCTTATATGTCATGTATTGTAAAGCGGAACAACTTTAAACGCCACGCAGTATGGACATGCGTAATCTATATTATTAAACATACATACATACTACATATTATCAAACATCATTGATCATGACATCTTTTTTTTTTTTTTTTTTTATAAATACATTTGTACACAACATTTTTCTAGTCCCAAACTAAGCAAAGCTTGTACTATGGGTACTAGAAAACTGATAAACATACATAAACATACATCAAACAATGTCAGGCCGACTCGGATTTTTTCTTTTCTCGAATGATCATACATTTCTATGAGCTAAGCATCTGTCAACTTTTGATTGACAACAACTTGAGACACTCAACTTTGGACATGAGATTTGAATGTCGTGGAATTCTGTTAGAATGGAGACATTACTAATGTATTCAAAAAATTATTTATATTTTTATATATTTTATTTTATATTCGAATCAAAAGTTTATTTTTAATGTTTGTACCTGAGCATTCATATATGAATGTTACTTATAATGTGGGACGTGTTTTTATTTAAGCACGCCTGAAGTAATTGAACCCTTATTGTTTATTACTAATTCATATTGTTGCGGCAACACCTCAAGTAGCTTGGCTATACGGCGGCGCCAGCACCGGCGATAACAACACACATCCTCGGACACTATCGCGGAATACGGACGCACAATATCATTACAATATTTACAGATCACAGAGTCTCTTCTTCTACCTAGCATTTATCTCAGCAATTGCCAGGATCCTCCACTTTGCCCAATCTTCGACATCCTCATGGGTCAGTCCATTGGCTCTCATGTCCTGCTTCACAACGTCCAGCCATCGCTTTCTTGGAGGACGCGACGGATCGCGACCAGGAGGTCTAGCTCCCGGGACAGGCATAGCAAGGCATATCCTTCCGACATATTTTTCCGACCGGCGTGCGACATGGCCGTACCATCTCAGGCGCCGCTCTAGGAGCTTATCCGCTACGTCATGGCCCCGAGACTGCCTCGGATGAATGTGTTATATATGCGGTCAGCCCGCGTGACGCCGCACATCCACCTTAGCATCTTCATCTTCGTGACGTGAATCTCTCGAGTGTGCCGAGATAGAGCTGGCTAGCACTCGCTACCATACAGAAGTACCGGTCGGATGATGCTCTTGTACACCTGTCCCTTGAGCTTGGGCGGTATCCTGCGATCTAGTCTATTACACAAATTATAAACAGCGACGTAGTCTTCTTTCCTATAAGCTCATTTACGTATTTAATCATAATGCTGAATTCTTGAAAATCTGGAGAACATAATCTATCTCTACAAATACATAGAGACAAACACGCGATCTCAACGAGGCTTTGAAAAGACCTAATAGCGAAACAGAACAGGTGGCCCCAAATAATCGTTCTGGGAGCAATATCCAATATGCATTTCCTTTATCGCGTTTTTGCAACGACGCTGGCTCTAGTTTGAATAGTTCTCAAGGGACTTGATCTACATTTTAGCTCTCTGAAGAGTTCACAGCTTTAAAAATAAGTTGCTGGATTTTTAAAAATTCTAGCGACAACCAATTTTTCACTTTAATATGTTTCTAGATACCATTACGAATCAGATGAGATCAAATCTATAATTTTCGGTGAAGTTAAACAGGTTTTCGTCAAAAGGGCACTTGTTAACTTGACCAAAACGTCAGTGTAAAAGTTATGTTTTCAATCGTTATCACTGAATTACGTGTTCTAGAAATGTAAATCAGTATTATATAGTAACTAGTCATTACTGTTGATCGGCTCATCCCAATTATTTGGAGCGAGCTTCAGTTTGAATTTTAAAGAATCAATTATAAAATAGATCAGATATTTCTTACCAATAATAATATGTATAGTTTTCACACCTTTAAAGATTAATAGCTCTTCCTATTATAGAAAAACCGGTCAAGTGCGAGTCGGACTCGCACTACCATTAACTATAAAAATGGCATAAAACTTATGTGTATTATATGAGTACCCCACTTAAATATTTTTTGTTATAGCGGCAACAGAAATACATCATGAAAAATCACGAAAATTTCAACTATTATAATCTAATTATCACTTCTCATGAGATACTGCCTGGTGACAGACGAACAGATAGTCCGGCAGCGGAGTCTTAGAAATATGGTTCCGTTTTACCCTTTGGGTACGGAACCCTAAAAAAGGATAGCTTACTTCTTATGACGTTAGCCCTTTCGATGAGCATAGATAACGGACAATTGCTTTGTGAAACTTCGGTCATATTCAGCTCTAACTGTACCAAGAGTCATTTATTTCTACGTGTTCTTTGAAACTTTCCACGGCACTGGTATCAACACACTTAAGTATATTCCAAATGGGCCAGGACCGAGGTTTCTACTTCTAACATAAGCGGATATTATACCAGAATAATATAAAGATTGCTCGTTTGATACAATTTTCATTCAAGTCTTAATAACTTTTGAAGATTATTGCTTTTCCTATTATACATCTAAAAGTTATCACTGATTCCTTCGGTTTATGGATACTCAGCCCAAAAACTGTGTAACATTACTAACATATTGTATTAAACTAAGAAAATTTCACGAGTTCTACTTTAGATTTTAAATCAATAAATGCAACAGTTCCGCCTATGTTTGGAAAGAAAGGTTAGTTTAACAATTGAAATATTTTATGCAATAAATATATTTATGTGTAACTCGTGGCATTTTATCGACTAGGAGGCAAAGAGCGACGAAATAGGTACTCTCTTTTTTCATGTAAATTAAAAAAGTAGCATGTGCCTTATTTTAACGGTGGTAGGGCCAAGCAGCAGCCTCGGCCGTTGCACGAATGGGCAGGCTCGTCCGGGTAATTTCCACGACTTCACAGAAGACCAGCGTAAAGTGGAAGTATAATACTTTCGTGTTTCGTCTGGTGAGTGAGGTGGCCGGAGCCCAATTTTCTAAAGGTTGTCAACCCAATCCTCGGGTTTAGCAGATGTCCATGGGCGGCGGTATTCACTTAACATCAAGTGAACCGTCTGCTCGCTTGGCAAATTTTCAAAAAAAAAAATAATATTTGCTTTTATCGCAATATTTTAGGATTTGAGAAAAAAATCAATTAAGAATTTTCAGCTCTTTGGCGAGTGTATGTTTTGTTTTTTAGGCGACGCTGATCATTTTATAAGTTGAATCTGCTGTCTTGCTAACTATTAAAAGCTATTCTTCTGTTCTCTATTTGCATCAGACTTAACACCTAAAATATTTTAGTGCTGTAAACAAACAATTATCGTTCCAGCTGGAACGGTCTAAATTCTGCTCTTGTCAGAAATGTTGCCGACTTAGTCGTCGTTTATAGCAGTGTAAACGACTTTACTACGGCCTACGTTTGTTTAGGGTATAAAGTCAAAGATGAATGAAAATGGTTCACGTTCAATTCTCTTAATCGTTGAGCGGGTTGTTGAAATCAAATTATTCCCGGTCACGTACTAACAATCTTATCAGGCATACAAAAATATAGTTGTTTACTGGACCGAATTTTTTGTGGGGATTTTGCGGTTTTCCTTCAAAAGGGAAAAATGATGTACGTAATAGATTAACAACCTGATTCAATAATTTATTTTATGAAAACCGTATTATATGTATAATCTGCCGTCGGTTCAACAGGGTCTGCGGCTAGGGTAAGCATCTTTTGGTTTAGATTAGTTCACCCAATTATTTCAAAGTTGAAGTCTAAACTCAATATCTGGTATCTACAAATGGTATCTAAACATATTACGTTGTACATTACCTAAAACATATTACGTCCACATAGTACGTTGAGAGGTAAAGGTAACAACGTACGAGATATCTTTTTCGAAATTACCGTTTAAAAGTATCGATTAAATACGGGCACGGGTGTCGTAAGTATTTAGTCAATCACAATAAAGGTAATTATGTGTAATAATGGTAGTTTTACGTCATATGTTCCCCCTCATCTTACACATATATGTGAAAAATATATTGACTCAAAATTTTAACTCTATCACTCCAGGCATCAACGTAGTCTGTACAGATTCTTTTAACCTCTGAGGTTATCCTTTATTAATAGCAAGTTTAGAACCTTTTTCGAAATGAAAGTTAAATAAATTTTAAACCTTTTTATTGTGCGAAAACTATAAAATAATTGTCATTGGAATTGCTGTTTTTGTAAAGTATAGATCTGAAAATATTGAAAGTACATACATACATTAAAGTTTTCAAATAGTCATTAAATCGATAAGGTATTGTGCCATTAGGTTTATACAACATACATTTAATTGTTAGGGCCACTTCAAATTATTAATTGTTGCATGAACGGCCTGAGTAAGTACCAGGGCTTCACAGAAGACCGGCGTAAAGGAGAAGTGTTACACTTCTGCGTTTTCTGTGGTAAGTGATGGTAGCCGGGGCCCATTTTATTTAAAGGTGGCAACGCATTTGCCACGGGTGTTGCAAATGAGTTGTAAAAAAATACAAGTGTGCAGAGCGCAATCCTGCTCCCCTTTTTTGGCAGATTTACTTTCCACCCTGCAAGGATTTTTCTCGCTCCAATAAATAATTTTCGCCGTTTTGGTACGCTGCCAAGCGTTCAATACTAAGACACATTACGGCTTCCCGCGGAAAAATATCACAATTCGTCACGCGTGTTATCTGACTGATATATGTGTGGTATCGATATTGCACAGAGCTTTGCCCAATATGTCTTTATGGTGAACTCTTTTTGCGTTCAGTTTATGGACTAAAAGCTACATAGAAGGCAGAACTCGTGAAATCTGGCTATCCGTTGATACGGCCCTCTGTGTTCGTTTTTTTATGTGAGAAGGTGGCAAGTGAGTTGGCGGTTCACCTGAAGTTAAGCCATAAACGCTGCCCATTGACATTTGCCGCACCCGTATGGTTGCAGATGCGTTTGCCTTTTAATAAAGTTGGCCCTGGCTACCTGACCAGACGAAACGCAGAAGTAAACACTTTCACTTCACGCCGGTCTTCTGTGAGGTCGTGGTACTTACCCGGACGGACCTGCCCATTAGTGCAACAGCCGAAGCTGTTGCGTTGCCCTACCAAATAAAAATAGTTATTTTGCTGTACTTATTTTCCATTGATTATTAAGTACTCTATTGTCCTTTTACAAAGTTGTTTTCAAATTATTTTGTTTCTGGTCTTCAGAGAATGGTAGTCGTATTTTGTGAGGTGTTTTAAATTTGCTGATGTCAGTATTCTAAAACTATTAAACCAACCTCAAACTGATGCTGCACCTCCATAATGCGACGTTATCTAGCTACCTCCCTTGTCTGCTCACAGTGAATCTTTCCCTATGATCCAGTCCTAAAAGCGTGGGCAAGACGTGCATTATTCTTGCACGTTTCTGTTCCTATATCATGTAAAAATAAAACTTTCACTATTTTTTTTTCTAATACATGATATGGCATTACCAACAAATACATCCGTCGCAAGATAAAATGCCTGATGTAGTTCTAGTGTCGCTTTAGTGGCGAAATTGAGACAAATACCATTGTAAATCAAAACAATGTCTCACGTTATCCTCGCGTGCGTGGAATTGCTAAAGTTGCAGAGGCTATATGTAACGGTCTTTGGAGATAAGCATAATATCAATAAAAGCAAACGGGTACAGTTGACATAATATTTACGTAGATGAATATTTTCGATGACCCAAATGGCGAAGTGGATAGTGATGTTGTCTCTTAAGGCAGAGTGTGTACGATTCTATGCTCACTACTGGAAAAGTAGTACTTTTAAGTATTTGGGTATATCTATCTTTAACTACACTTATAGTAGTCCTATAAATTATAAAGATATACCTACCGAAAAAAAAAGATATATCTATAAAGAATGAATATGATAGTTAATACCTAGTATCTAGTTACCATATTATAAGCTTTGTAATTGGTATTGATTGTGGATGGTTACTAGGCTTAGCTTGGAACTCAACACATTTTTACACAACGCAGATAGCGATGTGTTAAAATGTTTGTGATTCTGATCATTAAGAGGATCATTCTGATCAATTCAGAAAGTTTAACAATCCTTTTGGAAACACAAATAACATTTGAAAAGCCATTTTACAGCATTCATTAGTTAACTTCTAATATTATCAATGTTTCAGAAACCGGGCGTGAGTCTTCTACAAGCGGCTCATATGGCTCTTTAAGGAAACCTAACACTTATGTAGGGAAATATCGCCATGATCCTACTATTTACCTCAATTCTTTTCTTTATCTTAGCATGTGAATTGTTTTAGACTATTATTGTATAAAGCTTTTTGATGCTGTTTCGTGACTTATATTGTTGTCTTTAGATGTACCATTTTATAACATAGTTTTAATAATAATATCTGCTTAAATTGTTATTTTACCGTCCAATTATCTGTGATAATTCCACTAAATGATCGCAGCACAGTTAATGAAACATATCGAATTATTTGATTTTAATTAATTTATCCCGATTAAATTTAATCTAGAATTAGATTGATCCGTAATTATTAACTAGACCCGTAATAATTTAAAAATCACGAACTTGCGAGAGGACTCAATTGAAGTTTAAAATACATTTTTATTCGTGAAAGTTGTCTTTATTTAATAATCACATTATATACTTTATTGAAAGAATAGATAAAACAACAAAACTACTCTCGAACCACTCAATTAGGAGTCAGCCATTTTAGAGACCAATTCGAAAAGAGAAGGAATTTTTTTTTAAAGATTACCTGCCAAAGCGGTAACCTCTTTCCACGTTTAAATTCAAAGTATTAAACTGAACATTAAGTAATTTTACTATATTTTCACGCCCTACAACCTTTTTGCTAAGATTTTTAACAGATATTATATTAAAAAAACAATAGTTTCATTGTAGCTCATATACCACTTACCGTGACATGCGTTGTAACTGGCAGGGGAGAAACAAAACCACATTACGTATATTTTTTTTTTATCTAAACGGAACAACTAGATTGAAATTGTATTTATAACTAAAGCAGCATTGTTACTCATCGATTGCAGCAAATATTGGTTACTAAAGCAGACCAGATAATGATTAGCTAGGGACACACAAAATCCATCCAAAATGGGTTAAATGAGACTTC
Organism: Iphiclides podalirius; assembly: GCA_933534255.1. Taxonomy (NCBI): domain Eukaryota; kingdom Metazoa; phylum Arthropoda; class Insecta; order Lepidoptera; family Papilionidae; genus Iphiclides; species Iphiclides podalirius. The sequence goes on along the minus strand of OW152839.1, from coordinate 772,541 downwards.
CGTTCCAAAAATTAACCGACAAATCAAATGCTGCTGAATGACGTTATTTACCTATTATATTAGTAACTTATTCAAGTTCCTGTGATTAATATTTGTTCGGGCTGTTAAGGTGTGTTTTAGCTTGACCGTCGCGGAGCAAATAAAAATACGTCTTGTTTGTGGAATGATCTATTAGCAACTAACTTTACATTTGTGGTTGACCCGTATTGTGTTAGAAACTACGCGCATAGCTATATGTATTTAAAACGATTGGACATACCGCCCACCAAAAACATTGTTTTTTTAATCAATCACAAAAAAATCTAAATTAAGAGCAATGTGGACTGTATCTTTAAACAAAATAAATCAAAATAATAATTGAATTAAACTATGTATCAAATCTAAAATTATACAATACTAAATGTAATAAATGAACTAAATGTAATATATGAACCGCCCACCGTTCACTATGTAACAGGTTCTTTAGTAAGTAATATGACTTTAGATAAAGGTCTCTTTAATACATGATTGCCTTTACATTGCACACTAACAACGCGCACTAAACCGTCCGCTCCAGGGTATAAGGCTACTATTTTTGCAAGCAACCATTTTGTCGGTGGTAGTTCGCCTTCTTTAATGACAACCACATCTCCAATGCATGGGGATGGTACTCGGGTCTGCCATTTGTAGCGCTGTTGGAGTGTGTTCAAATACTCAGATTGCCATTTATTCCAGAAATCTTGAGTCATTCTTTGAATGGTTTGTCATCTAGTCAATAAGTTGATGTTTTTGTGTTTGTAATTTATATCTGGAACACCAATAAGTGGTTCTCCTACCAGAAAATGCCCTGGTGTGAGTGTGTTAAGTGTTTCAATTGTGTCATCTAACACACATAATGGTCGTGAATTTAGGCACGCTTCAATTTGAGCCAAAAGTGTCCACTTCTCTTCATACGTTAGACTTGATGTTTTATTTATTCTTTGTAAGTGTCGCTTGGCAGATTGAACTCCAGCTTCCCATAAACCTCCATAACTTGGCATTTTTGGTGGAATAAAGTGCCAAGTGGTGCCGTCATTACTTAATAGTTCAGCTACTTCTCGTGCAACATTTGCTTTGCCGGCTTCAAATAATTCTCTCAGTTCTCGAGCAGCCCCAACGAAGTTTGTACCGTTATCGCTCCATAAATGATAGCAAGGCCCTCTTCGTGATACAAACCGTCGAAAAGCGGCTATAAATCCCTGAGCCGTTAAGTCTGTGACAGCCTCCAAATGTATGGCACGTGTAGACATGCACACGAATAGACAAATATATCCTTTCGTGGCATGATGACCTCGACCTTTTGAGGTTCTGATCTGGACAGGACCGGCAAAATCTACTCCGCTGTTTGAAAATGCTCTACTTGGGGTCACTCTTACGGCTGGTAATTGACCCATGTACTGATTTCTCGCCTTCGCTTTGTCAATAACACACACTGTGCACATGTGAGCACATTTCCTGATTGCTGCCTTAGCACCGATGATCCAATATCTGGTACGTATATATGCTAACATAGCTTGAATACCGCCGTGGAGTGTTTTTATGTGAGCTTCTTGTATTAAAAGATTGGTTATGTGTTCACCTTTGGGTATTTATAGGATTTTTTGTTGATTCCGCAATATTGGCGTTTTGTAATCGTCCTCCCACTCTCATTATGCCATTCTTATCTAAGAACGGTGATAGTGTAATAAGAGAACTTCTTTTCTTTACTGTTCCACTTCTGGTCATGTCTTCCATCTCTTTCTCATAAACTTTCTTCTGATAGTATTTGATACATATTTGCAGAACGTTCTCTAACTCCGTTGCTGACAAATATTTTGTACAATTTCCTCTTTTTCGAAATCTAAGGCAGTAAGCAAGTACTCTTTTCATTCTTATAGTTGTAGAAAATCTTTCCCATATTGGCTTTTCTTCTGTGTCTGTTTTCAAATGTGTGCAAGTCCTTTTCTCTAATTCTGTTGCTGGTATTTTCTTTGTTGTACTTTCTATTGACTTTGACTTTAACCAATCGGGCCCGTTCCACCAACGGTTCATGCTAACTAATTCGCTAGGATTAACCCCTCTCGTAGCGATATCTGCAGGATTTTCTGTGATTGGTATGTGTCTCCAATGCTGATTATCTAAAACTCTTAAAATATCAGCGCCTCTATTGGCCACGAAAGTCCGCCATCTATTTGGTTGTGATTGCAACCAAGAAAGTACGACCATCGAATCCGTATAGGTAAATATGTTTTCTTTCGGTACTTTAAGAACTTCAGCGACGTCTTCCGTTAGTTCAGTCAACAATGCCGCAGCGCAGAGCTCTAATCTTGGTACTGACAGTTGTTTTAGCGGCGCTACTTTTGTTCGCGATGCAATCAGTGTGACGTGAACAACATCATCTTCATCCACCACTCTAAGGTACGTTACTGCCGCATATGCGAGTGTTGACGCGTCTGCGGCTTGGGGATATTCATGTGCTTCGTCTTCAGCCAATTTGATTAACGTTAGAACCGCTAGGTAAGGTGCAGCTGCTGTCCCAAATGTTACAGTTTGTAGTTTGTAAGATTGAATTTCATCATCTTTATTGTTTCTCCAAAGTATACATTGCAATTTAGTGTGTTCTTCTGTTACTTCTACCATCCTATACATTTTTATTATGTCTCCAACCAAACAAATTTTGTGTTTCCTCCAAGCTGTTATGATGCTGCGTAAATCTTGTTGTGAAACTGGACCAGTCATCATCATATCGTTCAAAGAAACCCCTTTAGATCCTTTTGCTGAAGCATCATAGACAACGCGTACTTTGGTTGTATCTTTATCTTCTCTGACAACCGCATGGTGAGGAAGGTAAGTACATTTTTCTTCTATATCTTCATTTTTTGTCATGTGATTAATATCTAAGTACTCCTTGATTACTTTGGCATACCCTAGTTTCAGTTGTGTATTTTTCTCAAATTTCCTTTCTAAATATTTGAATCTTGATAGAGCAGTTTGTTTTGTATCTCCTATTTGTTGTATTCTATCTTCTATACTTTGTTTGAGGGGTAAGTGTACTACGTATTTTCCGTCTTCCTTTCTTTTTGTTGTATTGTTGTAAATTGTTTCACACTCTTCTTCTTCTTTTGTTAAAATATTTTTCTTTGTATAGCTTGTTGTTTCTATTTCCCAAAATTTTCGTAGCATGTCATTGTTTTCTTGTACAAATAGGCTTTTAACAGTTGTTTGTTTTTCAGGTTTGCCTTCGATGTGACCTGAAAGAACCCATCCGAGAGCTGTATTTTGAGCTATTACGCCATTTTGAAGTCGTAATAATCCTTCTTCTATAATTTTGCAATATACGTCGGCCCCCAGCAATATATCTACCTTGTTAGGTTCGCAACAAGTAGGATCAGCTAGTGTTATATCCTTTATTTCGTTCCAGTTCATTTTCATTTTCTTAGATGGTAGATTTGATGAAATAGTCTTCATGACGTGGGCGCGTATCTTCATAGACGCGTTGGATTTTGTTTTGATCAGCAATTGTACATTATATTTGATTGTAATATGATCTTCTCCTATGCCGGACATTGTACAATTACTTCTACTCTTCTTCAACTTTAACAAGTCAACTACCCTTGATGTAACAAATGAGGCTTCGGAACCTGGATCTATTAAAGCACGGAAGACGTGTGACTCTCCGGAACTTGAAATGACGTCAACCAAAGCTGTAGCCAATAAAACTTGTTTTGTCTCCTGACGTGAGCAGTGAGCAATGACATTTGTTTCTGTTTTCTTTTCCTCATTTGCTGTAGTTGGTTGAGCTGCTATATCGCTCTCCTTTTGTGTGGAATCTTCATGTAGAAGGGAATGATGTCTTCTTTTACATATTCTACATTGAGGTGTACATTTCACTAAAGCTTCGTGGGCGACCATAAAACTTTGCCAATGTTCTTCAACGCCTTGTAAACGCGCTTTAAGATATTCCGTAGTGAGCCTTGTCTTCGGAAATTTCTTTAAATTTGTTTGAGTTTTTTGCAAAACTAATGCCTTCTCTTCCAACACACGTAAATATCCATCTTGTTCCGGGGATGTAGACATATCGCAATCTTATTAAAACTTTACGATGCAATGTGTTGTAAATTGTGTTAAAGATTCACTATAACGTTGTAATGCACCGTGCAACTATCTATAACACTTGTTTACTTCGTAGGTGACCGATTCACGCAGGTAAGCGATGAGTCTTTTGTTCTCGCAAATCTTGGGTCGGACGATCGGGCGTTGCGCCAATTCAAAAGGTCTTAAGTATCCGGCTCTGAATAGGCCATATGTTCGGGCTGTTAAGGTGTGTTTTAGCTTGACCGTCGCGGAGCAAATAACACTTCTGGTGGTAAGCGCAGCAAATTACCAACCCGACAAAAACGCGAACGTCAACAAGCGTCGCCCGCGAAACGTCCTATTCGACCCGGTCGAGGAAGGGGACTTAGACACGCCGGACCCACTGCCGGGGGTCCCGCCGGACAACACTACACCCACAGTTAGTGCAACAACAAACACACTAGTTCGCCCTCGCCTCCGAGCACGGCGAGACCAACACAACGCGTACACAAGGTACACCCGCGTTCCAGGGCGGTTCTCACCGCCCCCAGCCAACGATTAGCTAATTGCACAGTCGACGGCCATCGGGGTTTCGGTCCGAACCACGACCTCGATGGCCCTTAGATGACACACCATAGTTAAACGCACGCATGAGCACATGCGTGGCCCTACCCACAGCGGAGGGCCCAAACCTGTGGGTTCTGGCTAGCCCATCGGTTCTGCGTCAGATGAAGCTTTAATAGTCTCGGGACTGAAAGCAAAAACATCAGTTAATACAAGATACAAGACAACTAACTTTACATTTGTGATTGACCCGTATTGTGTTAGAAACTACGCGCATAGCTATATGTATTTAAAACGATTGGACAATATTATTTTACGGAATTAATAACGATTGATGCGTACACATAACATTTAAGGTATAGGTATATCGTAGTTTCGTTATTACTAGTTATACACACAAGTTTTAATTGTCAAAAATAATGTCGAAAATAAATTAATAGATAACACTCTTGTAGCGGTGTTAGTTTCACTTGAACCTTTGCCGAACATTTATTTAGAACAAGCCTCTTTAGTATTCACGAATACTATAGTAATCTCAGCAGTCGACCCATACATGGAAGGTGTTTAATTTGTTACGGACAAAGAGTCGCTAGCAACATTGCAGTGTTATTTGTCTAATTACAGCGATAACGAGGGCTTTGAGCTGCTAAATGCTTAATTCGTGTTCAGTGGAATGTGACTTATTCAAGGTATTTATGCGTCTCTGCCAAGTTTTAGTTGTTTATGACTTTGTATACAAAGTACAATAAGGTGTTTTAATCTACGTGTTGAGGAAATTTATTTAAAAAAGCATTTCAAAAGGAGCCATCTTTCGCAAATGCGGAGTGGTCTAGCAAAAGTGTTGCGATATATTTATTTGTCTGTAATTTAAAATTCTTAGAGCGCAGATATCGGTGCAACCGGATTTCAAAATTGCGAGTAGACGTCCATGCTATTAAGCCATTCTTTTGATGAAAGTAACGAGAATCGCACATACCTTTGAAACGACATCGTCAACATTTAAAAAAAAACGTTTGTTAACGATATTGTTTATCTTAAATGTTCACGTTATCATTTCAACGGTTATTATTGAGATTCGTGCATTTTATTTACGCAGCTGTTGCCAAAGATTGGGTAGTCCGTGTTTACACCAACTTAAAATTGAAAATGTTTTCACTTTTTGTCCAAAAGTACAAGCTATTTTTATTTCGGAATTATTTTGAAAGCTGATAGACAGTTTAGAATGGATATAATATTTACTTGCCAAATGAGATACGAAAATACTTGTATTTGTTATAAGCAATGAAGGCAGTTCTACCACTGGTACAAGGTATGAGTTCTCATACCTTTTCTAACTGCTTTTCGAAAAAAAACTTCGTTAAAAAATGAATTTCGTTAAAATAAATGGTCATTGGAGAAATAGAAGTGTTCTTGTGTTCCTTAAGAGTGACTTTTGTTCATTATTAAAAGGCGGCAACGCACCCTTAGGGTGTTGTAAATGTCCATGGGCGGCGATTACCACTTAACATCAGGTGACCAGCCCCAGGTGCTCGCTTGCTACCATCTAACATAAAAATATAAATAAAAAAATTAAGCGTTCTGCATGTGAACAAAGACAGTGGTCCAAACGATTATATTGGCGATAGTTCTAAAGGCTTGCGCTCCTGTGCTGATTCCATTTCTCTGCGTATTTATCAAGAATGCACAGCCTGTTTTAAAAAAAAATACAGCCATTTTGACGCGCAAAGTATACACCTAACTTAGTTACCTTCGTACTCTGTAATATTATAGAACGTATATAACGCACCCCTTATGCCATACAGCAATCGAGCAAATCGATCTTTGCAGCAACCACCAGTACAGGTTTTTTCCATAATCAGACAAAAAAAAAATAAGACTAGGAATCTTCTAGTGTATGTCACTCAAACTCGAAGCTCTCGAGAACAATGGATAAGCACTTGCGTTTTCCCTGTATGTTTGAAGGTATTGGACAAGGCTTGAGACGCCTGCTCCATCAGCAAGCTTCCATCATACGATATCTCCTGGCCTAATTGGCTGGCTTGGATGTCGGATTTTTTGAGCGATCGTTCTCCTCGAGTTGTTCTCGGTGGTAGCTCTTCTCATTAGTGGTGCGTTATTTCCGCATCTCTCACCTTGCTGCATATTGATGACCGGGTACACAGAAGAAAGCATAAACAAATAAGCGGTGGTATTCCGTGACATATTAATAACAGTAAAATTAGGCAATACGTTCACTCATACTTTAATCATAATCTTCACTTACACAGATATCCACAACAATCCCAAATATCTCTGGTTTTAATACAAAAACAAAAAGATTTGGCAAGTAAATACAAGTTGATACAGAATAAAAACTTCTTGATCAATCACGTTTTCCTATAAAAGCTTTCGAATATTTTCATATATTCAATAAATTTTTCTGGGTAAAGCCCCGAGAGGCTTCCTATCAATTTATACCAAACATTCGATATTTTAGATCTTATCTCTATTTCACATTTCACACCACTGTTATAAATATCCTGTTTATTAAATTCTATTGATCATTTGTGCCTTTGTTTTACAAGGAAGACGTTAAACGAGATTATTATGTCGCTTTTGATGCCTATGCATATCAAATCACTTATGTATGAAAAAGCAGCAACTATATTTTAGTAGTATTTAAAAGAATAGGTTACGGTGGTCTCACTAACCAAACAAAACCAGACGTTTTAAAAACTGCAGTCTTAATGTCCTCAGTATTATTTGCCACTCAACTTTTCTTTTTTTTAAATTAACGTCTCTAAAGACCTTAAATCAAATTAATATCAGTTTTCAAGTTTTGTTTTGACGTCTATGTGGACGACATATAGGGTAACATAAAAATAAAAGTAAAGTAACAGCCTATACATGTCCCACTGTTGGGCAAAGGCCTCCTCTATACAGAGGGTATCAGGGCATAGTCCACCACGCGGCCCCACTGCGGATTGGCGGACTTCACATATCTTCGAAACAATTTTTTTGTTATTATTTCGAAAATATGCAGGTTTCCTCACGATGTTTTCCTTCACCGCGGAGCACGTGATAAGTCAGCACTTAAAGTTAAAAACTTCATTGGTGCCGGCACCGGGGATCGAACTCAGGTTGCTCGAGTTAAGGGAGAATTAAAGGCGAGCGCCCGGACACTGAGCTATCACGGCTCATCGGCTATCTAGGGTAACATGTAAAGTGAATAAGAATTGATCACCTAAAATATGATCGATGTATGTTTTTGCTAACCATACCATACGAACTAGTATTCTGTTATTCTCGAAATTTGGCGTCGTAGCTACGGAATTAATTAAAATGCACGTTAAATACATTCAACATAACGGAACAGACAAAAATCACGCTGTCACAATGAACACTGTTATCGTTACGAGTTTCCTTTATAAGAAAGGTAGAACAAAATTAGCACTACGCAATCTTGACACCGAAAATATACCAATGGTTACACGTGTGAAATAATTGTGAGATGCTACTAGCGCTGTCTTTAAACTTCGTTTATTAATACAGTCTGAAGCGCACAGACGTCTTGCTGTGGTTGTAAACGAGTGTGCTTTAGACCACACGACACATTTAGCTCCATTTATATGTAATCTGTATCTCCATCTGTATGAATTTACAATTATTCACTTTAAACATAGAAAATTTTAATGTATTTAACAAAGTATTAATTTATTAAATTGTTAAATTACGAAATGAAATTACGAAATAAATAAGAAATCACCGCTCGTGTAACATCACACTTTTCGTAACGCTCTCTACACGCATCCACCGGTTCTAGTCAAGCGTGCGTAAAAAAGTTTTGCTACGAAAATCTTAACTTGTTACGTTAAAATAATGTTATAAATTCGATTCAAACTTTTTATAAACAAAATTCTGGTGAAATACCTCCTTCACCTGAAAACCACCACTGGAATCATAATTACATGCGTCTGCTGACTAACCGAGATAAGACTCACATAGTTTTAACTGAAATTGTAACCCAAGATTTTCTTTCAAGCTATTCAAGAGCAGATCGCATTAGTGCTTTCATAATGAATACAATCCACTCACTAAGAGCATAGCATAGCAAGTTTGCCCACACCGCTTACGAAATATGATGTTGCTCTGAAATTCGCTTAGTGCATTCCGGGAGCCGGATGAAACAATAATACATTTTGCAGCACTGAAATATTCAGATAAATCTACTTACGACTTCAGTGTAAATTACTTTCTAGAGGCCGATGGAACAGTATTCAATACTTTCTTTTGATCACAGTTTAATGATTGGTAACTTGAAGAGACAATAGGCCGGTCATATAGCTCGTATAACAGATAACCGGAGATTAAAGGTTATCGAGTGTCAACCTCGCACTGACCATCGTAGTGTAGAACCCCCATCAAATGAAGTGAGGACCTGTGCAAATGTACGGGAAGTCGATGGATGCAGGTGGATGCAGTTTCAGGATCGTGTTTCGTGGCAGCCATGCGATGGCTTAGGCGGCCCATGTTCCCCACTGGATTACAACAGACTGTAATGAATGACAAAAATACCTTTAAAAACTAATTCTCAACTAGATCAATAAATGCTGATGCGAAAGAGGCAAAGAAATACTAAAATCCAACAATAATTATGTATACACCAATTACTGGTAATAATTAAAAAAAAAAATGCTCATGTATGCAATAATTAGCAAAATCGCTTTATTTTTAGCAAGGAAAAAAATGAAAGAAATCTAAAAAAAAAAAAAAATATTTTGACGAATTACATGACGGTTTTGTGGATCGTGGGATTGATTTCTCCATATAGCAAGTATTTCTAAGACCTATAGATGATTCTCCATCTAGATATTTTCCATTTAGTATTCTTGGTTGTAAATGGCAATTGGAATGATAAGTGAAAGGCTTATATTAAAAATTGGATATTAATGATGAAAGGATTAGTTCCTTTCCTTAAAAAGTTTAGAAGGACGCTAAGCGTAAAGGAATTCCTAGTTTATGAATTGTTAGACAGGAAGCACTTTCGGGCATACAAAATTCCATGTTCACGCCACAAAGACCACGAGAAACAACAGTAATAGCATTCCTCCACGCAAATATAATTTCACTTGCAGATTCACCGCGGAGTGCATCCGGCAGGGCTCTGTTGCGGGTGCAATTAATTCCGTTGCGTTAGAATAACTTATCTCAGTAAATAACTATCTTAGATAAGTGTTTTTTATAGCTCAGTAAGTAATATTAGGGACCGTGTCGTTTTAGCGCAAACACAAGAGTCAAAACTAAATGCAGCCATTTTCAACCGACTTAAAAAAAGGAGGAGGTTTTCAATTCGACTGTATTTTATTTTTATGTTTTTTACCTCAGAACTTTCCACTGAGTGAACAGATTATGATGATTCTTTTTTTTTATTTGGTTCACAAACTGAATGATACATTTAATAAGAACTTAGTTACTAAAATTAATATAGGAATACAGATAATGCACATTCTAAATAAGTGAACACAGCGTTCTATAACTAAAAACTACAATTAAAATTAAGATATTCAACTAACTTAACTTTCGCTTGCTCTACTATGAAACTCTCGAATCAATATTTTAGCAGAGGCTAAAGAACCATAAAACAGGTCATTTTAATTTTATTTTATTTGAAAGATTGTGCTTCCAATGTAGTGCCATATTAATTTCATTGGTAATGGATCTTGGGCTCCTGGGAGATGTTTAGGGAACTCCTGAAAGTAAATTATAAAATTAATACGGAGCCGGATTCTTTTTTTTGATTTAAGTCGGTTTGGTTTCTCGTTTACAAAAAAATGGTTAATATTTGCAGAGACCGTGTTGTTTTAACGTAAACACAAGACTTAAAATTATAAGCAGCCATTTTTATAGATTTGTATTGATCATCTAAGGTTACGTCAACTATAATATAAAAGTGATATGAAGTGAAGGATCAGGTAGTTTGTGTTATACAATAATATTGACCAGATATTTTTTTATTTTTGTACTAGTCTATTGCACTTAAGTAAAACCTCTTGTATCTTGTATCTTGTATTAACTGATGTTTTTGCTTTCAGTCCCGAGACTATTAAAGCTTCATCTGACGCAGAACCGGTGGGCTAGCCAGAACCCACGGGTTTGGGCCCTCCGCTGTGGGTAGGGCCGCGCATGTGCTCATGCGTGCGTTTAACTACGACATGTCATCTAAGGGCCATCGAAGTTGCGGTGCGGACCGAGACCCCGATGGCCGTCAACTGTGATTTTAGCTAATCGGTGGCTGGGGGCGGTGAGAACCGCCCTGGAACGCGGGTGTACCTTGTGTACGCGTTGTGTAGGTCTCGCCGTGCTCGGAGGCGAGGGCGAACTAGTGTGTTTGTTGTTGCACTAACTGTGGGTGAAGTGTTATCCGGCGGGACCCCCGGCAGTGGGTCCGGCGTGTCTAAGTCCCTTTCCTCGACCGGGTCGATTAGGACGTTTCGCGGGCGACGCTTGTTGACGTTCGCGTTTGTGTCGGGTTGGTAGTTTGCTGCGCTTACCACCAGAGGGTTGGGATGATGTTCGGCTCTATCGAAGAACCGTTTGGTCAGGTCTTTAAAATATTCGCGAATCGTCGGGAGTCTGCAATCGCTGTGCAGATCGACGTTGCGTTGATACCACTGCGCACCGGTTGCACGGCGGATGAACTTATTTTGTACTATTTGCAGCTTGTACAAGCGAGTAGGGTGCGTGTGGGCGAAGATCATGCATGCGTAGGACATAATAGGTCGTACGCAGGTCTTATATAATAATAATTTGTGCCTTAAGGGCATTTTACTTTTAGCGTTAGTTAAATTGTGTAGCCGGCCGGAGACGAACGCGGCTCTATTACGAACGTTATTAATGTGCGTATTAAATGACATACGCGAGTCGAAAGTGACTCCTAAGTATTTGACCTTTTTCTCCCAGGGGAGCGGTTGGCCATAAAGATATTTGCCCCAACTTTCTGCATTGGCGAGGACCATTATAAAGATGTGACGGGTAAGTACTTCGTGTGAAGTGAATCGCTACACTCTTTTCGGGATTTATTTCTATTCTCCATTTGCGGAACCAGTCGCCGAGGCGGTCGGCGGCGCTTTGGAGTCGAGTGGTTAGTAGTCTAAGGTTGCGGTCTGAATAAAAGAGCGCCGTGTCATCCGCGAAAAGCGCGAGATTGACGTGGGGATCTTTAGGTATATCGCTCGTGTAGAGCGTAAAGAGCAAAGGTGAGAGGCAGGAGCCTTGTGGTACGCCGGCCGTGAGGCGGCGGCTTGTGGAGAGGGTGCCTTCAACTACATATCGAAAAGAGCGGTTTGACATAAAGGCCCGGATGGTGTGTTCGAGCCTATCTGGCACTTTGAGTGTGTACAGCTTGTAAAGCAAGCCGTTGTGCCAGACCTTGTCGAATGCTTTTGCGACATCGAAGAAAAGAGCCCCTGTACTAATATGTTTGGGGTGATTTAGGCCTTTTAGGATATGTTCCGTTAGGCGGAATAGTTGATCGGGACAGGAATGTCTAGCTCGAAAGCCGAATTGTTCCGCCGGCAGAAGGCCGTTGGTAAACACGTGTTCATTGAGCCTGTTTAATAAAAGCCGCTCGTAGAGCTTCCCCAGGCAACTGAGGAGGCTGATGGGACGATAACTAGAGGGCTGGTTGGCTGGTTTATTCGGCTTGCGAATGCCGATAACCGTGGCTTCTTTCCAGTCGTCGGGAAAGGAGCAACTGGAGAGTAAAGTGTTGTAAATGGTCCCCAGTAAACAGATAAGCGGCCCAGGGAGAGCTTTAAGAATTTTGTTACTGATATTATCTGGGCCCGGGGCGGATTTCGGTTTTAGATTTTTAAAAATATCTTGGACCTCTTCGGGGGTCACTGAATTTAAAGGTTCGCGATCCGGCGTAAGCGCAGCCCTAGTCTCGATTCCGCAAGGCGTTAGGTGGACTTCGGTGTGTTTCGGAGTACATGCTGCTCTAGGTTGCTCCGCAAGCCAGCGGCTTTAGTCATTTAACTGAAGCGCTATTAGGTCTATTTAAAGATTCGCGGGGGTCTGCTTTCAGACTGCGGGCCAACCGCCAGTAGGCGGTGTGCGATGGCTCGATGTTCTCTAGGAGAATGTCCCACGTTGTGTGTCGGTGTTCCGATACACGATCTTTGACTTCTAGCTGAAGGCGTCGAAGTAGGGTTCGGTTCGATTCCGATCGGTATCGATCGAAGGCGCGTTTGGCTGCATTTTTCTGTCTAATTAGCAGTCTTAGGTCGGGCGGAAAGTTAAACCGTCGGTCGCCCAACAGTTTCACCGTCCGTTCCGAGTCTGTGACTGCGGAAGTAATAGTTTCTCGAAGACTCGCTATCGCTCGATTTGCGTCATCGAACGTAGCTATCGTCTCGGGTAAGTCTACTAAGTCCTGGGGGTCCAAGGCCTTGAGTTTGACCTCAAGACGATGCCAGTCCACTACGGATTTGGTCGGAGGGACCGCGCCGGCGTTCTGGCCCAGTTTACACAGGACGGGCCTGTGGTCTGAGTCTAGTTCATGGATTGTCTCTATCGACTCGATGTCGAGCGAGACCTCCCTGAATAACATTATGTCTAGGACACTCGGTGACGCGTGCTGGTAGTTGTCCACCGTAGGATACCTAGTGGGAGTCGCGGGAGCGACTATGCTAAAGTTTAGGTTATCGGATAAGCTAAAGAGATGCTTTCCGTTGTTATTTGGGATGCTGTTGGTGTCCCATGAGCCGTGTTTGCAGTTTAGATCTCCTGCAATTATCACGGAAGGGCCTAAGTTAAGAAGCGTATCTAGGTCGCTTTGAAGTAAGGTTCTATTCCCCGAGAGGTAGGCTGAAACTAGTACAAGCGGCCTGTGGCCGGTGAGCGCTAACCTACACGCGAATGCCTCTATTTGACTTAGCTCTGGAATGTCGAGCGGGCAACAGTTCAAGGACCGTTTATAATAAATTAATGTGCCTCCCAGACGCTTTGCTAACCGGTCGTTGCGGACCATATTGTAATTTGCGATTCTGGGATCGCGTACACTAGGTTTCAAGAATGTCTCTTGCACTAGAAAAATATCTACGTTGTAGTCGCGAAGGAATTCAGCGATTTCGTCCCTTTGACCCTTTATGCCGTTTGCGTTGAAATACAACACAACCAGAGCCCGAGGTTTTGTTCTACCTGCGGTTGTACTTCCCATTAAGGTGTTTTTATGGGTCTAATTAACGACGCGGCGGAGCGCGGTTTTATTGCGCGGACTATTGTCTTTTACGGTTGGCTCGTAAAAGCCCAAAGGGCTTCCACAAGAGTTTTATGTTGGCTAATTGCCCTAAGACGCTCGTGGCCAGATGTGGCGGCCGCTATTTTAGCGGACAATACGGCGAGTTCCTGCCTATTGATTCTATCAAGTAAGCTGCAAATATTAGCGATTTGCGCGAATGGGTCGTCCTTGTTTTCCGCGAAAACTGACGGAGTTGGCTGCACCAGCGGCCGCGGCGCCGTTTGAGGGGCGGGCAGCTGTTGTGCGATCGGTCGTGAAGCGACCGGCGCGGTTACCTGCGCGGCCACCTGGGGTTTCGCCCAGGCGTTTGTGACGGGTACGGGCGCGGGAATGTATTTAACGGGCGCGGGTTTGGGCAACGTAGACTTCGCGGGAGATTTTCTCGCGGGAGTTTTCGGGGCCTTAGCGCAGCCTCTATAACTAGCCGGATGGCCGGTAGTGTGACAGTTTACGCAGTCCGGTGGATCTGCGCAATCTTTCGGCCTCGTGCACTCGGTTGTGCCGTGGTCACCGGTGCATTTGACGCACCTTGGGTGAGCGAAGCAGTTATTGGCCGTGTGGCCAAAATGTTGACAGTTGTGGCACTGTGCCACAACACCTGATTTACGTGGGGGCTCGATGACTAAGTCACTGAGCCCACAGACCCTCTTAAGGTTGAAAATGGCCCTACCTTCCGGGGTAGGGTCAAGTTCCACCATGACCATGTCCATAGGGACACGGGTGCGAGGGTGCCTGAGACGACGCACGGCGTGAACAGGGTATCCCTGAGTGCGGATGTCGACCTTAGCCATATCGACATCCGACTCTTTTGGGACGCCCTTAATTACGACCCGAAGTTTACGCTCTTCGGGTAGTGAGTAGGTGTGGAAACCTACCTTAGCTTCGCGCAAGTATTTCGTTACGCGGCGGAAATCGTCCGAAGAATCGAGGTATACGCGGATACCCATATGTGTATTCTTGGACCGGGGGTCTCGTATGTTATGGCGTTCGAACCATGAACATATCTGATGCCACTTTGCCTTTTCTTGGATTATAATTGGCGGCGGTGGCTTGATTTTTCGCTCGGAGGCGAATGTTGGTTCCGACTGGGCAGTCGCGGCTGCCTTTTTGGCGGGCGTCGCGGTGGGATGGTTTGACGGGGCGGCCTCGCTTTCGTGGTCGCTGTCCGTAGCGGGGCGTTTCTTGCCCTTTTTGCGCGATTTGACGACGGTGAAGCCGTCGGCGTTCGCGTTGTTAGCGGGGGTCGTTTCGACCTCCATGTCTGAGCCACCGTCCGATTGTGAGTCGGGAACGACAGCGCGGAAGGGGGCCGAAATTGGTTGCGCGGAAGGCGCGTTAGGATCGATCGCGGCGGCGGAGGTCGACGCGACGGGCGTTTCGATAGTCGCAGAGGGCGACACAATAGCTGGCGCAGAGGGCACCGGAGATGGCGGCGAGGCGGCAGCCGGTGAAGCCGGACTGTCGCTAGAGAATTCGACGACGATGCGTCGTTCCCTCGCAAAATTCAAATATTTTACCCATAATTCGGGGCATTCTTGACGCAGGAATTCCTCTATGAGGGAACCCATGTCGACGCTTGAGCCTTTGGGGCTTGCGCCCCGCCGGCGTGTGGTTTACTAAATAGGCCTCCCCACCTTGCGGCAGGGAGGTGTGTGCCTAAAATTAACCTTTAATCGCCTGCGCTTTAGGTGCGCTAGGGTGAGTACCTAGCTGTCGCCTAATGCAACAAGCACACAGGTAAAATTACAATGCCGCCTCTGAGACGAGAATTGTGTGTAGAATTCTACTTACGGACAGGAACCTGCCTACGAGCACAACACTACACTAACTCTATCCGCTCGGAAGTCGGGCAAAGTTTCTTCGTTCTTCTATAATGTTTCTTCTTTCTTCTATAACTTTTCTTCACTCTTCTTGCTTGACACTTCCCTAACCGTAGACCGCGAAACACGACAACGATGAGGCAAGCAGTGCACACCAAGAGATAAAAGAAATAATATAAGTAGCAACAACGGTTGCAAAATGGCTTCCGGGTCGGTTGGCATGGGCCCTCCGGCTCAGAGTAACGTCCGTTCCGTGTGAAAGCACGAAGCGGAATCCAAGTAAAACCTTGAACAAGGATCGAAATCCTACTTTGTTTTTAGCAATGCTTAGCGCCATCTAGTGCGCTTTCATTACAACAAACACATTCTCAAGTGGCGTTTTTAAAATTAATAATTTGAAACTAAACAATAAAACATAGCATATAAATACGTTGAGATTTCCATCTGAATATATTTGCGACGTGAGATCGCAAGCTTTGCTACTCACCCAACATAACTTCAACGTATTTCTGTATTACCAGGGTAGCAGCAATTCCGTTCTGCGATTCGTATCTTTCACACATCAACGCGTTCACGAGCGAGTGCCAAGTTCTTTAGTGTCTCCGTCTAGAGTAATTAGCAATCAGTTCGTCCTGAACGGAGTGAATTTATCACGACCATCAAGAGCTAAGGACCAAAACACTAATGAGATTTATGTCCTTTTTTGTTTGATCTGCCTTCGTAGTCACTGCATAATTACTCTAGATACACCTAATATTATTTTCCATATTAGGCGTTATGTGAGATAGTCTTTCAAGCGTTAAGTTCCATTTTCGTAATACTTATATTTTTTCATCTATACTATATGTTACTCATATTGTTGTGATACTACTGCATTATTACTCTAGATACACCTAATATTGATTTTCTTTTTAGGCGTTAGGTGAGAAAGTCTTTCAAGCGCTAAGTTCCATTTTCTTAATTCTTATATATATTCATCTGCACTATACGTTACTCACGTTGCTGTGCAGTGTTCTGTTTCTTGTTTGAAGGAAAGGCAATTGATGACGACGAAACCAGACGCCGTTTACAAACGTGGGACAGTGTTTGCACACGAACACGACAAAGATAACAGGAAAAATTATCTTAGAAATTCAGCGTACATTAGGCATTCATTGCATTTTTATTTTCTTGAAACTTGATGAGTTTTATATTTTATTATCTGTGAGGGTGAATGATGGTTTCTCTCGGTTAAAGTATGAGAGAGATAATTTAAAGGTAGGTGTTACAGCGGTGGTAGCTAACAGAGAATTGTCGAATGCTAAGATGGCGTATAAAACGTAGTCGAGGTGGTGTGATGGACTTTAGGCTGTGACGTGTTTTTCAACATCCAACTACCGGCGTTAACATTATATGATACTTTTCTTCTTAATGGAAATAATTAAGAAAAGTTAACGGCCCTAGATAATGTAAGTACTACGTTACGAATACACATTGAGCGAATATTCTCGCATACATTCCAAAAGTTAGTAATCGAGGTCGTTATTGTAACGATAACTATCTTTATAGTTGGCAACATATGGAGTTTTAAGTATCTTCTTAAAATGTTTGACTTTTTTTCCGTGGGAAAAATCCTTTATGGATCCCTTGCCACTGGATCGGGGGAGTGACAGGGGTATGTGGGAGTCTAGGAAACGGGTACCCACTAAAAAAACCACGTTGCACCTATCTCTGTCGCACGGGCCGGCTGATAATATTTACCTACATCTGTTTCTAATTTGTATATGTTGTATTATTATGTTTGTATTTGTAATCTTCCCCTCTACGTTCTCAATTAACATTAGCACGAACAAAGAGCGAATGTAGTACCAGTTAGGTATAGGAATTGATCGCATCTTGTCTTAAATTTAGATTCAAGTTCAAATGGTTGTTCTTTATTTTGATGATTCATATTTATTGAAAATTAATAATTTCTTGTATTTACGCGATTAAACAAGGATCCTTGCAAAAGAACATCGATTCCTCCCAAGGATGATTCGCGAGGCTATTTAAAATTAAAACACCCAAATTTCAATAGAGAAAAAGGTCGGGTGCTACCATCGGCTTGGGATCCTATTATTAACACAAATAAATATTTTCAACATAAGTAAAGCGCTTAACCCATACTAATATCCAAAGCATTTAGAATTGTATTATGTACAGAACGTTAGGGTAATAGACGTATTTCATAATTAGCTTAATAGTTGTCACGTGCAATACCTATACACTCTCAACATCTTCAACACCGATTTCAAGTGCTTAAAGAGCCACTTGAATCGGCGCCCAAAGGCGCGCCTCGCAGATGGCTGTTAGTTTATAACATTATGTACTCTAGCCAAGCGAAATTGCCTTTAATTTGAGATGGCTATTGTATTTACTAACCCGCTTGTATTTACTAACAAGGACCGATATGAGTTAACGCATAACAAGCTATTGCTACGCAGATTATTATATACCCTTTAAATATAACATATACGG
Source organism: Iphiclides podalirius (assembly GCA_933534255.1). NCBI lineage: Eukaryota > Metazoa > Arthropoda > Insecta > Lepidoptera > Papilionidae > Iphiclides > Iphiclides podalirius. Next base: position 754,310 of record OW152839.1, on the reverse strand, counting down.
CGTGTCGTTACCAACGCGACAATAAATGAACACACATATAGAGGATAAATTTTAAAAATTGTATTAAACATTCTTTAAACATCAATATTTACCGAGTTATTAAATTTCCCAAAACAAACAATTTTAGAACACCCTTATGTATAAAACTGTAACATAAAGTATTTGTAAAGGTCACAAAGCATATTAAATGGGTTGAATGAATTTAAAACAGACAAAACATACTTTTAGATGGAGAGGCTGCGACGCTGTGGCAACGAATGAAAATTTGCTTGTAAAGCTGACTGAAAAAAAAAATATATAAATTTTAAGTGTACGCGTATTATAGAATAAGATTATAATAAACTAGCGGCCCGCCCCGGCTTCGCACGGGTATTTAACAGAATTTTTAAAACTAAAAATTAGATCATACACACACATAAAACCTTCGGAATATTTCGTCTTTGGTAAATAAATTTATGAATTTCTTCATCTTTTAATGAAATACCCTTGAAATTACGTCATGAAGATCGAGAGACCGCTGACCAGATAATGGTTCCGCTTTAATTACGGGACATTCAGGGTTACACGTAAAAGTGACAAATAAGTCTGGTCTCCCATAGCTTCGGACATAAATCATCGCATCTTTGGTTTTTTTGTTGACCGATATTTGATGAGCCAATGTCTTTATTTAAAGCGTCTCTAAGATGAATGTTTCACCAGCCCTCAGTCTCTGGTGATTACGACATCATATGTAATTCAATCTTTATGATATCTTTTTGCCATCATATCGACAATGTATTGAATAAAAACCGGCCAAGTGCGAGTCAGACTCGCACACGATGGGTTCCGTACCAACCTCACAGAAGACCGGCGTATAATAGAAGTGTGATACTTCTACGTTTCGTCTGGTGAGAAAGGTAGCCGGGTCCCACTTTATTTAAAGAGTTGCCACTCCTTTGCAACCCTATAGGTGTTGCAAATGTACATGCGAGGTTATTACTTAACATCAGGTGAACCGCCAGCTCGTTTGCCACTCTATCACATTAAAAAAAAATCATGTTTTAATATCTTTATTCAATATAGAAGTAGTACACTTACATATTGTCAAAAACACTACTGATGTCAACATTGTCTATAAAAACGGTAAAAAATCATGTCTGTTTTATGGGAGCCTCACTTATTTATACTTTTTAGTATTTGTTGTTATAGCGGCAACAGAAATACATCGTTTGTGAAAACTGTCTAACAATCACGGTTTATGAGATACAGCCTGGTGACATATGGACAGACATACGGACATACAGACAGACAGCAAAGTCTTAGTAATAGGGTGCCGTTTTAAACTTTGGCTACGGAACCTTAATAAGTCCCAATAATGCAATGGATTAAAACAGGTAGCTCTAACCTTCAACCTAAAGGCATAAAACTGCATGCATGTCACAGTTTTGTTACGCACAGTACCTTGCTGAGGAATAGTCAAATATTAACCGTCTTCTCCTATTACGACTATTAAGGGATATTATAATGGATCATACAATCGGTGTAACTCAGATACCCTTTTAAGTTGGCCGCGTCTACCGTGCAACTTCTCTGGGGCCTTTTGAGGATGCCTTAAAGGGTAAAACGGGACCCTATTCTAAGACTCTGCTGTCTGTTGTCCCTTTGTCAACAGGCTGTATCTCATGAACCATGGTAGTTACACAGTTGAGATTTGATCTGGGTATTTGTTTCCTAAGGAGGGTTGACATCAAGCAGGCGGCTGGTTGTAAAAATATAGCCAAAACCGCTTACAACATGATTCATGTTGTGCCAACCCCACCTAGGTGGGATAGGGGCAGGAGGATAATGGTAACTTGTATACTTGTCCCTCTATTTTAAAAGTTCGCGTCAAACGAAGTCATTTGAAAGATGCTATTGTACTTTCGGATGTTGGTTAAAAATGTCCTGATGGTGAAAGATTATTTGTAAAACGATTTTTTATTGGTTGTGGCGGATTAATATTGGGGAGACTACCTTTTCTAGACGCACAGCACGTACCATTTTGTTCATCGACCCATTTTTGGCAGAACACTTAGAGCAGATCTTATTCGTGGCTCCGATTTGGACGGAAGACTGTTGAGCATAATGCATGAAAGCTGATCTGTTGCTGTGAGCTAAAACTCGATTACGAACTCTAGTCGTTGACGTTTGTTGTCTTTCTCTCTAATCTCGTGTACGTTGGGAATGCTCAAACCTCGATTCCCTAGTGTGATTTTGTATATTTATATTATTATGCTCTTCAAGCCGCTGCAAATACTCTACTTGACTCTCTCCGACTTGTAAGATGATTTTCAGTTTCCGGTAAAGATTCCTCATTATGACGTATTTTTAATGCCCTCGCCTGGAAACTATTTCTACAAAGATGAGATCTTGATCTTTTGCGCATTTTAAAATGATAAAAAAAATTAAACTGCCTTTGTATTTAATAATTTGCTAACTGTTGAACAGGAATTACCAGTATAAATGTGATTGAAAAATTATAAGAACTACTAAGTCAGTCACTAAGCTGTTTGCATAGTTAAATTACAATATACTAACATTATAACAATATACTAACATATATTTTAAACTTGTGATATCTTTCGAATGGAATGAACGAATTTAACAATTCAAAAATTTATATAAAGATATTGAAACAGTCTTAAATATGAAGTAATTTATTTTTATAAGGATTAATACCAAGATACAAATAAACAGCCTTTTCTAGCGGCGTCAAAATTTTAAAATAAAAGAACACTTATTGTGGCATAACTATGATAGTTAGACATATGCTATCGCGACACTTTTTGTAAATAATGATATGTTCTGCAAAGTCGTAGTAGATTATTTTATTCTATCATCAATAGTTTTCGCAGCGCACGCGATGTAAAGAATATTTTAGGTAATTTTTGTACACCTTGAGTAACATTATTGGAGTTTTAGTAAGGATCCCTATTTTTTTTTAAAATATAATATAGCCTATATCAAGCAGAGATAATGTAGCTTCCCAAAAGTGAAAGAATTTTTCAAATCGCTTCAGTAGTTTCGGAGCCTATTCAATACATACAAACAATCAAATCTTTCCTCTTTATTATAATAAATTGTAATTTTATAGTAAGACTTTTTTTTACCCATGGCTTCACCCGCGCTGAAGCTCTTTAATAAATATCTTTTATTATATTTTTAATAAAAATAATCAAATATCGATTTAATTGAAATAGGCTGTATAACGACTGTTAATTAATTACACTTGGGGGGAGGGTCAACAATAACTTTTTATTTTATTTCAAAATTCAAAATAGCTACGTGGCTCTGCCACAGAAGACTTAAAAGAAGATAGAACTAACTTTACGATTGTACATATTACGACAACATATTAAGTTAATTATATTATAATTATAACGTGTATACTATAAACATATTACCTTATACATATACACACTGCCTTTGTTATAAATATCAGATACCATAATTAAGAACAAAGTTTAATGTAAAGTTTGTATTTTTAAGTAATTAAAACTAAGTAAATTTGAGTTTATACAGTAAACTTTACAATTTATCTAAACGTAAGACTTATCGACATAGTTAACAACCTAGCGTAACCTTTATCTTCTCCAGTTTCAAAGCGCTCATTATTCTCCGTTTGGGACAAATTATGTTCCAGTTCGAAGATCACTCTCGAAGAAACACCGCTTAAAATCGACGTCTACTTTCATCCTCTCAAAATTTAGACCCAAGCAGAGGGATTTGGCAGAGATTCTACTAAAAACATTGTGTTTACGGAAGTAATAAATCGGAAGTCAAAAACATAAACTGTGCGCGCAAACGTTGCGCTAAGTAATTTTTGTGAGAACTTAATTATCTTCTTCGATTATATCTATTTTAGAAAATTACATTATTTTTTGGACAGACGGTTTTTGGCGAGTTAGTTTGCGTGTATCGATTTTATTTTAGTTTAAGCATTGGATTTTATTGACTATTTGGCATTTTATACTCAATGTATGTTTTTGGAAGAAATTCCAAGTTGATTTCGCTACACGTTTCCAAGAAAAAGCAGTTTTAGCCAACGATTACACAGGTATACAGACAACAGATACTGGTATTCCATGGTACTTTAAAAGTTCTGCTTTTACCGATTTTTTTTTAATGTGAAAAATTGCCAAACGAGCAGACGGTTCACCTGATGTTAAGTGAATACCGCCGCACATCTGCTACGCCCCAGGGCTTGCAGATGCGTTGACAACCTTTTTGGAAATTGGGCCCCGTCCACCTCACTCACCAGACGAAACGCGAAAGTGTTTGTCATACTTCCACTTTACGCGCGTCTTCTTTGAGGTCGTGGTACTTACCCGGACGAGCCTGCCCATTCGTGCAACAGCCGAGGCTGCTGCGTAGCTCTACCACCGTTGATATTGAGACATGGAAGCCTAATATCAATTTTATTCTTATATCGATGCCGTGTGTGGGTCTGGAATGATTCTACTTTTGTCTCCCTAAATTGTTTACAGCACCTAAGATATTATGTATAATGCAGTGTCTTTGAAATTAATGGAACATTTTAGGAAAGTTCAGATTCATAACAGACGTCAAGATTTACGACAAACATTTTTCAACATTATGATAGTATTTTGGTGGCCATAAAAAAATAATAATAGATTCTAAAATGTACTGCTGGGTCGTTGTGGTTTAATTACATTCGCGTGATTGACCGCATGCATTTGTTACCTGTCTCGTCTAATTTGGCGCTATTGGTTCGTATTTCAGTGGGGACAATGATTGTGGTGGTCGAATCTATGTGTATGAATCTTGTAAAACATATAATAAAATTGTTAGGCAGAGTGCATACACTTTGTTTTTTGAAAAAAATTGCCCTTGCTAATAAAAAAAAACTTGAAAACATTATCCTGTTTGTAAGGAAATACATAAATTTCATGTGGACCAACATCCAGATGCGAAATTATCTGTGGTTATCACACAAATAGTTGTCCCGTGTCAAAAAAAAACCCCCGACGTCGAACTCAATACCTTGGCGACTGTGCCATTGAGTCCTTTATAAACTATTCTAACAACAAATTGTATAACAAAACTAAATCACGCGACATGGTGCTAAGAGAGCTAGGTCCATTTCCTGGACAAAACGCTTAAGAGCTTTAAAGAGATAATGATACTAATATCATATTAGAGATAAATTTGAACAAAAATAAATATTTCTTTTTGAAAAATAATAAGCCCTACCGAACAAAATCGCTTCGCTTACTTATGAATTCCGAGAAAGACCTAGGACAGCATTGTTTTATTAAAATCAGATGACTCGTTGCTTCGTAATCAGATGGAATTCCAAAGAGGCTCCTTCAAAAGGTTTCCGAATTCAAGTTATATCAGCAAAGTTTAAGATGCACTTCACTGTGGCTAGGCTAAAGACATTTTATCTTCTTCTTCTTCTTTTATAGACATTTTATGTAAAAATTATATAAGAGAATAGGAAAATGATTCGCTGAGTAGATTGTTTTTGATAATTAAAGAAAATATGATGTAATTTTTTTATTTGAATAAATGGAAAACGAGCTTGCGGTTCACCTGATGTTAAGTGATAACCGCCGTCTATGGACATTTGAAACACCAGATGTGTTGCCACCTTTCAATAAAGTGGGCCCCGGCTACCTCACTCTCCAGACGAAACGCAGAAGCGTACTACTTCTACTTCACGCCGATCTTCTATAAGATTAGGATTAACACTGTTGGGTGGCCCTACCACAGTTAAACTGAACTAACAAACTTCACGACATGTCGTTGTACACAAATCTGTAAGATCTGCACGCGAAACGAGAATACTCAGGTTCGAATCCGAAATTTTTGTTCATTTATCGAAAAAAAAAAATTCAATTTAAAATTTTATCTTCGGTGTCCGAGAGACTAGCACTTAAAAGGAACATTAATATTAAAAGAAAAATTAAGATCAATGGCGACATCATTGCTGAAAATGCAATAGAAGTGCGCCCCGTGAAGTCATCAGCAGCTTAGCTCAGTTTGTAAAGCGTCAGAAGACGTAGGTTCGACTCCCTTAGCGCCGAAATATGTTTTTTTTGCATTTATAAACAAAAAAAAATTACAATTTAAAACAAATAGATCTTCTCAACTTCTCACACCACACTTGTGATATCTCTGAAGGTTTTAGTCATAAGGCGTAAGTCCTGATTTATCAGGGTAAAGGGTTTGTTCAATTGTCTCCATTTTGAAATCATATTGCCACTTTTCACTGCTGATTAATAGCTGTACTTCTTTGGTATGGATGAGACCAATTTAAAAATACAATAAGGAACACTTCCACGTCACGCCGGTTTTTTGTGAGGTCGTGGTACGCAACAGTAACTGTTGCGTGACGCAACTATGTTGCCCATTCGTGCAACAGTGAAGAATGTTTAATATTGGCACCGATATTACTGCTAATACCACTTGAAGGCCGTTTTTCTCTTTACCGCCTATTTAAATAATAAACGCCTCAACAACCTGAACGGCATAATGAGGTCAAATGCCTCCACAGTGTTGCAGATTTATTTCTGTTTGTCAACCGACTTCAAAAAAGGAGGAGGTTTTCAATTCGACTGTATGTTTTTTTATGTTTGTCACCTCAGAACTTTCGAATGAGTGAACCGGTTTTGATGATTCTTTTTTTATTTGAAAGCTGGTACTTCCCACGTGCTCCCATATTGATTTCATTGGTATTGGATCTTGGGCTCCGGAGATGCTTAGGGAACACCTGAAAATCAATTATGAAATGAATACAGAGCGAGATATTTGAAGTCGGTTTTGTTTTTCGTTAATAAAAATATGGACTTGTGTTAAAATAGAGTGGAACGAAAACAAATAGCTCATAATAATGTACCTTAAATACATTCCGTAATACAAAGGCGAGCATTATTTCAGCGTGGAAATGAGTTTCTACATTAAGCAGGGATCGCCTTCTGCATTTATAAAATTTTACGTCAGATTTCGCTCGTGCTATTAACTTAAATGATATTGTGTAAATATTTGCTGAAAAAACTTTTATAATATAATGATTAATTTGTTTATCTTTGGTTTCATAAACCCACATAGCACCACCATAACACACCCTGAGATATTGGAAAAAGAAAACAGAAAATTTATTCTTAGGTATATTCTTTTTGTAATAAGTAATATAAATAAAAAAAACATGACATTTAAGCTATAACATTTATTACATCTAATATTAGCAACCCGCACCGGCTTTGTACAATGTATTTTACGTCCTTCCTCTTGAATCAAAAGTAAAAAACCTCATCAAGATACTTTAAGTAATTTTAGAGATTGAAGCAATACATAGCGACAGACAGACAGCGTGACGACTTCGTTTTATACTATGTAGTGATGATGAAAAATATTTCAATGATTTTAGACTTTTGATTTTGCTATTGAATGCCATGGAAATACCTTGAAGTTGATCTGTAACTGATTTTATAATCACGATCTAGAAACCTGAATGTCTTATTAATTCCTGTTTTCAGTAGACATATACCCGATATATTGTTAAATATATATATGTTAAATAACATAGATGACGCATGTCCATACTACGCGGCGTTTAAAAAATTGTTCCGCTTTACATTACATGACATATATATGTGAATGTGACAGATGATATAGAACGTATGATACGGAAGGAGATAGCAGTCTGTAGAATTGCAATCTAATTACACCAAACGGTGTAATTTGAGTATCTCAGTTTCTGTGCGTTGGTGTCATATCTACCTCGTATTTGTATATAATATCATTGATAATTACCATAATGAAAGAAATGTTAATGTATAAGACAGTTAAAATTTTATCTCTTAATAATCGCTTCCGTGAGGATTTCTGTGGAACTTTAAGTTTATATAAAGTGGTGGCGAACGCAAATCTGTTTCGAGGAGTTGGTACTTTTAGTTAGACTTAAATAGTTACTTTCTTATGACACGTTGGACAAAAGCGAAATAGAAATGTTCAAGTTTTAACGATTTAAAATGTTAGATTTTTTGCACGATTTTTTCACAGCACAAGTACTGTAACTTAATCAGTTAATTTCACAAGGAATTTTTTATTAACAGTGCAGTGGGTAACTTTTTAATGAAGATTTTTTTAAATTACAAAATGCAACGAACAAAATAATTCGAGCCCAATTTTCAAAAGGTTGCCAACGCATCTGTAACCCTCAGGTGTAGCAGATGTCCATGGGCGGCGGTATTCACTTAACATCAGGTGAACCGTCTGCTCGTTTGGCAACTTTTCACATTACAAAAATAAATAAATAAAAAATTGTAATGTGCAATTTGTTTATTGTCTCGTTATTCGATTTAAAGTATTTTGCACCCATTTAGATATGTTCGATTATATTCAAAAAGTGTGTCAAATTTGATATCTGTAACAAAGAGGAATGCGACATTACAGCTTGAAATTAGAGCAAGACAGGAATTACAGAACAGTAATCTTTTACCTTAAAATATATGAATGACATTACAGCTTTTTAACTTATAAAAGGAAAAGACAATCTTTATTGATCTAATATTTACAAGATTAAATCTATCTAAAATTACATATTATCTAATAAACCTAATCCACGCGGCATGGTGCCAAGAACGCTAGCTGCATTTCCTCGCTGAATAGTTATGCTTAACCTTTGCGTGAGAAAAGAACCAGCTCTCTTGTCACCAGCCGCGGCGTTAAGCCTAGGACATAAACTTTTAAAAAAAATTGATGTGCGGGGGACCCCACGGACCTAATGTTTCAACAGCAAATGGCACAAATATATAATCTGAACATAAATACTCATATTTGCGCCATTTACTTACTTCAGCTGCCTCCGATGCCGCCCCGGCCCTGACCGAAGTACCCCTTAGATGAGAGGCAGCCAAAGTGTCTACACAAGTGGCGTCCCAAACAAGGGCTTTGCCTCTCTCCCAAGGGATCAATGTTAAACCGTCGGGTCTCTTACCATCGTCGCGTAAAATGCCACAGGGCTCTAAAATAGATGGAACATTGATGGAAACAAGAGCCCTACGGATGATGTCGTTCAGGGAACCGTGGCGAGAAAAACGGCCAGTACTTTTTTGACAAGAAAGCCCGTGGAGACCAAATTTGTCTACACTGACACCACAAGGGCATTGGTGTGGTTACAGCTTGAAATTAAAGCAAGACAGGAATTACAGAACAGTAATCATTTACCTTAAAACGAATATGTAAGTTTTTTTACCAGTGTTACATTATTGAAATAGTATATGTACTATCTGCCTCAGTTTTTCAAATAAAAAAGAGCCGAAGCCGAGCATAATTCACCACAACAAAAGCTTCTGAACAACAACGTTTTAGCAGAACAAAGCGTTATATAATCGTTGTTGCGGATGCAATATTCCGATATGCATTTCTTTTATCGTGTTTTTTCATTGAGTCTGGCTATAGAGGTAGTGTTTCCCGAGAGGCCCGCCCCACATTTTAGCTCTCAAAAGAGTTCCAGCCTTGGGAATGAATAGCTCGTTACTCAACTTATGCCATCGCTTAGACACTGGAGAAGGACATTGTTCCTCTGGTGCTAGTCAATCTTTCTTTCCGTTGTTATGTTCGTAGCACATAAATAGGTAATTATTCCTGAGTATATTGTTGAAGTTATATTTCTTTTGGCGTTATGTTAGGAGTTATGGGACAAAACAGCCAAAACGCGATGAACACACTGTATAGAATATGTTCTTTGTTTGCTTCTCGTCACCAGAAACCAATTGTAATTGCTGGTCTTATAGGCAGGAATAGGTTCCGCCTACGAGGAAAAGTTCACATCTTTTTTTGGTAAACATGGCCATTACTTTGGGATAATATTATCCTGTGTTGTAAGGACGATTTACAAACATAAATTTCACAAGGTAAATGGTTATTTAGCTATCATTTCCATTTCACTAAGAGCCCGTCGCGATAATATTCATTCATTACCCTGCGCTTAATGTTCTATAGTAGCGTAGTTGTTCATTTTGACAAAGAAATTTCCTTGTTTCTTTGTCAGAATGAACAATCAAGTGTCACAAGAAAACAGTGTTGTAATTTTAATTACTACCGGACTAATTCGCTTTGAAGGTGCACACATTTCAAAATGCATTCGAGTATAATCTTGTAGTAAAATTTCGTTTTACGAAAAATGAAATTAGACAATATCCTAAGAAATCACAGAGCAGGTTAATACGTACTTTCTTTTTATTTGGAACATGACGAATAAATAAACATTTCACTTGAAATTATGAGAGGTTACGAGTAGCGTTATTGCAGGAATTTCACATCCACAATACGTGTGAAACTGCACAGATGTTGCCACCTTTTTAAAAAGTGAACCAATGTTACCTCAATCACCAGGTGAAATGCTACAATAGATCCAATTTTCCATTCTGGCCTGTCTTCTGTAAGCCTGTCGTACTTTCCCAAGCTGCCATGTGGCCCAGTCAAGGTATCAATATATAACAAGAACTTTTTACAGACGAGTTTTTAATCACTAGACAAAATTCTAAGAAACCACAAAAGTACCGAATTCTCACGTAATACATAACAAAAAAAATATTTACCATTCAGTTATGATGTACTGTGCTGTACCAGCCTATCGCAGCAATATACCAACACCCCAAAGGTTCTACAGAAATAGGCTTATTACAGTTTCGACGGTTATCAAAAGTATGTATTAAACAAGTCGCTAACAAAATTTAAAAACATTTGCAAGTACTCTCTAAGGGTAGAGTGAAGTCAGCTTAATCTATTTAATTGAAGCATGAAAATAGTTAAAACAGAAACGTTTCAAGTCCATGTATTGTTTGCCTTCGCGCTAGAAAAAGGTTTTTTTTTTATCAACACAGAAACTTTCAGAGTACGGTGTCGGCATAACAATGACTCTTAAGTGTCGTTGGCTTCATTCTGTTCCAATTGACACTTGTCGTCGATATTTCTTCCGTTTACAGATTTTACGATTTCTCTTCCCGCCATTGCCTAATAAAGTTGGCTATATAATTCTTACGATAACTCTTTAGTATAAAGCTTTGGAATTCCTTGTCTGAACACATGCGTACAGCGCTTAACAAGGCAAGTAATCGCATGATACGTGCGGTAGCATTGTTGATGTGGTACGCGAACACACGAAAAATTTCATCAACATCTTTGTACCCCTTTTTACGAAAATATCGCGGATGGAGGAGTATGAAAATTCCCCCATTTATGGTTTATATAGAGAAGAAGTACAGAATGCTAATATTTTTAATAAAAATCATGAATAAAATACATTAAATTAATAAAAAACGAAAATAAAATATAAATAATATAAAAAAAAATAATAAATAAATTTCAATAAAAGCTACAGCTATGTATTTTTTCTTCCAATCGTTTTTCGCATTGTGATTTTTTAAACCTATCTTTGAATTTCAACAAAGTTTTCCTCTAACTCAAACTATTTATTCAGTGGGCAGACGCTCGCCGCAGAAAAATAGTTGATTAAAAATCCAGTGTCCGCCTTCGATAGAATTTCCCTCGGGTGGAAATTCTTTCCGGCGAAATGAAATATCATTGTTGCCTCACTATTTGTTCTGTTTAAATAACCTTCATTGTAATGACTATGAAGTCTGCCTACTTTATCAACTCTTGTCAAAGGACCATATTATTTCTTTACATAAACTTTCACCCTTCCATGTTGTTATAAGACGAAACACACGTGTCTAAGCTATTGGCTTCGGCGTCGGGGTTCGTGGATTCGATTCCCACACGGGACGAGTGTTTGTGTGAACCACAGATAATTGTTCCGGATGTTTGATTCCCAAGGATGGTTGACGTCAGGCCAATTGTATGCTTTAAATTGTTTTTTCATCCGTGGGTATAATACTACTTGAAGATTGTTTCTTATAAATTAAAGGTTGCAATGGAAGATTGTCGATTCGTATTCTTAGGACAATTTCTTAGATGACTTTATTAATATACCATGCTTCATTGAAATTTTTACATTTTATTAATATTTTAGTTGACAATACAGTAAATACACATTGAATTTTGTACTTAACATGGCGAAATTACCGTATTGAATACCTTGAAGATTAACTTCCTGCTCCTTATCTCTCCAAGGTGGTACAGCACAACATGGGATTAACGTGTCTCCTTAGGAACAATCATCGGGAATAATTATCAGTGGGCCACACATATGCTCCTCCCGTGTGGACGACACAACTATCCGGCACGCCGCTCAGGAAAATTTCCGGACCACCGGCGCTAAAGCCAAAAGGTTCTTCTTTCTAATAATTACTTTAAAAAACTTTTAAGTTAGACGGTTTTATTTTATGTTTTTTTTTTTTGTTAAATTTTTTTTGTTAATATTGTATTGTCATCTAAATTAAATGTGTGTACCAAATTTCAGATCAATCTGACAACGGCAAGGTGCTTAAATATCAATTTCTAATTTTGACCCAAATAAATAAACAAACAAATTCCGTACGGGTCGAGCTAAATAAAACCGTTTAAAAATGATCATATGTTCCTTTTTATTGTTTAATTTTAAGAATAGAGATTAGCACTGAAATTACTGTACTATATAATACTAGCTGCTGCCCGCGACTTCGTCTGCGTAGAATAGGGTGAAGGTGTAAGATTCAGACAGAAAGCCAGATATACATAAAATATGTATATAAATTATAGCCTATAAGACATCTGGTGTAATAGCTACATTAATGTTAAGTTTCATTAAAATCCATTCAGTGATATTTGCGTAAACGAGTAACAAACATCCATACATACAAACTTTCTCCTTTATAATATTAGTAAGGATTACATGATACCATATTTCTTTCATGTGAGATGGTGGCAAGCGAGCTGGCGGTTCACCTGATGTTAAGTACTAACGCCGCACGTTGACATTTGCAACACCCGTACGGTTGCATGTGCGTTGCCATTTCATTATAAAGTGGGCTGCGGCTACCTCATTCACCAGACGAAACGCAGAAGAAAGAAAGGACAATAGCACTTCACACCGGTCTACAACGAGTTCGCGGTACTCACCTCGATGGACTTGCCCATTGGAGCAACAGCGAAAACTGTTGCTGGCTCTACCACAGCTGCTGATGCTACCATATGATGCTAACATAATGTTTTAGCTTTGGACGATCTGTATTCTATTCAGTATTATACAGTACTAGCTGCTCCCCACGACTACGTCTGCGTAGAATAGGCTGAAGGCGTAACATTCGGACAGAAAGGCAAATATACATACAATATGTATATAAGTTATAGCCTTTGTCTTATTCTGATGTATAAGCTATAATATTGTAAATTGTCATTAAAATCCAATTGCGTGAAAGAGTAACAAGCATCGATCCATACATACAAACTTTCGCCTTTATAATATTAGTAAGGACTAGCTGTTGCCCGCGACTACGTCCGCGTGCTACGTGTGGGATGAAAGCGAAAAATTCAGACAGATACAGACAGATATCTATACATATAATAAAAATGTAACTTGTCTTTGTCTGTACATGGAAAATATTTGAGGAAAACTATTATTAAAGATCCCCCTTTATCAACACAATAGAACCCAAAACAATGCTTGTTAAAATTTTTGTCCGTGTGTATGTGCGTTTGTACGCGTAATCTCAGCAACGGCTTAACCGATTTGGGTGCAACTTTCACTTATGCATTGTAGTACTTTACTTAACATTTAGTGTTAGTTTTATTCAAATCGGTTCATAAATAAAAATTTTATATCAACTTAAAAAAAAAGTAATCGCTACAGCTGAATTCGATGAAACTATAGTTAACTACAATTATATTATGGTCTGTAAAATGATGACGATTGTTAGATTATATAAATTTAAAAACCAGCCAAAAAGGCAATAAAATTATGTCCGTTGTATGAGAGCCCCACTTAAAAAAAATATTCTGATTTCCTTTATTTGTTGTTATAGCGTCAACCGTTCAACCGTCTAAATATCACAGTTTATGAGATACATGTATCAAACAGATGCTAGCAGTCTAGCTAGCATCTGTCTTTTTGTTTGAACTCGCTAATCTCAGGATTAGAAAAATTCTTGCACTGTTAGATAGCCAATTTATTGAGGCAGGCTACTTTTTAAGCACGATATAAAATGTGGTACATACGGGCCGAACCGCGGGCGATAAGCTAGTGTACAATAAAATATCACTTTAAATACCAAATTCATAGATTTGCCTTCTGGGAAACAATTGCTATGGGTCACACAAATAATTGTCCAGTGTGAGAATCGAACCCACGCCGAAGGCAATGCCTTGACAACTGCGCAATGGTCAGTGATCTAGCGAGTGGTATTCGCGAATTAACCTATAACTGACTCTAATGTGCGAGATAATGAATGGTGTCTATGGCGAAATGGGTATCAGCACTAAGTCGTGTTTGGTTTTCATTAGATTGTTCAGATCACATCGTTCTCATTCTTTTAAATTCTATCAAGGCATTTTTGTAATAAATACTAAAAGGTAAATTCAATGATTTAGAAAATACCACAAAATAAGTAGCTTTATTATAAAAAAAAATATCAGATACAATTTGTGACTCAGTGATAAAAAACAAACATAATTTCCAAACGACAAAGCAAAATAATATCCGATAAATCCTAGCCTAACCAAATCTATATTCCTAAACAGTGACAGCTTTGTCCGTTCCGGTCGCCCTAGGCTCACTAAAGATTAAGAGAAAAGACTCGCTGGAAGGCACAAAAAATTAAACAAAGAAAGTTACTACACGATATTATGGAGCCGACGAATGGTACCTACTTATCAGGCCCGCTTGATTTGTTACAATTTTCGTGGAATATCGCCTACGCAAAGAAGCGAAAGGCAAAAGGCAAGCAACGCTACTAAAAGGCCCCAGTAATTTGCAGCCTCCTACATTTGGCCCGCCGAGTACGCGGCCTATAGAGAAATCCACTACTGTTCCTAACAACTAACCAAATTGCAAACCAAAATCAAAAATATCCCTATACCGAGCAATACTAAAATCGTACCTGTCGTATAAGTATCAATAGAAGAAATTCGCATTATTATTATTAAAATGCAAATGGTTGGCGCTTGTCCATTAACTTGTGAAAATATGTATACAGCGCATTTTATGAAGAACAACGCCATCTAGTTTTGCCATGGGAACTTATTCCTTATCTTATCATAACTTACCTATGCTGGATTTTAATTCTATTAATTGAAGAATTTCAAGAATTTGTTACTAAATAATAAAAAATAGTTTGATTTTTTATTATGAAACTGAAAATTCACGTTATCGTGATTAAAATTTTATCACTGATAGTACATTTTCATGGAAGGTAATTTTTTGTATTGGGAGCTACTATCACATTTACAAAAAATTTTAAACTGTTCCATTTGATCCAGTAGCTATTAACGTGTATATTCTGTTTAAGTAAACTAATTACGATCATACGATACTTAAATATTGCGAGGAAGTTGTACAGTCACCTTGTCAAATACCCCGTTAAAATCGATCCTATGGTTTGTGAGTATTCACATAGCTTTTTTTTTAGTGAACCAATTGCAATAAAACAAAGCTTTAATGTTGCACAGAATTAATCTTGAATACTTACAAAAACACCATACAAATTAGTCCAGTAGTATGATAACTGTTATAACTGTTATAACTGTTTGCGACTGCACTGCTTTAATCTTAAAACTCCAATATCTCCCGTTTGAGTGATCCGATTGAGATGGAACAAAGCCCAGGTACTGCCCCAAGCTTTGCTTAAGTAACCAGTGAAAACTGCATCAAAATCCGTTAAGTAGTTTTCAAGTTTATCTCTAACAGACAGACAGACAAGAATTCCAAAAATGGTTTTTATGTTTCCTATAACACTTTTTATAGGAAACATAAAAACTATATCCTTTTTCATTTTTTCATAAATACATTCAATGTACAGACACGCCGATTCTACTCTTTTATTATAGTATAGATAGAAGATAGATTATGATGGTTTGGAATGATTCATAGGTAAACTTTTTACACTTCGAAATGCCTTGAAAAATTAACAGAACACACTGATTGGCATAGAAATGCACACAATCTAGCTTTGGAATATCAATAAAGGAGAATCTAGATCAATTAATGTATCACGCAATACTATGTGACTACCTTTTTAATACAAATTTATTTGATTGAAGTGCATTTAGGCGGTTAATTATAGTCGAATATGCTAAACGTTTTTGCGGTCGCGGAGTGCATTATTGATATGATAATTAACTTTGTAAACACTGCTTTTGTCTCCTACATATATCTAAAGAATAACCAAAACGGTTTACGGAATAACCAAAAACAACCAATAACCAAAACCATCATATTATGCTTACAAAGCCACAAGTTTGCAAAGCGTATCGCACGATTGAATTGTATTATGACCGAGTCCAAAATTGGAAATTGAAAATTAATAATTCAGTAATTGAATTATCATTGCAGATGGTTTCTGCTCGTGTTAGTTCACGTTGATTAGTTAATTCCTATTCTTCGTTCCGTGCAGAATTATTTAGCAGTTAATAAGGATTTTGTTCGTCATTAATATACGGATGATATAGGATGACTCGCGCAGTCGCCAAGGTATTGGCTTCGGCGTTGAGGGTCGTGGGTTCGATTCCCACCCGGGACAACTATTTGTGTGACCCACAGATAGTTGTTTCGCATCTGGGTGTTTGTCCGCGTGAAATTTATGTATGTAAATCGTCCTTGCAACGCAGGACAGTGTTATCGTAAAGTAAAGGCAACGTAAAAAAAATATACAAATAAAAAAAAAATATACAAATAAAAAAATATATACAACGGCTTGAATTAATCTGAACGCATCCAAATAGACATAAATAAAATAAACTTCAGTAGTATAAGAATATGCCATTGATCCGGATCTGGGTGTTTGTTTCCCAAGGAAGGTTGACGCACCCAGAATTTATATAGTGGGCTCAATGAATATTTTATGTAGCGTGTAATTCCCTATGTAGTACGACTGAAATTTTTTTCGTTGTGCATAATTTTTAACCGAATTCAAAAAAGAAGGAGGCTTCTCAATTCGACCGTATATTTTTTATGTCCGTTCGCGGATAACTTCGTCGTTTGTGAATCGATTTTGATGAATATTTCTTTGTTGGAAAGGAGATATCCCAAGTGTGGTACCATCATAAGGAAACCCAGATCTGAAGATGGCATCCCAGAGAATTCAAGGGCCAGCATCTAATGTTATGGGTATTAACAATGTCAATAATTTTCTGGGTTTTTAAAAAAAATATCTATGTATTATTCTGATTATATACTCCTGATTTTTTTTCTATGTAGAAGTACCTTCGGAAAAAATATCTTTACAGATTACATCGTGTTTTTAATATGTCGTCCGCATCGAAGCGGGGTGTGATTGGCAGAGTAATATTATTTGTGTTTAGGCATTTCGTTTGACGCGAGGTAAATTAGGGAGGTGTTGGAAAATTATTAAACTGTCATACAAATTACGGCAATTTCCGCTCAAATAAATTATACATATAAACACTGAGATTCAAAGGGCGTTACATTCTAAAAAGTCGGAGTAATGAATGAAATAAATCTTTTCTTTAACAACGAACAGTTGCTCTTTAGTCATTTTACCTGTAAAAAAATTACAAAAACGCGGCGTACTATTTTAGTATAAAAACAGTTATAGTTTTTTTCAGTTTATTTTACACCGAAAGGCTTAGTCACAAACCAAAAAATAGACAGAGAAGTAGTTTAAATAACACGCAATACACCATTTACAATAAAACACATTAATTTCACTAATCGTGAAGATAAACCGTTATTGTCTAAGAAATAAGAATTTTATAAAAGTAAAACAACATAATATTCATTTTATTTACATTTTTCCACAAGGTAATTTCAATTTACTTGAAGAGTTGTTGTCAGGCAGGTGGTTGACGTCACTGAAAAAGCCGCCAAGAGATCACTTTTATTCCCATGTTAGTAATAATGCCCTACCAATGTATCCTCACACTAATAGGAGCTAAAGCAGTTCCGTCTTAAATATAAAAATTTGAAGCTTTCACCTAATCCGAATAATAATTAATATTCCGTTTCACGTGACATTTATAGTGGCTTGCTAATAGGAGCACGTACGCTCAGCGGCTTATGTTGTTTGACGTTTTAAAAGCCATGTTGCTTGCTCGTTCGACGCTATGACGACATTTCGCCACTAATAGGAGTAATTAGAGCAGAAATTCGACCATGATCACAACATAATATAAAACAAAGTTGTCCCGCTGTCTGTCCCTATGTATACTTAGATCTTTAAATTACGCAACGGATCTAGATGCGGTTTTTTTAATAGATGGAATGATTCAAGGGGAAGGTTTTTATAATACATTGCACCCGTGTGAAGTTGGGGCGGGTCGGTACTCGCTAGTTAATAATATATGGTAGTGTGTGTAATTGTTTTTTATTGATTTACTGTATTTTTATGCATAATTTTATAAAAATATTAGCATTCTGCACTGCTTCTCTATATTAGCTAAATTTCATACTCCTCCGGTCATGCAGCAGCTTCTGCAGCTGTTGCACGAATGGGCAGGTCCGTCCGGGTAAGTACCACGATCTCACAGAAGACTAGCGTAAAGTGGAAGTATGACAAATACTTTCGCGTTTCGTCTGGTGAGTGAGGTAGTCGGAGGCCAATTTTCAAAAGGTTGTTAATGCATCTGTAACCCTCGGGTGTAGCAGATGTCCATGGGCGGCGGTATTCACTTAACATCAGGTGAACCGTCTGCTCGTTTGGCAACTTTTCACATAAAAAAAATCCTCCGACTGCGCATTTTTCGTAAAAAGGGGTACAAAGTTTTTGCTCCACGTATTTATATACAGGGTGACTTTTCTAAAGGCGCTCAAATTCATACAGGAGGTTCAGACACAGCAGTACGAACTTTTTTTTTTAAATTGCCATTCTATTCCCTAAAAAACCGCCATTTGAGGATTGCCCTTGATTTCTCTGGAATGCCATCATCAGATCCGGGTTACCTTATCATGGTACCACCTTTAAGATATCTCCTTTCCGACAAAAAAGAATCATCAAAATCGGTTCATAAACGACGAAGTTATCCGCGAACACACATAAAAAAATATACATACGGTCGAATTGAGAAACCTCCTCCTTTTTTGAAGTCGGTTAAAAATGCTATTGAGTAGCGTTATATCGCCACAAGTATACCGCCGTTGAAGCTTTACAATCATCCAACACTGTACGTCGCAGCGTACGTGCTCATCGTAGCGATTCGCTATAAACGCACGTTACGTGAGCGCCCGGCCGCCTAATACCGCCATTAATCATCCTCAAATTCGAAGCGCACTCAATTTGTTTACATGTTTACAGCAATATGCTCTCACGAGTTTTATTATGCGAAAAACAGTCAAACGAGCTGGCGGTTCCTGTAATGTTAAGTTTTTGTCGATACGTTGTCAACCTAAATTGGGCTCAGCTACCTCACTCAGACGTAACAAGAAAGTATAATCCAGTTCACGCCAATCTTCTGCGAGGCCATGGTATTTCCCTAAATGAGCCGTCCATTCTTGCAACAGCAGAAGGTGCTGCATGGCCCTTTCACAGTAAATTAGAGGGCACCACGAGATGGCTTTCTATTGACTATATTTAGTTCTTCTTCTTTCTTCTTTTTCCTGCTCTTACCCCAGACTAGGTGGGGTCGGAACAACATGTTGGACATGGACATTTATATATATTTTTCGGAACCATGTTATTATTTCAGTATTGACTATATTAAGTTAGTACGTGAGATTGTGGTTTAATGCTGTATCGATTAATACAGTACATTTATGACATTTTCTTGTATTTACGCGTTTGCATGTAACTAAATAAAACTGGACGGACCACCTAGCCAAGATCGCAGGGACGCGTTGGAAGGTCGAAGTGGAAGTCAATGGGGGAGGCCTATGTTCAGCAGTGGACGTCCTACGGCTGATATGATGATGATGAAATGAAACTAATTTTACGTATTTAACACGTTTATTTTTAATTTTATTTATATCCATTCTAATGTTCCATTTTCATGGTTCGTAGTCACCGGACAAACTGAGGCGTTGGACGTCAAAATGACATTGTTAGTCCGGGCTACCGCAAGTTTTTGAATAATTCTTTAATGGTTAAGGTTTCTTATACCAACAAATACCTAAATGGTGACTCATCACCATCCATCTCAGTTAACTTACGTGGGTAAACTTTCACAAGGGATGTATGACAAGGAAAACCAGTCTATATCACAGTGAAACCAGCTACAGAGGAGCAAGTACTTGCTGTTGTATCATATTATGTTAGAGGAGTTTGTTCACTTGAGTCCTGAGATACAAACTTGGTTTTAATGAAATTTATCCGTCATTGATTGTAGTTTATGGTCGTTATAACGAAATATACTCATTGCTATGAATAACATGCTTTCATTGAACTGTCTACTTGAGTTTGTGCCCGTGATTAAAGCTATTTAAGCATTCCTGATATATTTTATGAATGTGTATAAAATACTATGTTTTAAACAAATGTTCGCCCTATTTAAAATTTACTTGAGAACATCAAAGACGTCAGTCCTCTCTGTTACTCTAAGTGCTTCGAAGTATTTGCAACAAGGGAAGTGACAAAATAAAGATTATAAGTGACATCTAACAACAACCGAAGACGGAGCCAAATTGTTTCTGACGTCTTGGCGTGTTCTAAATGTCGTCGCCAAAACTTGTGACGCAGTTAGGAACCCTCGCCAAATATGCATAAAATAACATGACAGTTTCTTCATACCCTTACCGCAACAATTTCAAAATGTTTCGTCACACTTATGAAAATTAAAGACTTATCTTGTTTTTACGCAAACATAACAACATACCGGAACATCTGTTTTTAGACCATTCATTAACTAAAAATCCTGTAAAGTTTTAAAAATAACGTCAATTTAAATTCAGAACTATACAGCGTGTCGTTACCATCGCGACAATAAATGAACACACGCCTAACGCTACTTATCGCCAATAATCATAAAAATATATTAATGTTCAACAAAATCCATATTTAAAAAAATATTTTTCAAATAAAAAAGAAACAAAATTTGTAACATCCTATACAACTCGCGCCACAGCGTCGCATTACAAGCCTCTCCTTCAAATAGTTTGTTTTGTCTCTTTTAAATTCATTCAACCCATTCATATGCTTTGTGACCTTTACAAATGAACTTTACGTTACAGTTTTATACGTAAGGCTGTTCTAAAATTCTTTGTTTTGATTGTATCACAGTTTATTTTAATTTACATCTCTCGACGTTTTGAATACTATACTATACAGTCAGGGTCCGGGATAAGATGTATGCAGTACAGCCTCGTATTGGCTTTTGCTGTTACTGAATGTGTCGACTCAAACCGGGAAATCCAACGGCGTCAAGGTCGATCACCTGTGACGCGTTAAGTAAAAGCGTTAATATTTTGCCTCAGGTGACATCAACAATTCCTTAATGCAATTTAAACTTGCTCTTATTAATACAACTTCTTAGTTTAATTATTTGATGACTCCGTGGCGCATTTGCCAACATATTGGCTTCGGCGTCGGGGGTCGTGGGTTAGATTCCCACACCGGACAACTATTTGTGTGATCCACAGAGAGTTGTTTCGCATCTGAGAGTTTGTCCACGTGAAATTTATCACATTTTAAGTGAACTATGTAATGATCTTTTTGTGATAAATAAATGTCTTTATCCTGAAAGTTACTAAAAACGGAATTAATAGGACAACTTGTTTTTGCTTAGATACAAATATAAGTCTGCTCCTTCCTCTTTGTCTATGTCATATATATGAGTGAAACGAGTCTTTTTGCCAGAGTCGTTTGGTTATGGTGCCAAAGCATTTGGCGCATAAAGCGCAATAAATAAAAACTGGACCCATGAGAATTTTCCTTGTTTTGGAAAACAAAATGTTTCGTTAGTCTGGTGATTTAATTTTTCACATTTAAAATATAAGATTAATTTTAAAATTAAAATTAAAGTAGTCCTATTATTTCTATTTCCATATTACTGTAAAGGCTCAGCAAATAAATCCTCTGCTATACGAATGGTCTGGGTCAACCAGGAAAACAGAAAAGGCTAATATGTTTAAATTTTCACTACCGGCAATACATTTGCTAAATTGTGGCTAATTATCCTGTAATGGTAAACATCCGGTAAGGGTGATACTCTAATCTATAATGCGAGCCGTTTCCTTGTTAATAGAATTTTTATTTCGATAGGTGAACAAGACGAAATATATATATATATATATATATATATATATATATATATATCTGTATGTGGATCTATATATATATATAGATCCACACAACACACCTACACGCTAATGCGTGATTAGCAAGGTTCGTCTGGGTAAGTCACTACCACACAGAAGACTAGCGTGGAGTGGCAAGATTATACTTCTGTGGGTCTTCTGGTAACGGTAGCACACAAAGACTTACATTGACTATGAAATCAAAACTTCAGGTAATAAAAAAAATTGAAACGTGATAAATTCCGTAAAATAGTTTCATTTAATATGTTTATAATATATTAGTAAATATGTCGACATAGACTTACTTTACTAAGAAGAATCTTGCATCTCCTTCGACCAGGCTCGCAATTCCCCTTGGTGGAGCGGCGAATAAGAGAAAAAAACTACGAGTTTGATCTGCTAAAACCGGTCTCACATCATGGCTGGCCCTACAGGATATCGTTCTACCTAACCTTCGTCGCCATACGTGAAGAGCGGTGGAACCGAGTACTAGTTCCGCCACTAGGGGTGGATTTTACTATATAACCTTCCATATTCACCAGAGTGAACGATACCCACTAACTTTATCCTAAGTTTAATTTTAAGTACTAAGTAAACAGAGCTGCTCATCTCCATCAAGAGTGTTGATAGAGCGATTAACATCTTTCAGAGCTGTAAGAGATTAAATGTAAATTCCCTCACACCGTATATGAAAGAAGGTACCTTAAGCGATTATTATCAATTTAATTATACACCATTGAATAAATCTTATTCTAGTCTTGAGCCTTTACATACTTGCAATATTACATAGTACTATTTCTGGACCAAAGTTTTACACATTTCACTTTCTTTTTACTGCTGCGTGGATATATCGACGCCTTATTTATTTTGTTTTTATTACTATGTAGTGTGAGGGGGATACTTAAAAGAGAAATAACTAAAACCTTTTAAAAATATGATGTCCGGCATTGCATGGTCACGCCGAGGGATGTCCAGTGGTGCATTCCCTTTAAGTGTTAATATTTTGCCTTTCATCCAGTGTCTTTTGCGATCACTCACTATGAAAGGCAAAATATTAACACGTTTACTTAACGCCGATCACCTGTGACGCCGTTGGATTTCCCGGTTTGAGTCGACACATTCAGTAACAGCAAAAGTCAATACGAGGCTGTACTGCACACATCTTATCCCGGCCCTGACTGTATAGTATTTGTCGGGGATAGGCCGGAAATATCGTGTCCAGACTCCATTATGATAAAAACACACACACGTAATATCACTTGGTTTATTTTCAGATGATTTCTAGCACAGAACTAGCCTGAATTTGAGCTCCAATCCCTTTTATATGTATAAACCAACTGTCATTAAACTCAGCATTTAACAACTGCAACTTCCTTTACAACATTAATTGAATTTATGTACAATTAATTATGAAATATATTCCAAAAATCAATATTTGGAATATATTTCATTGATTGATATTGATTCGGTGGAAACTGCGCCCGAACAGCACGTTACCACGCGTCCATGTTCAAAGCGCAAACAAAGAACGCACGTGGAGATTGCGTCAGACGTGAACCGAATGACTGTGCGAATACCGCCATTTTGGCCGGACGACCAGGAGTTATGGTTTGCGCAAATTGAGGGACAATTCGCAATTTCAAATATAACTGCAGATGAAACGAAATTTTACTACGTGACGAGCAATTTAGAGGCACAATACTCCAAGGAGGTTAAGGATATAATCATATCTCCTCCTCCGCGGAACAAGTACGAAAAACTTAAAGATGAGCTGATAAAGCGACTTTCGGCATCACGAGAACGAAAAATCCAGCAGTTATTAATGCATGAAGAGTTGGGAAACCGAAAACCATCCCAATTCTTACGTCACCTGCAGAGCTTGGCCGGACCATCAGTACCTGAAGACTTTATTCAGAGCATCTGGAGCAGTCGACTTCCAAGTAGTATACAAACGCTGATAGTATCCCAGCTATCCAGCTCATTGGAAGCTTTAGCAGACCTGGCAGATCGAGTCAGTGACATAGTATCACCATCTCTCCAAGTTTCAGCAGCTACGTGCTCAGCACCAACACCTGGTTCCAGCATGCAGTCAATGGCGACCGAGATTGATGAGTTAAAAGCAGCCGTTAAGAATCTCACCATGCAGCTTAACAGACAGTCAAGAACAAGTAACCGCAATCGCAGACGTTCAACATCGCGATCGAACTCCAGCTACAGAAGGTATCCAGTATGCTGGTACCACTCAAAATTTGGATCCAAGGCGAACCGGTGCATCAAGCCATGCGACTACGAGAAAGGCGGGAAACGCTTAGAGCGGTCGGTAATGGCGACCGACGACCGCTCAACCTCATCGGGTCGCCTCTTCGTCACCGACCACAATACGCAGAAACAATTTCTAGTTGATACTGGTAGTGATGTATGTGTTTTTCCGAGATGTGAATTGCGTAAACTCCGTTCTAAAACGCCATATCAATTGACAGCAGCCAATGGTAGTATAATTAATACATACGGGTATTTACAACTCAATTTAAATTTAAATATACGCCGTAATTTTATATGGAATTTTATTGTTGCTGATGTAAACAAAGCTATAATAGGCGTAGACTTCCTTAGCCATTATAACCTTATTATTGATGTAAAAAATAAACGCCTAATTGATAATTTAATCAACTTCTATGTCAACTATTGCTTTTAAAGATAAACAATGTAAAAATGTATTTTCTGTTAAAGTACCTAGTGGCGACACACAGTACCATTCTATTCTTTCTAAATACCCGGAAATCACTCGACCTGCTGGCACACCACGCACACCTGCACACAACACCGTACACTACATCAACACTATACCTGGACCCCCAGTATCATGTTCCCCTCGCAGGTTGGCTCCTGACAGACTGGTGATAGCAAAGCGAGAATTTGATCTGATGCTGGAAAATGGGACGGCGCGTCCTTCTGACAGCCCCTGGGCCTCTCCTTTACACTTAGCCCCGAAAAAGGACAACGGTTGGAGACCTTGCGGAGACTACAGGCAGCTCAACGCGCGCACCATCCCAGATAAGTATCCGATCAAACACATCCATGATTTTGCACATAGCATATCTGGATGTACTGTCTTCTCCACGATTGACCTGGTTAAGGCCTATAACCAGATCCCCGTTCACAAGGACGACATTCAGAAAACGGCGATCACCACACCGTTTGGTTTGTATGAGTTCCCGTTCATGACCTTCGGGCTCATGAACTCGGGCCAAACTTTCCAGAGATTCGTGGACGAGATGACCAGAGGGCTGGACTTCTGTTACTGTTATCTGGACGACTTTTTAGTTTTTTCTAGAAGCAGGAAGGAGCACGAACAACACCTCGATGTACTGTTCGAGCGTATGAAGCAGTATGGTGTCCTTATCAACACATCTAAATGCGTATTTGGCGCATCTGAGGTACAGTTCCTAGGATATCTTATTTCTCCTGCAGGTACTAAGCCACTTCAGTCAAAAGTGCAAGCCATTAAAGACTTTCCTAAGCCTCAAACAGTAAAGGCACTTAAGCGATTTTTGGGAATGCTTAATTTCTATAGAAGGTTCATACCCAACGCCGCAAAAATCCAAGCACCTTTAAATGCCCTATTAACTGGTTCGGTGAAAGCTTCTCAACCAGTTGACCTTACGGGTGAAGCTCTTCTAGCTTTTGAAAGGTCCAAAGATAGTCTTTGTAATGCCGCCTTATTAGCACATCCCGATTGTCAAGCCAAATTAGCGCTAGTGACAGATGCGTCGTACTTGGCAGTGGGTGCTGTGCTGCAGCAGTACAAGGACGATGTCTGGCAGCCATTAGCTTTCTTCTCGCGGAAGCTGAGCCCTTCCCAACAGAAGTACTCGCCTTACGATCGCGAGTTACTCGCTGTTTACATGCTCGAAGCTCGACACTTCACTGTTTATACTGACCACAAGCCGTTGTGTTACGCCTTTCATTCTAGGAAGAATAACTGTTCGCCTCGTCAGTATAGACACCTAGATTTTGTGTCTCAATTCACGAGCGATATTCGTCACATATCTGGCAAGGATAACGTTGTTGCTGACACTCTGTCACGCGTAGAGGAAATACAGAGTCCAGTCGACGTGGTAGCTCTTGCTAAAGTTCAGTCGCAAGATTGTGAGCTAACGCAACATTTGAGCGATGAATCATCACTTCGCATTACAAAAATTAAAGATCCTAGTGCAAAAGTAGACATTTTTTGCGATACAAGTACTGGTACGCCTAGACCGTTTCTTCCCAAGCACTTACGTAAAACAGTTTTTGACAGCCTCCATTGCTTGAGCCACCCAGGCGCAAATGCTTCTGCGAAGTTAGTAGCACAGCAATTCGTTTGGCCAGGCATCCGAAAGGACTGTCGCGAATGGTCCCGTACGTGTTTAGCTTGCCAGCGCTCCAAAGTGAATCGTCATGTGTCAGCTCCTCTAGGCACATTCGATTTACCTCGAGCCAGATTTACTTTTGTGCATATTGATCTGATTGGACCACTTCCATATTCTAACGGTTTTCGTTATTGTTTAACGGCAATCGATCGTTTTACAAGATGGGTAGAAGCCATCCCCATTGAGGATATCACTGCCGAGACAGTAAGTAAGGCCCTATTGTCAGGTTGGATCGCTAGATTTGGTTGTCCAAGTGACATAGTTACAGACCGTGGCCGACGATTTGAGTCCGAACTATTTAAATATCTTTCGAGAATAGCCGGATTCAAACATCATAGGACGAAAGCATACCACCCTGCATCCAACGGTCTAGTGGAACGATTTCATCGACAGCTGAAAACCGCTATCACATGTCACGCAGACGGTAATTGGACGTCGTTACCACTTGTTTTGTTAGGCATACGAAGCTCGTTTAAAGCCGATCTACAGTGCTCTTCAGCAGAACTCGTCTAGGGCGAGCCTTTGAGACTCCCAGGTGAGTTCTTTAACAGCACAACAGCATCTCACGTCTCACCAATCAGTTACCTGCTATCCGCTTATGCGACGCGAAGTCTGTAACGCTCCAACGCTCTGCGGCTATTTCGTAAACCGTTCGTGTTAATATTTTTAAGAACATTGCTGTTTGTGCTTTTCCTTCTGCTCTGAACTATCTTGCTTCCTTCTTTCTTTGTATTGTGGACAATAAAGTGTGTAAGTGACGTATATACTATTTCTTCCTTTCTCTTCGCTTCATCCTGTCGCTTCCATACTGCAGAATTGCCTACTGCGACCCACACTGACATTATAATGAATTTTACATAACTCCAAATTAAATTATTTTAATAAACAAACACCACTTTACAAAGTTTGTCAACAGGTGGCGCTACTAACAAGATTTAAACATAATCATCTGTTCTTTATTACCCCAAACAAAAAAATAAGTATCAGAACAATGTTATTTAATTCTAATTGATTTTACTTTTAAAGTTTCTGGAGTTATATAAATAATTAAGCAATAAATTAAATAAATTAATTAAATATCCAATGTTTTTCAATACAGTGCCTAATAATTTTACAGTATTGAGGTTCTCAGTTTTGTGATCACAAATAGTTATTTAAACATCAATCTTAAATATAATTAAAATTTTGTAACAATATTACATATAAATTTGCGCCCATATATTCAAAACGTCGAGAAATTTAAATTAAAATAAACTGCGATACAATCAATAAATTAGTTTTTTAAATTTGTAATATTCATGTTAATAAGAGAAACTATTAAATGACAGTGACATCAAATCCAAGTGATCCAAGAAATTAAATTTAAACTATCGCTACAAATGACTATAATTTTAGATTCGATTACGAGGAGAGAGCTCTCGGCCCTTAATCTCTAGACGCTGTTAACGCTATTAACGCTATTAATTGCTTGCTAAGCTTCCTGATGGAAATGAAACGTATCGATTTTCTATCTTGTTACAATTTATTGCAATGGAACAACGCATTCACTTAATTGTTTTTATTGTTCCTACTTTTTCGAATATTGCATGGAATGTCGCAACTTTTTTTAATACTGTTAAATACCTACCCTGATTTAGGTTTCGTTTATTAATAAATAGCGTAAAGATATTGATAAACTACTAAAGATACACTTAAAATATTGTTATTTCAATATATGCGTAACTATTCGGAAATCTGGTTGTATTCATTGTGCGGGGTAAGATTACGGGGTAGGTTTTAGATTCAGAGCAACTTTATTCACCGTGATGTGAAAAAATAACTAACATTTGTAAAAACCGGCCGAGTGCGATTCGCATTCGCGCAGGAAGGGTTTCGCACTATTATCTATAACAACGGATAGACAGCGGAATCTTATTAATAGGGTCCCATTTTAGCCTTTGGGTACGGAACCCTAAGGATGTAAGGTGAACTCTTCTTCATCGATGGCGGGGAAGTGATGACCTTTTTGTGGTAATTGGTAAAGATGGCTCCGTGGCGCAGTTGCCAAGGTATTGGCGTCGGGGGTCGTGGGTTCGATTCCCATATGGGACAACTATTTGTGTGACCCACAGATATTCCCATATGGGACAACTATTTGTGTGACCCACAGATAACTGTTTCGCATCTGGGTGTTTGTCCGCGTCAAATATATGTTTGTAAAACGTCCTTACAACACAAGATAATGTTATTTTAGGATAATGTTTTTAAAAAGTAAGGGCAATGTTTTTAAAAAATAAGAAAGAAAAAAAATATAAGAAATTATGATCCGACTCGGCACTTTCGACTATTCACTCGACAATTTTGTCGACTAATGCAATTATTTAAAACTAGCTGTGCCCGCGACTTCGTCCGCGTGGAATTTAAAATAAAAAAAAAAAAAATTAGCCTTAGGCTTACATGAGCTATCTGCCAGTGAAGTCCTGTCCAATTTTATTTATCTGTATAGATTAATTCAGACTGACAAGCCCGTTGTATGACCTTGGCGTGAAAATATAAGGTTTTACCTTTTTACCAGTGAACGCTAATAAAACCTTTTTCCGTTTTAGCTTTTTGCCAGTGCTAATAAAACACGGAAGCCGCACATTTATACAAGTGATTGTTATTAGATTATTTTGAAAGGTAGTAAGTATATTACGAAAAACCATCCATTCCACCTTGAGCTAAATGTATAAAAAAAGTTTACCGTATTTGTATAAAATCCATTAACGTTGCCACCTTCATGACGTGAGTAATTAATAAGCCGCGCTAAGTCTCCGCTGTCTGTCTGTTACCAGGCTGTATATGTATACAGCATGTCGTTATCATCGCGACAATAAAAGAACACACGTCTAACGCTACTTGCCAATAATCATAAAAAAATATTAACGTTAAACAAAATCCATAATTAAAAAAAATATTTTTCAAACAAACTAATTAAGTAAAAAAGAAAACAAAATTTGTAACATCCTAACAACTCGCGCCATAGCGTCGTATTACAAGCCTCTCCTTCTAACAGCATGTTTTGTCTCTTTTAAATTCATTCAAGCCATTCATATGCTTTGTGACCTTTACAAATGAACTTTACGTTACGCTTTTATAGGTAAGGGTGTTCTAAAATTCTTTGTTTTAGAAAATTTAATAACTCTGTAAATATTGATGTTTAAAGAATGTAAATGTTTGGGAACAACTTTAAAAAGTTATCCCCTATATGTGTGTTCATTTATTGTCGCGATGGCAACGACACGCTGTACATATGGACCGTAATAGTGTGACAGTTGAAATTTTCATAGATGACGTATTTCTGTTGCCGCTATAACAACAAAATATACTTATAATTAGAATAAAGAAATATTTAAGTAGCGCTCCCGTACAACAGAAATGATTGCCATTTAAACATATAGATAATGGTACGGAGCCCTTCGTGCGCGAGCCCAGCTCGCACTTGGCTGGTTTTTAAAGCTATTTGGGGATTGATACTAATAATGTTGAGAGCTTCAAGGATAAGTTTTATTATGGACGAAGTGTTCGAATTACGTTATTGCTAAATATTCAGAGTAATTTTATATTCAAGATCTCCAAAAACTATGCAACTACTTCATATCCCTAAAACTCTTCCCGTTTTCTATAAATTTTCAAGAGAACGAAAACAGGAAATGCGCTTTACGTCTCTCCGTGTCCGACTTAATCCCCTATTGCTTTGTTCCCAGCGTTCCATCGGATATTAAAATATGTCATAGGAGCTTAGAAAGAAAATGGTCTTTGGAAAAATAAAAATGTACTGGAACATTTAAGTTGTCTTACGAATAATAAAATAGGGGGACAAATTGATTCCGCTCTTTAGACTATTATTCTTATTGATTTAAACTAAACGGTTTTTTCCAATAGGTCAACCTTACGGTAGTGTATAGAAAGTTAGGTAGATGAACAATGTAGTACAATAAAGGTAAGAAATCAAATCAGTGACGTTGTGTTATGTAGGAAAAATATTATTGTAATTAGGAAAATATATAACAGACGTTAAAACGGAGGTATTGTGGCTAATAGGACAACCCACTAAAGGAAGTGTAACGCCGTATCCTGTAATCGTACTCGGCTCTTGGCAATGCAAAGTTTACACCCTGTGTAGTTCCGCCTCAATAGATCATTCTCGCAGTTTTGCTGTGCAGCCAAGCGTACAATTCTAAGACACATTACCATTCCATGGCTAATTCGTCACGTGCGTTATCCCACAGAAGTCTTCTCAGACCTTAGAAATATTTTGCGTTATTGTACACGGATGTACCGGATTTTTTTGCATGATTTATTTTCAAGTTCTCTTACCATGTCTCGAACTTTAAAACATGTAGAAAAAGTACGAAAAGATTGTCGCCGCTGTGGGAATCGAACCCACGTCGTCGGCATTCGCGGCCTGACGCTCTAGCCACTGAGCTAAACGGCTGTTTTTGCACCTACCAAATTCGAAATTAAAAACACAGGTACAAACACAGTCATCTCTCCATTTCCAGTCCATAAAATATGTATTGGATTATCCAATATATCGATTAATTAATTATTGGATTTTTTTTTAAATGATGGCCTAGCGATTTAGACTTCCAAGTCACGTATTTGCCATTCTGCTGTGGCGATATTGACTATTCACAATTGTGTCTGAACAATAATTACTGACAAATAATTTGGGACTAAATATGATTAGCAAAAGGAGAAAAGCCTAAGCGGCGTTATTTCATTTTCTTAGAATTAATTGACTGGCAAGCCTTTAAAATCAAAGTAATCGTTACTGTTACTTTAATGGTAACTTCACAAATCTAGATATTATTCTATATACATGTATTTTTATATCTCCTGGTCTATGATTAGTTAATACTGAACCTTAAATAAACGTAAATAAGCCGCTTATTACAACATTGTTACTAGATGAATTCTTATGGCCATCAATGGTCACGACAGATTATATTTTTCCACGTTACGCAGTAAAAGAAATAATAAATAGGTATCTCTTTTTTTAATGTCAGAAACCTGTTTTAAACAAACAAACGTGGATGCGTGCGTGCGTGTGTGCGTGTGCGTGAGAGTCAGACTCGGACTAATATCTCCATTATTCGAGCTTGTATACTCAACTGGCAATGGTGAGTTATGTTATAAGAGAGTTCTTGCAAAAAAAAAAAATTGTACATTACATTTCATACACGCATCAGTGCGGACCTCTTTCATCTATGACCGATTTTTGCAGTAGTTTTCCCGAATACACAAATCCGTAGATGAATGTTTTATTTTTTTGTTAGTGGGTAGCCGGCATAACTAATATTTGTCCACATAAGTAGCAGTATTTCACTGCTTCTATGTATTGCTGAATTATTCAACACAACATAAATAAGAATTGGCATTCCTATATCTATGCTTTTGTTCAATAAATCAAACAGCGTCTCTAATCTTTTGGTTTCCTGCCAAACAAAACCCTCAATGTGTATATGTATTTCCTTAACGCTTTCATTACATGAATTATTTATACAACTTCAGGGTTTGAAGTCAAATTAATTAGAAGGGGCAGACTAAAAGTTTTTGTGTCAGAATTTGTTTATGTTATTATGTGTGATAATAAACTTTAACTAAATCAGTGTATTTATTGTGAAAAGTTGCCAAGCGAGCAGACGTTTCACCT
Organism: Iphiclides podalirius; assembly: GCA_933534255.1. NCBI lineage: Eukaryota > Metazoa > Arthropoda > Insecta > Lepidoptera > Papilionidae > Iphiclides > Iphiclides podalirius. The sequence goes on along the minus strand of OW152839.1, from coordinate 721,894 downwards.
GATGTTAATTAAATACCGTAATCCATGGACGTCTGTTAAACCCGAGGGTATGTGGATGCATTGACAACCTTTTAAAAGGTGGGCACCGGCTACCTCACTCATCAGACGATACGCGAAAGTATTATACTTTCACTTCACGCCGATCTTCTGTGAGGTCGTGGTGCTTCCCTGGATATATAAATATATCCAGGTTATATATGTCGGAGATAGGTGGATCACATAGGACAACTCGTTTTCAGATCCCTCATTGTAATTTACTTCTTCGATTAAAATCAACAATAACGAAAATAATTATTAAACACACTGATGTAATTGAATGGAAACGTAAGAAGTTGGATACAGGAAAATGACCACTCGCACCGCCGTCCCTTTACTAAGTGGCGTGCCCGAGCACGTCCAGAACACAACCCCGTGTCCGATGTCAATTGACTTCCACAGCTCATAGCCGTCAAGTTCGCTCTCTCACTTCCTGTATCGACCTTACTCAAGCGCACTACTTGACGTTTCCGAGAGCTACCAATAGAGCTACCAATAGGTGTTGTAATCAAATTACATATAGCGCCATATCTTGATCCTGCTACATATATATATACCTGAGTTCGATCCCGATGCCAACACCAATGAAATTCTTAAGTTTAAGTGCTGACTTATCACGTGCTCAGCGGTGAAGTTGAATGAGTACCTGCTGTGTTGCCATAAGTTACAGGAGTCACAGCCAAAATTGGCTATACTATGTATTTTCAAGCTTACTTCTAATGAGACATTTTTAATGCCGAAGAAGATTCCTCAGTTTGTAAGGTTCAATACCCAAAACGGAAAACGGGACCCTATAACCAAGACTCCGCTGTCCGTCTGTCTGTTATGTGATATATTTAATAGCTCGAAACCTTGAAAGCTCCTGTCATTATTGTAACAGAGCTTAATAACATTTTGAATTCTCCCTTTACAAAATGAATAAAAATCGTCCTTAAAGCCATTAATATTGTGGATCAATTTAATAGTACAGTTTTAATGCTTTCTATAGGAGCTTGATCCTTTCATTTATGGAAGAGCGGACGCGTTAGGCCTGATGTATGCCCGTCGTTAATGTTTGTAACATTCATTAACAAATGTTGCGTAGAGAGCTTTTCATCGGCTTACATTTTTTTATTACATATAATTTAGTAGGGGATCAAAGTAGTGTGTTGATCAATTTAAAGGCAAGATTAAAATTAAACTTATTGCTAAGGCATATTATACCATTGCGGAATATCTTGACGACGCGAATGTGTGGAATTAATACTAATACATACTCAGGTAGGCTAAAATAATAATTAGTAATAAAGATGGTTTGAATTTCAAATTTCTGCCAGCCACACACGAAAGCACACACACTGTATAGTCCTGGGATGGCACCCCCATGCCAGCTAGCCACCGGGTGAGAGTATCCGATGCCCATCGTGGGTTTATGTGGAATGCCTCCTAAACAGATACATCGCAGCATCACAACATTGAATCGTCATGTTCTTGAGTAACACAAATAATGAGTAACACCGTAAGATTTCTTTCAACTGCCATCCGCCATCCTACTCACTCTAATCTAGCAACATGAAAGACTTATAATAAACTAGCTGCTGACTGCGACTACGTCTGCGTAGAATAGGCCGAAGGCGTAACATTCAGACAGAGAGACAGATATACATAAAATATGTAAATAAATTACAGCCTATGTGTTATTCTGATATATAAGCTACATTATTGTAAATTTTCAATCCATTCAGTATTATGTGCGTGAAAGAGTAACAATCATACAGCCATACAAACGTACATACAAACGTACATACAAACTTTCGCCTTTATAATATTAGTAAGGAAGTAAGTTCGTTAATCGGTTGCATGTCCTCTCCTTACAAATGACCGTCTCTAATATTCGAGGCTTGCACTACAATTTCTCTGACAAGCCTCTTTCACTTTTCTTAACAGAGACGTATTAAATGGTGTACCTGGACGTACTTAAGAGCGCTTTCGGCACCGCACCGGAGTTTTGTCACTTATACGACACTTAAAGCAGCTTGAAAACTTTTAATTTTTATGATTATTTCGAAATTGTTATTTGTACCTGAAAAGTAGACAAAGTAAAGTAAAGTAACAGCCTATACATGTCCCACTGCTGGACAAAGGCCTCCTCTATACAGAGGGTATCAGGGCATAGTCCACCACGAGGCCCCACTGCGGCTTGGCGGACTTCACATATCTTCGAAATATATATATTTTTTGTTATTATTTCGAAAATAAGCAGTTTTCCTCACGATATTTTCCTTCACCGCGGAGCACGTGATAAGTTAGCACTTAAAGTTAAAAACTTCATTGGTGCCGGCACCGGGGATCGAACTCAGATTGCTCGAGTATATTGAATTAAAGGCGAGCGCCCGCACACTGAGCTATCACGGCTCTTACGGTACCTGAAAAGATAGTAATAAATTGTTGTTTATTAACTATACCATTAAATTATATTTTTTATATCGTTATAAAAATCTGATTAATATATTTTTCCGAATAACAGTTCAGTGAGCAATCAACGTCTTAATTATAACAACACGTTTTCATGTTTTTAATTAGTAAAACCCCCTTTTTTGTGTGTCAATCAAAATTGTGGAATTCCCCAATTCCACAATTTTGATTAGCTATCTGCTAATTAGTCTTTGTTTAAAAGTAATAACCCTATTAAATATTATATGAGAATGGTGCCGATATTTATTTAATGTAACAATACACAGACTTTAAAATTTTATATGCTAAAATAATCTTGAACATTACCTTGTGGACCTACTTAAAAAACATTTTTACATAAATTTGAATTTAGATGAAATACATCATGGCAGTACCCATAACTGTATTTGGCAAATATACAACAAAAAAATTGCACGGAGTAATTTCCACATGCAAACTTGTAGACGAACGTCAAAAGAATTCATGCATAAAATGCATGCAGATTATTAATACATTCAATGCAGACAATGCATGCATAATATTGGAAAATAATGAAATACAACAATGTAACAATCGAAAATAATTGGACCGGTTGGTGAACAGTGTTCAGATCGAGACCAGACGTAGCTGGACTCTTGATCTCTACAGATAAATAAAATTGGAGTGTCTGTTTGTAATATTCCAATAATCGTTTTTACTAAATGCATATCAATACACGATACATATACCAAATTACAATTTTTGTCTGTCTGTCTGTCTGTTTGTTCCGGCTAATCCCTGAAACGGTTCGACCGATTCTGACAGATAGAATAAGAAGTAACTTAGGCTACTTTTATTTTAGAAATTATGTTTATTTTTATTAATATACATTGTATAAATCCACGCGGATCAAGTCGCTGCACCGCTAGTCATTACTAAAATCCCAATACTCGTTGGAATCAAATGTAATTCCAAATTGGCCCACTCAAAATGTTTCCTGGAGTCGAGCTTTGATGGCGGAGTGTTCTTTTTCATTGAGATACGGAAGAATATAATTGTAGATATTTCCATTCTTTCGTAAGTTGAGCATTCAGGCGGTGCTTTGATAATATAATGTAGAGTTGAAATATATTTTAATGTAGGTTGTTTCACTTAGATCGCACGAAGTTATATAGTTGGTAACGAGAAATTGACATCTCTCTTAATTATTCGTAAGAACCAGATGTTTGTTTCCGATTTTAAAGTTTTCTAATTGTATTTACTTTTTATAAAATGTCATATACACTGGGTAGTTAAATTGTACTATAGATTAACTAAAAATTACAGAAAGGATGAAGTCTTGTTATGGATGATTGTAAATAATTACTACACTTTTTGAAAATAATAATAAATTATTTGTAATTATGTACAGCAATATTATAGATACTACATTATAGTTTACTGTATTAATTAAATTATTACATTAAATAATTTGGTTTAAATGTCTTTTAGGACTCATTTAAGTGCGAAAGAAGAAAACAATTTATCCATCGTGAATTTTTTATCAGCTAACGGAACGGACATCGTAAATTCTTGGTAGTTTGCCACTATTATTCGCTTAATTAGCTTGACTGCGTTAGAAGCATGACCTAATCGATAGCGTATTCAGATGATAGGACGACAAGCGCATTCACGCACAGATTTTAGACACCCAAATTCGAGCTGGCGGCCGTCAAAGGAAATCACTAACGATCTGTAGTGACTGAGGGGACATAATACTTACTGTGATGCGGTCGCGTTGTCATCCATAAAAGGTTCCAACTTTTTATGGATGACAAAAATGAGCATCAATTGCCTCAATCATAGCATCTTGAGGTGTGCAATCTATTGGAACTACTTTAAAAATGTAGTAAGGTGATTTCAAAGAACCTAATAGGAGATAATGGCCGCCCTATCAGAGCAAACCAATTAGCGCATAAAAATGGTTCTCGCTTTTTTAATTTAAGCTCTAGGCGTTTTTTATGTGAAAAGTTGCCAAACGAGCAGACGGTTCACCTGATGGTAAGTGAATATCGCCGCCCATGGACATCTGCTACACCTGAGAGTTACAGATGCGTTGACAACCTTTTGAAAATTGGGGTCCGGCTACCGCACTCACCAGATGAAACGTATTTGTCATACATGCACTTTACGCTAGAGGTCGTGGTACTTACACACCGTACTTACAGCCGAGGCTGCTGCGTGGCCCTACCACCGTAAAACCACCGCTCTTGTCAGTGTCGCCTCCCCGTCAGTTCAGCTGTGCAAATTCATCCATGTTTCTCTATTAATAGCCGTTTCTTTTACCTCAATGATTCGGCAAACTAAATTTTAAATTGACACATCAATTATAATTTACATAACGATGATCAAGCTTTCATAGCACTAGAACTGAGAAGCATCAAATAATATTAACAAAAATTACGTCGTCGTCGTTAAATTAGTCACGTCCTCTGTTGAGGATCGTGACTAATTTAATCGGTCAGCGAGCTGTCTCCATCGGTTTCGCTTCGTCGCGTTGGTGTGCGGCGCACGAAATGATTTTCAGCAAACTAAGTTTAATTTGGACACCAGTAATGTAAAAACTATTTCTTTTTTAACATCTAAACAATAAAACACGGGAAACACCACAGCCTGTTAAGGGCGTCGTAGTATTACATTTGGTAGGAAAATGTAAGAAAAAAATTTCCCCGCCTCGGGATACAAAACCGCATATTTCGGCTTATCCACTACAAGTAAACTAAACGGCTGATTGCCACGCCAACGAGAATCTCAATTTCTTTCCTTTGCTTGTTCGAATTTTAAGTAATGCTCGAGGCGGCTCCATTGTTATATTCTTAACAGCACACAAAAATTTCAAATAACGTTTAAAAATGAAATCATGTATTACGTTTTTGCTGGAAGTTCGGACACGAATGATTTTAATCCTTTTTAACTTTCTTTGGCTCTAATATTTCTTCTGTAGAATCCAGTGCAGAGCCCAGTGAAGTTTTAAATAAGGTATGATCTTCCACTTCGCAACTTATGTTATCGATAGCCTAATCTTTTTTCCCATAAATCTTCTATTTCTTAGTTTACTAAAACAAGCAAAGCAAATAAATAAAAATTACTGTAAGAAAGGACATTAGTTATAACTTTGTGACGCAGTTGGCACTCAAGGAGACACGTCCTATTCACATAAAATCGCGGGTTGCACAAAATTAAGAAAGGGGGTGCTCAGGACATGAATTATTGTACTTCTGCTAATCAGAACTTTAAAGACTAACGCATCTATTACTACTTCATCATAATCATAATTTCGGCTTGTTTGAGTCAATTGTTGAACATAGGCCTCCCCCACAGACTGCCTGCCACATATTACCTATTTGTATATAAAAAAAAAATCAAGTTTTTATATACAGGCTGATTTTATAGACAACGGACATATTAACAGAGCATATGCAAAATTTGATTCTAAATCTGAATCGGGTACGTACTTGTGACCTAATTTTTTTTTTCAAAATTCATTTTTAATTTTTTCAAACATTATGGACATCCTATTAGAAATTGCTGCCTTACCGTCTCAATACAATAACCTATTCACGAGCACTAAAACTGTTCGCTGAACGCTTAATTACTAAATGAAATCAAATCAAATATCTTAATTCAACATAGGAGTATTACACTCGCTTATTGATAGTCAAAATACTACCACCGATACAGCTTATCAATAGGGTGACCACAATGTTTGAATTGATATTTTCCTGGTTATTTCTTATCAAAATAAAATGTTAATAGTTATTAGCATTATGTCAAAGTATGTTCTTCACCTAAAAAATCATCCTGTTTAGTTGGAAGGTGAAAAGCAAAATTAAAACTTTGGCGACCTCAAATGTAATCGACGCGATGACTCTAGTTGTTTATTTCCTTACATACTTTTCCCAATACATGCTTCTTTCGTCCGTAGGTAAGTTAGGTGGAAATTCAAGTCTTATTAAAGCTAAGACGAAGCTCGGCGCACATTGTTAAGCCCGGTCCGTGCTTAATTTAAAGTATCCAGCGAACTCCCGCGGGAACGGCGAAGTTTCTCTTTAAGCTTGACGAATGAAACACTGCTGGTATCTTTCACCTTTTTAAGGAAACATTTTGAAGGTACCTTAGAAAAATAAGCTATACCCAACGTTGAGACGCCATAGCTTTTTCTTTTGTTTCGTTGTTTCGTAATTTTGGTAAATTAGTTTTATTAGTTCTGGCGGGAAGCCTCTATAAAAATTGATATCCTTTAAGGATGGTAATAGCAAAGGTGCTAGGGCTATTACACTACCATTTTTACGCAAAGGTAAATCGTTAAAAAATAATTTTGAACAAACAAAACCGACTTCAAACAGAAAATTAAAAAAAACATTGTCAACGCCTATAACATTTGAGGATTTTCCTCGATTTCTCTGGGATGCCATCATCAGATCTCATCATGGTACCACCCTTGGGATATCTCCTTTCCAACAAAAAAAGAAGCATCAAAATCGGTTCATAAATGACGAAGTTATCCCAGAATACACATAAAACAAATAAAAATATATACGGTCGAATTGACAAACCTCCTCCCTTTTTGAAGTCGGTTAAAAATAATGTTTAATCGCGTAAATATAAGAAATTATCATGTTATATCTATTTAAAAAAACATAGTAAAATGTTTATTCTAAATAAATATATTAAACTGTGCATCAAGTAATTAATCTTGCATCTGTCAATTAATTAAAATCGTATACACTCTGGTACATATAACGCAAGCCTAATTTTGTTCCGTGCCTTAGAATCGCAAGCTTGTAAAAGCATGCATGGACACTGCGAACAGAACTTTTATGTTCCAATTAAAAAACGCGACATAGTCAGTAGCCGGGTTCTCAGTTTCGGATCCGTTATTTAAAGCTTTTCATTAATTGGAAAGCTGGAACAAAGTGTTTCAATTAAACTGCAGTGGGGGAGGAGAAGAATAAATGGACTAGTGTTGTCATGAGTATGGGGGCGTTCGTTTCAATTGGACCCTATGCAATCAGTTCACGCGTGAAATCGACATAAATAATGTTGATTGTAATGTATTCGCAAATAAGAACTATTAATTTCGAATATAATTCGTGAGTGTTTGCAACCTTCGAGCCATGATAACTCATTGTCCGGGCGCTCGCTTTCAACTCAATATACTCGAGCAACTCGAGTTTGATCCCAGGGCATTCCGGCACCGACGGAAACCCTTATTTTAAGCGCTGATTTATCACTTGATATGAGATATATGAAGTCCGCCAATCGATAGTGGGGTCACGTCGTGGGCTATGTCCTAATACCCTCTATGCAGGGGTGGCCTTATCAACCGGTGATAAGAGGCAGAATCCTCTGTTGTGGGAAGAATCACTTGGCGCTTCAGGAAAGGAACTAAGCTCCAGGCACCACAACTAAGAAAAGAGTTACGTTATAGTTGGCATTTCTAATCGGAACAAATGAAATACAGTACGATGAAAAAATTAAATACGGCTCTGAAATTTGAATCATCAGAGTCCCTAGTCCCTTACTGGCTTCGTGGAGTATTAACCCTCTCGCTTTATGATACTCCGCACTAATTCCTCCGCTTAGTACCAACTGTCCCGTTCACTGATGACACTCAACCTTTGAGGAGCTTACGTGCACACCGACAGTATCGTCATTAACTTACGTGGATTTTGGGGTCCCCTGCCGCTAACCAATTGGAAAAAACGTGTAAATTATTTTAATTATTCTAAATTGAAATTATATTAAACATTCGATGAAGCTTACAACGTGATTTTTTATATGGACGGTGTATTAAAGCATCGCTAAAATGCAATAAAGAATCCAGAGATTCTCGTACCGTAAGATCATCATTTAGCGGAGTTGTTTAAGTCTTGGCACGATACCTGGATGACGCAGGTCTCTGCGCCGACATTGTTTGACCATTTCTACATAAACGGTCATCAACGAACTTCAAAAGTCGGTGAGGTTCTTAATTCGACTGTATTTTTTTTTGTTTGTTACGTCACAACTTTCTACTGAGTGAACGGATTTTGATTATTCTTTTTTTATTTGAAAGCTGGTGCTTCCCACGTGGTCCCATATTAGTCTCATTGGTATTGGACCTTGGGCTCCGGGGATACTTAGGAAACTCTTGAATATCAATTATAAAATGGATACAGAGCGAGATGTTTGAATTTTTGTTTTTCGTTAATAAAAGTATCGACTTTCTGTTTCATATTGAGAGCGGGGATCAAAACTAAAAACAAACGAATTGAACCAATAAAACTAAATGACGTAAAAATTATACGATTTAGATTCCGTTAGATACTTTTACTTATCTTAATAAAGTCACCGGTAATATAATGATATATAAGTAACTATGACATAACACTAAGTATGAACTAAGCAATATTCATTTATAAGCAATATTGTCAGTTCCAATTACTGTATCGAGCATAATTAAGTTTCCGCTCATAAAGTTTTTTACGTGCTTAAATCAGTATTTAATTAATATTTATGTCCTCTACGGTGATACCACAGTGTCCGGGCGCTCGCCTTTAGTTCAATATACTCGAGCAACCTGAGTTCGATCCCCGGTGCCGGCACCAATGAAATTGTTAATTTTAAATGCCGAATTGTCACGTGCTCTGCCGTGAAGGAAAACATCGTGAGGAAACCTGCATATTTTCGAAATAATAACAAAAAATGTTTCGAAACTATGTGAAATCCGCCAATCCGCGGTGGGGCCGCGTGGTGGACTATGCCGTGATACCCCATGTACAGAGGGACATGTATAGGCTGATACTTTACTTTTTTATACTTTATGGTGACAGGCGTCAACTTTGACAGTTATGTATACCTTAGTGTAGTTAAATAAGGAATCACTTTTTCTACGTGTCCCTTATTTGTGTATTCTATTCGGCACGCCAGTCCTTTATCTGAAAGAAATTTGTAAGTCTGATTTGAATATGAGTAGTGAATCTTTTTTCGATAAACTATTCGATTCGTTTCGAATACGAATGTGGAAATACTTTATCTTAAAGCGTTCGGATGAACTACCGTCAACCATGTCTTTTACCGATACACACACACACATGTCTTATAGGTATGTCACATGTCATATAAGGGATGAGTAAAGATAAAGTATTTTTACTTATGCATTTCATTTACTTTTTTAAGTTAGATGGTGGCAAATGAGCTGGCGATTCACATGATGTTAAGTGATAAGCGCTGTCCATCGGCCTTTGCAACAACCGTAGGATTGTAGATGCGTTGCCACCTTATAATTAAGTGGGACCCAGCCACTTCACCTCAAAGAACAGGTCGCGGTAGTGACCCGAACGGGTAAGTACCACGACCTCATAGAAGACCGGCGTAAAGTGGAAGTATAATACTTTCGCGTTTCATCTGGTGAGTGAGGTAGCCGGAGCCCAATTTTCAAAAGGTTGTCAACGCATCTGCAAGTATGTGTTTTCATGTGAAATTTATGTATGTAAAATTTAAAGGAAAATATTAGAACTTCGTACAGTAAGAATATTGTTTGTATAGTAAAAAAAATTAAATATTAAAAGAAAATTTTAATTTAATTTGTAAAATGTACAAGATTTTTTTGTTTAATGCACATTGTAATGTCGACAGTAACTTAATGGTTGTACAAAGTTATACGAAAAGACATGAAAACCTGTCCAAACATTAATTAGCTCCCGAACCACCTGCAATTTATCTCGTGATACTTTGTTCCCTACGCCCGTTGAGGGCGGAACGGGTAACTATTTAATGCGTTATAAAACATCACTGCCTCTTTGACGTAAAAGGAATAACCCAAAGAGCTTCGGGGCTTTACGTACACAAAAACTCCATGACTACGCCTTTATCCCGTAGTCCCTTTATTCAATTTCCCGCTCTTTGTGAATGCAAATTATTTTTTTATTGCCCCAACATGGATATAAAGCGGCCGGCGTTTCTAATCTTTTATACGTTTTATAACGACGCAGGGTCTTGTGTGTTTGAACGTTGCACTGAATCGCACTTTCAGAGCGTGAATCAGTATTTTGATCATCACACTCGCTTTGGAATAAAAGGCAACATAGTGTTGGCAACATTAAAAGAAGTCGTTCCTTGAAGTTGTTGGCAACACTAAATGAATTGTCATTCTATGAGGTATAAATGAAGCAGCACGAAGCGTTTCGTCGTCTTCGTCGTCTTTCTCTGGCTGTCAACAAGATGTATACGCGATAGTGCTGCCCAATCGGTATCACAAATTAAATCGTTAGAGTGGTGTTTCATTAGTGATAAAATAAGTAATTATACCAGTGTTATTGTTGTGCAAAGTGAAACTACGGTGATTTGGTAAAAGTATTTATATTTCTACCTTCTTAGCTCGATAAAACAAAGTAAAGCTAACAATAATGATGAAGAAATTTGTAGACATAAACAGTTGAATAGTTTCGGGAATTAGAAGGAGATCGGCCTTCCATCCGTACGACCTTTTATCTCGCTCAGGCTGTTCAAGTGAGCCGACGGAACAATATTAAATTGTTTTACTAACGAAAAACAAACCCGACTTCAAACATCTCGCTCTGTATTCTTTTTATGATTGATTTCCAGGAGCTAGGGAGCTCCATAGGGATGTATCTCCGGAGCCCAAGATCCAATATCAACGAACTTAATATGGGACCACATCGGAAGCAGGAGGGGCTGTAAGGGGTAGACAGTCCAGGCAGGGTTTGGGGAGAATCCGTAGGTTTAACCGTAACACTGACAATATGTGCTCTGGGTGGCACATCGTGTGGATTCTAGTCGGTACGAGTCCGACATATATGGCATGACCCTCGGGAGGCTAGGTATGCGTAGGCATTTCTCCCATGCCTACAAAAAAGGGGATTAACAAAGCTGTGTTTATATGACCCTTTGATTCTTTTTATTTACGTAGGGAAAATGCTTACGAACTCACCATTAGGGAGAAAGTACAGGTATGTCCCCATGATGTTGCGTCCAGGCGCATTTTGGTGCGATTTCCAATGTTTCTGCCAGCTGGTCAAAACGCACCTAGTTAAGTAGTAAATTTGGTGGCAGCGATTATAACAGCATATACAATTTCTGCAGCAATTTAAATTATACAAAGGCAAGTGTTAATATAAATTCAGTAATTGTCGTAGGTTTTCTTGTTTATTCTAAAAATTTAATTCTAAACAAAATGATCGTCACTGAGATTAAAACTTACTTGGTTGCACAAGTGAAAACGAACTTTTCAGAATGCTTTAGACGATTAAAGGGTATCTAAAATTTCGTAAATATAAACAATATTATGATTTTTTTTATAATTTAGTATTAATAAATACACTTATATACAATCATAATTATAACACAGCTTTAGTATAGAATAGGCAGAAAGTAAACGGTACAGCAATGCATAATGAATACTCATTTCATTATTCCGCTTAGGACAAATTGAATCGAGGTACGGTGATTGCTCTCAGGGGAGACGTCCCACTAAAAGGATTATCGCGTACCTACCGATGCCGCTAATGACTTGACATTACAGTTTAATTACGCTTGGACAGCAGAAGAATGCATGTTCACTTGCTCCTGTTATTCACGTTTAATCAAGGTTATTCCACCACAAATCCTAACAAGTGATGAACATGTTATGTGCAAAGATAACGAATCCAACTCACCACTAAGTAGTATATTAAGCTACCGCATTTTAGTGAGAGATAATGAAATAAATTCTATCTAACGGTTGGTACAGTTGCCAAATAGTTTAAGTTTATACTCATTCAGCGAAGCCAGAATGTGGCAACTTTGCCCCTGCGCTTGCCAACTAACGGTTAACTAGCTGAAAATTGATATTAATTATGCCTGCAACAGTTTTCCAACAGATGCTTAATCATTATTGTATGTATTTTGTGATTTACGTGTTGTTTACAATATTGTGGTTAATTTTTTTAGGGTTCCGTGCCCAAAGGGTAAAACGTAAAGACTATTCAAGACTCCGCTGTCTGGCTGTCTATCTGTCTGTCACCAGGATGTATCTCATGAACCGTGATATTAAGAATTTTCAAAGATGATGTATTGCCGCTATAACAACAAATAATAAACAAAATAAAAAATATTAAAGTGGTGCTCCCAAACAACAGATGTAATTTTCTGCCGTTTTCATCGATAATGGTACGGAACACTTCGTGCGCAAGTTCGACTCGCACTTGGCCGATTTTTATTTTAATATTGTCATCATTACATACTAAAATAATCAACCTAATGCTAACGCTTCAGGTAAAACTTTTTGTTGCGAAAAAGAGTTATTCAGTTATTTTTAATTGTATAGTTTCAATTTTATATCCGAATTGGCTTTGACACGATTATTTCGTGAATAATTTTGCGCAGTCACTGGGTAGGGATGGATGAAACTGAAATATATATTCAATTGGAGTCTAACGACGGCAATAAAACTTATTGGAATAGTAATTGTACCCCGAAGGCTTGATATTTATTCGGCTTTGAGAAATTAAAACTTTTATCTTTACTCTTTTGGACAGCTTTTTAAAGAGTACTTTTTTAATGTCAAGATAAAGTTGATAGGATGCTGACGGTTCTTAATTCATTTTTGATGACTTATAAGTTATTCACGGTGCTAAAATAGTATATATCCTACAGTCAAGTATTAATTACTTATATTAATCAATATTTATTTTCCGCGGCGTGGTAGGGCCACGCAACAGTGTCCACTGTTGCACGAATGGGCAGGTCCGTCCGGGTAAGTACCACGAGCTCACATAAGATCGGCGTAAAGTATAAGTTTTACACTTCTGTGTTTCGTCTGGTGAGTGAGGTAGCCGGGGCCCACTTAATTAAAAGGTGGTAACGCATTTGCGAACCTACGGGTGCAACTGTTCATGGGCGGCGGTTACCACTTAACGTCAGGTGAACGGTCAAAAAGTTATTTAATTTAAAATTTATAAATTAAAAATAAAGTTACAGTTTCAGCGAGCGTTTGTCTCTCACGATATAAACTCATCTTTTATAGATAAGAAAAGCAAAACAACATACATACATTCATCTCTTAGCTGAATATCGTTCCTGTCTAAAAAGACTCTGCATTAGCATTCAACTCTTATTTACAACTGGCGGGATGAAAGTTGGAATCGAATCAAAATAGAAGCATTTAAAAACAATACAGTACGGATTTTTATTTCCCAACGACCTAATTGCATTGTCACACCGTAGGAACGAACAAGTATTGATGTTTCACTAGAACCCAGCTGCAGAAATAAAAACATAAAGCATATTTTCCTAATCCAGAAGTCGCGTATTTTCGCGTTAACTATTTTCTCATAAATACCTTAGTGTTTATGAGAAAATAGTTAACTATTATTTTTTGTAGAATCTATACCTGCAAGATAAGTTTAAAAATGGGAAATAAAAATCAAAGATGTCATTTTCTTTCGACCCAGAACCTACAGTATACTTCCAGTTGACCAAAAATTGTCAATTAAATTATTTGTTAAAAGCAAGGTCTTACAGCACAAGTTCAAATATTCAGAAAATTTAAATAAACAAATTAAAAAAAGTTGAAAATTACGGTAAATTTTGAGTAGATACAATTTTTGGCGAAAATCTAAATTTACCATATCTTTTTATCATGTTGACTCAGGACCTTTTTTTATACACCTAATAGGAGCTACATATAGACTTACAATATCTATCTATATTATAAAGAGGAAAGATTTGATTGTTTGTATGTATTGAAGAGGCTCCGAAACTACTGTACCGATTTGAAAAATTCTTTCACCGTTGGGAAGCTACATTATTCCCGCTTGATATAGGCTATATTATATTTTCAAAAAAATAGGGATCCTTACTAAAACTTTAATAATGTAACCCAAAGTGTACAAAAATTACCTAAAATATTCTTTAAATCGCGTGCGCTGCAAAAACTAATGATGATAGAATAAAATAATGTACTACGAATTTGCAGAATACATCATTATTTCCAAAAAGTGTCGCGAGAGCATATGTCTAACTATTATAGTTATGCCACAATAAGTGTTCTTTTATTTTAAAATTTTGATTGAAATGCCGCCGTTAGAAAAGGCTCTTTATTTGTATCTTGGTATTAATCCTTATAAAAATAAATTGGTTCATATTAAAGACTGTTTCAATAGCTTGATATTACTTTTCGAATTATTAAATTCGGACATTCCATTCGAAAGATGTAACAAGTTTAAAAATGTTAGTACATTGGAATTTAACTATCCAAACAGCTTAGTGATTGACTTAGTAGTTCTTATAATTTTTCAATTACATTTATAGTGGTTATTCCTGTTCAACAGTTTAATTTATTTTATCATTTTAAAATGCCCAAAAGGTCAAGGTCTCATCTTTCTAGAAATAGTTCCCAGAGCATAATAATATAAATATACAAATTCACACTCTGGAATCGAGCTCTGGGCGTTCCCAACGCCTATGAGATGAGAGAGAAAGACAACAAACGTCAACGACTAGAGTTTGTAATCGACTTTTAGCTCACAGTAACAGATCAGCTTTAATGCATTAAGCTCAACAGTCTTCCTTCCAAATCGGAGCAATGAATAAGATCTGCTGTAAGTGTTCTGCCAAAAAATGGATCGATGAACCAAACGGTATGTGCTGTGCTTCTGGAAAAGTTAGTCTCTCCAATATTGAGGAGCACAGCCAATAAAAATCTTTTGACAAATAATCATTCACCATCTGGACATTTTTAACCAACATCCGAAATTGCAATAGCCCTTTTCAAATGACTTCGTTTGACGCGAACTCTTAAAATAGAGGGACAAGTATACAAGTATCATCAATATACAACAATCATCATCCTCCTGCCTCCTAGACACTCCACAACATGAATCATGTTGTAAGCGGTTTTGGCTATATTTTTACAACCAGCCGCCTGCCTTTTGAAACAAATACCCAGATCAAATTTCAACTGTGTAACTATCACAGTTCATGAGATACAGCCTGTTGACAGAGGGACAAACAGACAGCGGAGTCTTAGTAATAGGTTTCCGTTTTACCCTTTGGATACGGAATCCTAAAAAGGCCCCAGAGATATAGTGTTTCACGTTAGACAGGTCCAATTTAAAAGGGTCTCTGAGTTACACAGACTGTATGATCCATTAAAATATTCCTTAATAGTCGTAATAGGAGAAGACGGTTAATATTTGTTTATTCCTCGGCATGGTACTGTGCGTAACAAAACTGTGACATGCATGGAATTTTATGCATTTAGGTTGATGGTTAGAGCTACCTGTTCTAATCCATTGCATTATTACTGGGACTTATTAGGGTTCTGTACCCAAAGAGCAAAATCGCACCCTATTACTAAAACTCCGCTGACTGTCTGTATATATGTCAACAGGCTGTATCTCATGGACCGTGATAGTAAGACAGTGGAAATTTTCACAAACGATGTATTTCTGTTACCGCTATAACAACAAATACTAAAAAACAAAAACGTATAAATAAGCGGGGCTCCCATAAAACAGACATGATTTTTTTGTCGTTTTTATAGATAATGTTTACAGTAGTAGTGTTTTTGACAATATGTAAGTGTAATACTTCTATACTTCTATTGAATAAAGGTATTAAAACATGATTTTTTTAATGTGATAGACTGGCAAACGAGCTGCCGGTTCCTCTGATGTTAAGTGATAACAACTGTGTTGCCAACATTAAAGAAGTGGGCAGCGGTTACCTCTCTCACCAGACGAAACGTAGAAGTATAACACTTCTATTTTACGCCGGTCTTCTGTGAGGTCGGTACGGAACCCTTCGTGTGCAAGTCCGACTCGCACTTGGCCGGTTTTTATTCAATACAATGTTGATGTGATGGCAAATAGATGTCAGAAAGATTGAATTACATAATTATGATGTCGTGATCACCAGAGACTGAGGGCTGGTGAAACATTCATCTTAGAGACGCTTTAAATAAAGACATTGGCCCATCAAATATCGGTCAACGCGTAATCTGCAACATTTACGGGTTCTCCGACTTATCTGCATTAAAAAACCAAAGATGCGATGATTTATGTCCGAAGCTATGGGAGACCAGACTTCTTTGTCACTTTTATGTGTAACCCTGAATGTCCCGTAATTAAAGCGGAACCATTATCTGGTCAGCGGTCTTTCGATCTTCATGACGTAATTTCAAGGGTATATCATTAAAAGATGAAGAAATTCATGAAATTATTCACCAAAGACGAAATATTCGAAATATTTTATGTGTATGATTATTTTTAGTTTTAAAAATTTTGTTAAATACCCGTGCGAAGCCGGGGCGGGCCGCTAGTCTGGTATAAATTTCAACTTGCTAGATCGACTCGTTCCTGTGGAAATCGGTTTGGGTTTCTTTTTTAACTTTTAAGGTTCATTTACCCTAAAAATACACCTGTGATATACAGGTATATTTAAAATATTACTGACATATTTAATTATTATAGTTATTGTGGCCATCGCAAAAGTTCATAAATTTTTATTCTTGTAAGTTTACAAAAAACATTTGAAATCTGGAATTATTAATCGTTATCGTTCTGTTATCCGAGTATTTTGATGAGAAAGTATATTTCCGAAAGCAGTTCCTCTTAAACTAACGCCAAAATATAGAAATTTTATGCGCATGAAATATGTTATTCCAGTAAATTGATTATAACACACCCCTGTAACCAAATTTAATGAGACGTTGTATCGCAAAACAAGTGAAACAGTCCAAACTCGCTCGTAAAGGGGGATATTCCCTGCTCGTAAAAGAAGATTTCCCATATAATTGTGTTAAACGAACAGAATAAAGCAACAACTATTTTTCACGGAGCATTAACGACGGACTTATATATAGCGGTGCCAAAACAAAATGTTGTGAAGCAAAATGTATTGCTAGAATCTTACGCCTAAATGAATAAAACTGTTGGTTTTGACAAAAACAAATGCTTTTTTTTAATTTTAAAAGGTTGGAACCAACCCATATCTTACCATAAGAGACGCAATACTGTTTCTCGATAATATAATTTACAAGATCTTACCCTTAAAACACACTAAATACTTAATAGCAAAACGGCAATTGAAACAAAAATTCCGATTTCGAGACCTGGAAAGACAAAAAAGATTATTTACGACTGCACTCCACCTCCTTAAGAAGTAGCGAACTGTATATGACGACTATGAGTTGTCTATAATAAATTTCTTTTACTGATGTTGCTGCTACAAACTTGTTTATAACAAAATGATTCTAGTATAATTTGAACGAAGTTATGTGCTTGTTTCCATTTTCTTTTTATAGTTTCGTTCCCAAAGATTGAAATGGGATTCTATTACTAAGACACCGCTGTCTGTCTTTCTGTATCTCATAAACCGTGATAATTAGACAGTTGAAATTTTCACACATGATGTATTTCTGTTGTCGTTATACCTGCTAGTGCTTACACGTTTTCGCGAAAATCTAAATTTGCCCATACTTTTACTTTTTTACGGAATCCTCATCGTACGAGTTTGAATTTTACGTGACCAGTTTTTGTTTTAACATTTTTGTCAAATTAAATATACAAGCATTTTTACGACATTCACACATTGTCTTAATAAAACCGTCAGCCGTAGTGGACATATCCTATCCTGCGATATAATTCTCTTCTTCTAAGTTATTTCCTCACTATCGCCTGGTAGAGTGCGGCACTTAATAATATGCGATATAATTAATAAAGTATGTATTTTTATTATCATTTTATCACGGTCTTAAAAGATCTAGTTTGTGGATTTAAATTTAATAATTACTTTAAAGGCAATTATTAATTTTAACGAGGCACTCTTACTCGCTGCTTTACGAGTGAAAATTACTATGAAGATTAAGCAAAATATATTACGAAATTTCTGGAGTGAACAAAATGTCCTCTATAAACTGGATTGGCGTCCGTAATACACAACGTGAAATTAAAATCCTTAGTTACGTTTATTACATTTGTGTAAAGAATTTTTAGCCTTGATAATAATTTGTGAAAACAATCTTAATGCCGCGCGTTGGATTGTCGATATGTTTGAACGTTTTATAAACTAATGTTTTCCAAAATTGTCGAAAACCGATTTAAAACTATTTAGTACTATATATTGGTTGTTTAATATTAATGGCTTCGTGGCACCGGTCCCTTCATTCGATTTCTACAAGAGGCAAGTGACGATTTTTACGGATCAAATTGCTTATCATTCAAATCATGTGCAGACAAAGTTTTATTTCGCGCTGAATGGTATATAATATAAATAAAACATAAAATAAAAACATAAAATTTTAACGACCCGAATAGCGTAGTCGGTAGTGTACCTGCCTTCTGCGCCAGAGGGTGTGGGTTCTATTCCCACTACTGGAAAAATATTGTGTGATGAGCATAGGTTTTTCTAGTGTTTATATATGTATAATGTGTATTTATTTACAAAAGAAAAGTATGTTTAAGTATGTCTATCAGTTTTCTAGTACCCATAGTACAAGCATTGCTAAGTTTGCGACTAGAGACGTTGTGTACTAAAATGTGTTCTAAAAAATGTTTATTTATAAAAAAATAAATAAAACCTAAAAATCATGTCTGTTCTATGGCAGTCCCACAAAATGTTTTTTAGTATTTGTTGTTATAGCGGCAACAGAAATACATCATCCGTAAAAATTTCAAGTATTTAACTATCACGGTTCACGAGATACAGCCTGCTTTTCATTACTGGCTATATAACACAACTTTACTGAGAATTTTAATACATGTAAAGTAAAAGTAACAGCTTATACATGTCCCACTGCTGGGCAAAGGCCTCCTCACTACAGAGGGTATCTGGGCATAGTCCACCACGCGGCACCACTGCGGATTGGTGGACTTCACATATCTTCGAAATATATATATATTTTTTTGTTATTATTTCGAAAATGTGCAGGTTTCCTCACGATGTTTTCCTTCACCGCGGAGCACGTGATAAGTCAGCACTTAAAGTTAAAAACTTCATTAGTGCCGGCACCGGGGATCGAACTCAGGTTGCTCGAGTATATTGAATTAAAGGCGAGCGCCCGGACACTGTGCTATCACGGCTCAAATTACTACATGTGTTTTATCATAAAGCTATTAGTTGCCATATGCGACTGCAGCTGAAAGCATATAGCTTTAAGCGTCGATTGCTGCGAACTAAAATACCCCTATAGGTATTTAGTATTCCGCAGACGGCTGTTACTTTGCGACTTTATGCACTCCAGCTTAGCTCGAATACCCTTGATTTGAGATAGGTCACGATTAACTGCATAACGCGCAAGTTTCATAGGCCATGACTGGAACCATAAGACTTTATGATTCACCATGTAAGTTCATAGTTATCTCTTAAACTTTAGTGTTACATGCGGCAAGTTTAGAGGTGGTATTATTGACAGCTGGACTCTAGTTATGTATACAGATAATGTGCTGGGTAGTAACGGATTTGTCAGGTTTATCCCGGGTAAATGACACGACCACACAAATCGCCGTGAAGTAAAGTTAGACCACTGTGTTTTGTTTGGTGTGGGAGGTAACCGGAGCCAACTTTAATAATTGCTACGCCACGGGAGTTGTAAATATCTGTGGGTAGCAGATGTCACTTAACATCAGGTGCCAGATCGCTAGCAACCTTCTCACGTTAAAAAATAAAACCTTTTTATTCCGCGAAATGGACCGGTTCGACCACGGAAGGACCAAGGAGATCGGCGTAAATTAAAGAAAGAAAAAAAAAATTTATTTACCAAAAAAGGACGCACACAACAAAAAAAAAAATAAAAGAAATAAAAAAAAAATAATACACACTAAAGTAAAGATAAGAAAACAAAATCTGTACATAAAAGAAGTAGATGTGTTTATTTACACCTTTGCCAATTGATAGGTAACTCGAAGTCGAGCGAGAATTCTGTGTGTGTTATAATTCCATGTGTGACGGTACGTTATTATGAAGTCAACCACTTGTTTGCCGTTTTGTACTTTGTCCACGAAATTCAATGCTTCCCGAATTAAATTACAAGCTGGATGGTAGCTAAGCCTCCTACCGTACATCGGGAAAACGTCACAAGTATGAGGTTTTTCTTTCTCGTATGGAATTTGAATTGAACATTTATTAGCGCACATCACATCGAACCACGGCATAGAATGAGATAACTTTCCAACCACATAGCCGCAATTACCAAAAAATGGATAAGGAAACTTGTGTGAAATACAATTCTCTGCTAAACATAGAACCTAATTTCTTGTATTTATTGGTGTAAATAAGCAAGTGTAACAGTGTCAGAGAAACAATGCGTAAATCTTTATAAAATAAAAACCATTATCGAAAAAATCCCAGATCCAAAGAGGCCGTAACTGCTCCCTCAATAATTATCAATTACGTGGTGCCTCTTAAACAGGACCATTTGTTTTATTAAAAACGGAAAACTCATTGCTATGAGATAAATTCCCAAATCGGTCCTCTAAAAAGGTTTCTGTAAACGAGCCTTAAAATGCAAGTGCTCTGTGTGTTATTGATACTCGGAAGATGATTGTTATTAGGAAAGGATAGCCGCTTTCGTTCAATAGGTCTGGCAGTTCGTAGTTTGGGTTAAACAATTAATATCATATATAATTCGTCGTTTGTATTTAATAAAAAAAAAAAAAAAAAAAAAAATCCAATAGAACAGTTAATGAACAAAAAGTTTTTGTTAATTTATCTAAAAAAATTCAATATTAAATAAATATTCTCTAGTCCCAAACTAAGCAACGCTTGTACTATGGGTACTAGATAACTGATAAACATACTTAAACCGTACTTTCCTCTTCTAAATGAATACGTACTATAAATATTATATATACACCTAGACACTTGATGAAACTCGATGAAAACACTATGTACATCACACAAAGCTTTTATTATTATTTATATTTTTACCATACCGCTTAATAAATTATATTATTTATTGCAACATTGATTTCTTCTTTCGCCCGATGGTCTATCGGCAAACATTTAATTATGCAGTGTAGGCTTTATGTGCAGCGATCATTGGAATACTGGACCGATTTAAGTGCAATGTAATTTAGAAAAGAAACGATCAATATTTATTTTGGGAACATAAATATTGACCGTTTCTTCTCTAAATTAGTGATTCGTCGAAATATTTCATACGAATACATGTGATTGAGCCGCGCTCAGTGTCCGGGCGCTCGCCTTTAATTCAATACACTCGAGCAACCCGAGTTCGATCCCCGGTGCTGGCACGAATTTTATTTTTATTTTATTTTATTTTATTAGGAAAACTTACAGCAAATTAGGTACTTATTTTAAAACAATATTGTAACATATATAAAGAGCCAATTACAAGTTTCCACGTTTAGTATGTTTGTAGCAGTATTTTAAGAATAGTCGAGCAAGTTATGAAAGAAAAAAAATAATAAAAATAAATAAAAATTAAAACTTAGTACATAAATCAAATTCAATTCTTAGTAATTAGTTAACTATTTTTTGGAAAAATATTGATCTGTTAAAGTTTCTTTAGCCACAGTTGGAGAAGTAAAGAATGGGTCGATATTTCGTTCATTAATAAATTTTGTCAAAATTTGTTTGTTTTATTAAATGTTGTTTAAAGTCCTAATCATAAAATAATTGCACCTGTAATTCGTATGAGCTCTGGGTACGTAAAGAAGTTTGCGTTTACGTTTGTGTTTGCTATAGGTACATTTATAGTCTGATAATAGCTCGTGAGAGTTAATTGAACCGTTCCAGAGTTTCAGGAAAAACATACGTCACTAATATCACGCCGAACGGACAAAGGAAGAAAATGGTACCTATGGCACCAATCATTGTAGTCACGTGAACTATTATGCTCTCTGTAATCAAGGTATCTTAAAAATGAAATTGTTAATTTTAAGTGCCGAATTATCACGTGCTTAGCGATGAAGAAAAAAATCGTAATGAAACCTGCATATTTTCGAAATATTAATAGAAAAATATATTTCGAAGATATGTGAAGTCCGCCAATCCGCTGTGGGGCCGCGTGGTGGACTGTGCCCTGATACCCTCTGTACAGAGGCCTTTGTCCAGCAGTGGAACGTGTATACTTTGCTACAAGTGATTGAGATAAGTCAGTATTATATAAAATTGTTTTAAATGAGACTTCTATTATCATACCCCCTTCTACCTGCAGTGAAAATCACCATTCACATACTTCCACTGTTCGTAGATGACAAAAAGCTTTGACAATAACTTTATACTTCCGATGGCTTGAGAAAATGACTGAAGAATATCCTGAGAGTCAGCAATTTGTCAAAGACGATACGTGCAGCTCTTAAGAATTCTCAAGTAGTCCACAGTTTGTTACAAACTTTTACCACACAGATAACTTCTTAAACACTCACATCTTTTAACCCTAACGGAGTAGAGACAGATAACCGATGGTTAAGTTACTCTCAAGCTTACTACTTGGAAATAAAAGTATACGACAGTAATTCCTTTATATAAAAATATGGGGAAATTAAAGACTTATTGGTGCAAGCCACTGATAGCTTATATAATCTATGAATTTTAGCGTTCTATTTTGAAATGTTTTACATTAAAACTCATAAAACAGTGTTAAAATATCCACTGTTTGCGTTAAAAGGAATCCCGAAAACCGTAGATTCGAAGACGACAGGATGGCAGGTGTCCAACCCTATCAAGCACTCAATGTAAACTCGGTTAGGATAGCAAACTTATTTATAGTTGCCTAAGGTAGAGATAATATTGTAAGGTTTGTCCCTCTCCGATGTTAATCCAGAGTTAAGGATTTAAGCATAACTATTGAACGAGGAAATGCTGCTAGCGTTCTTGGCACCATGCCGCGTGGATTAGGTTTATTAGATCATATGTAATTTTACATAGATTTAATCTTGTAAATATTAGATCAATAAAGATTGTACAATTCATCCAGAGTACATTTCTGTAGAAGGGCATCGGTGCGTTGAGTAGGCATTTATTGCGACCCTACATAAACCTTTCTGCTCATAGGAGATAGGATCTTCATAAGATTTTTTCCCAGTACCCACACTAGAAATATAACTCTAACTAAACTAACGAAAATGAAAACAATTTCTGAGACTGAGAATAAATAATAAGTCTCGTATTTACTCAGGCAGCGCGAAATGAACAAATTTCATTAGACAATGCATTTCTTTTAACGTACACTGATAAAACTTTCACGAAATTTACTGTACAAGAGTTAAATTTTAAATCAACTATTTTTCGGTGAAAATTTTACACGCAGATACATTATTTTCTACCTAAAGCAATGTCTGTTTGTACATACAAAAAGCGTGTTCAAATTCCGATTAAAAGAGAAACGACTCGGTCGGTATTTTTCGAAATTGGAATTCACTATTTAAAGCCTTTTATTAATTCAAAAAGCCGATCAGAGTGTTTTAATTAAACCGGGGAAACAGGGGTCGATCGATCTAAGGGTGAGCGGCATTGGGCGTGGGTGGACCGGTCTTTGGTGGAGATGGAAACTTTGAATAACGATTAATGTATTAAATTATTTTATGCTTTTAAACTGTCTTTTCTATGACGAATTTTTTTTTCTTTTTTATGTGAAAAGTTGCCAAGCGAGCAGACGGTTCACCCGAGGTTAAATTAATACCGCCCATGGATATTTGGTACAATCGAGGGTTCCAGATGCGTTGACAACCTTTTGAAAATTTAACTTACAAACGATATTTCGTGTGGGTAATTTATTGCCGTAAACGTCAGGTTTATAAGGTTAAGTTGCTTATAGTAACACTTATCTTATATTCTTACGAGGTGAATGATTTGTTTAGTGGCAACAAGATTATTGAGGAGGATTTTTAATACATTACATTATCGAAACATATATTTTTTAATATTATTATTATTTCGTAAATCTGCAGGTTTTCTTACGATGTTTTCCTTCACCGATGATCACGTGATAGCTCAGTGTACTCGAGTAGCCTGAGTTCATTTAGGTGCCGGCACCAATGAAACAGCTAATTGCAAATTTTTACGGTGGTAGGGCCACGCATCAGCCTCGGCTGTTGCACGAATGGGCAGGCCCGTCCGGGTAAGTACCACGACCTCAAAGAAGACCAGCGTAAAGTGGAAGTATGATAAATACTTTCGCGTTTCGTCTGTTGAGTGAGGTAGCCGGATACCAATTTTCAAAAGGTTGTCAACGCATCTGTAACCCTCGGGTGCGGCAGATGTCCATGGGCGGCGGTTTTCACTTAACATCAGGTGAACCGTCTGCTCGTTTGACAACTTTTCGCATAAAAAAAATTGATTTACTACTTATAATGTTTAATAGGATGATTTTTTTTGAGTGTAAACTATCACCGTATTAAACTAATACATATCAACTGTCGCCGACAGTTGGACTTCAAAACATTTGAAAGTATGAGATATTATGTTTGAGTATGGAGGTCGTTTGCTTTAAGTACGGCTTTAAACCCTTCTCAGAGCTAAAAAGTAAAACATTTCCGTTAAAACATGCTCAACCTAGAGCCGCTTAATGAAAAAATGCGGTAAAAATGTATATTGAATATTGAATGGTTATATAAATATTTTTATGGTTCCGTAATAAAAGGATAAAACGGGACCCTATTTTTATTTTATTTTTGAAAGCTTTAGTAGTAGCTCAAAAACTAAAACATACACAGAGCAGTAACTTAATTAAAGAACACATGATACTGAAATCTGTAACCCCCTTATGACTAAACACAACATTCGCTAATCATAGAGATAAAACTATTGATATACTAGCTGCTGCCCGCGACTACGTCTGCGTGGAATAGGCTGAAGGCGTAACATTCAGAGAGAAAGACAGATATACATACATAAAAATATGTATGTAAATTATAGCCTATGTTTTATTCTTATGTATAAGCTATAGTATTGTAAAGTTTCATTAAAATCCATTCAGTAGTATTTGCGTGAAAGAGTAACAAGCATCCATCCATACATACAAACTTTCGCCTTTATAATATTAGTAGGGATAGTAAGAATATTTCGACATGATAGTTAGCCATTTGAACAGATGACGTATTTCTGTTGCCGCTAGAACAAAAAATACGAATAAACATAATAAAACAATATTTCAGTGGGATTCCCATACCACAGACATATTTTTTTTTTTGCTGTTTTTATAGATAATGGTACGGAACCCTTATCTGCCAGTCCGACTCACACTTGGTTTTTTTATGTTTTATTATGTTGGAAGGTTGTTGTTATAATATTTATGTTGAGGTAAACATTATTCGTCTGCAATGTTTCATTATTGCGACTTTAAGGGATTTAATACACTGTGGAAAGTACAGAAAAGTATGTACCTAATGATTTACTCTTAAATTAGGTATTGGTATAATAATAATTGTGAATAAATTATAATTAAACATTAAATTAAGCTATATTTACGGATTTATCGAACGAAGTTTGAAACTTCGGTTAATAAAATATACAAATAATCTAATTTACGATAAATCCGTAAATATAGTTTAATATAATAATGTGTAATCGTGTAAATGCAATAAATTATCTTATAATTACAAATGGCATCAAACAATATGAATTCATGACATAGACAAAGGTGATTTATTAAGAAAAGCAAATTGAGTTCCGTCGCAATTATCACTCTTCGTTTTAATGATATTTAAAAGGCGCTGCGAAATGATTGAGGTAATAGAGAAAAGAATAGTTATAAGAGGTGTGCAAAATGTAGAAAGTAACGAAAGAACGATAAAATTTTGCAAAAGTTCTATGGGGAGGAAGATGGTCCTATGGAAAGCCGCTCGTTAGCGGTAAGATTGTTGACTTTAAAAGAATAAGTCCTTTTCATATCGCTAGAAAAGAGTCGACAATCGACGATTTTAATGAGTGCCCGATGTAATTACTATGCATTTGTGCTCTTTTGTTTAAACCGCACCCTTGGTACCATGTTGTTTTGGATATTTGTAAGAATAGGTGCTAATATTTGTGCAGCCCGTTCAAGATCGTGAAAGATCACTTCTTTTAATTCTTTAAAACCGTGAATAATCATAAAATCTACTTATACATAGCATCAGGCGAAGACATCTAAAACGCGCTCATGGGAGACACTATCTTGTTCAATCGCTTTGAGTGTTTACTTGTTTACACTAACATTTTAAAATTTATATAAAAACTAAGCACCTTATAGTGTTAATTTTTGGGAGCAAACAATAATAAATATTAATTCTACACAAGACAAATTCTTACACATCGTTCACAAGTCCCGAACTAAGCAACGCTTGTCCTATGAGTACTAGATAACTGTTAAACATACTTAAAAATACTTTTTAATTAATTAAATATCATAAATATATAAACACCCAGACACTAGAAAAACTATGTTCAACATACAATAGTTTTCCAGTAATGGGCATCAAATCTACACCCTCTGACGCAAGAGGCAGTTTCACTAACCACTATGCCAATTTGGTCGTCTACTTAATGGAAAGACCTAATCTAAACTTTTATGAACTCTTTAGGAACTTTGTTTTATAACTTAATTAATTCTATGGCACCTACTTTTCAACTGACTATTTTATCAAATGATAATACAAACATTTTACGAGTCTGATAAGCCTAAAATTATCTAAATTCGTGGACAATTTTTCTTGGTTAGTGAGTACTAATAGAAAATCGAGAAAAATACAATCGAATGATTGCGACAAGTCGGTCTCTATTCTAGAGTTTAATAATACAAAGATACCGATTCTTTCCGAGAATGGATGTGGTTCTATATTGTATGAAGACCGCGATTGTCAGTGGGGACTCTATTTCATTTATTTACAGTGGAACTGCTCGCAAAACCTGGACGTGAGTGCTGTACAAACGGTTTACTGTGCGGTTTTGTTTAATTGAAAACCGTTTCTCTTCACACCAACCGAAGTGCTAAATAGAAATAGATTTTATTTGCTAATAGTGCTTACGACATCATGTCGTTATATAATATCGGACGCACTATACTTACGTCTTCATGAATACAAGGTTTTGTTTTATTTTATTGTATCACAAAATATTGATGATTGTTGTGGTTAACCATTTAATTGGATGAATTTTCCACCGTTTTAATAGCTGTCTTATGTTTTAAATAAAGCGTTTTGAAGTCGCAGATTCCAATCCGATTAAGTACATTCCGCAGGATACATTAGGTTCTACAATAAAATGTTTTGGTATTAATAGTACAAATAAAAAGTACGTGAGAGCTGAAAGACCTAAAACCGCAAACCCCATGTCACCATAATTATTAAGATAAATAATTATCCAAATAATTAGTAAACGAATCAACGGAGATGAGGTGTGTCACCGTTTTGTAGCCGTGATAGCTCAGTGTCCGGGCGCTCGCCTTCAATTCAATATACTCGAGCAACCTGAGTTCGATCCCCGGTGCAGGCACCAATGAAGTTTTAACTTTGAGTGCTGACTTATCACGTGTTCCGACAGAAGGAAAACATCGTGAATCGAAAAAATTTTTCACATAAAAAAATATGTTTTGTCAAAACTACATTAAGTACATAGCCTTTATTTATTATGCTAGTCAGTTTCACGAGGCGACAATGACAGTAATCGGAAAATCAATCTCGAGAAAAGAAATGTCTGGTATAAAGAAGTAAAGCGAGCGGAACGAAGCTAAACGACATCCTTAAGAAACTATTGTCACACCGACGTCAAGTGGATGTTCCTTTGTTGATAAAATAAAATTATTTGCTATGGTCGGAATGTGACGTCGGATATTGCAGGTTTCTTTTATACAGACAAGCTTGCAATTTCTTACGTCACAGATTTGACAACCGCCTGCATAAATGACGTAAATGGCGTAGGTAAATCTATTGAGACTTAACATGCCACGTAGAAATAGTTTTTAATTAATGTCAATATTTTACCGACTACATGATTATTACCAACTTGTTATAGCTCAAAATGTTAAGGGCAAAAACCTGAATCCTATGTTAAATTTAATTAGTTTTTCTCAGCAGTGGGACCTATATAAGTAGTTTAACTCTTGTATAGCATTTTGCCGATGAAAAATAAAACACCCCATGTCAATTTCATTATGATTTGTTAATTTATTTAAGACATATCGGTGAGAGACATTATAGTGTGCGCGAACTTGCCTTTGATTCTAGATGCTCGAGCTTAGTCAAGTTTTAATGAATCGACATGTTTTTGATTTGTTAGATGTGTACTTATTATCAGATCTCAAATAAAGTATCTTAAAGAAGATGATGAAATATGGTGTAAGAAATGAGCCGGATGTCCCAATGAAAACGCCTGTTACTACTTTAAAAAAATACAACCTATTTTACCATTATAGGTATACTAGCTGTCTCGGCAAACGTTGTTTTGCTATACAAATTAATTGTAGGGTAAAAAAAAAAAAACGTTTGGGGTAAACATTTAGAGGGATGAAAATTATATATTGTCCGATTCTCCGCCCTGGCCGATATGCACACAAAATTTCACTAAAATCGGTCGAGTCGTTTCGGAGGAGTTCAATTACAAACACCGTGACACGAGAATTTTATATATTAGATGACGAGACCAATTTCAGATGATAGTCATTGAAAAGCTACCGTGACCCTATAGTTTTTCCATATATTGTATTTGTTATAATTATTAATATTTTTCGTTTATTACTAGCGTATCACAATGATATTACTCATAGGTTTTTTAAGACAGATAGGTGGGTTAACGACGGCGTCAATCTGTTGCAATATGACGTTGCAGTCGTGAATTTGAATGGTGCGTGCCAATCAATATCTTGTGTTTTGCGAACGAACATCGTAGGTATCAATTAAGGAACACATTCACAGCATGCCCTCATGCCGTTGGAAATTTTATCCCGCGGTAATATTCTGCCGCGGGGACTCCATTCCATTTTACTGCTAAATAAAAAGACTCTTCTGTAAAAGCTAAACGTGCCCCGGTTGGTAATCATCTCAGTAGAGAGGCGCGCTGATTGGAAAGAATGAGAGTATTGGGGTTTTAAGTTTTAAATAAAGATAAGTTATGGGATGATGGGTAAAACCGCTGGCTTTTTACGTGACACATATAAAGCCAGTGTATTTATCCTTTATCCCATAACTTAACTTTATTTATTACACACTATTCCCCGGTTTCTATATTCAAAGAACAGCCGTTAGTTACATAGTTTCGCAACTTTCATAACGACTTGTAGATTAAAGAAACGCTAGTAACTCACTTTCCATAGATAATGCAACGGCTCGTAAGGAAAACGCGTTTTGTTAATATAGGAACCGGACATACACGCCTTTATCTACAATGTCATCTTCACGGCGTTTATTTAGGTACAATATTGACGACTAACATGAATCCAGGTAATTAGGTCATTTGTTTTTAAAAATATAACAGCACTTCGGGGAGCTGAAATCTGGGGCGCCGCCCTCGAGATTGCATCGCCTAACCGACTTCGATGCGAGAATGTGATCGTAAAAGAAATATGCATTTGGAATATTACTGAGTATGATTGCTCTCGCGGGTCAGAAAGTTTCAGTCGATTAAACATCGTGAATACTGTCTGTGTACGCTCCGTGCTGCTATTGTTTACAAATTTTTACTCACGATATTTTTGAGAACTTCATTAAGAGAATTACGAGGTAACGGTAGTATTTTATAATAATAAATAATAATAATAATAATTCTTTATTTGCCATAACCAAAAAAAAAAGCAATAACGAAAAATATACAGAAAAAATATGTACAAACAAAAAAAAATATATAAAATTAACCTATAATACACAAAAATATATAAATTTCATTTTGGCAAAAAGGTAATAAGCTCAGCGATATCTAAGAATTTCTCAGTGCTGATTTTCAGCTTATCCCTTCTTAAAACTTACTACCTACATATTAGATTTACTTACATTTTAAGATTGACAGCGGTAGTTGGCATATTTTTTTTCAGTAAGCTCTCAATACTATGATAATAACAATAATGTGCATCTAAAGATTACTACTGTACTGAACACCAAGGACAAGAAGACAAAAAAGATATATATATACTAGAAAAACAACCAAAAAAAAAAAATCAAATCAAATTACAGTGAAAAGTGCGAAAATTAAAAAAAATAATTGTAAATTAAAAGGTAATCACAAAAAGGTAATCATTAAGTTAAAATCAGTATTTAATTTTGAACCGAACACAAATTTTGCTTATTGAACAAGTAGAGCCTAAGTTGTTTTGTAAAGGTATAGTTCGACACACTCATTCGTAGTGGTGGTGGTAAGTCATTCCATATCTTCGATGCGCTAAAACGGAAACTACTTTTGAAACCCGCCCCTTTGTGTTTCGGTAACTCAACTGCATTATTCTGACTGCCGCGGGTATGTTTGCATTGCTTGAACGTAAACTTGTTGAACAGGTATTCCGGTTTCTTTTGCATCATTACCTTGCGAACCATATTGGCAAAATGTAATTCCCTGCGTGCTGCCATTTTCATAGTACCTTTCTCATTGAGATACGGGGTTACGTGCGCCCGGCGTGGGATGTTGTAGCAGAATCTAGCGCATGCATTTTGGACACGCTGAATCGCGCGCGCCGTCATCGAATACAGCCGAGGTCCGTAAACCGTGTCGCAATACGTGAACTGCGACAGCACCAGGGATTCCACAAGTACTTCCCTGACTTTCTCTGTAAGGTGTCTTCTGATATTATATAATAATTTTAATTTATAGAAAGCGTTTCTTATTTTGATGTTAATGTGTTCGATATATCTCAGTTGACTATCCATGACAAGTCCCAAGTTTTTTCGCTTTTGCCACTCTCTCAATTGATATGCTATTAATTTCGATCTGAATTTTCTGCTTAATAACCATTTCGCACTGCCTCTTAGTTCCCAAAATCATGTATTTTGATTTGGACGGGTTTAAAACGAGTGCATTTTGGAAAGCCCAGTCAGATATAACATTTAGATCGTGGTTTATCTCGTCCACGGCTTTTTGTGCGTCTTGTGGTTTGAAAGAGTAATACACTTGGGTGTCGTCAGCGTACAAATGAATTTTACAGAACTTTAACTTGCCAACAAGGTCCGCCGTGTACAATACAAACAGCAACGGGCTTAATATTGATCCTTGCGGTGTGCCCCTCGTTAGGGTTAATATTTCTGACTGAACTAATTCTCCTTTCTCATCGCACATTTCTACAAACTGCTTCCGCCTTACGAGGAAAGAAGAAAACCACTGCAAGGAGGATTCATTGACACCGTAGTATGCCAATTTAGCAAGGAGAAGTTCTGTATTGAGGCAGTCGAAAGCTCTCGAAAAGTCAAGTAGAACCAAAATACTCGCGTTGCCATCGTCGGAAGCAGCAAGGATATCATCAGTTACATGCGCAAGAGCAGTTGCTGTGCTAAAGCCCCGGCGGAAGCCTGACTGCACTGACGGAAGTATTTTTTCGCTTTCCAAAAAGTCAGATAGCTGCTTACAGATGACTCTCTCCAATACTTTCGATAGTACAGGTAGTATGCTTATCGGACGTAAGTCTTTATATTCGTTAACAGAAGAGGTTTTCGGAATAGGCCTGACTTTGGCTAGCTTCCAAGGTTCTGGAAATATTCTTGAGCAGATTGATTCATTTATAATACCCGTTAAAATTGGAATAATAATGGGTATTATCATTTTGAGCATACTTATATTTATGCAGTCATAACTTGACGCGTCTGTTTTGATTGATAAGAGTACTTTACAGACTTCCTGCTCTGTACAGGTTTTAAGTTCAAATTTGTTTTGCGTAAAATGGTTACTGATAAAAAACATTTTGTAATCATAATCTGCTACTGCGGGGCCTGGGGCTTTTATGAAGAAAATATTTATTGCATTTGGATTATTCAGATGGTTTGGTATGCATAATAAGTTTTTGTTACCTATTGTCATGGATCGTTTGAGGTGGTTCCACATTATATTTGGATTGCTTTTTTTGTTGTTGTTAATGTATGTATTAAAATATACAGTTTTCTCTCTACTCAGAGCACCTTCAGTATAGTTTTTTAATTGCTTGTAGTATAGCTTATGTACGTCGGAGCCTGAATGTCGTGCCTTGCAATAAGCGCGGTCTCTCAATGTCATCATAAATTTGATATTGCTTGTTATCCACGGACAAGCTTTGCCTCCCACTTTCAAGCGTGTTAGTGGTGCATGGATGTCAAAAAGTAACGTTATAAAATAATTGAAACACTTTACCATTTCATTTACGTCGTTTTGGTAACAAACCTCCGTCCACGGCATGTTACGTACGTGTTCAGAAAATATATCAAGATCTATATTTTTTATGGGCCTTCTATACAAATAAGTTGGTTTTTCTTTTGGCTTTTTAATAGTAAACTCTGCTAGTATAAGCGCATGATCACTTAATTGAGGATTGTGGTGAACTTCTATTTTGTTACATAAGTCTGGTGCATCAGTCACTATAAGATCTATCAAGGTAGCAGAGTGTTCTGTTATACGAGTAGCCTCCTGTACAAGTTGGTGAAGATTTTGATGAGAAAAGTATGTAATAAGCTGAGAAGCGGAACTTTTATTAGGCGTCAATAGGTCCGTATTAAAATCTGTCAAGAGGATAATATGTGTGCAATATCTAAACGCGTTTAATGACTCGTTTAAGGCGTCTATAGCATTTCCAATAGATAAACCAGATTCCGGACGGTACGCTGTTCCTATTGCTATTTTCCTCATTCCTGGCAGGGACAGCTCCAGCCATAACTGTTCTAATGCTGAAGTAGGATGCGAGCGATAGCGCACAGGTAATCCATTTCGTACATAATAACCAACCCCACCACCTCTCTTACCTTTTGGTCTTGGTATCAAATGAACATTATACCCTGGAATCGCCGGGGCATAGAGGTTTTCCCCTTCTCTCATCCACGTCTCATTGAGTGCGAGCAAATCGGGGTTTGTACCTGTAAAAACTTGCTAAAAGTTCATCTCGTCCTGTATTTAAAGATCTTACATTGAGTAGCCCCAATTTTAAATTACGTGATTTAGTCATTAAAATAAGTATCAATAAGGTGAAAAAAAAAAAAAAAATTGTGTTCGGTTTTAACAGTTTTTATATGAATTAATATCAAAGATATGAAGATGTATATTATTTATAATATTTAATGACAAAATTATTAGAATGATAATTGATGTTGTTTTGTGTTATCCGTATAAATGATTTTACTAAAAATGCTTTTAAATGTTGAAATATATAATTTTTACTATTTTTAATTTTTTATAGAATAGTACTTGAAAAAAAAAAAAAAGAAAAAAACTAAACAACTTTATTTGACTCGGCTGTTGTGCTGTTAAGTATACAAAAAGATAAGTTATTACTTTCCCGCTGTAGGAATATTGAAGATACGACTAAGGTCTGCCTCGGTATGCACACGATAAACCACTTCTCCGTCACTCTTGCGAATATGAATATTACCGTTGCGCGACCATACGTATTTCCATTTGTGGAGTCGCGCTGCCTCCTTAGTTGCCTGAAATACCTTTTGATTTTGCCTAGTAAGGCGTTCATTGAGATAAATAGGCGCCGGGGATCCTGACAGTGACAGGTGAGCAGTGGTGATGTTGCGCTTTACTCGAGCTGCTTGCAAAAAATGGTCTTTAATCACTCGCCGCGACACGCGCACAACGATGGGACGCGGGCGAACAGGTTCACTTTTGGTGTCAGGTCTCTGCCGAAGACGGCCCGATCTATACACATCTACGAGATCGGTTTCCGCGACAGCAACCCCCAACTTATGTGATAGTTTGCTGACCATATCCTGAAGGTTCTCTTGTTTATTTTCTGGAACACCAACTATTACTACGTCATTAAGCAGTGTTTCTTGATCCTTCTTATTGCAGTCATATCTGAGCTGTGAAACAAGGTTCTTCAGATCATTAACCTGGCATTCCTTCTTTTCCACTACCGACAGGCGCTCTTCTAAATTATGTATTTGGCTAGAAAACACTAAGAATTTGTCTTGCCATGATGCTATATCTTTTCTCAACTGTTTCATTTCTTCGCGATATAGGCACATCTCTTGTGTTACTTTATCCAAAGAGGCCCGTGACGAGCGTAGTTCATTTATCAGTGCCATGACTGTATCCTTATTAATTTCACTTTTTGAGGTCATTAAGTGTGACAAACCCATATCCGCAGAAAAATCTTTAGGAGAATGATATAAGTCATCACCTTCGTCCCTAACTGGGGATGTTTCCCTTGAAGTTTCTCCACAAGGAGTATTCGTTTTCTCTTGGCGTGTGATGTTTAGCGCGCAATTTGGGCAGGTCATTTTTCTTCGGTAGTACATGGCCTTTCCGGTCCGTTAAAGCGCATTGTTTATGATAAACAGTTTTTGCATTTAATGCAACTAACACCACCTGCCGGCGACAAAAATTTACCACAGCCCCCGCACTTCGACATGTTGACAAGTCACTGCTAGATGTCACTAATCAGACTTGTTATTATTGAGTGTTTTTTATATATATTTTAAATTGTATGTGAATATTATCAATTACTGTATTAAATAATAAATATGTCACTCAAATTGTTTTACTGCAATCCTTTATATGTCGCACTGCGTGGGTCCAATTTCACTTCAAAGTCACTTCCTCAGCACAACTGGCCGTTGAATATTTTAACTTATTCGAATTGCATACATGACTATACTTTTAAACTATTAGTTCTAGAACAAATTCAAACGTTTATTTAAACGATAGTCTAACTTTCACTGTGTAAAACACTTGTTTCTAATTAAAATAGATAAAAATACGGAGCTCGTTAAAATGTCAACTACCGCCCGACAATTGAATTTGAATACACACTTTTCATTAACATGGCACCAAGGCAAATGAGAAACACTCGCAAATCTCTCAGTACGGTAAAAAAGTGCACCTTTCTAGACGGATCGATCCTTCCTACTGTCCCTCTTTTACAGGCAATGGGATGGGAATCCATGACCCTGAGACGGCTGCCAATAGATCATGGGAGTCAAGTTAGCCAGTGCCAACCAGCAGCAATTCACACTGCTCCGAGGGTAAGAAAATGGAAATGGAGTGAAAAGTCTGTGATAATGATTGTTCCGTATTTTACGCCTTTTATGATACCATTGTTTATAATTAATATAAATAGCAATCCACTCACCAGACATTAGTAGGATTGTAGATGGGTTGCTAAAATGGATGGCCCTAAAACAAAATTCAGCTTTGGAAGCCACACGCAGGCACATAGAAGACGTGTCTAAAGCCAGGTTCACCATTAACTCAAAGCTCCAATGGAGTCCCCATCTATCATCTCTTGCGAACAGGTTAAGCTCCGCTGTTTTTGCAGTTAGGAAGGTTAGGCAGCTATCAGACATCGACACTGCCAGACTTGTTTATTTCAGTTATTTTCACAGCATCTTGACTTACGGCATTTTGTTGTGGGGTAGTGCATCTGATATAAATTATATATTTATTCTTCAAAAAAGAGCTGTCCGAGCAATCTATAACATCGGAGCCCGGAATACACTCAGAGACCTTTTTAAAGAGATTAATATACTCACTGTTGCGTCTCAATATATTTATTGTAATATTTTGTATGTTAAAAATAATATTAATAGTTATCTAAAGAATAGTGACAGACATAAACTAAATACTAGAAATAAGGACAAACTAACTACGCCATTGTTTCGTTTACAAAAAGTAAACAGGTCGTTCATGGGGCAAGGTGTGCGCATGTATAATAAAATCCCACAGTCTTAATGTTACACCTTCAGCTTATTCTACGCAGACGTAATCGCGGGGAGCAGCTAGTTAATTGCAATTTTGACTCCCACTTGAGAATGCGTGCGCGCAGTGGGGGTTAAATTATGATGGCCGCTTAACTAAAAACAAAAGGCTCTTGCTCGGCCATCTTGCGATAATTAGCTAATACAATAGATGCACCAGCCGCCATACTGTCGCATCACCGAGTGGGTGGAGCTACTGTGCGTTAGAAAATGTTGATTCGTGCAACAGTAACCACGTCGTGAAATTCGATAGACAATAGTAGCTTCGCCGCGGACGTCGACAGCACTCCGTCGTAAAAAAGGATCGTTGTAGCGGTCGAGTTGACTAGCATGCTACAGATATAATGAGTGAATAGAAGTAAATTTAAAAAAAAATGTTCAAAAAATGTACACTAAATTTAATTATATATTCGTTATAATTGTTCTACACAATTAGCTTTTTGAAATAAATACTGCGAAAGGTGCATGAGCTAGGAAGTTGCTTGAACGAAAAGTCGCGTGCGACTAATACATATTCTTTTATGTGCGAAGGCGGCAGACGAACTGGCGATTCACCTGATGTTAAGTGATATCCGTTGCCCATGAACATTTGCAGTACCCATAGGATTGCACATGCGTTGCCACCTTTTAATAAAGTGTTCCCCGGCTACCTCATTAAACGAAACGTAGTATAACACTCCTACTTCACGTCGTGTGAAGTTTTGGCGTTTCCCTAGACGTACCTGCAAATTGACAATTTCACAAAACACGACCAAATCTGACCCTTACTAGCTTGACTGTCAATGACAGCTCTCTTACACGAGACGTTTATTGAGAAAAGAGCAGGATTGTATTATATAAGGAATTATCATGTGATAATGCAATGCTTTCCATATCAATAAATGCTTTGAGAAAGTAGACTAAAAATAAAAGCAATCTCGTACACTTTCCTATTTCAATAGGGCCAACAACACTCTGGGAAATTAATATCTGGAGTGACACCGTGAAACTTGCAGTATGCTTTGTTTCAAGTTATTCACAAGAGAACGCTTTAAACTGTCGCTATTATTCACAGGTGTGGAGCATAGAACCGAGCTGTCAACGGTAATGGTAAGAGGAGAGAAAGCATTCATATTTTTTTCTTATCTAAAAATTGTGTCAAGTCAGTATTTTTCTATTGAATTATGTGCATCATCATCATCACCCGCAAGACGTCAACTGTTGAACATAGGCCTCCCCCTTAGAACGCCACAACGGTTGGATAACTGCACTTTGCCATTGGTATCCACCGGTTGCCCGCGACTCCTACGATGTCATCGGACCACCTAGAGAGAGGCCTTCCAACGCTACGTCTTACAGTTCGTGATCGCCACTCGAGAACTTTTATGCCCCATCGGTCATCAGTTCTACTTATGTGCGTGTGTACATTAAGTCAACAAATCAGTAATCTAATGATTTTCTCTAGATGTACATTAAATGTAAGTGTTCTCAGGAACAAGATTTGGGCTAATTAAATGAACTAAACATTATAACACTGACATTATGTCTTTTTAGTGTATAATATTTTAAGGCCTAAGAGATACGCCGAGGAGACGGCCCAACACGCACTGGAGGAGTGCTCAGCCTGGACGGAGCAGCGCCGAGAGCTGTACGCTATCGTGGGGCACCTCTCGCCGTGGTTCGCATAATGGTTGACAGCGAGAGGGCGTGGGGTGCTGTCGTCACATACTGCGAGGACGTTATCACCCGGAAAGAGGCCCGCGGAGAGAGAAAGAGAGGCAACTGCCACCCTGGAAATCGGCCGCCGGAGACCAGGTCGCAGGAGGCTGGCCTACGCGCGCACACTTCCCCCCTGATAGTAAGACCCTGAGCGGCAGAAATGGGGGTGTCTGTCGCTCAATATGGGGCTTGTGACGTGTGCTGTGCCAATTGCACCGGCACAGCACTATGTAGAAGTGGAGGCCTAAACAGGCCTTAATCTCGCCGGGGTCGCGGAAGATTGCGTTCACGTGTTCCCGTGTCCCCGGCTGATGCGGCAGAGACAGGTGCAACGTGGGTTTTTTAGTGGGTACCCATTTTTAACGGGACTCCCACATACACCTGCCACTTCTCCCATCCAGTGGCAGGGGATCCATAAAGGATTTTTCCCAAAAAAAAGGCCTAAGAGATACAGAAGACTAGATCAAGATACAACATCACGTGATGTTTTATGCTGGTATTTAATTTTTTGAGGCTAATTTTATTTATTCAATAGCTTATATTAAAGGTTCTTTTTACTCAAAGTTTATAAAAAAAAGTTAAGTATCAGCCTATACATGTCCCAAAGCTGGGCAAAGTCCACTGCGGATTAGCGGACTTCACATATCTTCGAAATATATTTTTTGTTATTATTTCGAAAATCCTCACGATGTTTTCCTTTACACCTAAGCACGTGATAATTAGGCACTTAAAATTTACAATTTCATTGGTGCCGGCACCGGAGATCGAACTCAGGTTGCTCGAGTATATTGAATTAAAGGCGAGCGCCCGGACAAAGCTATCACGGCTCTCTAATATTATGTAATTACATTATATAATTTTGCGGTATCAAGCATGAGTTTAAACAGGAGGCAGCCATCATAGTACATTGCTTCTTTAGGGATATCGACGTCTCCGGTGGTATCACCGTATCCGGTATCCGGATATCGCAGTCTCATTTACAATGTAACATTCAACTCAAGTCCAGTCAATCTTTATTCAATATAGGCTTAACTTAAGCTCTTATTGAACGTCAAAAAAAAATCTACCACCGGCTTACTAACCTAGACCTGAACAGAGAAGAACCGGCAGTAAGCTCTGCGGTCTTGTTCTTTTTGTTTTTTTTTTTTGTGATGCAATTACACAAACTTATTTAGGTATAAAATCAGCAGTAGTCAGGGGTCTTGCAAGTGCAGAGCAAGAGTCATTTCCACACATCCTTATAGTAGGCCCATCCTATAGTAGGCCCTTGCCTTTTAGGTAGCTTTTACAAATTGTTTGAAATTTTTAAACATAGTTGTTTGTGGATGTCACTATTTTATTATAAAAGTCTTAACTTTGATCAGATAACACCCCAGCCTGCTTTATATATAAGGCTTCCTACGTGATTTCTATAAGATTATGGATTTTATATAATGATCCTTCATATTCTATTCTTGTCTTCTCCATATTGTTATACAAGGCAGAACAAGTTAAACGAAAGAGCACACACTGCCTGACCTCACTTCTAAAGGCCAGTATAATGTAGATTTCAACTTATGTTCTTAATCCTGTAGATAAGAATATGCCCCTAAAGTCAAGTACAAAATGCACAGTCATCTCCGAACATAACGTAAACGTTCTCAACATTTATTTTTATCGTTCCATTAGACTTTATGGTCACAGCTGTCGCATTGCGAAAATTGTGATTTCGCATTCATAGCGACATACGCAGCAGCTTTTGTTACCTTTGTAAATATGAAACCTCCTGTGCAATATTAGGCTTACTGTTATAAGTAAAAACATTTCATTACCCAAGTTAAATAAGGCATACATTCATTAAATACATTTTCTTCTCTTGCCTAGACTCTGTTTTTAGGCTACTATTCAAAGATAATTAATAATCTGCTTTTGCGTTTATTATCCAAATTGTTTTTGGAAAATTTTGATAATTCCTTTTTTAGGACTTAAT
Organism: Iphiclides podalirius; assembly: GCA_933534255.1. Taxonomy (NCBI): domain Eukaryota; kingdom Metazoa; phylum Arthropoda; class Insecta; order Lepidoptera; family Papilionidae; genus Iphiclides; species Iphiclides podalirius. The sequence continues at coordinate 681,958 of OW152839.1, read as the reverse complement.
TAAAAATACTTTTTGTCTTTACATAAATTTCATAATTAGACTTTTCTTGTTATAACGTATTTCAAAATGTATTAAAGTGTTTTATTTAATATATTAAAATTACATAACCAAATAACGTATTCCAAAATGAGAGACACATCTCTATAATCACAAATTTGTCTCATGAAAGAAATTAGATGGAGTTGAATTTCCAGTCATACTTTACTTTAAATTAATACTACTACAACTGACTGGTCTAAAGTATCAATAACGTGCACGACATATCGATGGTGACAAAAATAATACCTACAATAGTTTATTCTCCTAATAAAAAAGACTGAGAAGTTATAGTACTACGCCTAGCTAAATTATTCTGGAAATATGGTAAGACCACTTATCGTACAGCAGCCGCTAATCTATATCTATATTATAAAGAGGAAAGATTTGATTGTTTGTATGTATTGAATAGGCTCCGAAACTACTGAACCAATTTGAAAAATTCTTTCACTGTTGGGAAGATACATTATCCCCGCTTGATATAGGCTATATTATATTTTCAAAAAATAGGGATCCTTACTAAGACTTCAATAACGTAACACAAAGTATACAAAAATAACCTAAAATATTCTTTACATTGCGTGCGGTGCTAAAACTTTTGATGATAGAATAAAATAATGTACTACGAATTTGCAGAACACATCATTATTTCCAAAAAGTGTCGCGAGAGCATATGTCTAACTATCATAGTTATGCCACAATAAGTGTTCTTTTATTTTAAAATTTTGATTGAAATGCCGCCGCTAGAAACGGCTCTTTATTTTTATCTTGGTATAATTCCTTATAAAAATAAATTAAATCATATTAAAGACTGTTTCAATAGCTTTATATTACTTTTCGAATTATTACATTCGGACATTCCATTCGAAAGATATAACAAGTTTAAAAATGTTAGTATATTGGAATTTAACTATCCAAACAGCTTAGTGACTGGCTTAGTGGTTCTTATAATTTTTCAATCACATTTATACTGGTAATTCCTGTTTGACAGCTAGGAAATATTTAAGTACAAAGGCAGTTTAATTTTTCTTATCATTTTAAAATGGCCAAAAGATCAAGATCTCATTTTTAGAAATAGTTCCCAGGCGAGGGCATCAAAAATACGCCGTTATTAAGAATCTTTACCGGAAAGTGTAAATCGTCTTACAGATCGGAGAGAGTCAAGTAGAGCGGTTTAAAGAGCAAAATAATATAAATATACAAATTCACACTCGGGAATCGAGCTCTGTGCGTTCCCAACGCCTACGAGATGAGAGAGAAAGACAACAAACATCAACGACTAGAGTTCGTAATCGGCTTTTAGGTCACAGTAACAGATCAGCATTAATGCATTAAGATCTGCTGTAAGTGTAAAAAATGGGTCGATGAACCAAAAACGGTATGTGCTGTGCTTCTGGAAACGTTAGTCTCCCCAATATTGAGGAGCACAGCCAATAAAAATCTTTTGACAAATAATCAATCACCATCTGGACATTTTCAACCAACATCCGAAAGTGCAATAGCCCTTTTCAAGTGACTTCGTTTGACGCGAACTTTTAAAATAGAGAGACAAGTATACAAGTATCATCAATATACAACAATCATCATCCTCCAGCCTCCTAGGTGGGGTCGGCACAACATGAATCATGTTGTAAGCGGTTTTGGCTATATTTTTACAACCAGCCGCCCGCCTGACGTCAACCCTCCTTTGGAACACAAATACCCAGATCAAATTTCAACTGTGTAACTATCACGGTTTATGAGATACAGCCTGTTGACAGAGGGATAAACAGACAGCGGAGTCTTAGTAATGGGGTTCCGTTTTACCCTTTGGGTACGGAATCCTAAAAAGGCGTTAAACGTGGTAGTGCCTCGCAACAGAACCCTCTGTTGCAAGAATGGGCAGGCCCTTCCGGGGTGGTACCACGGCCTCACAGAAGACCGGCGTAAAGTGGAGGCTTTATGCTTCTGCGTTTCGTCTGGTGAGTGAGGTTGCCGGATGCCCACTTCCCCCCCCCCCCCCCTTCTTCTATAACATCCTAGCGGTATCGGAAAAAACCTACCCCAGGGGTTACCAGTCCCAGTGGTTCTGGAGAAACCCCCCCTGGGCGGCTGCGACCAGATGACTATTCGCTTTCTGAGTGTAGGCGCTCAGGCTGCCCCACGGGGCCAAATACCGCTCTCAACTCCCATTGCTCGAGGCAAACGTAGCAGGCTCACTTCGGCAACCCCTTCCACGCTCTCCGTAGATTTGTGCAACATCAGGGGACTTCTCTCCAACCTTAATGCCGTCCACTACCACCTAGAGACGGCAAAGCCGGCCTTGCTGTTCCTTACTGAGACTCAGATATCTTCTCCGGCTGATACCTCTTTCCTCTCCTACCCCGGGTACAAATTGGAACATTCCTTTGTACCGCGGGCGGGGGTGTGCGTGTACGTCAGAGAGGATATCTGTTCTCGTCGCCTCGGCAGTCTTGGAGGACGGGACCTATCCATCCTCTGGCTACGCGTAGACTGCGACGACCATCCGCGTATCTACGCGTGCCTATATAGGTCCCATAGCGGTAATGCCGAAACTGACCAACTCATTGAGCACATCCAAATGGCTACAGACTCCGTGCTGCAGCAGATCCCATCCGCAGAGATCGTGATTCTAGGCGACTTTAACGCCCATCACGCCGAATGGCTCAGTTCACGCACCACCGATCATGCGGGGAGATCTGTTCACAACTTCGCAATAGCTTATGATCTGACACAACTGGTCACCTCGCCAACGCGAATCCCAGATGTGGAGGATCATACACCTTCCCTGTTGGACCTTCTGCTGACCTCGCATCCGGATGGTTACCTGGTTTCCGTCGATCCTCCTCTTGGTTCGTCGGACCACTGTCTTGTCAGGAGTACAGTGCCCGTTGCGCGCTCTACACGGCCTCGCTTCGCAGGCTGCCGTCGCGTATGGCACTATAGATCAGCAGATTGGGACGGGATGCGGTCATTCTTTGCGTCCTACCCATGGGGGCAGATTTGCTTCTCGTTGGATGATCCAGACGCCGTTGCTGACTCTGTCACCGATGTGGTGCTTCAGGGTATGGAAATGTTTATTCCATTTTCTGCAATACCCATCGGTGGCAAAAAAGTTCCTGCAAGACGGCATTACGCCGAAAGTGGGAATGCTACCGAGCCTGGGCTGAAGCTTCGGCGTCTAGTGATGTAAAGACCAGCGCATTAAAAAAGGAGTATAACTCTGCTTCTAGGTCCTTCAAAAGCGTTATTGCTAAAGCGAAGTTGGAGCACATTAGCAGAATTGGCGAGAGATTGGCGCGTCTCCCATCGGGAACACGTGCGTTTTGGTCTCTCGCCAAAGCTGTCTTAGGGAATTTCTGTAAGCCATCTTTTCCACCCCTGCACACGGAGGATGATTCGTTGGCCCATGCCGCGAAGGAGAAAGCCGATCTTCTGGGCTCTCTCTTTGCGTCCAACTCGACTTTGGATGACCGAGGAAACTCACCACCATCAATCCCCCAGTGCGACGTTACGATGCCGGAGGTAAAATTCCGGCAAAGTGCAGTTCGCAAAGCACTTGATGGCATTCCTCCGATCGTGTTACAGACATGTGCTCCAGAGTTGGCGCCGGTTTTAACGCGTCTCTTCCGGCACTCCTATACTTTAGGCGTAGTCCCGAAATCATGGAAGGCCGCGTTAGTGCACCCGACCCCTAAAAAAGGCAACCACTCTGATCCGTCCAATTACAGGCCAATAGCCATCACCTCCTTGTTCTCCGAGATAATTTAGTCTGTTATCAACGGCCAGCTCCTGCGGTACCTAGAGGAGCACCGGCTGATTAGCGACCGCCAGTATGGATTTCGTCGGGATCGCTCAGCCGGTGATCTTCTGGTCTACCTTACACATCGATGGGCAGAAGCAGTTGAGAGCAAGGGGGAGGCGCTTGCAGCCAGTCTGGACATAGCGAAGGCCTTTGATCGGGTATGGCACAAAGCGCTTCTTTCGAAGCTGCCTTCCTATGGGCTTCCCGAGAAATTATGCAATTGGATCACCAACTTTTTGGCAGATTGGAGCATCAAGGTCGTCGTCGACGGTGCATGCTCCGATCCTAAATTTGTCAATGCTGGTGTTCCACAAGGCTGCGTACTGTCTCCTACTCTGTTTCTTCTGCATATCAATGACATGTTGCAAATCAGCAACGTCCATTGTTATGCAGACGATAGCACTGTGGATGTTTCGTACACTGGCCGAGCTAACATTTCTCGGGAAAACGTCTACGAGTGTCGGAACAAGCTTGTGTCTGAGGTCGAGACTTTGTAAACCAAAGTCTCAGACTGGGGTCGACTAAACCTAGTCCAATTCAACCCCAAAAAGACACAAGTTTGCGCGTTAACCGCTAAAAAGTCCCCATTTGTCGTGACTCCTCATTTCGAGAACACTCCCCTACCTGCCACAGCTAGTATCGGAATGCTTGGCGTAGAAATCTCGGGCAACGTCCAGTTCCGCGGTCAATTGGAAGGTAAGGCCAAATTGGCCTCAAAGAAGCTTGGCGTGCTCAGCAAGGCGAGACGGTACTTCACAGCTGCCCAACGCCTAAACCTGTATAAGGTGCAAATTCGGCCCCACATGGAGTACTGTTCTCACCTCTGGGCGGGAGCCCCCTATTACCAGCTTCTTCCATTTGACCGCATTCAACGTAGGGGCGGCTAGGGTTATCGACGATCAAAGTCTTTCCGATCGGCTTGATCCTCTGGCTCTGCGTAGAGATGTTGGATCACTCTGCATCTTCTACCGCATTTATCACGGGGAGTGTTCTGAGGAATTGTTTGGATTGATCCCGGCAGCTGAATTCAACCATCGGATATCGCGCCAGAACCAAAAATTTCATCCACACCACCTCGATGTCCAATGTTCCACAACAGCGCGATTTTTAAGGCATTTCTTGCCTCGCACAACCACTCTGTGGAACCAACTGCCGCCGTCGGTCTTTCCGAACCGTTACGACCTGGGAACCTTCAAAAAGAGAGCGTACTCTTTCTTAAAAGGCCGGCAACGCATTTGTGAGGGTGTTGCAGGTGTTCATGGGCGGCGGTGATCACTTACCATCAGGTGAGCCTCCTGCTCGTTTGCCCCTTTTCTCCATAAAAAAAAAAAAAAAAAAGGCCCCAGAGATATAGTGTTTCACGGTAGACACGTCCAACTTAAAAGTGTCTCTGAGTTACACAGATTGTATGATCTAATAGGAGAAGACGGGTAATATTTGACTATTCCTCGGCAAGGTACTGTGCGTAACAAAACTGTGACATGCATGGAATTTTATGCATTTAGGTTGATGGTTAGAGCTACCTGTTCTAATCCATTGCATTATTACTGGGACTTTTACTAAGACTCCGCTGACTGTCTGTATGTCCGTATGTCTGTCTATATATCACCAGGCTGTATCTCATGAACCGTGATAGTTAGACAGTGGAAATTTTCACAAACGATGTATTTCTGTTGCCGCTATAACAACAAATATTAAAAACAAAAACGTATAAATAAGTGGGGCTCTCATAAAACACATGATTTTTTGAGAAAACAATGTGTGTTAGTGATTGTTAATTATCGAATCATTAAAGAAGTGTCTTGTCGATTTAAAACGTATTTCGTCATTTCATCAACCTTATCCGTCGCCCGTTTAACCCACGTAAAAGATGGAACAGTCAAGTGAAAATACCGACTTGTCCTACAAATATTTATTTTCCAGGCGAGTTATACCGTACATGACAAAACCTCACTGGTGCATTGGCTTATACATTTGCGATTTTTGATTTTGTCTGCGAAATCGACGTTTTCGGTGGTAGGGCCACGCAGCAGCATCGGCTGTTGCAGGAATGGGCAGGCTCGTCCGGGTAAGTACCGCGTCCTCACAGAAGACCGGCGTCAAGTGGAAGTCTAATACTTTCGCGTTTCGGAGCTCAATTTCCAAAAAGAGTGTCAACGCGTCTGCAAACACTTGGGTGTAGCAGATGTCCATGGGCGGCGGTATTCACTTAATATCAGGTAAACCGTCTGCTCGTTTGGCAACTTTTCACATAAAGAAAAATACCGAATCAAAGTAAAGAAATAATAATATATAAATAAAAATTTCAGGATATACTTATAATATGTATTCATTTACAAAAGAAAAGTATCTTTAAGTATGTTTATCAGTTTTCTAGTACCCATAGCACAAGCGTTGCTTAGTTTGGGACTAGAGAATGTTGTGTAAAAAATGTGTCCGAAATATTTATATTATATTTACATTTTTTATATTTTTCTAGTGGTGGGGTTCGAACCCAAGCCTCACCCTGGCAAAAGAAACAGGTTCAACATCCACTAAGCTAATCGGGTAGTGAAATGCCAATTATGTCAGCCTATTACATAGTGCGTCAACTATAAACCGTTGAATGTTTCTCGACGCATTCAAAGCCCAAACAATTCTTTTTTTATAAAGAGAAGAGTAACAAGCGGGAAGAAAAGAGTGTAGAATATTAACAAGTTTTTTATTATTCCGCCGCAGTTTTCTCTACAATACAAAAAGCGGTTGCTGGCGGCGACAACTTTCGTTATTATATTTCCAATGGCTTCGGTTCGAGTGTGCGCTGAATACGCAAACTTTCAGTGAACTGTACGCATAGAGACAGAAGTCGAACACTTTTTTCAATTGTCATTCATCTAACACTTAATGATGTATTTCAAATCTTTTTTTTAATGTTATTTCTTGTTCTTAATTTTTCACCAGTAATGTAATGTGCCGAATATATAATTATATCTTTAGTTCAAATCCAATCCAATTACGTTTGTTTTTCTTTTTAAGGAGTTAGTTGTCAATATTTTTATCACATATTTTACTCTTTATTGTTACCAGTGCAGTTTTAAGATAAACGTTCACGTCACCTACCCTGATGAATTAGAAATGACAACTATTTCTATTTTGTCGATATTTTGCGCTTCCCCAGACGTACCGCCGGCATACACCCTTGCCAGTTGTACAAAAACAATGCTTTACTCCCTCCAGTACATATCTTGTTATGAATTAATCCTCTCGTGTTATGCATTTAGCCAATTGTAATGTTTTTGGACATATATTCAAACGTGTCTTGTTCTGTTTCTCAAATATTTCCAAAAAAAAAAAAAAAGGGAAAAATAATCACACGGTGCTCCGCCGAGAGTGATCACCAAACGGTGGATCAATTTGTTCTAAACGAAGAATAATGAACGCTAAGTACTTTAACGAAAGCAGACAAATATTTCTCTCGGCTGTTAATGGTACCGATAGAGTACTCGACGATAATCATTTCAGTATACTTCGACCTTTAGAGACAATCGCCTAGTTTCGGTTTTAAAAGCTATCTCAAAAAATTCAAGTGTGATCATTTTAAATATTGAATGTTATTTATTCTATTGATTTCGATTATTCAAAATTATCATCATCTAGCGTATTATTTCTATAAATATTCAGTAGCGCAGTTGCTAAGCCATCTGCACCAGGGGTTTTGGGTTCAATTCCCACACGTGACAAGTTTTTGTGTGACCCACAGGCAATTGTTCCGGATCTGGGGGTGTTCTTCCAAGGAAGGTTGACGTCAGGCAGGCGAACGGTTGTGAAAAATCTAGCCTGTATCATTAACAACATGATTCGCATGTTAGGCCAACCAAACAGGCGGAAATAAGGGCGGGACAAATGAGGGAAGAGAAAGAATATTCTTAAATGGCGTTAACATACTTGTAAAGTAGGTGTGCCAAAACGCTCTCAATAAAATCAAGATACTGTATATACGTAAATACTCTACCTATACAGAAAATACATACACTACTTACAAATACTGTACATAAATACAATACTGTACATAATTACAATACACTGTACATAAATATTATATAACACGCTTTTGACGGAATAGAAAGAAATAGCCTAAATTTAGTAAACGGGGAAGTACCACGTCCTCACAGAAGACCGACGTGAAGTAGAAGTATTATACTTTCGTCTGGTGAGTGAGGTAGCCGGGGCCCAATTTATTAGAAGGTGGAAACGCATCTCCAACTCTAGGGGTGTTGCAAATGTTGACAGGCGACGGTTATCACGGTTATCACTTACAATCAGAAGAAACACCAGCTCGCTTGCCACCTTCCCACATAAAAAACCTGATATTTTTTACTTAAAACAAATTAGTTAATTTTTTTTTTAAAAAAACATTGTCAAAGTGAATTTTCGCCGTAATATCTCACAATAACATCACTATGATTAATTATGAGCCATTTAGTGTGCACGCTTTACAGAGTAGAATGCCTTCAAATAACGTTTGATGACGAATATTTGTATTCTCACCATACTTGGCAAACATTTGGTGCCATTTTGGTAGTATTTCCCCGACAACACAATATATATGACATCGTTGACAATTGTCTGAGGCCGGGCCACACAGTAATTGAGGCACACTTGGTCTCGGGAACATTCTACATACATTCATCGCAACGGCGAATTCTGGGAACTTGTTATACAAGTTCGCTTGCTCTGATAAATGCGCAAATAACACAGGGATGCGAAAATAGTTTATATTTGATGGACAATTCTGTTTAATCCTTAGAAAGAAAGAAAGAAAGAATGATACGTTTATTTGTTAGAACATAGTACAATATAGGTCTGAAAAGCTGTGGATCCTTTATGTTCTACCATTTCTGGTGTACAAATATTTCATTTTACATTATAAACATACAAAAAAAGAAAAAAAAAACAAAAGTTAATATAATCTAGGAAAACTGTTTTTATAAAATTTTATCATTTAAATAATCCCCTGTGGAATAGTAACATTTACTTAACAAAAAGTTAAACAGATTTCGCTTAAACAATTTTAAATTCAAAGTTTTTAATCTATTTGGTAATTTATTATATATTCTAATGGCCATACAATAACAGTTTTTGCTGAACATTGTGGTACGACGGGGAGGCATGTGTAGTTTGTTCGAGAATCTACTATTTCGATTGTTTATTTCTAAATTACTTTTAAAGAGGGCCGGATGTTTATGAGCAAATATGCTAATTTCGAAAATGTATAAACAAGGTAGCGGCAGAATATGGTGTTTTTTAAATAGTGGTACACAACTGTCTTATGCATAAGAGACTGATAATCGCTGCGTTCATTAAATTTTGCCACATGGAGTTTATTATAAATCTTATCCTTTAAACGAGCAATTCTTGTGTATATATATAATTGGAATCTCGGAAACGGCTCCAGCGATTTTCATGAAATTTAGTATGTGCGTAGATTCGGGGGCGAAAAATCGATCTGACTAGGTTTCATTTTTAGAAAATGTCGTTTTATCCCAGTTTTCAGGGAATGAAAAATATCATTCGAATACGACGGTAAATTTCACCGAAAAAAAAAAAAATGTTATAATAAGATGTGTAATAAATGTTATAATAGCCCGGTCGGTAATCGGGCGGCCGCTAACAAAAAGCCACGAAACAGAAGGCCGTGGTTCGTATCACGATCATTTACACACTTATTTTTTTACTTTTTTTTCGATTCCAGATCATTGCTTTCTTTATCTTTTATTTTTTGTCGATTTGTTATTTTGTTATTTTTTTTCCCTTTTTTTTTAAAGTTCTTTCTTTTGTGAAAAACACCACTTCATATTTTCTTATTATTAGGTCGGTAAGATCGAAAAATATTATGCGTAATTTGTATCTAAATGTAATTTCCAAAATACACGATTTACAAAAAAAAAAAAAACATACCGAGCAAAGCTCGGTCCACCAGGTACTATATATTATCTATACAGATAAATAAAATTGGAGTGCCTGTTTGTAATATTAAAATAACCGCTTTTTACTAAATGCATATGGATGTATAAACGGTACATGTACCAAAATAACATTTTCACATTAAAACATGTAGAAAAACTACGAAACGATTGTCGCCGCTGTGGGAATCGAACCCACGTCTTCGGCATTCGCGGCCTGACGTTCTAGACACTGAGCTAAATGGCTGATAGCCACAGCGACGAAAATCTTAACGCCTTCTTTCTACATTGTTATTTAGCATTTGAAGTAATGCTTGGCGCATCTATTGTTATATCCTTTCCAGCATACAAACAATTTCGAATATCGTTTTACAACGATAGGTAGATTAGCACTAAAAACAAACTTTAAAATTTATAAAAAGCAATGGCGACATCTCTTGTTCGACTGGGGTAACCGGGGCCCACTTATTTTAAAGGATGTCAAATACAAATACAAAAATTTTTATTTCATTAACATATTTCTTTTACAGTTAATAAATATTTGGAGCTACCTTTTAAGCAACAGTTTTGCTTGTGTTAGGCAGCACCGCTCTTCCATAGCATACTTATAATAAACTTAACTAAGTGCAGTACAAATTTTAAAACAAATTTCAAAAATAAAATAAAATAAAAACATTTTCTCTCCGTGTGAGTGTATGTTAGTGTATGTGTTAGTATGTGTGTTAGTGTGTATGTTAGTGTGTGTGTTAGTGTGTGTGTTTGTGTTAACTTAACATTAACTCAATTTCAGCGTAATTTTTAGCTTTTAGCCATTCCATAACTGCAATTTTGCATTTTGTGTATGTCATTTCATAAATATTTAGTTCTTTATTAATTTTATTGTATAAGACAATAGCTCTTGTGACATATTGCCTCTTAGCAAAAACTGAATTTGCTCGTGTATGTTGCACTACGTTACATTTTCTTCTAGAATTATTATCTACATGTTGGTAAGGAAGCGATTTGTTCAGCACAGTGTTCAAAATATATAATTTTCTAACAGTTAATAAATCAGTAGAAGAGTAAAGTAAGTCTGTTGAGAATTCTCTTGGCTTTAAATAGATAACCTTCAGCAATGATCTCTGAGCTCTCTCCAAGTCTAGAAATCTAGTTTTGACTGCCCCACCCCACACAGTTATGCAATACGTCAAGACAGATTGTGCTAGAGATATATATGTTAGACGGGATAGGTGTTCAGAAGCCACATGCCGTAATGTTTTAAAAGTCCATATAAGTTTTCTTATTCTAATCAAAAGAAGTTCAATGTGACCATGCCATGACAGTCGCTGATCAAGTATAACACCTAAGTATTTTGTACTAGTTACTCTTTTAAGTTCGGCACGGGAGCAAGAGAATGTAGAATCTTTATCACATTGGTGGACAACTATTCGAAAATCAAGCGAGGGTTGGCCGCATTTGTTTTTGGTGAAACAAATATAGTTACTTTTTTGAACATTAAGTGACAAAAGATTTGTGTTCAGCCAAGTAGCAATATTAGCCAATCCCGTTTCAGCCCGTGATTTTAGACGTTCCCAATCCTTAGCTGCAAAAACAATAGCTGTGTCATCCGCATACGAAAAAATGTAACCTCCATCAATTTGCATATTACAGAGCTTATTTATGTAAACAAGAAACAAAGGAGGACCCAGCACACTGCCCTGAGGCACCCCATAATTAACAGAACACTCAGAACTTAATCTTAACCCTACTCTGACTCGCGACTTTACGATTAGTTAGGTAACTCTCTAGTAGTTTAAGCGGATTTCCCCTAATACCTGCCTCGCAAAGATTACGCAGAAGAATTGGTATGGACACCGTGTCAAAGGCTTTTTTTAAGTCGAGAAAGACCGTCAAGCACTTGTTACCAGCATCAACATTTTCAACAATAGCGGAAGTCAGAGCCAAGACAGCGTCTTCAGTAGATAGGTTTTTCCGAAATCCGTATTGGGACTTAGAAAATACATTATACTTTTAAAAAATAAAAAATTTACTAAACGAATATTTATTAATTTTTCTAAAATCTTTGCAATCACAGATATTGTAGATATCGGCCTAAAGTTAGATGGATCTGTTTTTTGTCCACTTTTATGCACAGGTGTAATAAGTGTTTGTTTTAGTGCAATTGGAAAAACTCCCCACTCAAAACACTGATTAGCGAGATGAGCTAGAATAGGTATTATCTCATTAGAAGCTAACTTTAAAAAGCGAGTCGGTATGTTATCCCACCCAGGAGCACTATCGGACTTCATAGACATAAGGACGGTGTAAATCTCTTCGGGATCGGTATTTATGAGAGCAAATGATGTCTTCAATGGGATGGTTTGATCGGCGCTAATTTTCGCCCTGGAAGGGGGAACACTTTCGGCCAATTGTCCTCCAATAGTAGCAAAATACGTGTTGACTTTATCTAGAGACTCTTGTGGGGTTGATGCAATATTGAGTAGTTCTAGGCTTTGTAATTTATATGGTTTACGTTGAGTTATGTTGTTAACTGTGTTCCATAGCTTTTTTGGATTTTTAACGGCATTTTCTAATTGCATCCTATCATAAACACGTTTTAATTTTTTTATAATTTTAGTACAAAAATTGCGATAACGTTTATATGTTACTTTGAGTGTCTGATTTTCTGGATCTAATCTTAATTTGGTCTGCATGTCGTTTCTGTTCCTAATGCAACGTAGCACACCCGCGGTCATCCAAGGCTTAAGAATTCGCTTTCTCCCAGGAACTGTATATGTGAGAGTATTTGAAGTAAGACATTGTTGTAAAGTTGTTATCAAGCCTTGTGTTATAAGATTAGGATCAGCCAGGGAAAGCAAGTTATTGAGTTTTGCCATTTGAAGGTGTTCCATCGCCTTACCATAATTTATGACTTTCTTAATCTTTTTATTTAAATTTGATTGATTATTATTAACAGTAAGTATATTTAGAACAATCATAGAGTGATCAGTTATTGTTGTGTCTAGAACAGCTATAGTTGCACTTTTATAACGACTATCTAACTTAATTATAAAACGATCAAGGCAATTAAGACCCCTTGTAGGTAGAACATGGCCTGGAAGCATGCTATGTGTTGCAAGCATATTCAAATAGTTTAATCTATTTGAGCGACATTGAGATGATTCATCAGGGTAGTATATTAAATTTATGTTAATATCGCCTGTAAGAATAACATTTTTATTTTGTTTAATAGTGTCCAAGTATAAGTTTAGGGAATTTATAAATTCATTCGCGTTTGATATCGATGGTGAGCGATATATTCCAATAATAATAGTGTTTTCAATATTTATTTGGAGACCGGATGCATATTTCAAGTAAATTTCTTTGACAGAAACTTTGCGTGTGTTCTTTATAAAGGCAACTACTCCATCAGCCTTGTTGATATGTTTAGTGGTGTGATACGATGAATAATTGTTTATTTGAGGTATATTTTTATTTGAGTCTAGTCTACATTCACTTAAAATAATCGCATCAGTCTCAAACTTAAAGTTACTCAAATTTAAGCACAGGTCATTAAAATTGGCATTAACACTACGTATATTTTGTGAAATTACTGTAAGATCAGATGCTTGTATTTTGATGACAGAAGAGAGTTTCTCGCTCTGGCATTTAAATGATGTCGCTATTTCTATATGGTCTATTTCATTTATGTTTGTTAAAGAGTTATTCATTTAAAGTTTGTTAATAATGAAAGTGTGGCAAGTATAGTCATCATTGATCGTTTAAAAATCATCATCGCACTATAAAACAAGATAGTAATTAAATATATGTCTATGTATATGTTAGTATTAGAGTGGGTGCACTTATTACCGATAAAACTTAGGTATGGGTATGAGATTACATAGTTTATAATCAATGGAGTAGGCATGTGATATATGTGTATGTGTGTAAGTGTTGTAATAATTATTTGTTTACTTTTATATAAGAATATGTTCCAAGAAAAATTAACTGCAAAATAGAGATAAAACAAAGTTACAACTTTATATAGTCAGCTCGTTAACATTAAGTTTTGTACCTGTGTTTCACTCTTAATAACAATTACAGGTGTGTTTTCATCTTTTCGTAGATATACTTGCCCGTAAGAGGTCCAACAAAATTTAAAATTTCTTGACTTTGCGACGTCGCGAGCTAAGAAGAACAGTCGAGTTCCCTTTGCAGTGAGTTGTTCAGAGACAAAAACCGCAGTTTCTTCATTTTTTGTGGCCCCCAAGTGTTTGGCCCGAAGTTTTTCTTTGTACTAATTATTAAAAACCTTGGTCATCATTAAAATCTCCGTTTTTAGGATGGTGGATGATAATTCGACTATAATTGGGGTATTGTCATTCTTATTAGGCTTCTTGGCGGGTACTCTATAGATGTCTCTTATATTTTCCTTCCGAATGTCACAATTTATAGACTTTCCTAGTTTCTCTACCATTTGTATTAAGTTTTCTTTAGACTCTTTTGGTGTCCTAGGCATATTCTTTATTTCTAAGTTGGTTTTACGGTTTGCACGTTGTCTTCAATTTTTTCCTCCAACATATAAATGTATTCTCTGTCTTTTAATTCCCGTAATTCCAATTTTTCAATTTGCTTTTTCAATTCCTCATTTTGTTCTGTCACAAAATTAAGCGAGCTCACGAGATTATTATTCGTTTCTTTGATTTCTGCTTGTGTGGAACATATCTTTTTTAGTTCATTTTGTTGCGCCGTTAATAATGATGTAATCATGCTTTTCATTTCTTCTTGAAACAATTTAAAATCATCTTGAAGATGAGTCATGTTGTTCTCTGCCTCTCTTTTGGCGCCTACTTATATTACAATTTGGCGATGATTCACTCAATTGTTCCATTAAATTAGGCTCTGAGCAAGATTTATCCATCATTGTAAATAAGTTATAGTACTAGGATGTAATAAGATTTGAGACACTTATTCTAATTGTCTCCGTAAACTCAAATTGAGTGGGTGCGTGCTTCGGTTGTTGAGTAATCGCCGCGTAATCGTAACGATCTACTAGGGTCTCATAGCTGCGCAGGAGTTAGTGCGTACGATCTCGGTCCTGGGTCCAATGGGGCGTGACTGTCCAATGATGATAGATAGGGGTGTGACTAATGCAGCACGTGGAAGAGGTAACGCATTCACGCGGCGCTTATTAGTCGATTTGACACAATGGAGCTCACCTAATTGGCCGTCCAGCGCGATGTACCAGGGTGACAGCACTACTTGAAAGTTATCACTTCGACGTTTGCTCCGGATACTTCTACGCGTGTTATGTACTCCTAATATTTTTACCAATATATTTTTGAATTTGAAAATTTATTTTTGGAAAGAAACACTAAATAAAGGTAGTTTAGACGTTTGCACCGTACGGCGGTCCGGGGGGAAGAGGACGGGATGTCAACGCATCTTAAACTCCTCGGGTGTTACAGATGTCCATGGGCGGTGGTATTCACTTAACAGGTGGACCGCCAGCTCGCTTAACAACTATTCACATACAAAAAAAAAACAGTTAAGGTGATTAAACTCCTGGATTAGACACAATTTTTCCAGTAGTTTAGTCCAACCTAGAACTGTACTGAGTGAGCCATGAAATTACAAAGGGCATTCAATTTTTCCACGCAGAAATTTCTCATTCAAGAATCCTTTCAACTGAGGTGTCACCAAAAGAACAAGTTGACGGAAGAGACAAAGAAACGAAATTCGCATCGCCAAAGGCACAGTCATAATAAGGTTAAAAATGAATATAATCCATTCGCGATTCCTTTCAAGCCATCTGAAAAGGACCCATTCTTATAAGTAAACAATCGCATCGCTAACGAGGATGCCTTTAAAAATTGTCTTCGTTTTCGTAGAACTGTCGTAAGCTTTTAAAATAAATTTAAAAAAAAATCCCATTTCATATTAATCTTTTGCACACCACATTTATATTTTCTTTGTCTAGTTATCTAATCGAATTGCTGAAATATAGTAGTATAGTATCTTTGGGCCAAATTTTAAGTCGTGAAACGGTTAATACAAAAAGCGTTATATTTTTCTTTTCCAAAATCGATTAATCACCTCAATTCACAATCGCGAAGATGAAGTAGTGTATAAAACGTGTTCGTCGAAATGCAAATAAATTGGTAGCTCCATGGAAGCTTGTGGGCATTGGTGAATTGAGTTACCATTTTTTTTATGTGAAAAGTTGCCAAGCGAGCAGATGGTTCACATGAGGTTATGTGAATACTGCCGGCCATGGTCATCTGCTACACCCGTGGGTTACAGATTCGTTGATATAATATTATGTTATGTTGATACGATTAATATACGTTGATATAATATTATAACCTTTTGAAACTTGAGCACCAGCTGCCTCATTCACCAGACGAAACGTGAAAGTATTTGTTATACCTCCACTTTACGCCGTTCATCTGTGAGGTCGTGATACTTACTCGGATGAGCTTGCCCATTCGTGCAACAGCCGAGGCTGTTGCGTGGCCCTACAAAATCAAAAATCAAAAATATATTTATTCAAATAGACTCTTGCGCGCTCTTATGAATCGTCAAATTTTACATCAAAGATTATGTGTATAGGTTCGTAAGGTACCACCGGTTCGGAAAGCGGTTTCTGTTGAGAAGAGACCGGCAAGAAACTCAACAGTTGCTCTTTTTCAAAAATATCAGGGTACAATATAATATACAGGTATAATAGTCTTATTCTAGCCTACGTGAGTATCAACAGTATTAACTCCACACATTGGCGTCGTCGAGATATTCCGAAATGGTATAATATGCTTTAATCATCAGTTGATTTTTAATTTTACATTTAAATTGGTCAAGCGGCAGACTTAATATCGACTGTGGGATTTTATTATACACGCCCACACTTTGCCCCATGAACGACTTATTTACTTTTTGTAGACGAAACAATGGCGTAGTAAGTTTGTCCTTATTTCTAGTGTTTATTTTATGTCTGTCACTATTCTACCAAAGTAAAAAAGTTCCGTGGTAAATAGTTACTAAAATTCTATTCAACTAGGTAATTATGGTCGTTTTTTAATATATTTCCAGTAACTACGATATTTCCAATAACTTTTTTTTTGTTAATCACACTATTAATGATTTAAATTTATTGAAAATTATTTTCTACTTTATTAGGCCGGTTATCTACAAAAGCGTGTTATTTAGTTTTTGAAGTAATACTTCTTTTGGCGCGTTTGGGAAAAATGATGAAAGTAAATTTTTACGTTGCAGGCGCACACCGTCACGAAAAACCGACACCCTGAAGTTAGCTAGACATCTACGTATGTTTGAGTGAGAACTGACAACTGTATTCATGATATTTAAATAAATTATTATTTATTTAGTGACAAAGATCAAATAATGATTTTCAAATATATCGCTTTTTGTACTTTTGAAAAATGTTCTTTTATGTTTGTGTCAATTGACACGCTTAAAGAAAATTTATTACCTTAGATTTAACCAAATTAACACGCCGTTATTTACTCAGTACTTAATTAGTTAATTATCTATATTATAAAGAGGAAAGATTTGATTGTTTGTATGTATTGAATAGGCTCCGAAACTACTGAACCAATTTGAAAAATTCTTTCACTGTTGGGAAGATACATTATCCCCGCTTGATATAGGCTATATTATATTTTCAAAAAATAGGGATCCTTACTAAGACTTCAATAACGTAACCCAAAGTGTACAAAAATTACCTAAAATATTCTTTACATTGCGTGCGCTGCTAAAACTTTTGATGATAGAATAAAATATAGTACTACGAATTTGCAGAACACATCATTATTTCCAAAAAGTGTCGCGAGAGCATATGTCTAACTATCATAGTTATGCCACAATAAGGGTTCTTTTATTTTAAAATTTTGATTGAAATGCCGCCGCTAGAAAAGGCTCTTTATTTTTATCTTGGTATAATTCCTTATAAAAATAAATTACTTCATATTAAAGACTGTTTCAATAGCTTTATATTACTTTTCGAATTATTAAATTCGGACATTCCATTCGAAAACTATCACAAGTTTAAAAATGTTAGTATATTGTAATTTAACTATCCAAACAGCTTAGTGACTGGCTTAGTGGTTCTTATAATTTTTCAATCACATTTATACTGGTAATTCCTGTTTGACAGCTAGGAAATAGTACAAAGGCAGTTTAATTTTTTTTTATCATTTTAAAATGGCCAAAAGATCAAGATCTCATTTTTAGAAATAGTTCCCAGGCGAGGGCATCAAAAATACGCCGTAATTAAGAATCTTTACCGGAAAATGTAAATCGTCTTACAGATCGGAGAGAGTCAAGTAGAGCGGTTTAAAGAGCAAAATAATATAAATATACAAATTCACACTCGTGATTCGAGCTCTGTGCGTTCCCAACGCCTACGAGATGAGAGAGAAAGACAACAAACGTCAACGACTAGAGTTCGTAATCGACTTTTAGGTCACAGTAATAGAGCAGCATTAATGCATTAAGATCTGCTGTAAGTGTTCTGTCAAAAAATGGGTCGATGAACCAAAAACGGTATGTGCTGTGCTTCTGGAAACGTTAGTCTCCCCAATATTGAGGAGCACAGCCATAAAAATCTTTTGACAAATAATCAATCACCATCTGGACATTTTTAAACAACATCCGAAAGTGCAATAGCCCTTTTCAAATGACTTCGTTTGACGCGAACTTTTAAAATAGAGAGACAAGTATACAAGTATCATCAATATACAACAATCATCATCCTCCTGTCTCCTAGGTGGGGTCGGCACAACATGAATCATGTTGTAAGCGGTTTTGGCTATATTTTTAGAACCAGCCGCCCGCCTGACGTCAACCCTCCTTTGGAAACAAATACCCAGATCAAATTTCAACTGTGTAACTATCACGGTTTATGAGATACAGCCTGTTGACAGAGGGATAAACAGACAGCGGAGTCTTAGTAATAGGGTTCCGTTTTACCCTTTGGGTACGGAATCCTAAAAAGGCCCCAGAGATATAGTGTTTCACGGTAGACACGTCCAACTTAAAAGTGTCTCTGAGTTACACAGATTGTATGATCTAATAGGAGAAGACGGGTAATATTTGACTATTCCTCGGCAAGGTACTGTGCGTAACAAAACTGTGACATGCATGGAATTTTATGCATTTAGGTTGATGGTTAGAGCTACCTGTTCTAATCCATTGCATTATTACTGGGACTTTTACTAAGACTCCGCTGACTGTCTGTATGTCCGTATGTCTGTCTATATGTCACCAGGCTGTATCTCATGAACCGTGATAGTTAGACAGTGGAAATTTTCACAAACGATGTATTTCTGTTGCCGCTATAACAACAAATATTAAAAACAAAAACGTATAAATAACTGGGGCTCTCATAAAACAGACATGATTTTTTTGTCGATTTTATAGAACAATGAATAATGTTTACAGTAGTAGTGTTTTTTACAATATGTAAGTGTAATACTTCTATACTTCTGTGTTGCCAACATTAAAGAAGTGGGCACCGGTTACCTCTCTCACCAGACGAAACGTAGAAGTATAACACGTTTCTATTTTACGCCGGTCTTCTGTGAGGTCGGTACGGAACTCTTCGTGTGCGAGTCCGACTCGCACTTGGCCGGTTTTTATTCAATACATTGTCGATAAGATGGCAAAAAGGTATCAGAAAGATTGAATTACATAATTATGATGTCGTGATCACCAGACTGAGGGCTGGTGAAACATTTATCTTAGAGACGCCTTAAATCAAGACATTGGCCCATCAAATATCGGTCAACGCGTAATCTGCAATGTCATATTCATTTACGGGTTCTCCGAGTTATCTGCATTAAAAAACCAAAGATTCGATGATTTATGTCCGAAGCTATGGGAGACCAGACTTATTTGTCACTTTTACGTGTAAACCCCGAATGTCCCGTAATTAAAGCGGAACCATTATCTGGTCAGCGGTCTTTCGATCTTCATGACGTAATTTCAAGGGTATATCATTAAAAGATGAAGAAATTCATAAAATTATTCACCAAAGACGAAATATTCGTAAGGTTTTATGTGTGTGTATGATAACTTTTTGTTAAATACCCGTGCGAAGCCGGGGTGGGCCGCTAGTCTTCATAATAAACACATCATTGCTGTGAAACGGTTAAACGTAACGTTGTTACTTTTGGTCATATGTTTAGTTGACATTTTTTTAATTACAATATCATGTAAGTACATTAATGGTGACGATATGACAATTAAGGATGACGATATTATTTTCAACCCATTCAATGACATAAATTTAAAATGCTTGTTGTCCAGTAATGTGATATGGTAAGTGGGCATTACTAAAAATAAATAATGGTTCAGAAAGTTATGATAAAAAATTGGCAGTTACCATTCCTTCTTCCTGTTATTATTTTACGATCACTTTTTAATATAACACTTTACAATTAATCATTTAAAAATAGAGGTGACACCCTCGTTATTAAAATGTTAAAGGATATTATTTTTTATAGTGCAATTCACAAATGGTGACATTTAAGATGAAATTTTAAAAAATTGTATAAATATGGACACTCGGTTATTTTTAAACAAAGCTGTGTCGGAAGCACTTCGTAGAAAACTCACGTCCAAGTTTTACGGACAGTTCTCCTGTAACAAAATGATATACAGTCCCGCAGACAATCTAAGCGATCCTACAAGATATTACTTATATCTGTTCTTGTTGTATTAGTAATTTGAACCCTATTTTATCCGTGCTCAACAACTATTCATGTAACACATTTCTTGTCTATGTCTCTCTTCTTCTTGAATCTCTATAATAAAACTACGTTCTACCATTAAAACTATATTTTCATTAATTACAACAGGTTATGGGCCCAGGCCACCTGAATATTGTCTATAAAGGTGAAAGTAATATAATTCCAAAGTTTTAAGATAAAAGTTCGTAGTTCTGGTACAATTAGTACAACCTAACCTCAAACTCCGCACGTGTTCTGGCAATTTAATTCTTCTTCATCCGCAAAATGTCTTCAAATAATACGATGGCACTGATGGAAAAACTGACTGGAAGAGAAAATTATGCAACGTGGCGATTTGCTATGCAGACTTACCTAGAACATGAAGATTTATGGAGTTGTGTCACCCGTAAAGAAAATGAAGTCATTGATGCAAAGCTTGATACGAAGGCAAGATCAAAATTAATTCTTGTAGTGCATCCTGTCAATTATGTACATATCCAAGAAGCTAAAACAGCTAAAGATGTGTGGAATAATTTAGCTAAGGCTTTTAATGATAATGGTTTGACACGTCGGGTTGGGCTCCTGAGAGATCTGATAACCTCGAAAACTGTCTAAATATTGAAGACTATGTTAACAAAATAATGAGTACCGCCCATAAATTGAGAAACATTGGTTTCAATGTTGACGATGAGTGGCTCGGGACCTTGTTACTAGCAGGTCTTCCGGATATATATCAACCCATGATAATGGCACTTGAGAGCTCTGGTGTGCAAATTACATCTGATTCAGTAAAGACAAAGCTTCTTCAAGATATAAGAAACTCTGAGTCTAATGCGCTATATGTGAAAAGCAAAGTTAATCAGTTGCAATCTGGCAAACAAGTTCAAAATAAAGTCAAGTCCAAGGGTCCAAGGTGTTATGTGTGCAATAAATATGGTCACATCAGTAAAAATTGTCGCAACAAGAAGAAGGAACAAAAATCAAATGAGCAAACTGATTCTACCTATGTCACAGTGTTCTCCGCTACAACGAGCAATGACAGTAATTGGTATATAGATTCTGGAGCTTCAATGCATATGACAATGCACCGTGAATTGCTTTATGATGAGATTTCACCTCCGGTTACCACAATAAGAGTGGCTGATAACAAGAGATTAGTTGTTAAAGCATGTGGGAAAGTTAATCTTAATGTTGTGAACAAACAAGGCAGAATTGACTCAATTAAGGTACAAAATGTTCTATATGTTCCTGAGCTGGCTACTAATCTCCTCTCTGTGAGTCAGATAATAAATAGTGGTTGTCAAGTTCAATTTGACAGTCAAGGCTGTATAATTCTAAATAAAGATAATAAGCAAGTAGCAGCTGCTAAAGTTATAAACAATATGTACAGGTTAAATACATGTAGTATTCCAGCTTTTATATCTACATCAACAGAGAATGATTCTTTCTTGTGGCATCAGAGAATGGCGCATTTGAATTTTGAGGATTTAAAGAAATTATTGGAGAGTGCAAGAATCAAAACAAATAAGGCAGATAAAGTGATATGTGTTTCATGCTTGAAAGGAAAGCAGACGAGAATCCCGTTTCCTTCCGAAGGTTCTAGAGCACAAGCGAAACTAGGACTTGTTCACTCAGATGTCTGCGGAAAAATGGAAGTACCAAGCCTTGGGGGAGCTCAGTACTTTGTTACCTTTGTTGATGACTTCACAAGGAAGGTGTTTGTTTACTTCATTAAAAACAAATCAGAAGTCTTCCAAAAATTTCAAGAATTTAAAGCCTTAGCTGAAAATCAACTTGATTCAAGAATAAAGATACTTCGCACTGACAATGGAAAAGAGTATCTGAGTAATGAATTTCAAGCTTTTCTAAAGAAGTCAGGTATCACTCACCAAACCTCCGCTCCCTACACACCACAGCAAAATGGTCTAGCGGAGAGAATGAACCGGACTTTGCTTGAAAGAGCTAGATGCATGCTTATAAATGCTAAACTTCAGAAACATTATTGGGCAGAAGCTGTGTCGACTGCTGCTTATATCACAAATCGATGCCCAACAAAAGCTCTTGCATTTTTAACACCAGAGGAGAAATGGAGTGGGAGAAAGCCAGACATTACTCATATGAAAATATTTGGTTGTGAAGCATTGGTGCATGTACCGAAAGAAAAAGCAAAGAAGTGGGACTCAAAGGTAAACAAAATGTTATTCATTGGTTATAGTGAACAGAGCAAAGGATACAGGTTCTTAGACCCTAAAAGGAAAAACATTGTAATAAGCAGAGATGTGGTCTTTCTTGAAAGCTCGGTCAAAAGAGATTATTCTGTTGTACCACTTTCAGAGTCTGTCCCAGTATCATGTCAAAGTGATGACAGCTCTAAAATACAGGAAACCACGATGGAACAGTCTGAGACAACTGAAGACGACTTAAGTGAAGATTTTTACTCCGATGATTGGTCTCTGTATGAGCCTGATGTAACCATAGATTCATCTGAGTTAACAAATAATGTTACAACAACAAGATCTAAAGCAAGATTATGCAAGATGCAAGCCAATGAAGAAGGAGAAGCAAATACTTACAAATGTACCGATGAAATTATAAGAGAACGGGATGTTCCACTAACATATAGTGAAGCATTATCTTCTGATAACCCAAATGCTGCAAAATGGAAAGAATCCACAGAAGAGGAGCTAAAGGCACATGCAAAGAATAAAACATGGCAATTGATTGAAAAGCCTGAAGGAGTGAGGATAATTGGCTGCAAATGGGTCTTCAAAATAAAAGACGAGCCTTCTGGTCCACTCTACAAATCAAGATTGTGTGCCAAGGGATGTAGTCAAAAACAAGGCATTGACTACAAGGAGATATATGCCCCAACTGTAAGATATGATTCAGTACGTGTACTACTTTCAGAAGCAGCTCAACACAACTTGCATATTGTTCAGTTTGATGTCAAAACTGCATTTTTATATGGAGATGTAAAAGAAAATATTTACATGTAGCCACCAGAGGGCTTGGAAGCTCCTGATAATATGGTATGTAAACTTAAGCGTTCAATTTATGGTCTTAAGCAAGCACCAAGGTGCTGGAACCAAAAATTTGACAATTTGTTAAAGAAATTTGGTTTTGAAAGCTGTCATATAGACAGGTGTGTGTATGTAGGAAAAGTAAATGACAACAAGGTGTATTTACTGCTGTATGTAGATGATGGACTTCTAATGTCAAAATGTAAAAATACACTCAATAAACTTATGTGGGAATTAAAGAAAAATTTTGAAATAAAACAGTGTGATCCAAAGAACTTTGTGGGACTACAAATTGAAAGAACAGGAGAAAGTATTTTCATTCATCAAACAAAATACACTGAGCAATTACTGTACAATTTTAAAATGCAGAATGCTAACTGTAATAATATTCCAGTTAATCCCCACACTACACTGGAGAAGAATGCAGAGGATCCTGATAAGAAGATTCCATACAGAGAGGCAGTAGGCTCACTGATGCATCTAGCGGTGGTAAGCAGGCCCGATATTATGTATGGAGTTAATCTTGTAAGCAGATACCTAGAATGTTATGATCATACTCATTGGAATGTTATTAAGAAAATACTGAAGTACCTAAAAGAAACTAAAGATTATGGTTTGTGTTATTCAAAATCACAACTGAATATAGTAGAAGCTTACTGTGATGCTGATTATGGCAAAGACATTTCCACACGAAAGTCTTTAACGGGCTATGTGTTTATTAAAAATGGAGCTGCCATAACATGGGCAACACAACGACAACAAAGTGTTGCTTTGTCTACCACTGAAGCGGAATTCATGGCAGCTATGTGGTTAAAAGGACTGTTAGTGGAAATAGGTGAATTTAATCAGAACTCAATATGTTTGAATATAGACAATCAAAGTGCAATTTGTTTAATTAAAAACGTGGATTACCATAGGCGTTGTAAGCATATTGAAGTGCAATATAATTTTGTTAAAGATAAATATGCAGAGAAGCAAATTGATTTGAATTATGTATCTACTAATGAACAATTTGCTGATGTTTTTTACAAAAGCTCTTCCTAAAGATAAGTTTCAGTATTTTAGGAAAAGAATTGGTGTTCAGAACTTAAAATAATATCATTATCTTATTTGTACTTGTAAAACATTATTTATAGATACATTGTTTGTTTTAATGAGAGTTTGTCAAACTAATATGTGCCATGAAAATGTATGTTCATTTTGAAAATTAACTTGTTTTAAGAAATGGGTCCAAATTAAGTGGGAGTGTTGTATTAGTAATTTGAAACCTATTTTATTTGTGCTCAACAACTATTCATGTAACACATTTTTTGTCTATGTCTCTCTTCTTTTTGAATCTCTATAATAAAACTACGTTCTACCATTAAAACTATATTTTCATTAATTATAACAGTTCTCGGAAAGAATAAGTTTGTTTACTGTAGCCTTCTAGTTGGTCATTTTACATGTACTTTCCGAGGATCATATAATCAAATTAACAAAGCATTAGGCAGAAAATAGAGTTTTAGATTAAATAGTGTTTAGATTACGTTGTGTTGGCTAGGGTAATCAACACTCTAACTCTGTCTTGTTATGGATTCATTTTAAGTTGCAGATATTAGTCATACACTTTGGCACTACTCTTTGACAACGCGTGACTAATAGCTTAAGTTATTTTTTCAGTTTCCGGCTAGACACGCATTGTTAACGTTCTACAAACCCTGGCAACATATAAAATTGCCGTGAATTCAAATAAAAAATAAATCATAGTCCGCTACACGACTTCATTGTACAAACATTGGCATGATTTACTTTGATTGATTTTTTTTTCATTTGTTTTTTTTTTTTGTTAATCAGGTCTGTTTATGATATTTTCCTTTATCTTAATAAATCAGTACTTGAAATTGCAATTAATCATTTCCTTGGGGCAGAAAAGAATTTTTAAGATCAATTTCTGAAGTAGTACATACTGTATTGAAAAGGAGCAAGCGGACATCTACAAAATCCACTGTAATGTAAGTTTCGTGTCACAAAAAGTATTAGATTTAGCACTAGTGGTACCATATTTCAGTGGTAGGGCCACGCAGCAGCCTCGGCTGTTGCACGAATAGGCAGGCTCGTCCGGGTAAGTACCATGACCTCACAGAAGACCGGCGTAAAGTGGAAGTATAATACTTTCGCGTTTCGTCTGGTGAATCAGGTGGCTGGAGCCCTATTTTCAAAAGGTTGTCAACGCATCTGGAACACTCGAGTGTAGCAGATGTCCATGGGCGGCGGTATTCACTTAGGCACAATTGAAAAAGCATACATGAAAATGAAAAACTAAAAACTGCACTCTAACACCATTGGATATTGGGGGATATTACAGTCCGTCGTGGCTGAAGAGGCAACACCACGGCTCTCCAGACCCTCCCGGCCACCAACACCCTTACTTAACACGAAATAAGTCTTCTCAGGACATGGCTCTGTTTAGTGTGGCGTGGAGCAGAAGTGTGGTGGTGCTGTTCTTCAAGAAAGGCGATAGCGCTCTCTTGAAGAACCATATACCTATATCTCTTCTGTGCTGCGTCTATGTGCTGTTTTCGAGAGTCATCCTGAATCGTCTCGCTTCCAGCCTCCCGACTTAGCCGGATTCCGAAAAGGCTTCAGTACCATAGACTACATTATATGTGGTCATACATACGAAGAGTATAATCTGCCTTTGTGCCTAGCGTATGTAGACTATGAAAAAGCATTCGATTCTGTTGAAATTTGGCCGATACTCCAAGCCCTTCAGCGGTGCCAAATTGACTGACGGTATATCGAGGTGCTGAGGTGTTTTTATAAGAAGGCTACGACATCGTACGGACATCCGTCCAAGTACAGTCCAGTAGTACAAAACCTATCTAACTGTGGGAAGGGTGTAAAACTGGGTGATGTCATATCCCCAAAACTCTTCATCGCTCAATTGGAAGATGTTTTCAAGTTTCTAGCCTGGAAAGGATATAGTATAAACATCAATGGCAAATACATCACCCACCTTCGATTTGCCGACGACATAGTCATCATGGCAGAATCGCTGGAGGACCTTAGTACTACGCTCAATGACGTCAATAGTGTCTCTCGACGGGTGGGACCGAGCATAGCCCGCTCCATAGCTCGCTGAGCGACTTTGAACTTCCTCATGTGGCCAACAGTGAAGGATGTATGTTATTGGTTGAAGAATTTAGTCTTCAAACATTGAGGTATATTAGACGAGAAGATTTGCCGAAGTTTTCCGAAATTGGAAGTTGGATTCGCTGTTTGATCTCTGAGTTGAATTTGTGCTTACCTAGGTTGACTAATTGTCCTAGTTATAGGTATTCGTCAAAAACTTCGATCACAGTGTTACCAACAACTGCCAGTATAGGCGTGACATAGACGTTAGACATGATCTTCGTACTATCAACGTCCCAATTATAAAAAACAAGAGATACGATAACAACATGTAGACAATAAGCAACTATTTAATTAATAAACTTTAGCGAGGATTACGAATAAATGATGAAATGACAAAAATGCATTAATAAAAAGAATGTGTGGATTAATTTGGCCTGTGAAAGCTTTTGGTAAATTTACAAAATTGCGTAATGTGAACCACAAAAAAAGAAATTCTAACAATACTATTCCACTCATAATCAAGCGAACCGAAAATGTAAATAATTCATGTTGGCGGGTTCGTTCCGCATACGTAAGTAGCAGAAGATGAGATCGAACGACAAATGCTCGGTTCGCGGAATATCTACGAAGTGGAAATGAATAAAAAAACACTATAGACTATTTAAGCCCCTCCAGATAGCAAGAATAGAACTCAAGTTACCACCATAAATGGAAGTTAACTTTCCAGGCCAATAAAAGTAAAGTACCAGCCTATACTTGTCCCACTGCTGGGCAAAGGCCTCCTCTGTACCGTGGGTATCAGGGCATATCCACCACGCGACCCAACTGCGGATTGGCGGACTTAACTCATTTTCGCAATATTTTTTTGTTATTATTTCGAAAATATCCAGTTTCCTCACGATGTTTTGCCTCACCGCTGAGCACGGGTTAATTTAGTGCTTAAAATTAACAATTTCATTGGTGCCGGCACCAGAGATCGAACTCAGGTTGCTCGAGTATATTGGATTAAAGGCGAGCGCCCGGACAATTATACATTTAGTAGTATTTCATTATATTTTAATAACAGCACACTACGAGTTTATTAACAGCCCTCACGAACATTTTTGTACACGGCGTTTCCAAAATTGTAAAATGGCGCATTAGGACGTGTACATCAGGTTACCGATAACTTAATCATTTTATTGTAATATAATCAGTTACACTAATATTCCAAAAAATATATAAAGACATTATCGCACGTTCTTCATGATCAGATACAAGATAAAAGATAACAAGATAAAAGTCCGCAATCTACTATAAAATTACTATACTCTACAAATAATCACTCAGATATGTGTATTAATTCCAAAATTAATCCACTCCAATTAAAGTACTGTCACTGTTAATCACAATTGCACTAATTATTTTATGATTAGGCGGAACAAGAGCGATTCGAAAACATGGTGCGCTTCAGATGACGGTTCCTAATTGAATGCCAGATATTTAATACATATTAGATAAGATAATTTCAGATATACAAAAGTACTCTTTGTTGAATGCCGACAACATAGTCTGACCATCCACACGACGTTCCGCCAGAAATGACAGCTGTCAAATCTAGTTCCAGCGCATTCCGACAGATGACATAACGAATGCACCGTCAAATGTATATACAGTTTGTTAAATATAGGTTGATACGCGGCACATTGACATTGACATTGACATTCAAATAAGCATCTCGTATATGAAGTTCCGTATTTTTAAAAACAAAAAATGTATTTTTAAACTTTGCTTTAGTTTATTAATGTCAACGTCCCGCGTATCTACGTATATTTAACAAACTGTAGTGTGTGTGGGACAAAACAGTTATTTTAAATATTATTTAATTTGATTTTGAAAGGAGACATTACTGAATTCCCCCTTTCGAATCTCTTTGCTTGTACATTTGTAACGTTGAGGGTGTGTTTGCGCGGTTACTGAGCAGTGGTTTCGGAGTTCGGAGTGAGAATAAATAGCGAGAAGGAATTAAAGTGCTTCCGTGCCGGCCCGCTGTTTGTTTTAACCGATCGGTTCGCGCTCATGAAAGAAATCCAAATATTTGTTCTATCGAATTGAATATACGCTTACAGATTATTTGGTACGTTGTGCTTGTAAACTTTTAATTTAGCCGTTTAAATATCGCTTAGATTAAAACATCTTTGTCAGACTAATCCAAGCGTAGTAATTTCTTATAATTACGCGAACACTACACAATAATGACTGCTCGTTGCGATTATAAATTAAACTGCGAGAACGATGATTAAAATAACTGTTTTATCCGAATTATTTTGTAAAAAATTTTTAGACATCTGAATTATTTTTTTGAATATTGAAAGAATATTTGTCTATTACAATAATTTGAAGACTTACAAAGGCTTACTTCAAATTAAAAAAAGTCATAATCAAACGTGGTATATCTTAAGTACATGACGGCATGTACTTAAGATATACCACGACTATATGACTTCAGCCGTTCAATGAAACGAAAGTTTTATTAATTTTAATAGCACTGGTACTGCGTGGCGTCTATGTTGTAATATGTAACGACATTTTTAAGGCATTTCTTGCCTCGCACAACCACTCTGTGGAACCAACTGCCGCCGGCGGTCTTTCCGAACCGTTACGAACTTCGAACCTACAAGAAGAGAGCGTACTCTTTCTTAAAAGGCCGGCAACGCATTTGTGAGCCCTCGGGTGATGCAGGTGTTCATGGGCGGCGGTAATCACTTATCATCAGGTGAGCCTCCTGCTCGTTTGCCCCTATTCTCCATAAAAAAAAAAAATTTTTAGATTGATGATTTTACCTCACTGTCGATTATTTTATGCAAAATTTGTAAAACAAAAACGCTGAAAAGGAGCTTAAAATATGTAGATAAATTGTTGTAGAATTTTTTTTAACATAAATCCTTTTACCATTATGGACTAAAATCACAATAGAAACATATTAACACACTAAAAACTAAATTATACGTAGTGAAGATACCAACCGCTTAGCTTAGTTGTTAGAATGTTTGGGCTCGTTACCCGAAAAGCTCAGGTTCGAATCCTGGCTGCGGCAAAAATTGTTCGATAATTTATCCGTAAATTTTAAATGGCTGTAAGTATTTTAAAAACACATTAACGACAGTTTTGATCTTCAATCAAAAAAATCAAAATATAAACAAAAACTCTATAAAGCAGTGTTAACAAAGTTCCCTTCCACGACTATCTTTCCATTTTATTATTTTACGTTAGGAAAAACTGTAACGTAATATGGAGACTACTCGAACGTGGTAATATTGAAAACTACGTGGAACAAATGTTCCACGATTCGCGTGATTTCGCAAGAACAAATTAAGTTGGTCGACGGGGACAACGAAACGTGTCTCCGTCGACGTGTTCGTATTGTATCTTGTACTAGCGTCCCGCCCCGGCTTCGCACGGGTGCATTGTATTATGCATATAAACCTTCCTCTTGAATCAGTTTAACTAATAAAAAAACCGCATCAAGATCAAGTTTTAAAGATCTAAGCATACATAGGGACAGGCAGACAGCGGGACGACTTTGTTTTATGCTATGTGATGATTAACTGATGTTTGCGCTTTCAGTCCCAACAGTGGGCTAGACAGGACCCCGACATGTTGGACGACGCAACAGAGCCGTTGAATTCATTGCGACGATTTTCCAATTAGGGCCTTTAATGAGGAGATTGCGCCATAGCATTCGTGTCTAGGGTTTCTATGCCATCGTTTTATTCAACGGTGCGTATAAGTAAGTGTATTGCATTCATCGAATATTTATGTCTATGCGGTGTTGGTTTTGTCGTGGTTGCAGGTGAGGATGAATTAAAAATTTCTCCATACGAGAATCGGGATGATAAGTGGTCATCTCTAGTAACCGCTTCATTAGTTATGTACGATGTAGATTTTAAATATGTTGTTTATAAGTTTGCCGGCAATTCACGTATATTTTAGCAAATACTTTTTAGTTGAAAAAACGTATAAACTTAACACGGAGCTGTCCAAAGCATGCGGCCCGTGACGTGTTCCCATCAACCACAAAAACGAAAATTTTCCTTCTACAAAAATATTTTGGTAGTAAATTATTTCAAATAAATGATTTTAATAAATGACGTTCGGCAACAATTTTTTCTAATAGTATTGTTAGTGAATTACCCGTACTATTTATCAGTCATTTGTCAGACGGAATGTACTAGCTACCTGCCAGCGCGGCGGTTCAAGTGATTAGTCCGAAAATCGATGCTGGTCGTCTATTGAGCTTATAGGTGTTGTTCTACGCGACATATGGTACCTAGTCATTCATTTCTTTTAAGTTACTGATATTATTTATTTATTTTTAAACTTCATGCACGGAACAGTACATAGGCGGACTTAATGCTGACAGCATTTTCTACCAGTCAACCTTAGGGTGGTACTGAGAAGTTGAGGTAGGTGCACAAACACAGTTATAAACTAAAAAGAAAAAAAAATACATAGTTAATTATTAAATATAAAAATATAACACATAATATAATTCTAGCATACAATACTTTTAAACGATTTCTAACGAATTATTATGTAGACATTCATAAGTCTTTGGTTTTATTTTATTTTTTCAGTTTAAAAAGCAAACTTGGTAATATTTTTAATCGACTTCAAAAAATTTGACTTATGATAATAATATTATCATAAGTCAAATTTGCCTATATTTTGCAAAATAGCCTATATTTACCATAAGTAATATTTTTATTATCACCAACAGCTTAACAGCTTCGGCTAACTTTGTGCAAACCGTTAAAAAAATATTCGAAACTCATCGAGTGTTTGTTCGACTATAAATGACTAGCTGTCCTCCGTCCGCTTCGATGGTGACCATCTTCTTTAAGTAAAAAAAAAAAAATAGTTTTTTATAGGTAATCACTAATCCTTCCTAATCTTTACTAATATTATAAATTCGAAAGTTTGTATGTTCACGCAAATACTACTGAATGGATTCTAATAAAACTTTACAATAATATAGCTTATAAATCAGAATAAGATATAGGCTATAATTTATATAAATATTTTATGTAATCTGTTTTTCTCTCTGAATTTTACGCTTTCGGCCTATTTAACTTTACGTATTCGCGAGCAGCAGTCGGCTCTCGACATTGGCCACAATAGGTGTATCAGAGACGGAATTAAGTAGAAATCTGTAAGTTTTAACTGTGTTTAAAACTAATTTAGGCTTAAGCGAGTTATAAATGTCCACATTTAAACCACTTTAAACATAATTTATTATATTCGTAGGTATACACACAAGTACTTACACTTAACTAAATTAATTTTTACATACCTAGGCGAGTTATAGGTAGAGATAGACACAACATAAGCATTAATGAACACCTTTAAACCACTTTTAAAACATATACCGAGTTTATCTTTACGCAACCTTGCTTTAATTTAATCTGCTTTAAGTCGTCCCAAGAAATACATTTTCTCTCCAGTCTTCCCTCAAATAATGTTACGAACACACTATAAAACATCGTTAATGTCGTTTTCATGCCGTAGTACTGTATAACAGCGCCGCTGCCTTGCTAAGAATTGCAAAGAGAATGCTCGGCGCAAATTGTGACTGCCACAAAAACTTCTTTGTCTCGAAGATAGTTTTTATTTGCAATTTCCATTGCATTAAAATACATCAACTAACATTTTCTTTTCAAGAGATGTCATTGTTATTTTTTTCTTTTGAAACCACACACAAAAACAAACGTTTAAAATTTGAGCTCGTATTAAGTTGTTAAATATACGTCGAATGATACATCACTGGCACATACCAAAGTAACGCCTAAGCAATCAGACGAAACGTAAATGTATAGATTGATAGCTTTAAATCACAATGATGTTCTGTGATATTCTGCTTTATGATCTAGATTGGACTAGTTGATGTAACAGCAGCCGTTGCATTGCTTACGTTAGATGATATAATACACTGGAGGAATATTGTTTCCTTCTTTAATTTTGGCTTAACCTTCCTTGACACGCCTAGTAGTTCGCAATTGTGGAAAACAAACTCACAAAGCTAACGAAAACCCGCTGCGTATGACAAATAAAACCTTTGGCGCCCAGTCTTGATTTACTGCGCTATAAATGACAACTGTTGCAGGAAATAAGCTTGACACGAGACAATGTGGGGCTGAAGATGATTTCCACACTCGTGAATAAAAATAAAAATAATGCTTAAAACTATAGACTTGAAGGATTTAGTAAGAAGTGAAGCTTAAGTGCTTTGGTTGACACTCTGGCACAATTCCTTGTCAGAAGTGATGTCTTCGATTCCCACACAGAATTTGTGTAAACCTGTAATTTTATTCAGATCTGGATGTATGTTCTAAGGTTTGAAGTAAGGCATGCGTCAATAATTCCACAGATCGGCCCAGTGTGAGTCCCCCTCCACCCCCACCAAACTCCTCCGCCACGATGAGAGAGAAAAATTAATAAGAGTTAAATTGAGTATTTGAACACACCGGTGCACATTGGACGGTAATCAAGAGACAAAATTTCGTTTCTTTCTGGTACATTACTAGAATGAATATTTTTATTTTTAAACGTTTTGTTTTTTCGCTAAGCAACGCAATGCTCCCAAATCAAACAAGTGTTTATTATGTCGTACTTATTATAATTGGTCCTCTTAATAAATTTATGTACACGGAATGTGTGAGTACACATCTATGGGTTTACCACCAAACACATATCTGTAAATAAATCAAAACCCACTCCACTGTTCCGAACGTGACTTGGAAAGTATTCGCCGAAATAGGCCACGACTGAGCGTGTACTATTCATGGAACGAGGAGTGGTTTTCACCGAGTGTTTACTGTTTCTTATGAATTAGTTATTTCTCATCCGCGAATGGCATTGACCTTAAGATCGTATATTAAACAATTCATCAGAAAATTTTATGGGGAACTGTGTATGAAATATACTAAAAGCAAGCACATATTTAGTTCAAGATAAGTACCTATCGCAAAATAGTGAAACCAGAGACAAATCTAGTAGTACAAGATTAAAAATTATAAATGAATAGCCTGGTTCGTGCCATATTTTCGCGTGAAAATATTATTATTGCATAATTATTAACCTCTTTATTGTTTGCTTTTGTCTTTATATTATTCAAAATCAGCTAATCAACTGCAACTTTACACGTTTAGAGTCTCAGTTACGTCAAAATCTCCATGAAACCTAAATAACAACTACCACAATTTTAAACTCTTCGGTAAGTCAAGACAGTGGTAATGGCATGTTTCAATTCATTACTTAACTTTAAATTTGTGATGTTAGCCATTTTTTTCAATTAAGAATTAATAAAGTTTAAACAGCTATGTGGAATACTACATTTTGTTAAAAAATGTAGGTACAATCGCTACTATAGTGCAACAGATTAATATGACACATAAACAAATATGCCACCTTGCTAGTTTGCATCCAAAATCGTATCAACGAAAAATCTATTTTTAATAAATCAGTAGCACCTACCAATACCAATACCAATCTAATTTGGAATTTCAAGGAATAATGATTTTAAGGAGGAATGAACAGTAATACAGAATGATCCAATGATCCGTAAATACAGAATAATCTAAGTTTTGTTTAGATGATGATAGATTTCAATTACATACATATTATATAGAAGATCCAGTAACACATCCTAAATATCAGCACAAAGCCGTGTTAATGTTTGCACCGTCAGTAATTGCTAAGAAGCATAAAAGAATACATTTTAGATGTTAACGCGGCATGTTGATTGCAAAGCAACTTCCTTCAAAAGTTTGGTATTAAATGTTACAAGAAAAATTGACAGTGTTATTTTACAAATTTCTACTATAGTAGTTAAGTGCAATGTTCTGCGCACCAAGTCTACTACTGGATCCTAACTGTAATATAGAGAAATACATAGTTTAATTATTGAAACGACGAACTCACCGTGGGTAAAAGGGAAAGGGAAAATTTATATAAAAGAAAAAAAGAATCGTTTCGATTTATTTTTTTTATGTGATAAGGTGGCAAACGAGCTGGCGGTACATCGCCACTTCCCCACCACTTCACGCCGCTCTTCTGTGAGGTCGTGGTAATACTCGGACGGTCTTGCCGATTCGTGCAAAGCGAAGGCTGCTGTTGAAAAAATAAATATCATTGTAAATATCAATTTTGGCCGAATAGACATATCGTTAGTGATATTTGCATTGCTAGGACTTTACTTCGATTTATAAAAATAGATCATTAATCATGATTTTTAGTTTAAAAATGAAAACTGGACTAAAATTATGTTGATATTATGATTTCATAATGAAAAATGTTTCTACGTAACTAATTAAATTTAATTTTTCTTGCAAAAAAGGCAGACAATAACACTTTTGCGCCTCATCTGGCACAAATCCTATAATTGGGCGCTCATCTTCCTAAAAATTTGCGACCCAAATGGTTCACCCAATCATTCTTCATGCGGTGGTGAATTATTGGTTGGTACATTTTTTCTAATAAAATAAAAAAAAAATTGGTAACTTTTATGCCGTTTAGTTCATGCGGAGTTTGATTACCTCGTTAAAATTTAACATCAACAACATTTAAATTTATGCATATCTATTGAAAATAAAAAATTCGTGTATTGTGAATAATTTTGCAATACCACCCGTAAAAGGTAAAAGGCTATATTAATCTCTCATGAAAACGTTTCAAGATAAAAAGTGCTATTTGTATAAGCGGCTTTGCTCGAGCTTTTTCATGCTTTTTCCCTCGGAGTTAATCCTTGAAAAGTGTTTTTCCTCAACATTTGTATTAATATGTTTTTTCTGGAGTAGCTGTTGTAATGAATCATTCCTTTAAAAAAGTTGGAAAGGTGAATTTCAGATGAAAATGCAATTGTGTTTTATATAATTCGGTTAATGCTGATTATGGTTTTTGCCACATACAACGAAAACCTAACGTGATCTCTGATCTTTATACGTGACTTAAAAAAAACCGGCCCTTGCGAGTAGTACTGGCGCACGAAGGTTTCCGTACCATCCTTACGAATCCTTACTAATATTATAAAGGCGAAAGTTTGTATGTATGGATGGATGTTTGTTACTCTTTCACGCAAATACTACTGAATGGATTTTAATGAAATCAATAATATAGCTTATACATCGGAATAAGACATGTTGCTGTAATTTATATACATATATTATGTAAACCTGTCTTTCTGTCTGAATGTTACGTCTTCAGCCTATTCAATGCAGACGTAGTCGCGGGCAGCAGCTAGTTATCTATAAAAACGGCCAAAAATCATGTCTTTAGTATGTTCGCCCCACTTAAATATTTCTACTTTTTAGTATTTGTTTTTATAGCGGCAACAGAAATACATCAACTGTGAAAAATTGAACTGTCTAACTAGGACGGTATATGGTTGTTGTGAAAATATCCTCAATCACCTACGACGGCTTTAGCTAATTTCATTGAGACCGGATATGAAGTGAGCATTTTGGTTCAGCTGTATTCTGTTTTTATGATGAAACCAGTTATTTTCCCGGTTATTATCATGTATATTATACAGCGTGTCGTTACCATCGCGACAATAAATGAACACACGTCTAACGCTACTTGCCAATAATCATAAAAAAATATTAACGTTAAACAAAATCAAAAATTAAAAAAAAATATATTTTTTAAACAAACTAATTAAGTAAAAAAGAAACAAAATTTGTAACATCCTATACAACTCGCGCCACAGCGTCGCATTACAAGCCTCTCCTTCTAACAGTACGTTTTGTCTCTAATAAGACAATAAAACTTACTAAGGTCATCTAAACAATAATGTAAATGCTTAAAACTAATTGCACATCCAAATTATAGGCAAACACAACATTACTGTTGTGTTTGTTACATATGAATGGGTTGAATGAATTTTGAATTCATTAAACACATTCATATGCTTTGTGACCTTTACAAATGAACTTTACGTTACGCTTTTATAGGTAAGGGTGTTCTAAATTTCTTTGTTTTGGAAAATTTAATAACTCTGTAAATGTTGATGTTTAAAGAATTTAAATGTTTTATACAACTTTAAAAAGTTATCCCCTATATGTGTATTCATTTATTGTCGCGAGGGTAACGACACGCTGTATATCATGTATGCTGTATACTATCATGTATGCTGAAAAGGATATAACAATAGATGCGCCAAGCATTGCTTCAAATGTAGATAAAAGACGTTACGATTTTCGTCGCTGTGGCTATCAGCCGATTAGCTTAGTGGCTAGAGCGTTAGGCCGCGAATGCCGAAGATGTGGGTTCGATTCCCACAGCGGCGACACACTTTTCGTACTTTTTCTAGATATTTTAATGTTTAATCTTAAGTGCAGAGATTAGCATTATAAAAAAATTTAAATTTCCTTGTAAATATAATTGTTTACTTAGTTTTTGTTGACGAAAAAAATTAAAGGACAGGAAACTCTTAAATGAATAAAGACGATAAATAACAAAATCATATTGTTTGGCTCATCTAGCTTACGTACCTATAAAGTAGCGTTAAAATTGAACGGATCATCGTTAAACCATTAACGCATTGTGAAACAATCATTCCCCTTAATAGGCTGGTAATATAATTAACAAGGCATTTCAAGAGTAACAGGGTATGGCAAAATTGGCCCTTAATTTTATTGTAGATCCGTTAATGTTTTCTCGTACTCTTATTTTTTCTTACAGAGTATTTATTTTTGTTTAATCAATGATTATTAATAGAGTTCATTTTTAAGAATACAGCCATATTGGTATGGTTGTATGTATTTAGTAATCTAATATATAAAATTCTCGTGTCACGGTGTTTGTAATTAAACTCCTCCGAAACGGCTCGACCGATTTTCATGAAATTTTGTGTGCATATCGGCCAGGGTGAAGAATCGGACAACATCTATTTTTGATTCCCCTAAATGTTAAGGGTGATCCACCCCTAATTTTCTTTTTATATAAAATTTTTTGTTTTTATTCTTTTATGATACAGCCTACAAAAATACATACAACCCTAAATTTTCACCCCTCTACGCAGACGTAGTTACGGGCAGCAGCTATTACACTATAAAATTCGATATTTACGACATCCATTTGATATGAAACAACATTTCTGAACCCCATATAATAAAATAAAATAAAACGAGAGTTATACCCAACCTCTCGGACAGCGGAATGGTGACCAATGATAACGTGAATCATGACGATGTTCATCATTCGTCCTAGTAAGGTGTCCATCTCGTACCAATGTAGACTTTAAATAGTATATTACAGGCCTTTACAAAATATTACGAAGCTGTTCTCGTTCAAGATTAAATGAAAGCGTAAACTAGTTAAATACGAGTTCATTTGATTGTTGATTTTGACATGAATATTAGTGAATCAAGGAGAATCGTTCGTGAAAATGAAACAAATTTAACTCGGAAATATTTTATAGAATTTAACTCAAGATTCCAGCGGTTCGTATCGTAATGACGTTATGCGAAACAGCGTTAGTGACATTCCTCAAAGCAAATATAATTTCACTTGGAAATACAGCTGGCACGCCGCTGCGGTTGAAATTAATTCCATTGAAATACAATCATCAACTGTGTTAATGGAATCATGCAGATAATCATAAAATCGCAGTTAATAACAAAATAGACTCACGGAACAACGTTCAAATGACCTTTCACAAATTAGAGTTCTTTGCGTATTATAAAACAAATGTCTTCCAAAGTTTACAAACGCGTGAACAGTCACATCGCTTAACAACAGTTGGTGTTAAGGCTGCCAAAATTCGTATACTGTTCTTAAATTTTTGTATGTTAATGGGAATCTTAATTAAATTAATGTTTTTGTTTAAAATAGTCATTCTCTCCAATAAATTGATATTCTTTTTAATTTTTATGTCCTTCTTGATTGACTAACTACTTTTCACTTTAATTTTCTCTCGAAGTGTTTCATAATATATTTTATTATACTGTAATATATCTATATCATAAAGAGGAAAGATTTGATTGTTTGTATGTATTGAATAGGCTCCGAAACTACTGAACCGATTTAAAAAATTCTTTCACTGTTGAGAAGCTACATTATCCCTGCTTGATATAGGCTATATTTTATTTTCAAAAAAAAATAGGGATCCTTACTAAAACTCCAATAATGTAACTCAAGGTGTACAAAAATTACAATATTCTTTACATCGCGTGCGCTGCGAAAACTATTGATGATAGATTAAAATAACTTTAATAACGACTTTGCAGAACACATCATTATTTACAAAAAGTGACGCGACAGCATATGGCTAACTATTATAGTTATGCCACAATAAGTGTTCTTTTATTTTAAAATTTTGATTTAAATTCCGCCGTTAGAAAAGGCTCTTTATTTGTATCTTAGTATTAATCCTTATAAAAATAAATTACTTCTTATTTAAGACTGTTTCAATATCTTTATAAAACTTTTTGAATTATCAAATTCGGACATTCCATTCGAAAGATATCACAAGTTTAAAAATGTTAGTATATTGTTAATTGTTAAAATTATTTAACTGTCCAAACAGCTTAGTGACTGACTTAGTACTTCTTATGATTCTTCAATAACATTTTTAGTAGTAATTCCTGTTCAACATCATTTTAAAATGCCCAAAGATCAAGATCTCATCTTCCTAGAAAATGTTCCCAAGCGAGGGCATCAAAAATACGTCGTAATTAAGAATCTTTACCGGAAACTGAAAATCGTCTTAGAAGTCGGAGAGAGTCAAGTAGAGTGTTTGCAGTGGCTTGAAGAGCAAAATAATATAAATATACAAATTCACACTAGGGAATCGAGCTTTGAGCATTTCCAACGCCGACGAGATTAGAGAAAAAGACAACAAATGTCAGCGAATAGAGTTCGTAATCGAGTTTTAGCTCACAGTAACAGATCAGCTTTTTTGCATTATGCTCAACAGTCTTCTGTCCAATTCGAAGCCATGAATATGATCTGCTCAGTGTTCTACCTAAAAATGGGTCAATGAACCAAATGGTATGTGCTGTGCTTCTGGAAAAGTTAGTCTCCCAAATATTGAGGAGCCGCCACAGCCAATAAAAAATCTTTTGATAAATCATTCACCATCTGAACATTTTTAACCAACATC
This sequence comes from Iphiclides podalirius, assembly GCA_933534255.1. Taxonomy (NCBI): domain Eukaryota; kingdom Metazoa; phylum Arthropoda; class Insecta; order Lepidoptera; family Papilionidae; genus Iphiclides; species Iphiclides podalirius. Next base: position 642,170 of record OW152839.1, on the reverse strand, counting down.
CGAAAGTACAATAGCCTCTTTCAAATGACTTTGTTTGACGCGAACTTTTAAAATAGAGGGACAAGTATACAAGTCATCATCATCATCTTCCCCCCTATCACACCTAGGTGGGGTCGGAACAATATGAATCATGTTGTAGGCGGTTTTGGCCATATTTTTACAACCAGCCGCCTGCCTGACGTTAAACCTCCTTGGGAAACAAACACCCAGATCAAATTTCAACTGTGTAACTATCACGGTTCATGAGATACAGCCTGTTGACAGAGGGATAAACAGACAGCGGAGTCTTAGTAATAGAGTCCCATTTTACCCTTTGGGTACCGAACCATAAAATGGCCCCAGAGATATATTGCTGCACGGTAGACACGGCCAACTTAAAAGGGTCTCTGAGTTACACCGATTGCATGATCCACTACAATATCCCTTAATCGTCGTAATGAGAGAAGACGGTTATTTGACTATTCCTCAACAAGGTACAGTGCGTAACAAAACTGTGACATGCATGCAATTGTATGCAATTAGGTTGATGGTTAGAGCTAACTGTTTTAAGCCATTGCATTATTACTGGGACTTATTATGGTTCCGTACCCAAAGGGTAAAACGGCACCCTATTACTAGACTCCGCTGTCCGTCTGTATGTCCGTATGTCTGTCCATATGTCACCAGGTTGTATCTCATGAATCGTGATAGTTAGACAGTTGAAATTTTCACAAGCGATGTATTTCTGTTGCCGCTACAACAACAAATACAAAAAAACAAAAAAACTATAAATAATTGGGGCTCCCATAAATCAGACATGATTTTTTTGTCGTTTATATAGATAATGTTGACAGTAGTAGTGTTTTTGACAATATATAAGTGTAATACTTCTATATTGAATAAAGATAATAAAACATGATTTTTTTAATGATGATAGAGTGATAGAGTGGCAAACTAGCTGGCGGTTCACCTGAAGTTATGTAATAACCGCCGCCTATCGACATTTGTAACACCTGTAGGGTTGCAAATGAGTTGCACTCTTTAAATAAAGTGGGTCCCGGCTAGCTCTCTCACCAGACGAAACATAGAAGTATAACACTTCTATTTTTCATCTTAGAGACGCTTTAAATCAAGACATTGGCTCTTCAAATATCGGTCAACAAAAAAACCAAAGATGCGATGATTTATGACCGAAGCTATGGGAGACCAGACTTCTTTGTCACTTTTATGTGTAACCCTGAATGTCCCGTAATTAAAGCGGAACCATTATCTGGTCAGCGGTCTTTCGATCTTCGTTACGTAATTTCAAGGGTATTTCATTAAAAGATGAAGAAATTCATAAAATTATTCACCAAAGACGAAATATATGGAATATTTTGTGTATGATAATTTTTGGTTTTAAAAATTTTGTTGAATACCCGTGCGAAGCCGGGGCGGGCCGCTAGTCAATTATAAATTTCCATGCTAAATGACATTGACGTAGATCTATTCTAACAAAAACTTATGTCCATGCGGCAGTGGTCTGTCACAAATTGTTTCGTTTTGCAAATTGAGTTAATTTTCCCTAATGAGACTCAAGTACCTGGCTGGAGATTTATGTGGGAAACTGCAAATTTACCGTCGTCGCCGCTTGCTTTAACACAAGAACCATTGGAGTATCAGTGGTTCTAAAGATAGTAATGAGAAACATAAATTCTATTCAGCGTTTCACCGAGCGTATGTTTCAACGCTTAACAGGCGTTGGCTCAGGTGCACTTAATCCGAAAAATGAGTCGAACGAGCAGACGGTTCACCTGATGTTAAGTGAATACCGCCGCCCATGGACATCTGCCACACCCGAGGGTTACAGACGCGTTGACAAGGTTTTAAAAATTGAGCTATTGGGCTAAAAAGATAAGAAAGTTTTTTTTTTATGTGAAAAGTTGCCAAACGAGCAGACGGCTCACCTGATGGTAAGTGAATACCGCCGCCCATGGACATCTGCCACACCCGAGGGTTACAGACGCGTTGACAAGCTTTTGAAAATTGAGCTATTGGGCTAAAAAGATAAGAAAGTTTTTTTTTTAATGTGAAAAGTTGCCAAACGAGCAGACGGCTCACCTGATGGTAAGTGAATACCGCCGCCCATGGACATCTGCTACACCCGAGGGTTACAGGTGCGTTGACAACCTTTAGAAAATTGGGCTCCGGCTACCTCACTCACCAGACGAAACGCGAAAGTATTGGACATACTTCCACTTTAAGCTGGTCTTCTGTGAGGTCGTGGTACTTACCCGGACGGGCCTGCCCATCCCTGCAACAACCGAGGCTTCTGCTTGGCCCTAACCTCGGTTAACGCCTCGCCTTAGGAACGTTAACAGTGGTAGGTTACTGTTAACGTTTTTATAGTGCATCACTTCCTTAATCCTAGCAGTGGGGTATGCTTAGATCATACTATATCGCAAATGCATTTTATACCTAGGTATACACAATATATTACAGCCGTAATAGCGCAGTGTCGAGTGCTCGCCTTTAATTCAATTTACTCGAGAAACCCAAGTTCGAGCCGTGGTGCTAGCACCAATGAAATTATTAATTTTAAGTGCTGACTTATCACGTGCTCTGCGTATAAGGATACATCGCGAGGAAACCTGCATATTTTCGAAATAATAACAAAACAAATATTTCAAAGATATTTGAAGTCCGCCAATCCGCAGTGGGGCCGCGACTATGCCCACACATCTGTACAGAGGAGGCCTTTGCCCAGCAGTGGGACATGTATAGGCTGTTACTACTACTTTACACATATTGCATAAACACGAACACAGATCCGGAAAAATAATTATCAACCTGCAAACAGACACTGATAGTAATAAAACTCGAGAAACCGAATGTGACAACTTAGAAACTTCTCCAACTATACCCGTAAAATCTAAAGTCAGGTAAAGAGTGTGGATTCGATATCAGGTGGTTCTTCCTACAGATATGAACGTTATGAGTACTTCAGAACGCAAAATGCACAGTCACCTCAGAAACGTCCTCAACATTTATTTTCATTGTTCCATTAGAATTTATATTCGCAGCTGTCGCATTGCGAAATTCGGGATCTCGCATTCATAGCGACATAGCTTTCCTTACCTTTGTAGATATGAAACCTATCGTGCGGTCAGCGGTCGTGTTGGCTGCGTAATGATATTCAAAATAACATACGTTATTCAACCTAAACGAAGCTCTTAAGTTTAGTCATCGACCATAGTACCGCGATACCGAGATCCCACCGCATCGTTATCGGTTATCACTATCAATATAGAAACGGTCTGCTTGAGTGATACGACGCAGGTTCGAATCCCGCGGCACCGATAATTTTTACAAAAAATCACATTTTAAGAAATTTTGTACAGGTTTAAAAACCCAATTAGGGTTTGGATTTCTGATAAGACTAGAATGTAAAACTTGAGAAGTTAATAAAATACGTTTGTAACTTATCTTTAATAATGCAAAGGTGTCTGTGATGTAACAAAAGAAAAGCAAATTTCTAGCCAGCTTTCCAGTCACACTATCCAAGAGAACTGGCGGTTCACTTGATGTTTTTTTTTATGCGAAAAGTTGCCAAGCGAGCAGACGGTTCACCCGATGTCAAGTGAATACCGCCGCCCATGGACATCTGCTACACCCGAGGGTTGCAGATGCGTTGACAACCTTTTGAAAATTGGGCTCCGGCTACCTCACTCACCAGACGAAACGCGAAAGTATTAGACTTCCACTTTACGCCGGTTTTCTGTGAGGTCGTGGTAATTACCCGGACGAACCAGCCCATTCGTGCTATAGCCGAGGCTGCTGCGTGGCCCTACCACCGTTAACCATCGCTGTAGCCTTTTTTCCGTTTCCGTTTGAAATTCGGAATCAAACGTATTTAAAATTATTCCCCTGTTCAATAACTATGTTGTGAACATATATTAAGTCAATCCATGGGCTAATTTTACAGTTTTGTGGACACAAACTAACGCAAGCTAAATATTTTGATATAAATATTGGCTTTATGTTGATGATCCACCTGTATTATATACCGTAACAAAGGTCAATTCGCATGCACGCCGCTTTTATATTTAGCATCACTTAGTATTGCGCTATTAATAAACGGGAGGGAAATGGAAAATAGAGCATAAATAAAACGTTCAACGCTGCGCCAGCCTTCATTGTTCACGACCGGAATAGCGGTACAACGGAAATAAAGTTAAAAAAAAATAATTCTAATGTGCAGGGATGCGAGGCTGCGAAGCCGCCTACAGCGATTAAAAATTAATTTACATACACAAATGGCGGAAAATTCACCTTCCAATAGGGTAAATCTAAGTCGTTGAACGGTAGAGCCATAAATCTTGTGCAGATACCGCAAGAAATATTAGTCTAATAAATACTAAAAAACATAAACAAACATATTTAAGGGCATTTGTGCTCCCATACAAAAGACACTTTTTTTTTTTAATTTTTTTTTTGCGTTTTTTATAGATGTTACGGAACCCTACTCCGCGACTCCGACTCGCATTTGGTCGGTTTTCAAACTTTTTCAACAAATTTGTGGTTACCCCCATTTTCGCGAATATTTTTAACGCAGTGTTAGTTGAGCGAGAGTTATAAAAAGTTAAATTTTATCGTATTGTGCGAATTTTGTTCTGGAACATAAATTCAAACTTTCATTTGAAGGATGATTTCAGAGAGCTAATTGGCACAAGGGGTCTATTATTAGAGAATAGTTTCGTTGGGAGTGGTCTGCATGTTATTTCTGATTTTTTCAATCCACATATTTTAATTGAGCAAGGTTATCCAAGAGTTTAAACGTTATTACTTCGATTCTAATATTTTAACTATTTCTGAACTTGAACATTAACAACTGTTATAACGACAAGCAGCACTAGTGGTTATATCACCATCCGGGAACGCGGCCGAAAAGCAAGTGACCGCTGCTCCATGCGACCATGTGCCTTTTCGCTCAAATAGATAATGTCATATCCTTTTTTTTTTGGTATCGGGGGGGAAATCTTCGAAAGATACCTTGTCACTTTACATGACAGGGTTATGAGGGGTTCTTACCCACTAAAACCCCCTCGGTGGCCGCCTTCCGTACATTTGGAGGGATTCCGGGATCTCCCATGGAATGCACCGGTAAAACCTGTGCAGGATAAACCTTCTCCGATTCCCTCACCCTCTTGCAGCAGCACGAGATCCCTTCGTGCTGCTGCCCATCCGAGTCCCTTTTTAGTCGCCTTTTACGACAGGCAGGGGATACCTTAGCCCTTACCCCACCCCACATATCACCCTTATTCATATTCACCGAATAACCGCCGAGCTGCGATGCTGCCCTGATGCTTCACTGGTTAGCTGACCCATACGTGCAGCAGGAGATATTGTCCAAACTGGTATTGCTCTACCACAGAAAAATATGCAGAATAGTATAAGCTTATAATTCGTGGGGTAGCAGTGATAGTAAAATAATAAGCGTCATTTAGATTTTTAAATTTTAAAATAGTTTGTGCACTATGCAAATCAGGAATAATTCATTTGTATAATATGACACCCAAACACTTGATCTTGAATTCGTGACGTTAGTACATCAAGATAGACTTTTGATAGATTAATTACCTGAATTTTTGTAGATCAATTGGTAGGACCATGCAAAAGTCCTCGCTGTTGCCTGAATGGACAGGTCCGTCCGGGAAAGTACCACGATCTCACGGAAGACCGGCGTGAAGTGGAAGTGGTACACTTCCAGGTTTCTGCTTCTGCACTTTATTAAAAGGTACCACCTCATCTGCAACCCCACGGGTGTTGCAAAAGTCAATGGGCGGCAGTTATCACTTAACGTCAGGTGAACCGCCAGCTCATTTGCTACTTTTTGACGTAAAAAAAATTTATACTGTTGTCTGTCTGTCAGTTTGTATGCTTAGATCTTTAAAACTACGCAGCGGATCTTGATGCGGTTTTTTTAATAGATAGAATGATTCAAGAGGAAGTTATATTAAAGTTATATGTGTAATACATTGCACCCGTGCGAAGCCAGGGCGGGTCGCTAGTGTTATATGTAACATATCAATTCATTTTATTAATGAAAGTAAAATAAAGAATTATTTTATTACAATAAAGTTATTCTTAAGCACTACGTCTGTCAATTGGTCGGTGTCATAATCAACTCAAGTCGGGCATTAACGTTGCAGACATTCGAGGCGCATTATTTTGAGTGTTACTATTAATCTGGGTAATGAGTCAGTTTATTTATAAAGCCTTAAACGGTGCTGGGAGCTGAAATCTGGGCCGCATCTCTCGGGGATTGCTTCCCATCGGCTCAAAGCTAATGTGCGATCGTAAAATAAATATGCATTTTTAACATTAAATGGTATAAATTTAAAGTTTTTTATTGTGCTAATCTCTGCACTTAACATTTTAACATCTTAACATTATTTCTACATGTTTTATTTAAATGGTATCTTCTGTTATCAGGTGTTGTTAATAAAGAAAATATCGCACATAACATACAAAAGTATGCGTAGAACAACGATACATCTGCAAAATTATAATTGTTCAGGACGGCCAGTTCAAATCATATATTTTTTATTTTGTTTATAGTTTTTCATATATAGCAGTTGCTATTACAATTTGGTTTGGTTTGTAATATGATTAGGTATATTAATAAACAGTATACAGTATACTCGTATAAATTTAGGAAATAAGATGTTTCATGTGTAATAATAACATTTTCCCACGGAAAATGGCATAAAATTATGAGTCACGCGTTTATATATAACATTGTGCAACGGAACATTAGAAAAAAATAATAGGTCATACATTTATATATAACGTTTTTCTACTTAAAATTCAGAAAATTGGTATGAAATAAACGCATGTAACCCTTTTTTCTAAGAAAGAGCCATAAAAATGTGGGTGATTGTATCTTTATCGTAAATTGTATCTTTCTCTAACAGAGTATTTTACATTCGTATATAATATTAGTTAGCCCAGTCTAGTCAGTAAAAAAACCGTGTTTAGTACTGCGGAGCATAAATCAGATAGAACGTTGTTATATTCTGAATCTCAATATCTATAATTCAGATGAAAAAAAAAATGTTATCTCAAAACGTAGACAATAATTAAGACTTTCCGACGATAAAGTCAAATTCGTTCTATGCTACCATAGAACGTTATTCTACGCAAACCGGAATCAAGTGCTCCCACGACTTTCCATATATTTCGACTATTTGTGTTAAAACTCACATTTGAGATTCATCTTAAGTACAGAATCGCACTGAATGTAAGAAGAGTAATTATAGAATTGTAGTCCTAAAATATTCTACCCCTTATATTTACTACTTAGATTGAGTTGAGGAGAAATTTATATCTCATCTCACATCTTCATAGCATTTCGCGTCTTTAACGGATGAGGTATTTAGCAGAATGGCTTCTCTGAGAGCCTATAATCGCCTTGTCTCGATCGAATTTGCTCTAAGCGGAATAATAATGTGTCGGTGGTGCAACGCTAGTGTGTTTATCTTCTACTCATTGAAAACTAATCCTAAATTATCCTTACTAATATTATAAACGCGAAAGTTTGTATGTATGGATGGATGTTTTTTACTCTTTCACACAAAAACTAGTCAATATATTTTAATGAAACTTTCCAATAACATAGCTTATACATCAGAATAACACATAGGCTGTAACATATAAAGATATGGTGTCAATTGTCCGAAATATAGGTAACATCATGAGTGTCAACTAAGTAGGAAAAAATCGGAGAGCAAGCCATCTGCGAGATATTGTGGTGTATAATAAAAAACTCATTGTTTAGTTAATAATTAGTCTTCCCTTTGGCCGCGCGGATAACATTTAGTAGTAAATAAAATGTAGTGAGTATGACGCTCAATCATTTACATTTTACCAGCGGGACAAAATTCCAGAGATTGTGAATGAGGTAATATTTTTTGTTAAAAGTTGGCAAGCAAGCATGCGGTTCACGGTGATATTAAGTGATAAACGCCGCGCACATGCGTTCCCAGCCATTAGAAAAACCGGCCAAGTGCGAGTCGGACTCGACTAGACGAGTGGCTCCGTAACACCTAATATATAAAATTCTCGTATCACGGTGTTTGTAATTGAACTACTACGAAACGGCTCGACCGATTTTCGTGAAATTTTATGTGCATATCGGCCAGGGTGGAGAATCGGACAACATCTATTTTTCATCCCCCTAAATGTTAAGGGTGGTCCACCCCAAACATTTTTTCTACCATACAAATAATTTATATAGCAAAACACCATTTGACGGGTCAGCTAGTTATCTATAAAATCGACAATAAATCTGTCTTTTATTCTTTTTCTTCTCCAAAAAAATGGGAGCCCCAATTAAATATTTTTTTTATTCTGTTTTTAATATTTTTTGTTATAGCGGCAACAGAAACACATGAACTGTGAAAATTCCAATGGTCTAACTATCACGGTTATCCCTGGTGACAGTCAGACAAAAAGACAGACGGAGAGACAGGCAGACAAACATACAGCGTTTTCTTAGTTACAGGATCCAGTTTTACGATTTGGGTACGGAACCCTAAAAAGGAAAGTATAACGCTTCCACCTCACGCCGGTCTTTTGTGAGGCCGTGGTACTTACCAGGATGAGTCTGCCCATTCTTGCAACAGTGGCTGATTTGTGGACCTACTGCAAAGGTGAAATATAATTTACGAAAAACTGATTACTAAAATTTAATTTAAAACAATTTTTGACCCGCTACAAAATATACAAAAAATGTAAGAGGTTGCAATATGAAACTTAAGTTCTACTGAGCTAGCGCGCTTACCATCAACGGCTGCATCGCCACTTACCATCAGGTGGGATGGCAGTCAAGTGATAGCCAGTTTTTTGAATTAAAAAAAAAAAAAACATAATGTATTTCAATTTCTCAGTTAGATGTCCCCTTGTTAATCTTTGTAAAAGTAATGAACATTACGAGGAAGCTAAAGCTTCGAAAATCGAATCACTTAACCTTAAGTTAAATTAGTATTTTCTTTTATTTTCGTAATAAGAAAATTTAAGTAGACAAAAAATCCTTTGCTTTCGTTGTCTGATTTTATCACGGCCAACTCTCCTTAATAAAATTTATTATCCATTGAAGAGTGGATGAGGATTTTGCCCCTCAATGGGCTTTTAAAATATAGTACGCTTTTTTTATTAAAGACGAATAATATATAATAGCAAACGACTAGTTTTTGAAAAATAATCTTACGAGTTTGACTGGAAAACTTTTCACCTAGATAGAACATAACAGACAACGTGTTTATGCCATGATACCATCTCTTTAGTTAGAGAGAATGTGTTAAATTAGCACTATATATATATTCCTTTATTCTTAACAACAAAAATTGTCTTGGATAATTCATGCAAACAACAAATACAATTAAAATAGTTTACAATCAAAATTACGCTTATAAAAATTACAACAGAAATTATTTCTCATTATTATTAATAAAATAAAGCATATAATGGCACAATAAAAATAAAAAAAATACTAGTAATGGTTTGTAAAAAATAAATAAATAAATAAACAATGGTTCCAATATTAAAACGTAATGAAAAAAAAAAAATAAAACATCGAAGTTTACTTAATTGCATTATCGTCTAGAAACTCGTTGACACTGTAATAACATTTTCCAGTAGGAACTTTTTTAATGTATTTTTGAAGCTACTCTTGTATAGCGTAGTTTTTAAATCAATAGGTAATCAGTTCAATAGACGTATTGATTAATATTTAAAGTAGTGTCCAGCCATGACCATACGAGATATAACCTACTTTCAACATAATCACAAATGTATGTATGGATACTAATAAGTTAAATCTGATGTAAGACATAAAAACACCTGCTCAATATTAAAGAAATCAAGAAGTAACAGAGCGTATATGGTATCTTTAAATTTCCTGTTAAATAAACAGGTAGGAGATAGTTATTGGGTGAAGTAAGATGATAACGATAGAAACAGTAAAATAAATTCAGGTCATGCATCTATCAATATAAAAAAGGATTTATGCTAAAATTTTTATTTTAGTATTCTAGAGACTAAAAATGTAATGGTAGCTTAAAGGTAAGGTTGCAAAGCGGTTACATCTGAAAGTAAATAATTATATTTTGTCACATGCCAATAACGACTTTATACAGCAGTCAATGGCGATACCCGCCATTCTTAAATTCATTAACAGATCGATATTTATAATGTTACTAAACCGACATTTAAATTAACTAAACACAAATGTATATAAACATGGGCGTGCTATGAACAATTTAGGAGTTATATTTAAGCCATTCTTTAAGCCAAAAAGTTTTATTTGAATCATAATAATTGACGACCCGATTGGCGTAGTAGGTAGTGAACTTGCCTCGCATGCCAACGGGTGCCAGCGGAAAATATCTTGTGATGAACATAGTGGTTTTCTAGTGTTTGGGTGTTCATATATTTATAATATGTACTTATTGAGAAAAGAAGTTATATTACGTATGTTGCGTAAAAATATATCCCGAAATATTCGTTTAATTTATTTATTTATAATAAAGGGATGAAGCAAACAAATCAGATGTAGAAGATGCGAGAACATTTTATTACCTAACAAAAAACAATAAAGATGAGGTTTTTCTGTTCATGAAAGAAGTGCCTTGCTTCTTATTATTTCGGCACTACCCCGAGCTAGATAATAAACACGAAATATAAATGTGACAGCGAAATAAGGCAATCCGTCGTTTTGCGCAACAGCCAAAAAAATCAAATTGATACGTTGGTTGAACGTACTGAATTATTCAGGGGCACGGATTTATTTCATAGTCAATAACAAAATATGAGCTTAAAATGTATCACCGCGATATCTCAGCGTCATTTATATAGTTGGTATATATGACAAATCACAGTTCTCCATTGAAAAACTCACTTTTTATTTCTCTTTTATACAAGTCTTGAACATAGCTATGAGGCCCTTGTGTATTCTGTAAAGCCAGCCCTATAATGCTAGATTCGAAATAATTAGAACAGCTGAAGCTTACACTAGTGGTGGTAGAGTAGATGGTAGATTAGGTGGTAGAGTAGGTAGTAGAGTATCATAGAGCTGTGCTTTTAAGTTTCTCCTCAATTTTTTTGGAGAAGAAAAAGAATAAAAGATTTTTAAAAATCGGAGATTCTTAGAAACTTGAACTTAGAACTTGTAGAAAAAGTACGAAAAGATTGTCGCCGCTGTGGGAATCGCACCCACGTCTTCGGCATTCGCGGCCTGACGCTTAAACCTCTAAACTAAATGGCTAATTGCCACACCGACGAAAATCTTAACGTCTTTCATCTAGATTAATTTTTAGCATTTGAAGCTATGCTTGGCGATTTAATCTTAAGTGCAGAGGTTAGCAGAATAAAATTAAAAAATCGGAGATTCTTTTTTTAATTTCCCATATTTTGTGCATGCCAATTAAGTTCTTTTACACTTAAGTCAGCCCCATAGCCCCAAAGAGAATTATTATCAAGCCTTTATCGATTTGTAAATTGATTTCAACATCGAACAATTAAAGATAGGACATTGTTCTCTATATAGTTCTCTAGCAATATTTTAGTTTTCTTTTCCCCCTGTTCATAAATAATAAAATATCACTTAGAGCAGAAAAATATTAGCTCGTGGTAAATGTTTAAAGCTGTTAAATGAAGATTTGAATTTTGAACATTTTGATAGCCAATATTGAAAGCTTACTACAATTGTCGTTGTTATTTGTGCAACAAATAAATCTGATTATCATAATGCAGCGTCGGTATAATCATAGGTTCAAAGCACGTAGTGGTACATTACTTATTGTATTTAAAGGTCTTTACAGAAGGAAAACATCCCGGAAAACATCCCATCATCACCTCCGAGGTATTAATAGCGGCAGCTATCTAGATAATAGACTGCTATTCCTTTTAAGATTCAAAATGCCTTTATTTCAAATAACAACAGAAAATTCACCTGTTAATACAATGCCTCTTATGAACTCTACTTTTTAATTACATTAGATTTTTGGACAGTTCAAGGAAATATATTTTTGCACAGGTTTTCTCTCGAATAATGTTACAAACTTGCTATTAAATTACGTTACTGTCAGTTCCACTCTGTAGCTTTGTGGCGTAGCGCCGTAACCGTAGCTACTCGTAGCCCCGCTCGGAATTGCAAAGGTAGAGTTCTCGGCGCAAATCGTGCTGTACGCCATTGCAAAAACTTCTATGTCACGAGCATAGTTTTGTTGGCAATTTTTCACCTATCGCAAACCGCGACTGTGAAAAACAAAATCGATAATCATACGGATTTAATATACCTTTTACTGATTTAATATACTTTTACTTATTCTATGTAAGGATAATCGATTGCTCGTTTCTATGAGTCCACAGTCGGTTCACTAGTAATTGAATACATTGCGGAAATGTTAGCACAATAGTAGTTGTGTTATCATCTGCTACGAATGTATGCATTACGTGTGCCGTTTGCAAATCCTTTAAGGTGATTTAGCGCAGGATACGCCGCCATATATTCTGGACTGGTGCCAACGTAGTGCTTAATCAAGTGACACTATACGAAACAAAGACATTAGACCGATGTATAGGAAGGGGCTCTTAGCTCTGTTCTCAAGATCATCTGGGCGTCTTAACAGAACCACAGAACATATTTTTGACAATTTATGTTTTAAAATCGGTATAGCTCACTGTCTGGGCGCTCGATTTTAATTCATACACTGATTTACAACCTGATTTCATTAGGCAAAGTAATTTGAACACTTGTAACTGTAAATGTTCAAATTAGTTTATGGACGTTCAGATCCAAGAAAACTGAGATAGTGTACTCTACTTCTATGAAGTCCGGATATTGCAAAGAATCGTTTTATAGAACCACGCCTTATGGTAGAGGCTGTTATATTTTAAGCAAGAAGAAATTAATTGAATCGTGCGGAGTTTGTCGTCATAAAAACGGCTATTGAATTTACGAAATCGGCAAGATCTAGAACAAATTATTTTGATTTCAATGACTCATATACAATTGGTAGTCAATTCCAATCCTGAATTCTTTTTCAACTTGATAAAAGTAAAAATTAAGATAACGACATATCTATTAAGTTTTTAACAAACAGACTTTGGTAATTTAGCACTAATAAAATTTCAATTTTTTTAAGTTATATTTTTGATGAGCCAGTTTTCATAAAGTAAAAGCCTCGTAAAAAGCAAAAGTCAGAAATCTCGAGAAATTCTCTGTTATGTAGAAATCCATTGGCAAAAAGTAACCATCGCGACCGTCGTTAAGTAACACAGGACGGGTGTTCGGGCCGTCAACCATTACGAATTTTAATTTATGCTATAATTGGAAAACGTTGGCAGTATTTCTATCCAGTGATATTACCTAAATCAATTCACGATAACGCCAGTAATAATCTCAATGCGAAATCTCGAAAAATATTTCATAGACGGGACGGATTTCATTTCGGCAATCATTCATTATTCCAGTGCTTTGTCGCCCACAAACTTTTTCTCACTCCCTGATTTGGGAACCTTTCTTTGATGTTTAATGGACTGAAAGCCTACTACTAACCAGTAGTATATTTCGCATCGATTCCAAGTTCGTCAGGTATGATTGACCAGTGTATTCTGATATATCACGTCGATTGCTGTCGTCCATTTCACTTGATGGAGATGAGATGGTTATGGACCATAAGAACTACCAAATAATGGACTGATTAGCTTAGGATGTCGACTTGAAATCTGCGGTCTTAGATTTGGAATATCATGTGCGACCGTGTGTTTCCCATTCAACGGTATGCCTACATTGAAGAACTTACGGTCTTTTCATTTTATGTGAAATGTAGCAACAATAGCAATTTCAATGGTTGTGATTTGGAAATTAAAACTATTAGCTTAGGCGCTGGACGTCGTGAGTTCGGTTTCCATACAAGACGATGTGTCACCCCTAAGTAATTATTCCGGATATGGGCGTTCACTCCCATGGAGGGCTAACGTCAGACAGAACTTGAAATAAAGGATTTCGCCATTTCCTATGGAAATCTGCACTTCCGTGAAAATAATCCGATAAGTCATTAGTGTGGATTGTATATAAAACACAATTTTTGGATTTTTTCATCATGCAATTTCACAATTTACTTTGCAACCAACTCATCGTGTTGCTCTTCGTCCGTCGGTGTGCACGCGCTTTGTTAAAAAAATTCTCTCATATTTGTTCCGAACGCGCCGAAAGTAGTACGACTTCGAAAGTATATGTTTATACTTAATATGCTTCTTGATTATAAATATATTATAATTAATATGATTTCTTCAGGCAAAATTACAGAAACTACACAACGCGTATCACAATGAAAAAAGTTTCCGCAATATCCGTTCCTCCATTCATAATCAAGCGAGCCGAAAATGTAAATAATTCATGTTGGCGCCGTTCCGTATTACGCAAATAACAGACGGCGGGTCTGAGCCACTAAAACTTGGTTATATAGGAAACAGGGCGAATTGAGTTCACGAAAATCTGAACACACCACAATTTATAACCATTGTTAATAAAATGCCCCACAGGCCTGTGTGGCGTTAGGTGTATTAAAGGGAGCAATATTTTCGCGGGCGCAATTCGAAACAGAAAATTTCCGAATTTTATGCTCTTAGATAACTAAACTTCAATATAAGACCTTTAATCTTACTTCGACTATTGCAAAATATATTTCACAACATTTAGTACCTTGAGTCCGTTACTCTGTGCAAGTTTATGCACATGAAATTCAATTTTAAATACGTTTACTTGGCAAAACACCTAGGATATAATGCAATAGAAAGATAAAATTAGTTTGTATGCAGATTGGGGGTAGCAAATCTGCACACATCGTAATTTATCTAGTCTAGAACTTTAGCAGCTTAAACGGCTCAGAAGTTAGACGAAACAGGCAACCAATTGACGTGCGGTCAAGAAAGCAAGCTTAATTAAACCACAAGGGTAATGAAATGCATCCACTATATTAAATACTAGTAGTGTTCAGTCACTGGTATAATTCGGCAAATGATATTTTTGGATTTTTAATGTTTTTGGAATCTAATATAAACATTACGGTGGTAGGGCCATGCAGCAGCCTCGGCTGATGCACCAATGGGCAGGCCCGTCCGGGTAAGTACCACGACCTCACAGAAGACCAGCGTAAAATGGAAGTATGATAAATACTTTCGCATTTCGTCTGGTGAGTAAGGAGCCAGAGCCCAATTTTCAAACGGTTGTCAACGCATCTATAAACCCTCGGGTGTAGCAGATGTCCATGGGCGGCGGTATTCACTCACCATCAGTCCGCTCGTTTGGCAACTTTTCACATAAAAAACATTGATTGGAGGAGAAAATATGATAAAAATGAATAGAAGTGATCCCTTTCTATCACGTGAGCCTCTTGCCCGTCTGCATTTTATTTATGGAAAAAGGGGGCCTTTTTCCATAAATAAAAATATTGCACATAAATCGGGTTCAATAATTAAGGGTTAAAATTTTAGCACAATTTATATTGATACCGTTATTTAAATAATCGCATTAAACTCTATAATATTTTTCATTATAATAAAAACTAACTTTGTGGCCTAAGGGCGATAGGATAAAATGGTATTTTTATAACGAGTTAATGGTATTTAGAGTAAGGGTTTATTCACGTCTAGCAGACAGTCAACGACTAAGGTGTGTTAAGGGAGTCCTTCCCTAAATTGGGTCAACAGTAATGTTTCGGGTGGAAACTATGAAGAACAGACATCTTGAGCGCATTTTCAGATATGGCAAGTTAGACACTGATTCTTACGGGAAATGCATTCTGCGGCATCATTTTCTCCCCTGTTCACATAGTATTTGGCTCCAATTTTGCTCTGATTTAGGATAATATTGTTACGTGTTAGGGGTTCGAAGGATTTGGAGAGAAAGACCTGCTGACTCTTTTGAAGACTTTAATTACGCGCACTAGGTCCAACACAAAGCACTAGGTCCAAACACTAAGCACTAACGATGTCCTATTTTGTAGCCAAGTCGTAGGTTTCACTGGTATCGCTCTTGATCACTAGTTTTCGCTCCGAAGTCGCCTCGAAGGTAGCTCAAACTGAACTGTGATCGCTAGCCTCCCTGCGGCTTTTTATATGGGCCGAGACCGGTTCCGGACTAATCCAGAAAGATCATTCCTGGAACGTACCCGACACGCACGAACATGTTCGTGATTCCGGAAAGTTCGCTAATGTACCCGGTTTTCGAGACTATAGTTCCACAGCAGTTCCTCTAACGCCGTCTAGTGTTGAATAGGGGGTTTTATGTCGTCTTTGTTCTTTAGTGGTTTTGATAGTTGACGCTAGATGGCGTTAGTTTCTTTGTGTGTTCATAACAATATTAAAAGCCATATTATGCTGGCTGTGCATTATCTTTATATATATATATATATATATATTTATAATTCTTCTGTACGTGTGTATGTCAATGAACTCCTCCTAAATGGCTGGACTGATTTTAATGAACTTTTTTGTGTGTTCAGATGGATTTGAGGATGGTTTAGATTGATAAATTTATTCAAAAAGTTTTAAGTTTTCGGATTTAAGACGTGTGTACAAGACAACGCCTGTCAGGTCCGCTAGTATAATTATAATAGACTAATTTTGTCTATGTACCTATGTTGTATCATATCGCCATTATGTGCATAAGTAATTGTATATAACTGAGTGACATGTAGAATTTGTGCTTGAATTCACTATTTCCATGTTTATCCGATGTGCAAGTGTTCAATTGAATGTGTGTTTGAGTGTTTGCCGAACGCCGGATTTGCAGCAAAAACAAATAGCAAAATGGCATTGAAGTGGTCCCGTAAACCAGCGCGATGTTTGTTTTAAACGATCGATCCATCCGCACCCGTGAAACATATTCAAACATTAATTCCATCGAATTGAATATATATTAGCATATCACTCGGCAGCGTGTTTTGCAAATTAATTTCAAATTTACCGCTCGGACAAAGTGTACGCGAAACAAATTCAAAAGCGATTTTATCAGATTGCATATATTTTATACACATTGAACAGGATTGTTATTGACTTTGATGAAAAAAAAAATGAATATTCACCGACGGAACATCCATTCCGTTGCAACTGGTTTAATCCACTAAAACCACGCTGGTGTCAATATGTTAGCGCTATGCTATGGGTTATAATATATATGAAACGAAACGAACAATTCAGGCGTTTTACATTGCTTTAATTATAACAATTAAGAATGAAAAATAAAAAGGTGAAAAATTAAGTTATAAAAGGTGTTTTTAAAAAAGTTATTTTATCCTTTATATTTTGTATTAGTTATTTGAATCTTTTCAGTTTCGTCAATCGTTAATGTTTCCTAACTGTATGTTCACAGTTAGAGAATCCTAAAATACACAAGAAACATTAATTTATGAAAGTAGTGAAATTATTCAGCAAATATTATGCAGATATGCCTGCACGGGGAGCCTATGTTCTCTTGGAAAAAAATACAACATTATAAAATAAAATTTCCTCTTTACTACCTAGTCAAGTTATAGGGAGCCGTGAAGAGCTTTTTAAAAACTAAAAATAAAACTAAGAGATGTCTGTACAGAAGCTCATGTACTTTCAGAATGAATGACTTATTCTAATTCGTCCTGTTGCAGACTTACATTATCTATTGCTTATGGCAGTGTCTAGACATGGGCCACACATAGAGTGCAAAGTCAGCAAGCGTTACTATGCGCGTACTTCTATGACTCTGTGTGGGGTCGAATTCATAACTCCTCCCTCCCCAAGAGCGAAATTATCGGCATTTTCAGGAATTCGATTATTTCGCCCAAAAACACACAATTTATTTTTAAAATACTTAACTACGACAAAAATACAGAAAATAGTTAACATAATAGCATACAATAATATAGTTCCTAAACTAACACTTTTAACGTTAATAGCACCGGCACTTTCACTGAAATTGACCTTTTTGAGTTTCACTAATTGGTTCAACTGTTTTGTTTCATCTAAACTTATACCTTTTAGGCTCGCTCCATTGACACTGATAGGCTTTATAGCTTTCAATTCTGGTAAGTTGGTTATTGGATAAAGCCGATAATTTAGATTTTCCGCCGAAGATTGGTGGTACTTGAAATGGATTTTTCCGATCTCGGTTTCACAAGCATCATTCATGGTGATAATGTAAGTACCATGTAAAGACTCGTGAGTGGCGTCATTGCCGCATTTTCTATTAAGTAGAGTGTGATTTTTCACATAAAGTATCCAGCTTCCAAGGCTTATACGTTGGGTTTTGATGTTTTCGATTTCAATAGCATGTTGTTCACATGCATCAGGATTTTGTTGAAACTCCATGAGTTGTTCGACGCAGCTTTGTTCCGTATGGGGTAGCACGTCGTCGTTATAACAAAGGTAACGGTCATCTTCTGCAATCTGCTTACAGGCTCTTAGGACTGGTAAGTACTCCTTATCTTTCACCAGGAGGAATGGGTATTTTGGGATAACGATTACAGTTTGGTTTCTAACGTGAACAGGCAAGGAATAAATTTTGAAATAATTATAAATCTTATTATCCACTAAAGGGACCTCGAGCATAAACGTGATCTGGTTTACTTTGACAAAAGCTTTAACTTTGATACAATTTTCCAACTTAAACTAAGTTCTTTTCATTTACAGTGTATAACAAATTTTCAGTTTCCGCAATTTCGTATAATAATTTTAACAGTTCTGTAGAGTTGACAATTGATTGATGCAGGACAGAGACCTTACTAAATGCTAGTGCAGTTTCAATTTCTCCGAGTATTAAATTGATAGTTCTAAAGTTATGGGAAAACATATTGAACATTCCTAATATATAAGTTGAATAAATTGAATTTTCCTCTTTAGTGACCATATTTTTAACAATTCTTTCAATTCTCTTTAACCGTTCATCTAATATTAATGTATTGTTATGTAAGGTTTCTGTACCATTTTATTACATTATTCACAACTTTTGAGACTAATGTAAATTTCGTTTCTGTCACTAACTGATTATCTTGCAATTTAGAAATCAAAGAGTCATATCGGATTGCATCATCATGGTCTAAATTTCCGGTAATAATTTTTATCATAGAACCGAGAGGGTTAATAATGCCTCTTTTGAATCTTTTTGAAGGTACTATTTGCCGAAATTTTTCAATAGTTGCATCCTTTAGATACCCTACTTGTGTACGGATACCGAGAAATTCGTAAATATAAGGTTTATTAATATCAATCAATGACGTAAACTCTTTGTATTTCGTTACACAAAATTCTAAGTCTGTTTCTAAATGTTTTAAATCAAATGTTTTAATTATAAGCCACTTGTCTGTTTGCATGGAAGCATGACCTTGCTTGACGGGCAGGATCCCAGGGTTCCTTTCAAGTTTTTGAAGTTGAAGGGCCCGTGTTTGTCGGTCTATCATCAGAATCATCATCGGACACCACCTGTGGAGGGCGTTTAATATTTTTAATCGGTACTGTGGTATTCCTACTACCAATTCTAACTGGGACTATGTTTCGTTCTATTTTACCAATGACAACGGCTTTTCTATATCGCGGCTTATCCTTACTTTTTCTAGTATTACATTCTTTCGCGTATATGATATCACCTATTTTAAAACTTTTATCTGACTCTCCGCCCTTTTGTTCTCTAATTTTTTTCTTATGTTGTAACATTTTATCTGATATGTAGTCATATAAATATCTAATGCGTTTGGCGTGATCTTTAATTAACTGTTGTGTATAATTCTTTTCAAAATTCGCTGTAAATGTTGAATTTGAATCGGTATGACCAAAAACTACTTCGAAAGGAGTCAGACCGGTTGCAGTGTGTATAGTGTGATTATAAGCCATGATGGAGTAAGACATTACAGTTGCTGCATCTGTACACTTCCGTTCGTATTTTGCCAACCTATATATCTCTATAATTGTAGAGTGGAACCTTTCAATTATTCCTGTGGAATTGGGGTTATTAGGAGTGCTAATGTGTAATTGTATGTTGTACATAGCTAAAAGTTCTTTTAGAAGGTCATTATTAAATTCACTACCCGGGTCGGATGTGATTCTCTTAGGTGTTCCATATATAGAGAAATATTTAATTAACGCTCTTACGATTTCCGGGGCTGATCTATTTGTAATTTCTATGGCTTGACCTAATTTGCTAAATGCGTCAACTAAGGTGAGGTAATAAATAGATTCAATTGAAAATACATCCATAAAAATTTCCTGAAAAGGGGCATTTTGGGTTTGCGTTAGTTGGAGTAGCGGTTTTATAGGTTTCCTGTCATACTTCATCTTTCTACAACAATCACAAATATTAATCACTGCGGCGATAGTTTCTTGCATGTTCTGCCAATAATAATTACGTCTAATTCTGCTCATTGTTTCTTTTATTCCTCTATGACATGTCTTTCCTTCATGATGTTGTAATATAATTTCCTTCTGTTCTTTATCGTCTTCCACATATATGACACGCTCTGTACATTCAAAAAACTCTACCATTCCCTTTTTAAATAACTGAATAATTATTCTAGAAAATTCGGCTCTATGTTGGACGTTCTCGAAATAAATGAAATATTTACATTTGGGTTTAATATATTCTTTTAAAAAGTTTTTAATTAAAATTTCGTTGTTTAAAGGGGCGAAAACTTCAAGTACTTTTTGTTTATCTCTGGATAAATTTCTTACTTGTAGTTCATTTTTATTCCATGTAAATACTAATATTTGGTTAGGCTTTGTGTCAATGGCTTCTTTTAATATGGGAATACCGTTAGATTCTAAGTCTTGTCCAGAATGTACTGTCACAGTGCTACTGTCAGAGGATAAAGGTGGGATTGGGTATCTAGGTTCATTTTCGAATTCGTCAACGGACATAGTAGCGGATGTGTCAGTTATCGTTATAGTCCTAGAGTCGTCATTGTCTTGTGACTTTAAGTCTACAATTTTGTTGGTTAGTTCAGTCAAATACTTTTGTAATTTTTGTTCTTTAGGATCTACATTTACTTTCATAGATTGGCCGTCATCTGAGTCTATAGCGTTTAACCTAATACGTGAGAGGGCATCAGCATTACTATTTTGTTTACCATTTTTGTAAATTATATCGAAGTCGAATTCTTGGAGACGTAAACGCCAACGGGTTAACTTACTATTTGGTTCCTTAAGGGAGTAAAGCCAAACTAAGGGTCGATGATCGGTAAATATGGTGAACTTACGTCCATACAGATATGGTCTAAAATGTTTTACGGCCCATATTATTGCGAGTAATTCACGCTCTATGGTGCTATATCTAGCTTCGGTATCACTGAGAGTTCTACTAGCGTAAGCGACGGGTTTATCCGAACCTATGGGTCCTTGTGATAAGACTGCACCTAAGGCAACAGTGGATGCATCTGTGGTTAATACATAAGGTTTTTCTGGGTCTGGGTATTGGAGTAGAGGCGCGTTAGTTAAAAGTTCTTTACATTTTTGAAATGCGTCGATGTATTTTTGGTCTATAACAATTTTGTTTCTTTTCTTTAGGCACGCCGTAAGAGGTTGAGTTATACGTGCAAAGTCTTTAACGAATCGCCTATAATAACCGATAAGTCCTAGGAAACTTTTTATTTCCGTAGTTGTCTTCGGTAGTGGGTAATTTAGAACAGCTTTAATTTTGTCGTCGTTAGGTTTTAGTCCATCTTTAGTAATTACGTGTCCTAAGTACAGAACTTCTTTTCTCAAGAATTCAGACTTGTCAAGTTGCACCTTTAAATTAGTCGCTCTGAGTCTGTCAAATACGGTCCTTAACTTTTGTAAATGTTCTTGGAGACTACTAGAAAAAATAATTATGTCATCCAAATAGACCAAACAATGAATTCCCTGTAAACCTCTGAGGATGTTATCCATGGCTCTCTGGAAGGTAGCTGGAGCTGTCTTTAGGCCGAAAGGCATTCTAAGGAACTCATAGTGTCCATTTTCAGTACTAAACGCGGTCTTTTGTCTATCGGCTTCATTAATTTCAATTTGGTGATAACCACTCGCTAAGTCCAAAGTCGAGAAATATGTGCTCTTACCTAATTTGTCGAAAATGTCAGTAATATTAGGGAGTGGATATTTGTCATCAACAGTTATTTCGTTTAGTCGTCGGTAATCAATAACCATTCTATATTTGATTTCTCCGGATGCGTCTTTCTTTTTAGGAACTAAATGAACGGGGGCTGACCAAGGTGAATACGATTCCTGAATAACATTGTCATTTAACAGTTTTTCCACCTGATTTCTAATTTCCTGCGTTTGAGCGGGAGGTTGTCTATAGGGCTTAACATAAATTGGATCCTCGTGTTTAGTTTTTTATAAAGTGTTTGACTTCATTCGCAAATGTTAAGGGCAATTGTTCAGTGTAAAAGATGTCTTTGTATTCCGTACATAGTCTATGGATAGCGCTACGTTCTTCTTCGGACATGTGATCTAAACGTAATTTCTGTAAATTTTGTTGTAATATTTCATCTATTTCAACATCAGGTAAATTCCTTATATTATTAACTATACATTCATCTACTTTCATTCCTTCATACATTTCCACATTCAATGCTCTTTTTATCGTTAATTTTATCGGAATGTCTAAAGTGTTTTGGATTACTGTTGTTGTATAACCATCCTTACATTTCACTAACGCACTAGGCATTCGCACACCTTTACAAAATTCCTTGTAACCGATGATAGCGTCACCAGAATATAAATTTGTTGGGAGTTTGACTCTCTGTTCCGAGCGCGGGGATAATTCTAAGATGTAATGTGACTTATTATGTACTATAGGTATAGTGCCTGTTTTAGTTTTAAGGATTTCATTTTTCAAATCTATTACAGCTTCAAGACTGTTGAGAATGTCATTACCTATTAAACCATCATACTTCGGGTCCACGTTGTAAATGTATAATTTGTGAACGTCGTTACAATTGAAAACTGGCAAAGACGGAATTTTAATAACTTGATTATGTCTACTGGACGCGTGTGTGCTAATAACTTCAAATGGTTCATGAACTATGTAATCTGGAAAGTAATCATAAGCTTTTGATGGACTAATGAATGATCGTGTGCTACCGGTATCTATCATAAATTTTGAGTCGATTTCGGGAATATAAATATATGGTAACTTTAAATTAATTTCGCAATTTAATTCTATTTTTTCGCGGACTCTTCCGAGGCCTCTACCCGAAAATCCTCGTTTTCTACGTTAGTTTTCGCGTCATATGGTATTTCGGGGTTGGTGAAAGAATTTTCATTTTCATAATAAGTGAAATCTGGGCTGTTGAAATTATTTTGATATTCCTCATAATAAAAATCGTCATAGGCTATCGGATACGCGTTTTCGTAGTCTGCAGGTTCGAGTTCCAGTTCGTTCAATTGTAAAACCTTGTTGATTCGTCCTAACTGGGGGTGCTGTGCGCATAGTGACGTCACTGGGCATAGTATCCTGATTTTTATTTAATTGGGGCTTGTAACCAAATTGCGGGGGCTTATAAAAATTATGCTGTTGGTTTCCAAAATTTTGTGGGCGCATTCCAAATTGCTGAGGTCTATTAAGTACTTGCGGTTGCATACCAAATTGTTGAGGACGCATACTAAATTGTTGTGGGCGCATACCGAATTGATGCGGGCGCATATATTGTGGGGGGTGGTAACCAAAATTTTGTAAATTATTAAATTGAGGTAATTTTGGCTGTAACCCTTGCGGAACTCCGAAATTAAATTTGCTAGGCATTAATGCGGGTTTAAAACCTATCGGTATGTGTGGGTTAAAGTTATTCGTACCGAATTTAAATGTTGGATTATTATTTTGTGAATTTATTATGGGTTGTTTTAATACTACTATTCCCATACATTTTGTTGCGCAATGTATACTGCTCATGGAAATTAACCTCCTCCATGACCACACTTAAGGCTGCTTCTAAGGTACTGGGGGCCTTCAAAACAACAATACGCACCATGTTTTCCGGCAAATTGTATAAAAAGACATTTAAAGAGGTGTTATTATATATTGTGATTTTACTAGACTTAATATTTGGGTCAGTTATTCTGTTAACTTTTGATATTAATACACTACGGACTGACTGTATTCTATTACAAAATTCTAAGTATGACTCGTTGTTTCTAATACGCAACCCTTCTAATTCTATCGCTACACATTCCTCACTTCTGGGATCTCCGAAATGTTGTACTAATAACTCTTTAAATTCATCCCATGAATTAATGTCTTCACGCTCGCTAAAGAGCGCTGCCGCATTACCAGTTAGCCTACTCGTTATTGCGTACATAACATATAGATTTTGTTCATCGCTTCCTCTGTATTTTGACAATATGTACTCACATTTACGGATAAATAAATTTAGTTGGTGCTTATCACCGTCAAAAACTGGTATAATTTTGAGCATTTCACTAGGAATCATTTGAATCTGAACGCGGTTTTCCATTGTTAATATTTATAAAATGACGTTATAAAAGAGAAAGTGATAAACGTAACACAAAAATACAAGTAAACTGTAAAAACACAATTAAAATAAATGCTAACAAAATATTAAAAGTAAAGTTACACAATTATTTAATTAATATAAAGAGTTCTTAATGACAAGTATTCGTTAAACAAAATGAATTAAAATATTCGTCAACACCTGTGAGTGATAACAGGCTCGACCAAAGCTTATCGCTCCGCTATGCACGGACGCCTTATCTACCGAGTTATTCCGACTCTACTTCTTAGAACATTTAACGTACTTATAAAGTTTATGACAAATTAATTTCTTAACTATAAGTTCTACAGATTTTTTTTATGTAAAACCAGATAACGTTATCGCAAGAGGTCTGATTGCAAAATAACAAAACTATAAAATAGGATGAGGATAGGAAGGTGAAGATTTGGACTCACCAGCCGGCCTTCAGCATCTTCCGTTGCTCTTCACTTGACGAATTTGTATTGGTTCGCAGGATCGCCTCGCTGCGCGAACGCGGTAAACGGTTTTTCGTATATATTCGCGGACGGCACAAGCAACCGACGATCCTACCGGCTGCGCCAGTCAAGTTATAGGGAGCCGTGAAGAGCTTTTTAAAAACTAAAAATAAAACTAAGAGATGTCTGTACAGAAGCTCATGTACTTTCAGAATGAATGACTTATTCTAATTCGTCCTGTTGCAGACTTACATTATCTATTGCTTATGGCAGTGTCTAGACATGGGCCACACATAGAGTGCAAAGTCAGCAAGCGTTACTATGCGCGTACTTCTATGACTCTGTGTGGGGTCGAATCATAACTACCTTGCTAGTACCAGTACCTCGTAAAGTAATTGTTTGCAAAATAATTAATTGCCTGTTCAGCTAGTTTATAATTATAATCAAGCAACGTAATCTTTCAATTAACAGGATTACATGCCCTAAACGTTCATATACTTATACCTATCGCCGGCAGCGGATGTAGTAAACCAACATAATTGTTCCGAAGAATTGTTTTAATCCGTGCTTGCTGATGAGATTAACGGTCGAACAACTCGTCAAATACCATCGACACCTTTACAGTTGCCGGTCTACTACTTTTCGTTTTTCAGGCGGTTTTACGCCTCGTATCGTCTTTGTGGAACCAGTTGTGGACAGTGGTATTACAGATCCGTCACAACTTGGAGATCTTCAAGAGAATTACTTTGTATCTGCTATATTTTTAATGGGACATTGAATTATGTTATTATTATATAAAACACATAAAATACTATATATTAATAATGTAAATGTAATATTTTTTTTTCTCAATTACTGTAATTATGATTGTATTGAATTATGACATTATATTCTATTTATTTTTGTGACTGATATTATTTGTTATTGCTTAAAATTTCAACAATTTTTCTTCATTTTGTTTTTATTTACTGTAATTAATAGTATTTGATTGTGAAATATTTGTGAAATATTTGCATGCATGAGGCGAAATATGTCTGTACTTTTATCTGTACTGAAAATCTTTATCTACCATATTTCTGCAAATAAAGATGATTATGATTATGATTATAAGAGAGCCTACTCCTACCACAATGCCGGCAAGACAGTTGTCGTTCATCCGAGGTTGCAAGTGTCCATATGTGGTGGTGATCACTTACCACTGCTTCCTCGTATGTCACCTGTTCCCTAAAACGAAAAAATATATAAAGCAATAATCCTATCTCTATTTCAGTAATTAAATAATACTTGTAAAAAACAAAATTTTACTCATAATATTGGACCGCGATTAAAATACTAACATTACATAATAACGCAAATAGAAAATCAAAGGTCGTTTAATTCTATTGATTAGTCGTTGTCTGGAAACTTTCTGTCGAAGCTTTGAATTTAGATCATTCAAGGACGAACGGGAAGTATTGAAATTCCATTTACAAATGTCTAACACAGTGATTCTCAACCACTGTGCTGCGGCACTTTTGTGTGCCGCCAAATTTCAAAAGTGTGCCGGCAAATTTTGTAAATATATAATAATAATTATTAATCATTTAAAAAGAAAAATATTTTTTGGCACTAGCCAACATTAAAACTAAAAAAAGATCAATTTTCAAGATTGTTAATTGATATGAGACGATATGAGAGTAGCATTGTAATTTTTGCGACCAAATATAAATGAAATTATCAAAAAGCATCAATCCCAAATTTCGCATTAAAAATATTTTTATTATTAACTTGTAATTAATCCCTTAATAAACGTTTAGTTATTATTGTAGTATATGTTAGTTTATTTCGTATATTTAAAATTTTTGTCATAAACTATTTATGCAGTGTGTTGTAGTAAGTAAATAATTTTTATCTTTTTTTTTGTGTGCCGCCAAATTTTGAAATCGTTAAATATGTGCCGCAACAAAAAAAAGGTTGAAAATCACTGGTCTAACAATTTGAAAATAAAATTTTTAATTAAGAAAATTAAAAATTACTATCAGCTTTTGAATAAATTAATGGGAGTACAGCCTTCTGTAACCTTTGTAAAGTTTGGCTTATTATTGCCATAATATTTTTTAAACGCTCTGTGAAACTTTTTAATCAAAAAAAAATTTCTGGCTGATAGTAGAAAACAAATTAAAATAAAAATAAAAAAAAAATAAAACACTTTTTGTTTTAGTGGATCTTGTCGTTGACATGTTCAATGGTATTGCTGAGAATTACGAATATTTGTATTTTTTTATGGAGGGTGAAAAAGGAGCAAGCGGGTCACCTGATAGTAAGCTATCATCGCCGATCAAGGACATTTGCAACATCGGTTACCGGTCTTTAAGTCAGGAGTAGGCTCTCTTCTTGAAGGTTTCTAAGTCGTATCCGTACGGAAACACCACGGGGGACAACTCGCTCCACAAAGCAGTTGTGCGGGGCAGAAAATTGCGTTCAAATTTAACAGCATTTATTGTTTTTAAACCCTAAAAATATATACAATACGTTATGCAGCGGGAACAATTACTAATGAAATTCAAAGAGCCGTAGCAATGCTTCAAACTAAAACCCATCAGATGTAGATGGCGCGGGCTTGTGGTGTAAACCGGAGTGTGTTAAAAAAAAATGGCACCGTTACATCAATGCGGTGGAACCTGCCCAGCGACATCCTGGTCGAAGAAGGAGAATCATTGCTCGGCAAGATAATTTATACAACTCACCGCAAGACGTCAGCCTGATATGACCGCCCGAGAGATAAGGTGTAGTTGTTAGCTCCCAAACTATGTGAAAAAGACTGGTTATTATGACCTGCGTGCACGACGCCTGGTGACTTGCCCATCTTTACGACGTGGAAACCGTGTTCACTTAGGAACATGGCGCAGGGGGTGCGAACGGTGGCTGTAAGAGCAATAGGATAAAAAGCGATTGTATAGACACTTTGTGACAAGTCCCGATTCGAGTATTGGAGAAGAATAAAGGTCTATCGACGTCCTAAAGACAGTGGCGACTAAAGTGTGTTAAGGGAGTCCATCCCTAAATTGGGTCAACAGTAATGCTTCAGGCGGAAACCATGAAGAACAGACGGCCTCGTTTTCAAAAATGGCAACTTAGAAATTGATTCTTACGTAAAATGCATCCTGCGGCCTCATTTTTATACCTTTTTAACAAAGCCTTAAATTTTACTCTTTTGTACGACAATGCTCATTGCCATATGGCTGTGCATTGTATAATTGTAACTAGCTGCTGCCCGCGACTACGTTTGCGTAGAGGGGTGAAAATTTAGGGTTGTATGTATGTATCATAAAAAAAAACAAAAATTTTTATATAAAAAGTAAAATAACATTTAGGGGGATAAATAATACAAAATAGATGTTGTCCGATTCTCCACCCTAACCGATATGCACGCAAAATTTCATGAAAATCGGTCGAACCGTTTTGGAAGGAGTTCTATTAAAAAACACGTTGACACGAGAATTTTATATATTAGATAAACAATTTTTTTCTATAATAATATAAAATAATAAGTGTTCTTTTAAAAAATATAAAATACTTGTGGAACGCCTCAATTGTTCACTAAGCAACGGAATAAACTTAATGGTTAATCCAGGGTTTACGCCATTGCAACGGATACCAATTAAGTGCTTCTTCTTAACGTTATTAAAAATGTATATGTAAGGAAACCCTTCTGGATAATGAGTTGCATTAAGGTAGATGGAGTGATACGTTCAGAGCATAGCGCTCAGCCCGTATTTACAACGAAAAACACTAAGTTGTATTCTCGTGAATTCGCACTCTAAAGGTAAAACATAAAGTATACAATGCCATCGTCAAAAGCAAACACTTTGTGGCAAATTATAACGCTATTTGGCAAACTAGAATGACATGGAACGTTGTGGCGTTAACCTCTGCATGAACGAGGTGCAGAGTATATCATACTAATTACTGGGTAATAACGTTTTGAAGCACCCCACTATCCTGGTAATATATTCTTCGTATCCAAACATTTTATAATTAGTCTGATGTCTAAGTTCTTCTGTTCTATCTTAATGTTACACATTTCTTATATATATTTAACATCGCCCTAATAAAAATATTTTCTCCCTTATCATATCGAATCAATAATGGTTTATAATGTTACTAGCGACCCGCCCCGGCTTCGCACGGGTGCAAGTGCAACACCCGTAATTCTACTTCACACCACTCTTCTGTGATATCCTGGTACTTCCCGGGACTTGCCTGCCCATTCGTGCAAGAATGGACACTGTTGTGTGGCCATATCACAGTTTACTCTACTACTTTAATTTTGCTTATCAACTGATTTTCTTAACATAAAATTCCCTTCCTGACTTGAATCTACGATCTTAAGAAATTTATTATTATCACATCAACATTGTCCAGATGGATAAATGCTGTAAAGTAATTCATCTGTCAGTAATCCTTTTGCTGTATTTATATTAAACGGGTGGGCCGCTCCGGGTGGGCTCATTGAGCCCACTATGGATGCGTGCAGGAGGGTGCAGGGGATGGGTTGAGGGTGGTAGAGGTGGAGCCACTCAGAAGACATCTGCTACGGAGGAGGAGACGCGTGAGAAATGTCGGCATTGCGTTGGCCAAGCTCCCTATCCTCTGCGACTCGACGGGGCTGCACCGTTGTTGAAGTGGTGGAGGGGCCGCGGGGGGAGAGGAGACGTGGCAGACTATGGGGGAGGCCTATGTTTTTTTTTAAAGTGAAAAGTTGCCAAGCGAGCAGATGGTTCACCTGGTGTTAAGTGAATACCGCCGCCCACGAGCATCTGCTATACTCCAGAGTTCCAGATGCGTTTACAACCTTTTGAAAATTGGGCTCCGGCCACTTCACTCACCAGACAAATCGCGAAAGTATTATACTTCCAGTGTACACCGGTCTTCTGTGTGGTCGTGGTACTTACCATGACGAGCTCCCCATTCGTGCAACAGCCGAGGCTGTTGCTTGGCCCTACCACTGTAAAGTTGTTCAGCAGTGGACTCAAACAGGCTGAAATGATGATGATGATATTAAACAAAATCATACTTTTAGATTACTTTTACAAAAAATACAATTATTCTGACGCACAGCTAAAAGCAAGGGAGTTAAAAATACAGAAAAACTGAAATATTGAGATTACCTTTCATTGTTAGATGCAGTGGACCAAATCAGATTGTTTTATGAAAGTGCAAAATACCGGTGCACAGACTGAGGGAAGCGATAAAAAATGAATTAACTCCAACAAAGGGAGTCGGAACAAAGGGACTTCCGAATTTACAACGTTCAGCGATATTTTAAATCCACAGAGATGTGCAATTTTTAAACGTTTCATGCCTGAATAGAAGTTCTGTAATGTTTTATTTTTAATAAAAAAAGCCCTGTCAGTTGTCGAAGTATGGTTGTAGCTACGGGAAGGAGTAGTAGTCAACAGTCCTCAACAAATAATTGCAGAGCACGGATATCTTTGTGATTGTCCGTGAACGGTCGGACGTAGAGGCAAAAGTGAACTTCTACTATGGTGAGATAGGGCAGGAATACACATCTCACGCATTGTCGAGCAATCCTAGTAGAACGCGTTAATTGAAACCGTTCAATTAGTAGTCTTTTTTTGTGTGAGAAAGTAGCAAATGAGCTGGCGGTTAACCTGATGATAAGTGCTAACTGCCGGCCATTGACATTAGCAACAATCGTGGTGTAACTGAACCCTCCTTTATGCATATATATAGTTTAAACTTATATATATTTTTACCCCGTTATATGAATAAATCATATGACATCTTTACGTGACCAAGATAATTTATTGATCTTTCTAAAGGTAATAATTAGCCGTATGAAATATTATTGTGATCGTCATATTCGGTAGGACCTCATTTACGTTGTGTTTATTTAGTAACTCGATTCTTTTAGGTGTATCTTGGATATATTCTTGGAAATTCACTAGTCGTGGTATAAGCCAGAGATAATGTCAGATTGCTTTCTTATTAACTAATCCCGACTCGCTTGAGACGGGCTCAGAGTATATAGTATACTCCCTCTCACGCTTGTAAAGGGCTCACAATATAATTTTAAAATAATATCCCTTCTCTCTTGAAAAGGGCTCACATCAATTTTACATACCCGATACGAGTCAACAGCTCCCCCACATTTAAAAAAAATGTAGGGAAGGCACACGGCTCCATAAAAACACTCACCAACGCCGTGTGCGGTGAGCGCCAACCAACATATTGCGCCCCCTCCCCAGAAGAGGGACAAAAAGTTGGGGAAAGGACCGAAGTCCATTGCAAAGCTGTTTTACCAGCATAGAGAGAGCTTGGCCCCTTGGCAGTGCGTAAGCACAAACTTTGACCGAAGTCGCGCATGTCAATGCGTGTAAACGTCATACAAGCCGACGACAAATCCAGTCTTCGTGAATGTACGTCAATACGGTTTTGGGCATGTGTTAAAGATCAGGCTCTCTGGCCCTATGATATAATAAGCCCTCCGTAAGCGCCACCACTTTTGCCAGATCGCCGCGACTGCAGACGTGATTGTTAGTGTTTTGGCATCACCACCATTAAA
Organism: Iphiclides podalirius; assembly: GCA_933534255.1. NCBI lineage: Eukaryota > Metazoa > Arthropoda > Insecta > Lepidoptera > Papilionidae > Iphiclides > Iphiclides podalirius. The sequence goes on along the minus strand of OW152839.1, from coordinate 610,650 downwards.
AAGGTTAGCACGACATTTCGTCGCAGAGCGCGTTATGAGTCACTGTTCACCCCAAGGGTATGGTTAAAACGTTGCACGGCATCGCCGCAGCCTTGAGAGGTTTTCTCCCGCCAGCTACCATCCACATGAGGTAAACGCATATGCTCCACCAACCATTGAAATAGTCAGATATAGCCATAGTTGTGATTTTTATGTTTAGCCATCAGAAGGGTTTATAATTGGCAACATATAATTATTTGTCAGTGTCTCTGACGTTGAGTATAATGTATTTTCGATCAAGTTTGTCTCACCCACCAGCAAGTTGCCATTATTCGTTCGAACGGTGGGAACTTTACTGAGATTCGTTAATAATGATAAAACGTATAAAGAGGTCAGACAGTCTGCAGTTCCGTCATCAGGAACCCGACTTGGACAAATCTACTGAGATGTGCATCAAACCGAGACGCAGACTCGGCCATTATGAATAGCGTCGTCTCCCAAGCAAATGTCGTAAGACGCAATGTCACTAAATGCAACATGCATCAATACAACTATCGCAGGTCAACACGCCAACAAACAGCCTATCCGCATACACAGCAGACATCATCACCTCGAACCTCCATCAACCAGAATCATACGATGCAATGATATTAGGCGTAGATCACCCCGCAACTACCACAAGACGCATTACTGCATATAGCCGCACGCATCAATGAGACTATCGCGTAGGTGGCACACCCTCACACCACACCAATATAACTCCAATCAACTTCGGCTCCAAATTTAGAATATACTCGGAACACTCGAAGTGTCCAAACATACTCTTTCACGATCCGAATGAAAGTCGACGTATCATAGCGTAAACACTAAGACGCCAACCACCAACGGGCCCCCACCCCAGTCAAGTAATAGCCAACGTATCATAGTGGAATACACTAAGACGCAAGCCACCACCAGACTCCCCAAAGTCAGATGATCAGTCGACGTATCATAGTGAAACACACTAAGACGCCAACTACCACCAAACTCATACTATGCCGAATGACAGTCAACGTATCATAGTGATGGTCACTAAGACGCCAACTTAAATTTAAGTATATATTTTTAATTTTTATTGTGACTAAACGTTCTTAAACGTTTTATTTTCATCTTAATTGATATTTATTATGACTAATTAATAATAATATTTATTATTATTAATAGGTCGTTACAGTAGGGTTGCAGATACGTTGCCACCTTTTATTAAAGTGGGCCCCGGCTACCGCACGCAACAAAAGAAAAGCAGAAGTATAACACTTCACGCCGGGCTTATGCGAGGTCGTGGTACTTAAGCGGATGGACCTACCCATTCGTGGAACAGAAAAGACTGTTGCGTGGCCCTACGTCAGCCTTGTTGGCGAGATAAGACGTGGAGGACCATAGTCTCCTTCTATGAGACTGTGATAAGACTAAGCAAGCTACTGAGCGGTACATAAGACAACAGGTTCCACTTTGAGACGTCATCAGTGGATGAACAAAGACAGTATTAACACAACACATACATATTTTAACTTAATAGTGGTATAATTAGTGCTTTAAATAAATGAAGAAATATCAAATAAAAGATATAATTAATCGATCTTTTAAAACGCAGTTTTATAAAAAGGCAACGTCACTGGTAATTTTCGGGCACACATTTGGCAGCGCTCGAATGAAAAACGTAATAAATGAATGATAAATAAAATTCCTCCGACTTCGGTGCGCGGCCAAGCGTTATACCCGAAGACACATTACACCATTCCGGCGACGAAAAATACAATTCATCATGCTTGAGCCATCCACGCAAACGTTTATGATATTGCACTGGACTTTAAATCTTTTTATACAATCAGCTCAGCTATGAAAATTGTTTCGATGCCAGGTTTTCTTTGCCTGTTTACCTAGTTGTATACAATAATCTACGGGTTCTTTTAAATGAGTCAGTGATATCATAGTATTTCACCATATTACTAATTAGATATTTGTTATACTTTCTTATGTTTATATGCAGTATTCTACCACTTTCCTATGTTACAAGGTTCTCTATGTATTCTACTCACTACTCCGAAAAATCCGACTACATTATGAGGGCGAGCGAAGCGAGACCTAACACTATCCGACAACCTGAGCACTTTGTGTTCACTTTACGGAAAAACTATCAAGCCTATAGATTTGAGCCTTAACATGGTAATTTAACTTCATATCTAGATGTGTTATCTGCCAAAAAATGTAATTTGTTTTTCTTTTTGTATTTATTGGATACAATGTCATTGTACTACTAACGTCATCTGTTAGAAAACTAAAGAGTTAACATCGGCAACTGCAACAAAACTAAGGTTGACGTTTTTGAACATGTTTTGAAATGACTATTAGTGAGCACCTACAAAAATAATATAGGAATGCGCGAACGATAACTTTGTGAATACCAGTCAAAAATTTCACCTAAGTATACTATTAAAGATATTGTTACAGCGAAACAAAGAAAAAAAAAAATACTACAGTAACATGACGCGAAGATTCACATTAACAGGTCGCAAAGAACGTGAAAAAAAAAACCGTTTGTTGATGAATCAGACGAGAGTTCGTCAGAAACAGAGACAGAATCAAATTAATATCGCGAAAATCAGATTTTTCTAGAATTTGCCATTCAATTTGTAACTGCCCAATAATATAAGTAAAAAAGTATATTTTGTTTAGAAAAAGTTAAGGGTACAAAGATTTTATTGTCCATCGTGTAGTTATTAATGTTAAGGCAGCTTTGATATATCACAAAAGTAATAATCCTTGGTATCGTGATATTACAATCAATGAAAATAATTCACAATGCCTACCTGATAATGAGAGTTATCAAAGTAATAAATCTTATTAATCTTAACTGTTTTATGGAGAAAAGGCCCTTTTCTACTTTACACTTGATAGTAAGTGATTACCGCCGCCTATGAACAACTGCAACACCGAGGGCTTATAAATGCGTTGCCGGCCTTTGAGGAAGGAGCTCTCTTCTTGAAGGTTCCCAGGTCGTAACGGTTTGGAAAGACCGCTGGCAGGAGTTGGTTCCACAGAGTGGTTGTGCGAGACAGGAAATGCCTTGAAAATCGCGCTGTTGTGGAATGCTAGACATCAAGGTGGTGTAGGTGAAATTTTTGGTTTTAAGGTAATTTTTGGTATTATTCGAAAGTTGAAAGAGTTACGTCAACCAGTTGCTTATATTCCAGCTTATCATAATTGTTCTAAGGCAAAATTAGGCGCAGAACTATTTATTAGTTGGCTTTGAACCATATATTATTTTATCGATTGGATCAAAAGTTATGTTAGTCAATGAAGCATTAGTTGTGTCGAAGATATAGTATATGAAGAAAATTATAGACCTCCTGATCAAATGCCTCGAGCGATAAAAAGAAAGAAAACCCATAAGGATTAGCACTTAAAGAAGTAATATTAAAATGAAAATAAAAAAAAAACTGTCTTAAAAATTATTACCGTATGTTAGAAAAACTACGCGAGCCCTCACAATGCTCAGCTTTTTGCTAGTAATTATTTCTACCTTTATATATCAGCACTACAACACAATTTATGTATCGTGATTGTTAATTTCATAGAAAAAATATCAATTGGAGTAAATTTCATTTGTCTTTCGGGATTTTCGTTGTTTCGAATAACACAGAAAAATGGTTCTGTGCATTTTTTCACCGACTTCAAAAAGAGGAGGTTCTCAATTCGACTGTATTTTTTTTTATGTTTGTTACCTCATAACTTTCGACTGGACCGATTTTGATAATTCTTTATTTATTCGAAAGATGGCGCTTCCCATGTGGTCCCATATTAATTTCATTGGTATTGGTTCTTGGGCTCCGGAGATAATTAGATAAATCCTGACAATCAATCATAAAATGAATACAGAGCGAGATTTGAAGTCGGTTTGGTTTTTCGTTATTAATGTATAAACAACATATTAATGGTAAAAAATACTTCTGAAGATTATATCACGAATAGACCCAGCCCTGAAGTACCACTAGTAGATTATAAAATCTTAAGATCAGACTCAGAAATGATCCCGTAGCGGCCTTTTAACCCATTGTGTCATGTCTGTATATGTACTGTAAAGGGTACTACACAAGAAAAACGTAACAGAATATTAAAAATGTTTCTATGAAATTTAAATGAAATTTATGGCATTAACATTTCAATCACAGTCTACTAAACGGCTTAGAATGCGTTTACCATATGAAGAGTGAATACGAGAACAGCTCTATATAAAACATTCAATTTTGTTGAAGATGATTTGAATGTTGAACAGCTGCGGTTTGGATGTTTTATTACTGTTCTTTTATCTACTGGCTTCTTTATATCGAATACTTTGAAAATTTTCACAGTGTTAAGAATATTCCAGTTTATCAGTCTGTGATTAAAAATAAAACTTCTCACTGTCATAGTAAACGTTTTATTAAAAAATTTCTTATAAAAACATGACGAAAATAAATACAAAAATATATAGGCAGTAAAAATAAATATAATGTTGCGTTAAATTATCGATCCAATTTTTTTTTAAATAAGGTTTGGGATCAATTGCCTTATAAGTGATCGCAAACCTTACTTAAAAATGCTTACGGATTCCAGAGCGGAGCTTTAGACTCCGTCATGAAAATACTGTTTTGGCCGATATTTTGGAAACAATGAACTATAGGGCAATAGTCACAGAAACCATTATTGTTGACAATAACACGAAACAGAACACTCTGTCACCCTTTCATTTACATTTAAATATCACATCTCATTATTGGAAGATAAAGGAATTAGTCCAAAAAGAGACATGAAAAAGAGATATTTTTGAATTAACTCCGGTACTTGGAACGAAGGGAGTTCCAAATTTATTAAGTTCTATTACTTTATAATAAATTTCTAATACTTAATTTTTTAATATCTTAAGTTCGTTTAATATCTTTTAAATTATATAATATTGCAAAGGAATGGTCATGGTAAACTCAACGAGAAAAATAACCAATTAGAGAATTAGAAGAAGAAGAAGAGAGGGTTAGAATTAAACATATAGTTATTGGTACGAATAATTTAATGACCATCTCCGTGTTATCAGGTGTAGCCGATGGACGAGTAATTGTAGGAGATGATAAGATTGTGCTCCGTATACGCTGGCGGTGTGGCCAGCGCGGGGAGTGCACAGAGCATCCTGGTAAGCCGCATAGGCCGTAATCTCTCGGCCATACGAACGATAGAGTAAATTAGACTTGGAGAGCCGCAGATCGTTCTGTGAGACCGCAATGTTCCAGAAGCAGCATACAGAATGGGGTAGAGAGAGAATGGAAAATACTTAGAGAACAGGCCGAAGAACTTTGTTCACCCAATCACAGCCTTCCAAGCATTCAACACTTGCTTATGCTTACCATAATTAGAGTCCCATCGTTCTTAAGACGACGTTTATTACTTAGCATCAGATGAAGGTCAGCAAGTTTGCTACCACCTCACGTCATCACTAAAAAGTCGCAACATCAGTACAGTTTGGCTCATAAAAAAAGTAGCATAGAATATCGGACATGTGAAGGCTCATTGATAGTTCCACGCAGAGTGTATAATATGCTCAATGACCTCAACAGTGTCCTTAATATGAACATGAACAAGACAAAAATCATGTCTAATTTTCATGTCACGCCCATACCGGTTATTGTCAAGAGCACTGTGACAAGAGCACAACTCGAAGTTGTTGACGAGTACGTATACGTGATTTAAAATAACTGCTCAATTTATTATTTTAAATAATTTATTCTGCGATCGTTGGTAGCCGAATCCTAGCCGTTGAATTTTAGCACCCCCTGAAGTGAAGTGGCGATGGGCCGACCATATAGCTCGTAGAACCGATAACCGTCGGGGAAGAAAGATTCTTGAGTGACAGCCTCGTACTGGCCATTGCAGTGTGCGACCACCCCCTACTAGATAGATTGACGACTTGAGCAAGTGTGCGGGAAGTCCTTGGATGTAGGTGGCTCAAGATTGTTCTTCGGGGCAGTCTCTATAGGCCTTTGTCCAGCAGTGGACTCAAATAGACTGAAATGATGAATCTGCAATCTGAGAATATATTATAAATGAAAAATTTCGATAGATTGAAAAGTCTTATGTAGGCAATATGTGTGTAGTTTAAAAAAGTTTCTTAGTTTTTTAATTTCTGTGTAAACTGTAAAAACTTAACTCCTTATCATCCTTAGCATCCAGTATCAACAAGTTACAATAAAAACCCTATTTTTGTCTCTTGACTTTTGTAGAAGTTTATTTTCTAAACGTGAACTTAAAATTTAAACAATCGAACAAAATTAAGTTTCGAATTTGACCACAATTTTTTTTTATTGACAGAAATATATGCATAATTTTATGTAAATATAGCGCTAATAACAGTAATCCTTACTGTTAATAATTACTTATTCGTGAAATTAAATTTTAAAGAAAAAAATTATTCAAGTTTTAATTTTTAATATTGTTCAAATTTAATAGCAGGCGAACAAAAGTTCCATTTTATATAAAACACATGCGGAATACTGGAACGGTAAAGAAACAAAGGACGATTCAATACCACTTCACAATAAAATTCAAAATCAAATTATTGCCCTTGTAGTGTAATTGTTAAGTCAAAGTCAAATATCTTTATTCAATATAGAAGCATTCACTTACTTATTGATAGTCAAAAAACTCTACCACCGGTTCGGAAGGTAAGCCACTGACCTGAGAAGAACCGGCGTAAGAAACTCAGCGGGACTTTTTTTTTTACTTGTGTCATGTGTGTATAAGTATGCGTGCCTGCGCCGCGCGCCCTATCAATAAATCAGTGCATAGCAAGCTACCGGTTGTTTAACTTGCTCCCTGCCCGTATACATAACATTGGCGACGAGGATGGGATCCTGACCGTAGACGCGTCTCCGGCTGGGTTGGGGGCGATATTATCGCAAGTAGATTCCGACGGGCATGAGAGACCGATTGATTTGCATCGCGAACTCTAAATGCGGCAGAGAAACGATATTCACAAATTCAGAAAGAGGCGACTGCAATTATATTTGGAGTTCGGCGTTTCCACCAGTATTTATACGGTAGGCCAAACCCGTTCGTATTGAGAACAGATCATAAGCCACTCATCTCGATATTCGGACCGTATAAGGGTATCCCAGAGATATCGGCGAATCGACTGCAAAGATACGCAATGTTTCTAAGCGCGTATAACTATACGATTGAATATGTGCGAAGCGCCGATAACAGCGCCGACTATTTGTCTCGCTCGAGTATAGCGGAGACGGGCCACGCGCCCTGCACCCGTCCAGGTGCACTCGATAAGTGCACGACAGATGATTTTACGTGTGTTTTGTCGTCGATGCCAGTTTGCCGATTACGCTATCGGAACTACGTGAACAAACGAAAAGGGACGATGTTTTATGTAAAGTAATCGAATATGTTAGAAACGGTTGGCCTAAGAAGATCACTGACTTGTATCTTAAGCCTTATTTCTCGTGTAAAACTCAGTTATCGGTCGAACACGGATGCTTAATGAGAGGCCATAAGGTCGTAATTCCCGAGGTGTTGCGCAGTAGGGTCTTATCGGAGTTGCATAAAACGTATATCGGCATCGTAAAAACCAAAGCTGAAGTTCGATCCAGATTTTGGTTTCCGGGTGTAGATGAGGCCGTAAAACAGATGATAGGGACATGTGAGGTATGCATCAGCCTCCGACCATCCCCTCCGCGTGCGCCGCCCGTTCCCTGGCCTCGGTCGCGACACCCTTTCGCCCGCGTACATATGGATTTTCTAGGTCCAATAGCCGGGCGCATGTATTTAGTGGTCATCGATTCGTATTTTAAATGGCCGGAGATATACGATACAGCTAGTTCGACTTCCACCGGGACAGTCATTGAGAAAATGTACGAATTCATGTCTAGGTTTGGGATACCGCAAACGATTGTGAGTGACAATGGGACAGCTTTCACTTCTCAAGATTTTAAAAACTTCTGTGAAACAAACGGGATATCGCACGTCACGTCGCCACCGTATCACCCGGCTAGTAACGGCCAAGCCGAAAGTTACGTAAAGATAATAAAAAAAGGAATAAAGTCAAGTATTATGTCTAGTAGTAATATAAAACAATCTAAGAATAATTTATTAAAATTTTTATTTGATTACCGTAATTCAAAGCACTCGACCACCGGCTTGTCACCCGCTGAGTTAGTTTTCGGGCGTAAATTAAAGACGCGGTTAGACAAATTAGTACCTACTTCATCGATGTCTGCGTCTGCGGCTTCATTCGATTTAACAATTGCGGAAAAGTGTTCACAGAATGAAGAACCAGTGCGTATTAACTGTCACCTGGCGCTTTCGTTTTATATAAAAGATATGTAAACAACAAGTTCATCTGGTGTAAAGGAACAATAAAAAAAAGAATTGCTAAAGTCACCTACTTAGTAATAGATTGGGACACGCAAGTATGTTATCGTAAACATAAAAATCAATAAATTTTATATAAAGCTAAATTTATTGACTGTAATGCATGGGACGGGGACGCAAACGAGAGAAGGAGCACTTGCGGCACTGGAAACACATTTACACCTCCGTCGTCGTCACCGCCATCACCATCGCCACCATCACCATCATCACCGTCAAAGCTTCAACCGGCAACAATTACAAATCTTAGCCCAGGTTCCTCAGCAGAGGGAGAAGAGTCGCCCGGTCCAAGGGAAGGTGATATAGTAGAAGGCCCCGTGTTTGTCGCCTCGCTCAGAGCCGGACGATGAGTTTCATGAAGCAGAAGCAGATTTAAATAATGATCGAGTCGAAGGCACTCGAAATAGATTGCGCCCCCTTCCCAGGGTCGATTATAAACGTTTTTTTTTAGGTTACTTGTTCTTTTTTTAGATCATAATTTTGTTTTATTTATTTCTAAACAGGGTGGGGAATTGTTATGTATGTATAAGTATGCGTGCCTGCGCCGCGCGCCCTGTCAATAAATCAGTGCATAGCAAGCTACCGGTTGTTTAACTCGCTCCCTGCCCGTATACATAACAACTTGCCAAAAAAATTACAAATATGTGTACAATTATTAAACTTCACTTGAAAGAGCTTGGAGCGATCAATTCATTTCCAGAGTGTGTTATGAGTTAATTTATTGTCACAATTGTAATAACCATATAAACCATAATTGTAATTAATAACTTCAATTTATATTACCATGTAATGTAATTTCATAATTTATATTTTTATTATTATTAATATAGGTCACGCGGACAAGCATACACAGCTTTGTTATTAGATATCTCGCATCGCTACGTCACCGCATGACGCGCCTCGGAGTACCGCCGAGACGTTGTTATCGAGTACACGACGCTTACCTGCAAAAAACCGTTGAATATTTAAATTTTTGTACAGCTTCTGCTTAACCGCTATAGACGTTCTTTCAACTGCTTAACTTTCCTCTTCTGTATCCAAACTTTCTCGACTTTGGATGACCGAGGAAACTCACCACCATCAATCCCCCAGTGCGACGTTACGATGCCGGAGGTAAAATTCCGGCAAAGTGCAGTTCGCAAAGCACTTCTTTCCTTGGACATTCACAAGTCGAGTGGGCCTGATGGCATCCCCCTCCGATCGTGTTACAGACATGTGCTCCAGAGTTGGCGCCGGTTTTAACGCGTCTCTTCCGGCACTCCTATACTTTAGGCGTAGTCCCGAAATCATGGAAGGCCGCGTTAGTGCACCCGATCCCTAAAAAGGCAACCGCTCTGATCCGTCCAATTACAAGCCAATAGCCATCACCTCCTTGTTCTCCGAGATAATGGAGTCTGTTATCAACGGCCAGCTCCTGCGGTACCTAGAGGAGCACCGGCTGATTAGCGACCGCCAGTATGGATTTCGTCGGGGTCGCTCAGCCGGTGATCTTCTGGTCTACCTTACACATCGATGGGCAAGAAGAAGTTGAGAGCAAGGGGGAGGCGCTTGCAGCCAGTCTGGACATAGCGAAGGCCTTTGATCGGGTATGGCACAAAGCGCTTCTTTCGAAGCTGCCTTCCTATGGGCTTCCCGAGAAATTATGCAATTGGATCACCAACTTTTTGGCAGATCGGAGCATCAAGGTCATCGTCGACGGTGCATGCTCCGATCCTAAATTTGTCAATGCTGGTGTTCCACAAGGCTGCGTACTGTCTCCTACTCTGTTTCTTCTGCATATCAATGACATGTTGCAAATCAGCAACGTCCATTGTTATGCAGACGATAGCACTGTGGATGTCTCGTACACTGGCCGAGCTAACATTTCTCGGGAAAACGTCTACGAGTGTCGGAACAAGCTTGTGTCTGAGGTCGAGACTTTGTTAACCAAAGTCTCAGACTGGGGTCGACTAAACCTAGTCCAATTCAACCCCAAAAAGACACAAGTTTGCGCGTTAACCGCTAAAAAGTCCTCATTTGTCGTGACTCCTCATTTCGAGAACACTCCCCTACCTGCCACAGCTAGTATCGGAATGCTTAGTGTCGAAATCTCGAGCAACGTCCAGTTCCGCGGTCATTTGGAAGGTAAGGCCAAATTGGCCTCAAAGAAGCTTGGCGTGCTCAGCAAGGCGAGACGGTACTTCACAGCTGCCCAACGCCTAAACCTGTATAAGGCGCAAATTCGGCCCCACATGGAGTACTGTTCTCACCTCTGGGCGGGAGCCCCCTATTACCAGCTTCTTCCATTTGACCGCATTCAACGTAGAACGGCTAGGGTTATCGACGATCAAAGTCTTTCCGATCGGCTTGATCCTCTGGCTCTGCGTAGAGATGTTGGATCACTCTGCATCTTCTACCGCATTTATCACGGGGAGTGTTCTGAGGAATTGTTTGGATTGATCCCGGCGGCTGAATTCCACCATCGGACATCGCGCCAGAACCAAAAATTTCATCCACACCACCTCGATGTCCAACGTTCCACAACAGCGCGATTTTTAAGGCATTTCTTGCCTCGCACAACCACTCTGTGGAACCAACTGCTGCCGGCGGTCTTTCCGAACATTTACGACCTGGGAACCTTCAAAAAGAGAGCGTACTCTTTCTTAAAAGGCCGGCAACGCATTTGTGAGCCCTCGGGTGTTGCAGGTGTTCATGGGCGGCGGTAATCACTTACCATCAGGTGAGCCTCCTGCTCGTTTGCCCCTTTTCTCCATAAAAAAAAAAAAAAAAACTTTCTGTGGCAATATTTAACGTCTCCTTCTTTATTTTATATCCTGTTTATAACATATATATAAAGCAGTATATTTATTTGTCGTCGTTGCATACGAAGAAAAGTACGAAGACCCCCTAGACGACTACACACTTTTCTTCAATATTTCCATTCATACGATGGAAAGCAATATGAAAGCTTTGCAAAACAAGTTCTATTATTAAAATTTCAATAAGATCGCTCAAACGGCGATTTAACTTTTCATTTTATTTAATTACAATAGTAAACCTAAGTTATTGTTTTCTATTGTGTTTTTTTGATATTGAGTAATTATATAATAGGTTTAAACTAACCTAGTGGTTAAGAATGACCAACATTTCTTCAACGGAATTGTGCTACATAAAAAAATCTAAAAAAACCCTTGACAGTCGATGTTACACTTCATAAATGTCAGGAAAGTTTTCATATTAATTGCTAGCCAATTTACGATCAGGGTTTTTTCACCAGGTTCATGAAAGATTAGATTCTAAACCTTTTATAATGAACGAACGAGTGGCGTTGAGCGTTGAATGAAAATTACCGGGAAAGTGAAAGTTTGACAATAGTAAGAAGTTATTATGAAATCTCAAATGTTGTATCTGCAAGATACAACATTTGAGCATTTGAAACATCCATTTCATATCTGCAAGATTATTACATAAATCCAAGATTTTAGGTCAAGGGTGACTGTGTTATTGCTTATACGTCTTTTGCGGTTTTTAATTTATCATTGATCGAGTTCAAATGAGCAAAAATCAAATCAAAATCAAAATAATTTATTCATCGATATAAGAAACTTACATTTCATCTATCTATAGTCATATTTTTTTAAATCTACCACCGTTTCGTAATGAGGTTCCTCTAACGGAGAAGAAACAGGCGAAAGAAACTCCGTAGGTATCCTCTTTTTTGAGCTAAAACTATTCACAGATTTTGCCCGACAAAAGACTTATGGAAACGAAATCGCCCTTTGATTATCTTCGCAGATTTCGGTCGGAACACGTCAGCGTCGCTTTGCTAAGAGGAGGCAGGAATATATTAGGGTCATCGGATTCTCTTTACGCAGGGTCAGTATTGTAAGCGAAATGGCAGATTTATTGCTGTCTTCGATTGAATGGCACAAAGAAAATTTCACTAGCCCATAATCCGCCCAGTTTTCGGCTAAATGTTATTGTTTGTCTCATTTTCGTTTTCCGCTATATCTTATTAATCTAGTCGGAAAAATGGCTAGTAGGCATGTACTACAGGCATTTTCCCCCTATTCTTATATTGTTATATGATGAATATAATCACGTATCCATTCTTTGGGGCTTATGTATTTCTAATTGATAGTTTACATATCACAGGTGAACTTAAGATGCCAAAGTGTATTATAAATATAACCTTTTGAAAATAATCTCAAACGGAGATATGAAAAAAGGCGGTGGCTGGCTTTTATTCTTGTGCTTAATATTTTTGTATTGCCACGTCTCAAATTAAGGTTTGAATCTATCGACAGGCTGATTGTAGGGTGCCATAACCTCTAGAGATTGGATATGCTGGTGAATCATCTTTTACATTACTACATAATGTGCAGTCTGTGGGACTCCGATGAATAAATCTAGGCTTGTTCAATCTAGCCAACGGGGGTCGAAGAAGGTCAAAAATCCATACGGGAAATCCCCAAAGTGAGGAGACATAATATTGACACTCACAGAATGCAATGTAAATATTTGTCTTTACTCAGCGGCGGACTGGTCTCTGGAGCAAAACGTTTATGCTTATAGTAAGCAGCATGACTACGAAACCTGCCCTTGCTCTGGGGATCTTAACTTTCGTTTTTTTTCCTTTTTTCAACAAGACCAGCCTCAGAATGCAGATGAAACTACGTTTTTCGTGTCCTCCGAGTGCGAACTAGCAGAATTGTTTAGCAGGGTAGAGCGAGAAAGCGAAGCGATAGGACTTTTGGTCAATAAATCTCAGACCAAAGTTATGATCATCGAACGAGCTGGACAATGCCCACGCATGGGAGAACTTGCAGATCTGGAGTGTGTGGACGACTTTGTATACCTGGGCTGAATGATCAGTGATCAGTGTTCAATGAAATAATTTTATGTGTTTAACATGTTCTAATTTAATTGCTTAAGATTTAATATTTTCATTTACTACAGTATAAAAAGCACGCTTGTCATGATTAATTTAAACCTCAATTAGTGAAATTATATAAAACTAGTGATAAATTTTGATAAAAAATGAAATCCATTTGTCTTGTAAAATGGGACGCTCCCCGTATAATCTCTTCGCTCAAAGTTTCACTTACGACTTATCACTTAAAACTTTCAACTCTTTCGCAAAATCAGTTCAAGGGCCTTTCATCTTGAATTTTCTTTGTCCCTTGAATAAACTTGATGCAATTAGTAATTTATTAAAGTTCTATACGAATCAATGGTCAATGACAATTAATTTAATATAGAGTTAATGTATAACTATAGTAGAAGAAAGGTTAGAAAGAGTTCCATAAAAATAGGTTGGTCAAGAAAACGTAAATATTTTTTTGTGTTTTAAATATACTAATTGAAACTAGTTTACGGATTTTCAATTGTTTTTATTTTGATTTAAAATTTCCGACGTTTCGGACCCTTTCCAGCGTTCATGGTCACGAGACAGACTGCCTTTACACAGTTCTTACATGTCTTGATGATAAATGATAGTTAACTCCGGCTATCGTCAATTATTTTGTTTATTTCATTCATTCATTAAATATATTAGGGGGTGCACGAAAGGAGCCTCCACGAGTGATGTACATATAGAACCCGTACGTCCGGCGCACCCTGGTTAACAGTCAGCGAGTTCCCACGCTGACTGGCCAATCCTTTCACCACGATGACAAATCCGAATCATCCACTTGACAGTTCAGCGCTCAAGCCGGCTCTGCGCGTAATCTCGATTAACATCGAAGGATTCTCCGAGGACAAGTCAGAACTGCTGTCAGAATTATGTCGTACAACGCACTGCGATGTCCTCTGTGTACAAGAAACCCACCGAGATGAAACGCAAAGCCGACCACACGTAGCTGGACTCACCCTCATCTCCGAGACTTACCACCCGAAATACGGTAACGCAGTATTTGTTACTCCCGGAGTGAGTGTTAAATCGACAAAGTGTTCGACCCAGAACGGCATTGAGGTCATCACCTTATACCTCGATCACTGCTCCATAACATCCGTATACATACCACCCGATACACCTTTTAAACTCGATCATCTTGAGAGCTTAGTAAATGACCAGCACAATGGAATTATAATCGGCGACTTCAACAGCCATAACTCACTTTGGGGCTACAAAGACCTGGATGAGAGCGGTCAGGCACTTGAGACATGGGCTGAAACGAACGACCTGGTTCTGGTTTACGATCCTAAACAACCGGCGTCCTTCAACAGTGGCCGATGGAAGAAAGGATATAACCCAGACCTGGTTTTCGTTAGTTATAATATAAGCTCTCAGTGCATTAAGACCGTGTGCGCGCCGGTTCCTCGCACCCAGCACAGGTCCATCATGTGCGATATAATACCAGTTGTTCAACCCTTACAAGTTCTACACAAACGCCGATTTAACTACGCGAAGGCTAAATGGGAGCAGTTTGCGAAGGAAATCGACGACGCCCTTCTGAATGTTCCCCCAACCCCTAAGAGATATGATGAATTTGTTGACCTTGTGTCTAAAACCTCACGCAAGAATATCCCACGGGGTTGTCGTACATCTTATATCCCAGGGTTGTCAAGCGACTCTGTCGAACTGCTCAAAGCGTACGAGGCAATGTACAACAAAGACCCTTTTTCGAAGGAAACATCATTGGCCGGGGAGGAGCTTTTATCTAAGACCAGTGAAAACCGGCGGGAAAGGTGGATCAACACTGTTGACAGCATTGATTTGACACACAACAGTAAAAAAGCTTGGAATACCATCCGCAAGCTAACCAATGATCCACCTCGTACTATAACGCCCAGCACTGTTACGGCCAATCAAGTGGCCCATCAGCTCCTACTGAATGGCAAATCACCCAGCCGTCTCCCGGGGATCCCAAAACTGAACACCTGTAACGCCTCTGACCACATTAGTAAGCCCTTCCAGCACAATATCCTCCAAGAGCTCCTCCATAATCGTCGTTTCCAGGTTCACCTTCTCAAGGAGCCGTTGGAGGGTACAAAAAAATGGCCTCCCCCAGGGCAGCGTACTGGCCCCAATGTTGTTCGACATATACACCAACGACCAACCATCGAGTCCAAAAACCTCCCGCTTCCTTTACGCGGATGATCTTGCACTTACGTCCCAGTTGACCAGTTTTGACGAAGTTGAGAACAATCTCACCGCAGCTCTCAACAGTTTAGGCCAATACTACGACGAGAACTCACTCAAGCCTTACCCAACCAAGACTGACTCGAGCGTGTTCCATCTACGCAACGCACAAGCGGGACGTAGGCTCGGGATCTCCTGGCGCGGAGTGCCCATTGCGCATAACGACTCCCCTAAATACTTCGGCGTCCTGCTGGACAGATCCCTCACTTTCAAAAAGAATTGTGAGGGCCTTAAACGAACGGTGCACTGTCGCAACAACCTGCTACAGCGTCTAGTAAGTACTGAGTGGGGAGCTACGCCACAAGTGATGCGGACTTCAGGCCTAGCGCTAGCATTTTCTGCCGGAGAATTCGCGTGCCCCGTATGGGGCCGCTCGGCTCATGCTAAGCTCGTGGATACAGCCTTAAATAAAACCTGCCGTATAATAACTGGATGCTTGAAGCCAACCCCGGTGAAGTTGTTGTATCCACTGGCTGGCATAGCGCCGCCAGTTGTACGCAGAGTTGTAGCAAGCTCACTAGAGAGGGCTAAGGCGGACGAAGATAAGCGGCACCCCCTACATGGGCATGAGCTCCCACCGCAGAGGCTGAAAAGTCGAAAAAGTTTTTTGAAATATGTCGACCCCCTCAAAACCGAGCCCTCTCAAGCGAGATGCAGCATGTGGCGTGCTCAAACTCTGCTTCCAGATTCCTTTGTCCCGCTTTCTGAGAGTCTTCCGGCTGGTCATAGACTACCTTGGCCAACCTGGAAGTCTTTAAATAGACTTCGGACTCAGGTTGGCCGAAGCAAGGAAAACATGTTCAGGTGGGGACTCTCAGAAAACTCAGACCTGGACTGTATGTGTGGAGCAGTGCAGTCCATGGCCCATCTGATGTCTTGTCCTGCCTGCCCTTTCACCTGTTCGCAGCAGGATCTGATGGATGCCACAAATTGTGCTGTCGAAGTGGCTAAGTTCTGGCCTGGGAAGATATGATTTGTCATCGACACGTAAAGAAGAAGAAGATTAAAGATATTTTTATTTTTATTCATTAAAGACAATTATAATCCGAGGGCGTCGTATTAACAGCGCAAATTCAACAAGTCTCGATTAAATAAATATCTCGACAGACTTTTTGACTAACAAAAGAATAAAAGACAAACTAACACCCCAAGACGGTTGCTCCTAACGAAATGAATAAATTTGGCAAAGCGACGAATCTGTGGAAATATTTACAGTAGAAAACCTGAAATAATATTGATTTTCCCAAGTTCATTTTTATCCACCTCTCGGAATTTAACGCTTTACGTCTTTAATTGATTTTAATTTTATAAATATTTAAAATAAAATGTGATCTCTTATGTAAACTTTGCCTCAACATAGTATTCAAGGAAAATAAGATGCAATAATATGTACCAAGAAATAAACAAGATCTTGAATGTCTTCCTACTTATATGTGTGCAGCATTGAACTACCAGCCAGTTTTGACCTACAGCAGTGAATCCTGGGCCATTACTCAACGCCATGTCAACCCTACACAGGTAGCCAATGACGATGCTCTGGTGGATGTGCGAGTGGTTACCTCTCTAGCTACTGAGCTAAACGGCTGGTTGGCCGTTTAGCTCAGTGGCTAGAGCGTCAGGCCGCGAATGCCGAAGACGTGGTTCGATTCCCACGGCGGCAATAATCTTTTCGTACTTTTTCTACAAATTTTAATACTTTTTCTACAAATTTTAACAGATTCCACAAGATACGCATTACATTCGTGATAGTCTGGGAGTTCGTGACATCGACGACAAGTACCAAGAGAGTAAGCTGCGCTGATATGGGCATATTTTTCCCATTCGTGTCACAATCCTAGACCGTGGCTCTACCACAGTTAAAAAAATATATTAATATGAAACCTCCAGAGTTCATAGGAAATATAGTGCCCCGAACATTCCAGGATCTAGACCCAGAGGGTGACCGAGGTGGACAGACGTGGTCAGAAAAGATCTACGTTCCTGCAACGTCATCGATGATGATGTGTCTGATAGAGGGAAGTGGAAGTTCAAGACCAGGAAGGCAGACCTCGCTATCAGGATGGGAATAAGCATTGCACAGGAGATGGAGAAAGATAGATGCTGCACGATGCATCGAATTTAAAATATTTTTTATTCGATGATGTTGATAAAAATACGTGCGTTGACAGATAGGCTGAATATAAATAGTTGACAGATAGCATGGAATATTCTCGGTTTCAAATATACTATTGCGATGTTGTTGCCGAAACGATCTAACAAAATTAGAATTTAGGTACATTCCAACCCATGAGGTCCATTAAAAGTCCATTTAATATAGCGGTATATTAAATGTAAAGCGGTATATTAACGGTAAACACAGTTTCGTGATATTAATAGACATTTGAAGCAGTCGAGATAAGTAAATAACTGACAAGAAACTTTTATTAAACGCTAAAATCAATAACAGATGAGGAAATATATTTTAATAACAAGTTCAGCTTTTCTTGTGCGCATAAAAAGCAAAAACATTACCACTACATAATCATCTTATCGAATAAGACAAGGCAACAAAGACGAAACACGCGGAAAAACTCAAACATTCCGTTTCTCTTTAATGTCACGAGGATAACAATTACACGGTGGAAAAAGATGAAAAAAATATTCAAGAGCTAGGAACCGTTGCATGGCAAGCATAATCGATGGACGATAAAAATTTGATTCGTCGTCACAAAAAAAAATTGGCGCAAAGGACTGTCGAATAAAGGGAATACGAAACGAATGGTTTTACTAAATTTTTCTAGGGCCTTGGAATTTATATACTAAACTTAGATTTAGGTGTCATCTTGAGTACAGATTAGCACTATTTTACGTAAGAGTAATTATTATCGTTCCAATATGCCTGATATTAATAGGTTCTCTGTCTGTTTAGTACAATTTTTTGAACGCATTACAAATTAATTTTAATTTTCACAATTAGAACAAGGTTTCGGTTGGCATGATATTTTTATTACTTCACTATATGCTGTAAAAGATTACGAATCGAGAGCTTAATGTAGAATAGATCGTACAGGAATCAAACATGTCTCGTACGTGAACATGATTAATGGCGGTATTAAGTATTTGGTAGCCTGGCGCTCACGCGGCGTGTTTTCATTGCGCTAAAAGAAACATAATATTATACGTAGGTACGCCGAGGGACTTACACTATTTGACGTTTTAAGAGCTACAGCGTTCGCTCGTTCGACGTACTTCAGCATCGTTGCGCCACTGACGGCCATTTAGCAAATAAAATTGACGTGCATTTTTTTAAAACGTATTTCCCACCTAAGTGTAAAATTTTATCGAAATATAAGGTGGTACTTTTAGTTGGCCATCTTAGTAAACTTGATTCTAAAATGGTAAATCGGAGGTTCTTCATACAAATACTTAATGATGTTTAAAATAAAGTAAAGTATCAGCCTATACATCCCACTGCTAGGCAAAGGCCTCTTCTGTACAGAGGGTATCAGGGCCGCGTGGTGGATAGTCCACTGCGGATTGGCGGACTTCACACATCTTCGAAATATTTTTTTTGTTATTATATCGAAAATATTATGCAGGTTTCCTCACGATGCTTTCCTTCACCGCTGAGCACGTGATACTGTATGATGATGTTTTTACTACAAAAATAAAAGCGAGGGATTCATTAAAACAATAAAACTTGTAGAAAAAGTACGTAAAGCTTGTCGCCGTTGTGGGAATCGAACCCACGTCTTCGGCATTCGCGGCCTGACACTTTAGCCATTGGGATTTTTTAGAAGTAAAAATTTCACTGCTCAATAAATGTGTAAACTTTAACCTAAACACTTGAACGTTTCGTAAACTGAAAACGTAAAAATATTTGTGTTCGATTTCGCCTATACACCAGTAACAAAGGCATGTTTGCACGTAGAATGGAATATCAATACTATGTTTACGTTTTACGGACAGTCGCCGCGAACAAATTGTATTTTAGTTGTAAAGAGGGAGCATTGTTTCGACCGGAATTGCTCTTGAGCCACATGAAAGTAGAGCAATTTATAAGCACAATCTACAGACTTCAGTTAAATAACAAAGTAGAAGTAAGTAGACAAAGAAGACACGATGGAAGTTTTAATTTAGAAAAGAAAAACAAAGTAATGTCCACAGGTTTATAGTTGTAAGCAAGAATTTCAAACAAATTATTTATCGGAAGTTGACTTTGCATGAATGTTTCTATTGTTTATATCAAGGCGACAAATATTTCCGTTAAATCGCGCACATCTACTTCTATTTCCAATTTGTATAATTTTTATGTGAAAAGGTGGCAAACGAGTTAGAGGTTCACCTAATGTTAAGTATGACAAACCGTAGGGTTGCAGATGCATTGCCACCTTTATATTAAGTGGGTGCCTGCTTTCTCACTCACCAGACGAAACGCAGAAGTCTAACAGTTCCACTAAACTTGTACAGGTACAAGTTTAGTGGAAGAGTAGGTGTACACTGTGGCAGGGCCACGCACAGCCTCGGCTGTTGCACGAATGGGCAGGCTCGTCCGGGTAAGTACCACGACCTCACAGAAGACCGGCGTAAAGTGGAAGTATAATACTTTCGCGTTTCGTCTGGTGAGTGAGGTGGCTGGAGCCCAATTTTCAAAAGGTTGTAAACGCATCTGGAACTCTGGAGTATAGCAGATGCTCGTGGGCGGCGGTATTCACTTAACACCAGGTGAACCATGTGCTCATTTGGCAACTTAACCTATTAAAATACAATAAAAACACGCTGGTCTTCTGTGACCTGCCCATTCGTGCAACAGCGAGGACTGTCGCGTGATCCTACCACAGTCAATTGTATCTAACGAGTATTTAAATATACTCCATTAAATAAATTAATAAATCCAGAAAGCCACAAAATTTTTTGTTTAATACAATTGAATGAAAATATTTTTACAGATTAGGCACGTAAACATTAATTCTCAACACTCTTTGATCGTGAATACACAAAATTATTAGAAACATTGGGAAATTTATATATCTTACTAACTCGAAATGATCCGTAAAAAATATTTTCATTCCTTAATTTGTAGTGTAAGTATACTATACTATATGTCTGCGTAATAAAATCATATTTGACGTCTGTCAAATAGCACCTCCCTGCAACACACATCATTCGACTTTGTAACAAACATTGCGCTCTCACCTATTTTATATTAATTTTTCATTGTGAAGTAATTTCCAAATAAATGTAAATTATCCAGACACTTTGTGTTTGCTTTATCACATACTATATCAATTAATTTG
Source organism: Iphiclides podalirius (assembly GCA_933534255.1). NCBI lineage: Eukaryota > Metazoa > Arthropoda > Insecta > Lepidoptera > Papilionidae > Iphiclides > Iphiclides podalirius. The sequence continues at coordinate 589,827 of OW152839.1, read as the reverse complement.
ACACTATTATGAAGCATTTTCATATTATCCTTTCCCCTTTTTATATGAAAATTACGTAAGTAATTACAAACTTCTAGCTCCAGCATTGAAAAATTCATACGAGTTTTGTTTCAAATCAGATAGAGTGGTGTGTGGTAAAGGGTTAACCTCGTTCCGGCTCATTTGCCTTTACAAATGACGTGCTTTGCTCGCCTAGTTCTGTTACTCGGATGGAATGTGTATATTCTCATGTATATGCCTCGTTCCACACAACTATGGCGAGAAGTTACGAGGTTATAGAGTAATAAAAAGCTTTTTAACAAAAAAAAAAGGAGCCGACTTCAAAAAATTCCATTGGCACTAAAAAGATTATAATAATACTAAACTATGTAACCTAACCTAAGTAACCTCTAACAAAATTTAAGAACTTTTGGAATCGGTGCCCAGCCGAGAATCTCCATCTAAACATAAAATCAGTGTCATAATTTTGTAATACAATTTAGGTGGATTAGATACATAAATAAATGTATATAACTATCTTTCGACCTATTTATTAGATAACATGTTGGCAACATTGCATTTGAGGTGCCATCTGTGGACGAAAGCAAAGAAACTGACATCAATGAAGGCAGTTTCATATTGCTGAGGTTCCTGCAGTGGCGTCCTCGAAAATAATAAATAAATAATTATTTATTATTTTCGAAAGAGGAGATAATGGCGAAGCACAATTGGAGCCGTAACTTGGCTTTCGAAAATAATAAATAAATAATTAAATAAATAAACATTGGATAGTTCCCTAGTGCCCTATCTTCATACGCGCTGTCATTTATTATCAACCGGTTGTTTGTCTCGAATATATATTCGAGTAAATATAAGTTCATAATTTAACAAACTTCAGTATTAATCGTTCCTTAGCTTCTTTATATTTTTTAGCAAGGTTTATGGTGTACAACCATTACCGATGGTGAACAAAGGCATGTTACAACTTCTCTACTAAGTAAAGAAGTTAAATATCAAAAGGCGCCCTTAACACAATTTAGGTAGAGAAGATAAGAGAATCAGCAATCAGCAGTTGACCCATACTATTTTAATTTTGTACTGATGTTTTTTCTTTTATGACTTTACTATTTATTTACGTTGAATCAACGTGACTTGCGCGACTGTTTTATAATTTACAGTTGCTGACCCAATACGTACACTTCACGTCAGCCGAAATTTATTACTCAACAATTCACTCGACGGTCTGAAGTGAATGTAATTTAACTTTAAATAAATTACATCAACGTAAAACATAACATATTATTCATTGTCACATAGCATAACATGGGCTTTGGTAATGGGTTTAACTATTTAATTTATCACAAAAACGTGTATACTTTTAAAGTTAGTTTCTTGATGACAGAGCCCAGTTTTGAATCTAGTCTGCCCTTCTTAAAATTAAAAAATTAAAAGCGCAAAGCTTTCGTATAAAAACGAATCTTTAAGTATGTTTTATTTTTGTATTTAAATTTTATCTGTAATTAATTCGTTATTACATAACTTGCTGTACAAATATTTACCTTTGGTGTTCATGGTTATTCAAACATGGTTAACTATCGTTCAAAAATAGTTTTGTAATATCACAAAATGCACTCATTTATCTAGACACCCTTAAAACTATCTGTAACCGGTACAATGATAATTACAATGAAGTCGACAGTTACAGAAACCTTCTCGTCTGAGAAATTCGTAAAAAGTTTCAAATAGAGCTAAACAACAGCAACAGTCCTGAGTAAATCACTATGCTTTTGGGATACGACTGAGCTAGCAAATCTCAGAGATAACTAGTTAATAATAGGCGACATTCACTCAGGATTTATAGAGTCTTTATCAATCTAAATCAAATTAACTATCAAAGTTTGTATCGAATCTCAAGTCTGTAAGGGCTTTTAGATTTCCAGGCTTCCTAAGATTAATTTCCTTCGAGGTAAGATGACTACTATTATTTTAGAAGACAGCGCAGCTTGAACTCTTGGAGGGTTTACGAAAACGTAAAAAAGATTTTTAACATTCCACGAGAGCTTATTTATATTTGAGGCGTCCGCTTGCTAACAAAATTGTTTGGTTTTTTATTAAACTTTAATGTTTTACGTATGCGGCGCGTGATAACTTATTCACGGTTCGGATTTAACGAAGACTTACAGCACGCAATGATTCATTTTCTAGTACAATGGAAATAAATATTAAACTAAGAGGATAAATGTTGCTTTGTCTACATCTTCGACTTTACGTGTCGATGACAAATTAGATTTTTCCGGCCCGGAATTTGGCCACTTCGACTGCACAGTTCGCGGCGTCCATCAAATCCTGCTGCGAATAGGTGGAAGGGCAGGCAGGACAGGACACCAGATGAGCCATGGACTGCACCGCTCCACACACACAATCTAGGTCTTGGCTCCCCGAGAGCATACCTAAACATATTTTCTTTGCTCCGGCCAACCTGAGTCCGAAGTCTATTTAAAAACTTCCAAAGTGGCCATGGCAATCTGTGCCCAGGCGGAAGACTCGGAAAGCGGAACACAGGGGTCCGGATTCAGCGTTTCAGCACGCCACAATCTACATCTCGCTTGAGAGGGTTCGGCTTTGTCTACTTAGACTAGCCTAATCCATTGGTTTATAATAGGAATACATTTTACCAAAGTATTTTATAATTTTGTCAAAAAATGTAACATAGATCACATTCCTACGGCGAATTTTAAGGTTTCGTTTTTAATTATCATGCATTATCGACCGTAAACAACAAAGATCCCTCTGGTACATTTGACTTTTAGGTATTTCTGTTTAAAGGAAGATATCAAAAGCTGGGTGTATTCTATTTTAGGATTTATTTTCCAGTCGCTTTATTCTATTCAGCCTCCAGTTGTTTTATTTTATCGCTTCAAAAGTGTATAAAGCGGGCTTTGTCCACTAACACAATTTTTCAGGCTTTGATATTGCAGTTTGCTGTCTTTCTTTGTGTAATGCAAAGTCTCTAGATATAAATATATAAGCAAACCTCCCACGGAATTTTAAATCATTCTGTAACTTTAATGACAACGTTGAAAGCCGAATAGTCAAATAATAATATCAATCTTATCATATTAAAATTAAAATGTTTATGCAATGTAAGATTAAAATTGAATCAAGAATATTTTTGTATCATAGTCTTTATTCTTATCTATGATTAAATTTATTTTAGAATTAGTCCTGCAAATGAAACTAATTTTACGGATTTATCGCGTTTATTTTTAATTTTAATTCCCGACGTTTCGAACCCTTTACAGCGTTCATGGTCACGGGACAGACTGAGGTGTTAGACGTCTGATTGTCATAGTTAACCCGGGCTACCGTCAGTTTTTGAATTATTAATTTTGTGTCCGATCTATGCAGAGGGATTAAAATTAAAAATAAACGCTATAAATCCGTAAAATTAGTTTCATTTATAATGTGTAATCGCGTAAATACAAGAAATTATTAGTCCTGCACTCAAGATAATGTGAATTAATGTGTTTTATGTGTTGTATAGAGTAGGCGACATCTCTCATCCAATTTATTACTTTTATTTACAAATATTTTACATTTTAAATGAAACTAGTTTACGGATTTTATCGCATTTAATTTTGATTTCTAATTCCCGACGTTTCCAACCCTTTCCAGTTTTCATGGTCAAAGGTTCCGTACCATTATCTATAGTAACGGCAAAAAATCAGGTCTTTAACGGGAGCCCCACTTAAATATTTTTTAATTAGTTTTTTTTTTTAGAATTTTTTATAGCGGTAATAAAACTAACTATCTCGGTTCATGAGATTCAGTGGTGACAGTAGGACAGACAGACGGATAGAAGACGGACAGACAGACAGATAGACAGATGGACAGACGGACAGACGGACGGACGGACAGACTGACGTAGGTTCGATTACACGGGTTGATTCCCACACGGAACCATTACTATTTGTGACCCACAGGTAGTTGTTTCACATCTGGGTGTTTGTCCTCGTGTAATTTATGTTTGTGAAACGTCCTTACAACACAGGATAATGTTATCCTAAAGCAATATATTCCGAGTTCGTTACCCGGAAGATTCAGGTTCGAACTCTGCAGCGCCCAAAGTTGTTGACCATGTATATGTAAAAATTCACATTTTAAAATGTTTCTTCTTAGCTACGCTATTGTTATACATAAAAGATAAACAACTGAAGTTTAAAAGTGTGAGGCTCTGACTTAAGCTTACCTATGTCGATTATAATGTCATGTTTGAAACTACACGAATTAAATAATTGAGTAGGCATTCCCACTATAGAGAATGGTACCAATTTATAAATCATACATAGCATGCAAACATAATTTAAATTTGCTTTAAGTGCCAGTGTTCCCGCTTGACTGCGTTTATTATACGCACGCTGGGTGAAATATGTGCATACTCTTCGACCTTTTCAGCTGTTAAAAAGCATTGCCATTGGGTTCGCGATGGAAAAATGCAATAATTAAGCAATGGAAATTAAGCACTTTTGTTTAGGGTTCCGTACCGTATTACTAACTCCATTGTCTGTCAGTCAGTCCGTCTGTCACTCAAGAACCGTGATAGTTGGACAGTTGAAATTTTCACAGATGATGTTTTTCTGTTGCCTGAAATAACAAAACATACAGAATAAAAGTATTTAACACTCTGCGATACAACAGACATGATTTTTTTGCCATTTTTATAAACAATTATTTTTGATCTATGTAAAATTATTAGTATTTTTCCGTATAGTATTTGAAGTTGTACTTATATGTTGGCGCCTGCCAACGTCTAAGAGCCTAACGGTTGTCTTTAGCCTGTGAGGTTAAGTTGTCGTCTCTAATAGTTCTTTACGAAAGCCCTTCATTAGCTAGAGTTGTTATCTTATCCGAGGCGCACTTACGATAAATGTTACAGAAAGTCCTCAACATATCTAGCTAAGGAAGAAATATGAATATTCTCATGGCCATATCGTCTTATTTACATCTGCAGCGCCGTTAGGCTCCAGACAACTTGGCAAGGGTTCGATTTGCTTATGACCGTATATTTTATCTTTAGCCTTCGCTCGGAATAAGTTTACTATTATAGACACGTACGGGGCTCTTGTATTTAACAAGGGTTAAATCTTATTAATAATAATGAAACCATCGTTTGGAAGAACAAACAAAATTGATAAAATAAAAAAAGACATTGACATTGTAATCCATTAGTTAATTAGATAAATACTAAATTGAAACAGTGGTTGATATTATTTGGAACAGTATCATTCAAAGGTATGATACTATATACTATCTTCATATATACTTTTCGTTTTATACATCGTTAATACATCGAGTAAGTTCATGCATTTTGTTTCTAAGAAAGAGACGTTAAATTATAATGAAAGATATGGGTAGTACTAATTAAAAGGACGAAGGATTTTCAAGACATTTCTTGCCTCGCACAACCACTCTGTGGAACCAACTGCCGCCGGAGGTCTTTCCGAACCGTTACGAACTTGGAACCTACAAGAAGAGAGCGTACTCTTTCTTAAAAGGCCGGCAATGCATTTGTGAGCCCTCGGGTGTTGCAGGTGTTCATGGCCAGCGGTGATCACTTACCATCAGGTGAGCCTCCTGCTCGTTTGCCCTTTTTCTCCATAAAAAAAAGATCTTAATCTTAGCTGCTGATGGTGAGAATCACTTTTGCACATGGACAATTTAAACCACAGAGGAGTTGCGAATTGAATGGCCTGAGCGAAAGGAACCGTGTAGGTCTGATTTAGCGCTGGCTGGCTGGATTATTGATTTTATTTTTATTGTTTTTTACGTTTTACAAACATAAATTTCACGTGACCAAACACACAGATCCGAAACAACTATCTGCGGGTCACACAAATACCTTTCCCGTGTGGGAATCGAACCCGTGACTCCCGGTGCCGACGCTAACACCTTGACAACTGTGCCACGGAATCAGCAGAATGACGTCAGGGAAACTGGATGTTCAGAAAGTTTTTTTGTGGGATATATTGGTTGACCGCCAACCAGCAAAGTGGTTTACGGTGGTTAAATATGACATCACAGCACTCTCCCTAGTAAATGGGAAAAAAACGCTATCATTGTTGAAGTAAGAGACGAAATGTCCAGCCTAAAGAAGTCAACATTACTCTTTTGGTTGATAAAGTTACGGTCAATGGGCTTGTAAAGATAGTATCGCTCGACTAAAGGACACCTAGATTTATTGACGCTATTTTGATAAAACTCGTCATACATAATTATGCTGTATACGAAGTCAACTTTTATCAAGTTGGTTAGTAAAAATTTTGTTGGTTAAATATTACCTTTTTTTATGTGACAAGTTGCCAAGCGAGCAGACGGTTCACCTGATGTTAAGTGAATACCATCGCCCATGGACATCTGCTACACTCGAGGGTTGTAGATGCGTTGACAACCTTTTGAAAATCGGGCTTCCACTTACGCCGGTCTTCTGTGAGGTGAGCCTGCCCATTCGTGCAAGAGGCTGCTGCGTGGCCCTACCACTGTTATTACCTTATTCCCATAATATTCCGAAATTATATATTTAAGCCTGTGAAAAAAAAAAAAATTACAGGCTATACATGTCCCACTGCTGGGCAAAGGGATCTCATAGTCCACCACGCGGCCCCACTGCGGATTGGCGGACTTCACATATCTTCGAAAAATATTTTTTTTTGTTATTATTTCGAAAACATGCAGGTTTCCTCACGATGTTTTCCTTCACAGCGGAGCACGTAATAAGTCAGCACTTAAAGTTAAAAACTTCATCGGTGCCGGCACCGGGGTATCGAACTCAGGTTGCTCGAGTATATAGAATTAAAGGCGGCCCGGACACTGAGTTATCACGGCTCTTGTTTATTCAAGCCTGATATTTGGAAAATTGAAGGAGGAGGGAAATTTAAATAAAAGCAAACATAAGTCCGGACGTTATAAAATTGCCTTCGGGGCATTGGTTGATTAAAATTCTTCCAGCCGACAATATTGTTTTAATTTCAAAAATTTTATTCATAGCCGTCTTAGCTCGTCCTCATAAGAAAATATTGAATGCATCAATAATTAGGTACACATGCTCCGGCAAATTTTTTATGCTATAGCAATTTTAAGTAGTCGTGTAGGATGAATAAATATCCATACTAATATTATAAATTCGAAAATAACTCGGTCTGTCTCGCTTTCACTCCAAAACTACTGAACCGATTTAAATGAAATTTGGTACACAGATATTCTAGAGCCTGAGAAAGGACATAGGCTATTTTTAATTGGAAAAAAAAATTAAGAAAGATATTTATTTAAGGGCATCAACGCGAGCGAAGCCGCGGGCGAAAAGTTGGTACTGTATAATAACTCTCCACGCCATTCAAGGATTATTTTAACAGTGGAGGGAAATATTATTATCACTTACTTTGCTTCTATCTTATTCTATCATTTTTATAGCGTTCATATTAGTTTAAAAATAAAAGCCGGCCAAGTGCAAGTTGAACTCGCGCACGAAGGATTCCGTATCATTATCTATCAAAACGTTAAGAATAATCATATCTGATGTACGGGAGCCTCACTTTTGTATTTCTATTTATTAGGATTTTTTGTTATAGCGGCAACAAAAATACATCATCTGTGAAAATTTCAACTGTCTAACTATCATGGTTCATGATAGACGGACAGACAGACAGACACCTTTTTTACCCTTTGAGTACAGAACCCTAACAATAACGTTGACGTTAAATGTCGTCGACTCCCTTTTTTCATTCACAATTTTACTTAAATGTTTTAATATGAACAGGCAATTTATTTAAAAGTGAAGAAGCATAAACAAGCTTGAGCATTTCCGAATGAAATAAGACAAATGTTGTCTTAATGCTCGGCGAGTTTTCTCTTAGATATCACGTTTTAATCTTATTGTAGCGCTCGTAATTAGTTGGGATCCCTTGGAGGAACAGTTAAAACCAAAATTACTTTTTTTATTTGGCAACAATAAATACACAGGTCTTGTTGTTACAAAGGCGAAAACATACTGACTTTCAACGGATCTCAAGTCTTTAATAGTATAAAAAAAGCCAACTTAATATGCTATTAACTTTTTCCTTACGACAAACGATAACACGCAACTTTGAAGATTTACTACAAAGTTACGTATTATTGATTGTAGAGTGTAAGTATAATAAATATAATCAAAAATTTGAGAAACCTAAAAAAGCTACAAATAGCTTTAATGATATGTATTTGCCCTTTAAGTTATTTGAGTGCGAGTGGTAATCGGAAAGTAGGGTAATGAGTTCAGTATCTTATATGACAATTATTTTCTTTTTAAGTGAAGTTGTCATATCATATTTATAGAAAATTTGTACCTATAGGAGATCAATAACTTCTAAAGAATGATGCATAACAATCTGCGAACGTTCAGAACAATTGTTTTCGTTGTTCCTCTACACTTCGTGGTGGACCAGCTGTGGACAGCTGTGACATTGAGTAACTTGTGATTTCGTATTCATATCGATTTATTATTATTATTTATTATATACTTTATTGTACACCACAGAGAATTTGATACAATTAGTATAAAATAAGTCTTAAAAGCTAGGTACAATAAGGCGGTCTTATCGCTAAAAAGCGATCTCTTCCAGACAACCTTAGGACGAGGAAAAATGAAGTATTCATTATTCTTTATTGTATATAGAGTATAGGATAAAACAATATTATAAAAACAAATAATGTACAAAGGCGAGCTTAGCCTAAAAAGAGTTTTCTTCCAGCAAACCCAGACATAACATTAGAACATTATACAAATTATGATAGGTAGGTGTGTAATACCAGATATACTTATACTCTAAACTCTGAATATATTAAGAAAAATAAAAAAAGAAGTAACCAAAATTATAAAACGTATTATACTATAAAATAACATGTAATAAATAATACTATAAAATATATGTATATAAAAATAAACAAACTAACATATAAATATAGTAATATTAAAAGTTTTAATGTAAACATACCGATGATTTTCCATGTCGTTATGGGGATAAAAAATGTAATTTAACTCTTTTACGGAAAATTTCAAGCGATGAACTGGCACGTATGCAGTGGGGTAGGGAGTTCCATAGCTTAACCGCCTTCACAGTGAAAGATTCGCTATACCGACAAAAATAATGGCAAGGAATTTTGAGAAGAAGTGATTTCTTATGTCGGCATTGAGTTCAGCGCGGAACGAGATACTCAAAGCGTTCCCGAAGATATGGAGGAGCGAGAGGATTAAACAGTAAAAAGTAAAGGAAAGAAAGGATATGTAGGTCTCGACGTTTACGGATAGAAAAACATTTTAATTGCACCCTGAACTCAGAAACATGATCAAATTTACGGAGTCCAAAGATGAATCGTATGCACAAGTTCTGAAGGCGTTCCAACTTGTTCAATAGTACCTCCGTAGCGTCAAGGAAACAAACATCAGCATAGTCAATTATAGGAAGGAGAAGTGTCTGAGCTAAAGTATCAAAGACAACTCCCAAGTTTAAAAAAAAACTGAATTATTGCGTTGCGTAATATAGCTTTATGAACTTTATAAACTTTAACACTTTATCGCACTTCAATATCCGCTTATCCTTGCCTACTATCTATCTATTTACAACCATTTTATGCAAACGCAGACGGCAGGCTCGGAGGGCGCTTCGTGCCACTGTATTCCAGTAGAATTCATCCTCTGCCCCGCCACGTACAATGAAGCTAATCTAATCAGGCTAATGAACTTGTAGGATACTTCCACTAACGAATGTTTGTCCATAAATTACGCCGTACAGGTAAGAAAACTTTGCAAAGAAGACAATGAATTGTTCATGAAAGACCATAACGTTTAACACACCGAAATGTTAAACGTCCGTAAGTAAGTGAAGTTCACATACTGAATTACTGGTTACAATTTAAAAATATTTTTGATTAAAACATAACCCACATAACCCTATCATGATATGACAGGCTTACGTGGGGTTCGTACCCACTAAAATGCCCTCGGTGGCCACCTTCTGTACATTTGGAGGGACTCCAGGATCTCCTACGGAATGCACCGGTGTCACTAAGTACTGCGCGTGAGTAGCCTCGAAGAAGGTCAAACTTTCCTCGATTCCCTCGCCTTCTTGCAGCACGAGACCGCTTCGTGCTGCTGCCAACCCGTGTCCCTTTAAGTCGCCTTTTACGACAGGCAGGGGATACCTTAGTTCTATTCAATGAGCCCGAGACTACAGGGCTGAAAAAATCCATCTGCCTTGTGAGCAAATAAAAACAATAAATATGTTTTATGCGTAAAACTCACAACACAATAATGACTCGGTGGCACCGTTGCTAAGCTATTGGTCGTTGGTTCGATTCCCATACGGGAAAAGTATTTGTGTGACAGACAGACAATCCACATATGATGACAATCAGCTAATACAAATGCTCGATACTAAACAGTTCATTTTATTCAACAAATTCTAATTATACTGCAGCTGGGGAGTGCAGTGGGAAAGATGCAAAGCTCTCGTAACATCGTGGCAGAGGAGTGCAGTAGGAAAACTTTAAAGTACACGTTTAACGATCCGAAGCCTCGATAATATCCAGTCACTGCTGTTTGCCAAATCGCCTCGTAAGTCTGCCAAACTAATTTTATATTTAAAAGTGTTCGTCCACATTCAGTAGCAAAGTGGTGTCGCGATAGATGATAATTCTTTGTAACATAGTACAGGAGTTTTGCTTTATATAATAATCGGAATAAATTTTAAACCTCTTTCATCAATTATTTTGAAAATACATATTGAAAAATAAAACAAAACGGGTGACAAAGGAAATGATCAATTTTATGGTTAGTATTAAATAGTTTAATATTTTTAGATAGTCTTACTTTATGGATTTTTAAGATAAATCAGCGAGAAACATTTTTAGCCAGTTTTATCATAATATTCAACCGACTTAAAAAAAAGGGGATTCTCAATTCGACTGAATTTTTTTGTTTGTTACCCCAGAACATTCGTGTTAAGGAGTTAACCGATTTTGTAGATTCTTTTTTTATTTGAAAGCTAGTGCTTCCCATGTTGTCCCATAATATTTAATTTTTTTTATGTGAAAAGTTGTCAAGTGAGCAGGCGGTTCTCCTGATTTTAAGAGAATACCGCCGCCCATGGACATCTGCTACACCCTACACCCGAGGTATCGCAGATGCGATGAAAACCTTATTGAAAAATGTGCCCTAATCATTTCATTGGTATTGGATCCGGAGTAACTTAGGGAACTCATGAATATCAATCATAAAATGAACGCAGAGCGAAATACTTGAAGTCGGTTTTGTTTTTCGTTCATAAAAATGTGGACCTGTTTGATTAAATGAATGAGAAAAATGTTCAACTCGTTGTGATTAAATCGACAAGTTTTCCAAATAGAAATTCTTTAAAACTTTTTCGAAGACTTGTGCAATTTGCAATGGCTTCATGTTCTCGCCTGGTTGAGATATATCCGTATAATTTTACATAGCATAATTTTTGTGGTTATCCGCACGTCAACTCAATCGCAAGCTTACTAAGTTACTTTATTCTATTAGAGCAGTATTTGGCGCACTTTATTGTGTATGCTTTGAATGGCTGCATTTTTCAAATAACATTGTAACATTCAGTAAAGGGCACCCATCAACGACTCGTGGAGTGTGTCTTTTTCTCAATATTGAAAAGAGCGATTCAGCAGGAAAGCTCGTATCATGTGTACGAGCCAATCTGTTATAATTTCCACTACTTAATAATTTTATCGTATCTCTCTTTTAATCTACATTGTTTTTTAACATTTGAAGCAATGCTTGGCGCATCCATTGTTATATCCTTTCCAGCATACAAACAATTTCGAATATCGTTTTACAACGATAATTCGAATGAAAGGTGTCGTCATTGCTTTTTACAAATAATTTTTTTTATAGTGCTAATCTCTGCACTTAAATTTAAACTTTAAAATTTGTTGAAAAATACGAAAAGATTGTCGCAGCTGTGGGAATCGAACCCACGTCTTCGGCATTCGTGGATTGATGCTTTAGCCACTAAGCTAAACGACTCATTGCCACACCGAGGAAAATCTTAACGTCTTTTATCTACATTATTTTTTAGCATTTGAAGCAATGCTTGGCGCATACATTGTTATATCCTTTCCAGCATACAAACTCTCTCTTTAAATATTTAAAACTTTCACATACTTATATTTTTCACGTCCATTATATAGTTACACTGTCTATATGTTTTGAAGTAACCAACGTTAATTATACAATTAACAGCCGCAAAATAAAAATCTTTGTAACAGCTGCATCTGTCTATGGATTATACAAAGTTACTGTCATACCACTATCCGCACGTTATACTGATAACTGTTAAAATAATTCACGGTCGTTGGGAATGTAATTTATATACCGAAATATATATATATATATATATATATATATATATATATATATATATATATATATAATACTCTTTGTTTGAGCTTAAAGACTTATCTGCACCCTTCATATCTTACTGCACCAGTTAATGCATAAACTAGTGCAGATCCTGTATAGAATAGACAATAAAGTTTCGATGTTAACTAAACAGATCCACAGAAATTTTTAGAACAAACATTTTGGAATTGTCCGTGTGCAAACAATATAATTAAGGTAAACGGAGTCTCAAATAGTAAACCTTTTAAAATATTTGTTTTGCGCCTTAGTTTGTGAAAGTGCAAAATGTTTTCACAACTAATGGACACACTGCTTAATCTAACAATTTGTACACCTACCTTTGGTAAATAAAACTATTTTAAGGATTTGGTTGCGTTTGTTTTTGGTTTTAATTCCGAGGACCTGATTAAGATCCTTTTGAATTTATTGTACATTTAAAATTTTTGAAGCTTTTATATCTAAGTTTGGATGACCAATTGTGTTCCATGATAAGCTTGTTCCTTAATAAGAATAAAAACTTAATTCGTTTGCTAAAATTTTGAGTTATTTCTCTGTGGGAACGACAGAGATAGCCAAAAGAAAAAGTTATGCATTAGGGCATTTTTTATGCTGTACTAGGCAAACGAACCGGCAGTCACTATTGGAATATTAGGTTTCTTTTTGTTAGAATTAGGCAAAGAAGCAGATACTCTATATAATGTTAAGTTATTATTGCTTAGAAAGAAGTATAAAAATTACTTCCCTTTCACATTTTTCTTCTTTAAAGACATTCCTACGTTACCGGAAGTTGATGCCAGATATAGTAAAATAATTGAAATATCCCATGGCTTTACCATGATCACGAAAAATACTTTATCTTAAAGAAACACGTGGCCAATAATGATTTCCCCCAGACCATTTTCCTAATGTGCCGCGTAGACAAATTTCCTATTTAATATCCGTTTGAACGTTGCGAACAAAGGGCATGAGTAAGTCAGATGTCTCAAGGTTTAAAGTGCATTTCCTAATTCTGTTTTCTCGAAAATTTCTAGAAATTTCTTATAGTAGTAATTTGGCACAAAATAAATATCAAAACGGTGGTATCAACCCGAGGTTCAGACTAGGCGCCCCGTGCGCCAGACTACCTCAAGCCCGTCGGAACTGTAAAGGCCCATAAGGCAAACAATGGGTCAACCAGCCCAAAAAAAAAAAAGGTGGTATCAACGGTGCAATCCTTTGAGTTTTGTGTTTCCATATTTTTCATACGATAACCCAATTGACGTAATGGATAGTGAAACTTTCTGTTGTGCCAGATGGTGTGGTATAACCATAATGATTTAATCTTAATTTAAGAAGCTGGCAAGCTAGCGGATGGTTCACCTGATATTAAGTGAGTATCGCTGCCAATGGATATCGACAAAACTTGATCGGCAGATACGTTTCCAACATTTTTTTACATGGCCCCGGTTACCTTGGTCACCAGAAGAAAACGCGACAGTATAACACTTGCACTCACGGCGGTGTTGCGTTATCCACAGATATTTTAGCCCAAAACTTTTTGAATTTTGAGAGTTCAAACAATAGAACTAAGACAAACGGAGACTTAAAAGGTTAACCTTTTACAGGGATTGCGCATTTGTATTAGAAAGTGCACAATGATTTCACAACTAATAGTTACACTGCTAATCAAACAATTTGGACTTCTGAATTTGGTAAATAACACTAATTTAAGGATTTATCTGCGTTTATTTTTGTGTTAATTCCCGACGCGTCGAACAGACATAGTCCACGATTTTGGGACAGACAAAGACAAGAAAAAAACGATTCCCCATATCGATTGCGATCCAAGCCGAGTTTTGAACCTCCATCCGAGAGGCCCTTGGATTGTGTCTTGATCTTTCGTTAGCAGGGTGTTGCGGAGTGCAGCGGAGCGGACGGCGTCTTCTTGTCGTCGTCGTGCACCAGCTACGTTGTTCTCCCGAGTCCGTGGGTCGTCTGCCCGTGGACCTCTTCCGCCGAAGCTGTCAAAGCCGCCGGGCTAACGGCAAACTACAGGTCACCAAAAAAAGTCAAGAAAGCGAATAGCTCTACTCGAACTATATTCCTTTTTACTTTTAATTGTCCTTGCATGTCACCGATGCAATCTGCTACACATTAAGCATCTTTAAATTTTTTTAATCATTACATTCTTGTCCAGCAAGCTGTAATATGTGAGAAGTTCGAATGCTTAACCGTACACCAAAGTAGCAAGGAAAATTTTAATAAGGCTTGTTTACGAATTTTATTGCGGTAACTTCTTATAAAATTTCTGTATTAAGTAAAATGTGTAATATTGGCGAATCTAAAAGAAGTCATTAAGTAAGGGAAATTTTATAGAGCATACACAAAGTAGCTAGGGCTTAAGCTTTAGACGACCCGATTAGCGTAGTGGGTAGTGAGCCTACCTCTTGCACCAGAGAGTGTGGGTTCGATCCCCACAACTGGAAAAATATTATGCGATGAACATAGGGTTATTCCAGTGTATTTGTTTTCCAATATACAGAAGAAAATTTTGTTTATCAGCTATTTAGTACTCATAGTACAAACATTGCTTATTTGGACTAGAGGACGTTGCGTAAAAATATGTCCTTAAATATTAATTTATTATTATTATTGCATACATGACCTCGCACAAAATTTTCTAAAGTTAGTAAAGTACGGCACTTAATTGCCGACAAAATAATTTATTTATATTTGTAGTTGCCTTGGCTCGGCTTAAAAATCTAAATAGAACAACATAGTTATCAATATACGAACTTAATACTACACAGTCAAGTCAATAAATTGCTTCTAGTGATAGACCGTTATTAAAGTAAAATAGAGATTAGCATAATAACATGGAATATTAGAATTTCTTAAACAAACAACAAACTATATCTCTTGTCTATCTATTAAGTATTGTATATCTTCAATGAAATTATTACAAATACGTAGTTTATTTAATGATTTCCCCAAGCCCATTTTCCTAATGGGCCGCGCTGATGAATTTCCCATTTAATATCCGTTCGAGCGCTGCGAACAAAGCGCGTGAAAAGTCGGACGTCTAAAGGTTTAAGATGAATTTTCTATTTCTGCTTTTTCGAATACGTCTTGTAAATTTAAATAAGGTTGGCGACGATAATTTTGGAACGAATGAAACACAATTTAATTACGATTAATATCAAATATATTATCAATTGGTCTCTAAATTATCAAGAAAATCTAATAAATCACTCTCGATCTTGATCTAATGAAATTAATTTTAGTTATGGGACGGTTTATGAGGCTAATATGCGGCCTCCTAAATTTAGTGAACCGTTTGGTCAGTAAGTGACCCCTAAATATTGGTGAAATGGAAACGGTCCCCTAACGGACCCCTAAGTTTGCAAAAGGCCCTTTAAATCTTAGGGGTCGTTGGTGAAATCGGGCACAAGGCAGTCTCCCAGTCAGTGATCATCACCCGAAAATTAAACAATTGAATTTCTACGATAATTGAGTAAAACCATCAAAGGGTTTTATTTATTTAAGCTAAGAAAGGTTCTTGAGTGGCATTAACTTCATACCGGCCGTCGATGTGTAGGGCGACCCCCTCTAGATGGGGTCACGACCAGCGCAGATGTGCGGGAAGTCGATGAATGTAGGTGGCTCAGGATCGTACTTTGTGGCAGTCTGATGGGGAGATTATGTTTAACAGTGGATTCTAACGGGCTGAAATGATGATGATGAAGCCAAGTTATAGATCAGAGGATGAACATTGTGCTGTAATTTAGTAGAAGAGTATTAATAAAGTTTACATTTATGATAGCTTTTTGTCATCACCTGCTATGTTCTTTCAGTTATTTTTAAGAAAGTTCATTGATTTGAAACAGCATCCTTGGATTAAGAAAGGATATTTCCTTGTATATATAATGTGATGAGATTATCAAATCTTTAATATTTTATTCGGGCAATTCAATAAGAGTGAACGTTTTTGGGTGTAAGGAAGAGTATAAGGCTCACCATCGTTACACTTTTGAGTCTAACTAAAATCGGTAAAACTTAAATAGCATTAGTTTTCTCTGCGTAACCGTATGTGCTGTGTAATTATACAAAACACGTGATAACGTGTTTTGTATAATTCTCATTCCAAATCAGTAAAACTTTAACAGCATTAGTTATATCTGCCTACTGGTTAGGAAGTTAGAAGGATTTAAGATTTGTATAATTGAAGTGTGTTGAGTGCGATTTCTAAAACACTGCACGTAAAATTCATTGACAAATTGAAAACTCTCAAGATATCTTTCTCGAAGCGAAAGAAATTTCTTTCTTAGCTACGAAACACTTCTAGGATTTCAGATGTCTTTTAATACAGTGGGCCTAGCTAACCTCACTCACCAATCCTACTTCCTACTACTCCTACTTCAATCTCTTGTGGTGTTTAACATTAATTATGACTACAGGAACTAAACTTATTTTAGGATTAACTTAGTTTAGGAACGGATGATATAAATGTACGACTTCTCAGATATTTTAAACTCCCAAGTCCTTAGGGAGGTGCGCTTGTCGCGATTAAGTCGCGTCGTTCTTCATTTAGGATAGATTGAATCACTCGTCTTCTAATTACTCTCGATGGATGCGCTAAATGACTTAACGCTCGCTTGCGAACGCGTCGATGCTATTATCGTCTAATACGACCTACATTATTCGAGATTAAACACGTGAGCTTTTCTTGGCCTTGGCCTCGCTTTAACAAATATTTCTAGTCGAAAACATAATTACAAATTTTTAATGTTTCATCTTAAGTAACTTCTCTTTTCTCTCAGCGCTTAAAGCCATTTTTCAGATAAAACATCTACATTTATTTATTTATGTATTTATTGTACACAAAACACAGGATTCAAAAAAAAATATGATGCGTTATTTGCCAGCTAACCTGGTGAAAAAATTGTGTGATAGCTGGAAATGTACTATATCTTGATAAAATGCCAATAAAACTGTGGTTAGTTTTCTTGTTCACTCATTGTTTAAATATTTGCCTGTAGAAAACTGTATCTAAATTTAAAAAACCAGCCAAGTACGAGTCGGACTAACACACGAAGGGTTCCGTATCTATTTATAAAAACGGCAAATAAAATGTTATTAAAGATTTCAATTAACATTCGTAATTATTTTTTATTCTGTTCTCAGTATTTGTTGTTATAGCGGCAACGGAAATATATTAATACATCATTTCTGTGATGTCACCACAGCATGGTGACTGACAGACAGACACACAACGGAGTCTTAGTAATACTCTTTTTACACTTTGGGTACGGAACTCTAAAAAAGCTAATAGTGAACAGCATACCTGTGCAGTATGCCTTATAGGATTTTTGTAAATGCCCCACTGTTGCGCAAGAATTAGATTCTTATCGAGACAATTTCCAGTGCGCTGTTATATGTACATTTTTGTTATTACTTTGATAATATGCCGATTTCCACAAGACGATTTCCTCTACCGCTGAATACGTGATAGTTTTCAAATTCTCTTCGTAAATTACTCCTAATTACATCAGATACCTGCTGGTGAAAATCCCGTCAAAATCGGTCCAGTCGTTTTAGAGATTACCCGGAACAAACAGACAGACAGACAGGACAAATTTTCTAAAAAATATTACTATGGTATATCTATCATGTCTACAGTCATCCTTGTGTATTTAGTAAAAACGATCCATTTAGTAAAAAGCAATCATTTTAAAATTATTACTGTTAGTAATTTCTTTGTTCTCCAATTTTATTTATGTGTATAGATTTTTATAACAAAATTTTTACTTTCAATACATTTGTTGTATTATTTTCTATGTATATTATAAAGCCGATATCAGTTTAAATAACAAATTACTTTTGCCTTTGACATTTATATCCCTAGAGGGTTCCATTACTTCATTATAAACAGATTTGATCAAAGAGATTCGAAGAAGAAGTAATCAATTAAGAATCGCTACGGTCAGCCCCTCTGGGAAGAACAAATTTCATATTTTATTAGTGGCCGTGTGCCCGATGAGATTTGTAATCCCTTCTAGGGATCAATTTTCAATATTCTATTTTATCGTCCATCTCTATAATATACGAGGGTGGATCAAAAGACAAATGGAATTATAGGTTTGACATTAAAAAAAAACCCGGCCTAATGCGAGTCGGTCTCGCGCACGAAGCATTCGGTAACAATAAAAACGGACAATTCAATCAATCAATAAAACTGCAATAAAATTATGTCTGTTATCTGGAAGGGGGCTTCTAGTTGGGGAACTAAAATTTAAGGGCAGTTTAAATAAATAGCGGCAACAGAAATACATCATCTGTGAAAATTTCAACTCTCTAACTATTACGGTACATGAGATACAGCATGCTGAAGGATGTATAGACAGACAACGGAGTCTTAGTAAAAGGTCCCGTTTTACTCTTTGGGTATGAACTCGACAAAAAAATTAAAAGGAAATGGATTTTGATTGAAGATGCAACTTCGGTTTATCGTTAAGAGCCTGAGCCAAAGCAAGACTTCATGCAATGGAGACAGAAAGCGCACATCACCTCCGAAGACGTAAAAGCTTTCCCCGTAGGCTAGGATACAAAGTCAGCTTTTTTCCTAATAAGAAGGAACCATTCTTATTAACTAAATAGAATTGGGTGTCATTATAAGCAGCATAAGCAGCATAAGACCGTGAAACGGACGGGACTCGGTAAAAGTCGAGATACAGTAACTAGTTCTGATCCCGACATCGGTTTTCAGTCCGGCCCGCACTTCGAGGCAACTCAGACGGCTGCTACAGTGAACTTGCAAAAAATAGCTACAGCGCAGTATAGCGAATTGGATTGGATATTTGCAACACCCATAGGGTTTTGCAAATGCGTTGCCAATAAAGTGGGCCCCGGCTTCCTCACTCACCAGACGAAACGCAGAAGTGTAACACTTACTTTACGCTGCTCTTCTGTGAGGTCGTGGTACTAACCCGGACGGACCTGCCCATTCGTGCAACAGCGAACACTGTTGCGTGCTCCTACCGCATTTGAAAAGTCATTTGACAGCTGATTAGTTAACTACTACAACGACCAGTGTTTCAGAAACCGGGCGTAAGTGGCGGAAATTTGATCTATGGTGTGCTCTTTTTACACGTTCACTTCCTAGACATGGATGTTGCCATATGAGAACGAAACCTAAAATAACAATAAAGGCTTCCAAATTGCTGTTAACATTCCAAAATCTTACATTTACTGACGTCAGATGACTCATCATACATTTACTGACGTCAGATGACTCATTTACTGACGTCAGTTTTTTAAAACAAGAAAATTCTTCCTTTATGGACGCCTGGACTCTACGAACAAAACTCGCTTTTATCGCCAGTTTTCATAGAGGACTCCACCGGCATTTTATTACATTCAATTTTTCCGTTTTGCGAGTGGCTCCGAGTATGCATTTCCTCAAAGATTTTATGCATCCGTGTTTTAAATAGCGAATTCTATTTTCTGTTCATATTATCTTCGCCAACAGACTACTTATATTTGGCCGTTGTGCCCGCGGTTTGAGCCACGTATAATTTAAAAAAATACATTAAATTTTGACGTGTTCCCTTAATTGCAGATGCAGTTTGAAAATTTGAATTACTGATAAATGATATTTATAATACTTCAGTATTTACAATAATTTTGGTAACCTCTTCTTATCATCTTATCCAAAAGAATAGCTATTCACTAGAAAAGCGTACACTATCTTTGAATTAGATACTATATAATTCAGGGTACTTTCTCTATTAAAAAAAAGTTTCACTAACTTTTTTTTAATAGAGAAAGTACAGAGTCTTAAAAACAACCTTTTACCTAATCCAAATGGAAAATGATGTTTGAAATTTAGAAGAAAAACACACGGTTAGTGTAAGATGAGTATCGTTTTGATTCATTGCATCATTTATCACCATTCTGTGCCCTTGGACATTAAAGCAGCTATGGTATTAAATTTACCTTATACATATTTCGATTTTCTTTTGTCTGGTATGCATCCACTCCATTTTTAAATAATATAAAGCCGTGATAGCTCAGTGTCCTGGCGCTCGCCTTTGATTGAATGTACTCGAGCAACCTGAGGTCGATCCCATCGGGCATTACCGGCATTTTATGTTAATTGCTGACTTACCTTGTATTCAGCGGTGAAGGATAACATCTTGAGGCAGCCCGCATATTTTAGCCTACACATACATAGTTGACTTCAATTAAGATAGACCTCCGAGTTAAATGGGCGCTCATATAAATACAATTACATACTAGGTTATGGTACGGAACCCTTCGTACGCGAGTCCGACTCGCACTTGGCCGGTTTTTTCCCTTTGACGTACTTTTCGCTAACTACTTCTCAACTTTTACTAAAAGAAACGCTATGCATTCCACTTTTACGCTTCGTACTTTCTTTGAAATGCTTTGCATTGCTAAAGTTAAAAACTGACTTCAGAACTAAATGAATAACTGGAAATATAGAAATGATCGTATCATAAAAGTAGTTATTTATTGGAGCAGCGGCGCAAAGGAGTAACTATCGTCAGTTTGAGTCGCAATTATCTGAACCTGGAGAATGTAAATGCTTAATACAATTTTAAAAAGTTATCCCCTATATGTGTGTTCATTTACTGTCGCGGTTGTAACGAAACGCTGTATAAAAACTTCAATTAACATTAACAATGTGTGTGTTCAGTATTCGCTATCGAAGGAATTGATAATTTGAAGTATTATACATGTTGGAGATAATTATCAAAATAAAAAGATTAATGATTGAAGCTAGGAACTAGTTTTTACTTAGATTATATTGATTCAATTTAAATTAATAATCAAACGTAATAACTTTTGATTTTTAAAATTTAAAAAACAAGTAAAATAACATAAATTAGTAACTGTCTTTGTATTGTCTTTGTATTGTAACTGTATTCTTTGAATCAACCAATAATAGCAAGACACGTCTGGAGTGGGGTCGTGGCGTGATTATTTGAAGTCTGGAGGTATAAATAGGAATGTACTCATGGTGGGGGTGGGCAGTAATAATAATACGCCGAGGTTCAGGCTAGGCGCCTCGTGCGCCAGGCCACCTCAAGCCCGTCGGAACTGTAAAGGCCCCTAAGGCCAACAGTGGCTCATCCAGACAAAAAAAACTTTGAAAAAGATAAGTCACGCTAGTTGCGAACCCGCTGCTCTTGTATTGTCCTTTTATTTTAGTAAGTAATTAAAAGTGATCGTGTAAAATTTAATATTTCGTTTTACTTACATTACACCCAATATGGATGCTTTCTAACCTATTAATACTGTAAACAACAGTAATAATAATCAAGCTCCGACATACAGAAAACAAAAAAAAAAGCTTATTGCTAAATAGCGTCATAAAATGTTATATTAGATTTATACTAGTAGATATATCAAGGACGTCGCCTACGTAACATCTGGAGTGGGAATGGATAACATCCAATTCTGTGTACCAGCGTCGCGTGCAAAAAAGCCCGCACCGCATCTTGTTACTCCATTTTACTGCTAATGAAATCGCACATCCGCAATTCATTAGAGCCGTAGAACAAATGGCGGAGGCTGACTTGCAAGTTGGCCGCCAGTAACGAGGCCACTACTCGTAATCTCATTACCATTTAGTTCTTCTTATTGGTAGAACGAGCCATTCGAAAAAGGACTGTTGACATTTGCGCTTGGACGACTAAATTAAAGTGGCGGATAGAGTTATTGACAACAAAAAGCCGTAGTTTCCTATAACTGGTGGCGCTGCAATAGTGGTACTTTAATGTCTTTTTATTATCAATCGAGACTCGATTCCCTAGAGTAAAAATCTGTTAACCAGAACAAATTATATATTTCAATGTCAATTTAAATTGACAAAAAATATTCACGTCTCAACGAATTATATTTCCCCGCCACGTTAGCTATTTTACCATTATTATAGTATTTTGCTTAAATCGAAATCTTGACATTTTATTATTGCGAAGAATTAATTAATTAATTCATTCACGTCAGCCTGTTAGAGTCCGCTGCTGACCCTAGGCTTCCTCCACAGACTGCCACGAAGGACGATCCTCGGCCACCTGTATTTTAAATAATTATTAATTAAAAACAGAAAAGCTTTCACTACATTAAAAATTTTATTTAATCTATACCAAAACTTGTATTTCTGCTATTGTGTTAATATAATGGATAGTCCGCTGAAGTACCACGCCCATCCAGAAATCCGGCGTAAAGCAGAGGTAATTTAAATCAAGTGACCCACCCGCTTGTTTGCCACTCGCTAGCACTAAAATTGAATGCTTCCATTTCGTTTCATGCACCGTACTTCGTAGCATTGACTAACTTTTTCTAATACAGGTAGGTCTAATAGCTGTTACAGATAGGAAATATGTTATTCATAACAGACACAACCGCTCAGTGAAAATTACTTCTTATCTCGTGCGGATATGCCCAGTCGTGGACTATCCCTTTTCCTAATACAGGTTTGATCTAGGTTTAATAGCTGTTGCAGATAGGAAATACATTATTCGTAACACAAAGACACAACCGCTCAGTAAAACTACTTATCTCGTGTATGGTACGCCCGGTCGTGGTCTATTTCACACGAATATCTTTCAGGTCACGTACGTCACGGTGGAATAGTTTGTGATTTATTTACATACATACGCATGGTAGCGACCTAAAGAGAGAGTGACTCATGTCATGATGGGACATGACACATGTCTTATAATAAATTTACTAATATAACTATTTCATTATTACTATATATCGTTACGATTGTTAAAATATTTCAAAATTCATTGTGAAGTCATTGACCATTTGAATGCTTAAAAATATTCTTCAAATACTAAAAGAATCGAGCTCGAAACTTGAATACAGAAGGAATGATTGCTAAGGTATAGAATCAATACATGATACCATTGAATCGATTCTATATAATAGCATTCATTGCACGTTTGTATTTTTCATAGCATGTTTGTTTTTTAACTAACTAGAAAATAAGGATAAATTAAACGGTTATTAATGCATTGCAAATTCATACATCTTCTTAGCCGTTTCCTCACTGCTGAGGATCGTAATACTTATTTAATCGGTCAACGAGCTGTCTCCATCGGTTTCGCTCCGTCGCCTGGTGGAGTGTAGCGCTTATGGAGATTTCCAGGTTTTTTGAAATTTGATCCGCCCACCCTTTAGGAGTACGGCCTCTAGGTCTTTCCTGTCACTATCAAACGCTCAAGGTTATCTGCTCCTCTGCGTTCAATATGGCCAAACTATCGCACTATGCGTTGTAGGCAGATTGTGTGCAGACTCTGAGCATTTTCTATTCTAAGTTGCTTTAAAATAGAGATGTTTGTGCGATGGGCCGTCCATGGTATTCTTAGCATACGGTGCCAACACCACATTTCTAGGGCGTTTATTATTTGTATGTCTGCGGCCTTGAAAGTCCTTGTGTCTGCGCCGTATAGAGCGACGGGAAAGACAAGTGTGCGAACCAGGTGTATTTTAGTCCGATTGATGATATTTCTGTCTTCTATACCTTGCTCAATTGAGCCATCCCTATTCGTCTACGTATTTCTGGCTTGCATTGGCCGGTGTTATTAATTGTTGAGCCTAAGTATTGGAACTGGTCCACTGTTTCATACTCTTGTAAGAGGTCCGAACGCTGAATAGTTGCGAGACGGTCAATCACCATGAGTTTGGTTTTCGCTTTGTTAATGGCGAGTCCCCTGCCTTGACTAACCGTCTCCACACGTTTCAGCAACTCTGCCATTTCCGCTTCAGATGATGCAAAGAGGGTGGTGTCATCTGCATAGCGAGATTAGATATGTTGACTCCATTTATCTTGATACCACCCTCCCAGTTTTCAAGCGCTTGGCGCATTATATACTCGCCATATATATTAAATAATACGGGAGAGATAACGCATCCCTGGCGAACGCCTTTATAGAAATTGAAGCAGCTTGATGTTGCATCTCCTACTGTAACAGTGCCATATCCTGATTCGTAGAGATTGCGAATCAAAAAGACAAGGTGAGTGGGGACACCTGTTTCGTCCAGAACCTCCCACAGTTTTTCCCATTTAACACAATCAAAAGCTTTTTGGTAGTCCACAAAACATATAAGAGTTGGGGTGTTGTATACATAGCATTTTTCCACTATAAGCCGAAGATTTAGTATATGCTCTCTAGTACCTCTTCCCTTGACAAAACCCACTTGTTCTTGAGCTATTTGCCAATCCAGGTAATATCGTAGCCTCGCATTAATGATATATAGTGGCTAAAGTTCTGTAGTTGTTACAGTTGCGTACCGAGCCCTTCTTGTGTAGAGGAAGAATAGAGGAATGCACCCAGTTAGACGGCCAAATTCCGGTTTTCCATATTGCATTACAGATGTTGCGTAAAAAGGTTATTCCGTTGGGGCCTAGGCCTTTCAAGGTCTCCGCTGTAATCTGATCAGGACCCGGAGCCTTGTTCCGTTTGAGTTTCTGGATCGTGTTCTGAAACTTCGAGCGAAGTATACTTGGTTCCTCATCAATGACAGATGCATTTGAAAGTGAGGTGCGGGATGGCCGATCCTGGTAGAGTTCCTGACAGTATGCCCTCCATCTCTCGGCAACTTCGGTGATTTCATGTAAAGGGTTGCCATCTTTGTCGTCTATAACCCTCATGGGTTCGGAGCCTGAACTATCGGAATTATTGTTATCCTCATGGATAACAATAATTCCCATAGTTCAGGCTCTGACTTCTTTTGGAAAATATCGTATTCCAGTGGTGATAGTCTTGGCATGTGATTTGTTTTCTTTCGACACGACTTTGGACGTATTCGAACATCGGCAATCAACAACTGGTGGTTAGATCCGCAATCTGCACCTGGGCGCGTTCTAGCGTTTGTTATAGATGATTTCCATCTGTTTGCAATAGATATAGTCTATTTGGTTACGGTAACGATCACCGGGGGATGTCCACGTGTATAGCCTTGTGGTGTTTAAAACAGGTGTTGGTTATATTCAAATCATTGCTCACACAGAAGTCTATGAACCGCTCGCCTCTTTCATTTCTGACGCCAAGTCCATGCTTCCCGACTATGTGTCGGATGTGGTCATCATATTCTGTGTTTCCAACTTTGGCATTCCAATCCCCCTGGATCAACGTTATTTCACGTTTGGATATACCATCCACCGTAGTTTGCAAAGTATTATAGAAATCGTCAATGTTATCCTGTGATGACTGAGCTGTTGGTGCGTAGATCTGGATGATATTTAGCGGAAGCGGGGTACAATCAATTCTGATGGTCATTTATGGCATTGTTACTAGTGGCGAAATGCGCCAACTTGCCAGATACTATTTCGCCGATGCCATTCTTGCTCTCAGAGTCGTGACCAGAGAAGAATATCCTATTACCGTTTGATGTTTTGAAATGGCCTTTTCCTTTCATGTGAGTTTCACATAATTCTAGTATTACGAGTTGATGTTCACTAATTTCTTTTTCGTCGATCGCGAGTTTGCCCGGCTGTATTAGTCCTCTGGCATTCCATGTGCCTATTCTGCGTTTGGATCGAATAGATGGTTTCCTTTTGTTGTCCTCAGTCGCATTACTTGCCTCAGCAGCCTGCTCACACACGGACGAAGGGTCTTCGGTAGCATATTTCACACTCGTCGACCCGGGTATCGACGAGCGCTGGGTGTCAGCCGGGTCGTCCGACCAAACAGCACTTCTATTATTAACCTTTTTCATAGAGTTCTCTTGGGAGTCTAAACGTAGTGGGTTCCCATTACCTTCTACGTCAGATTGTTTAGGGGGCATTTAATCCCCAAGGTCTCTGAAACCACAAAACTGAGTAGGTTAATTTACCGCCGCCTACTGCTCGGCCTCGGTGTACTTTTACGGCTGCTTCGTTGGTCCAGATGGGCTTGGATTTGCGCTATTTGCAGGCCAACCCTCCTCTTTTCACAAACCGGGCTTGGGACCGTCTACGGCGGATACATTGTAATTAATGAAATAATTACCTTCAATTAAACCTACTTCTCACTGGAGTTTTTTTTTTTATGTGAAAAATTGCGAAACGAGCAGACGGTTCACCTGATGGTAAGTGAATACCGCCGCCCATGGACATCTGCTACACCCGAGGATTACAGAGGCGTTGACAACCTTTTGAAAATTGGGCTCCGGCCACCTCACTCACCAGACGAAACGCGAAAGTATTTATCATACTTCCACTTTACGCTGGTCTTCTATGAGGTCGTGGTATTTACCCGGACGGGCCTACCAATTCGGGCAACAGCCGAGGCTGCTGCGTGGCTCTACTACCGTAAAAATTATAATATGATTAAATGCTGGAATTGAACATTCGCGATTAAAAATCTTCGTAAAGCACATAAAACTTGCGACCAAGAAATTTGCTGTAAACAAATCCTACCAATTGTCCGTTTATCTACGGGATATTGATATTTACCCTAAAATTGGGCAATAGCGATTTCACGGACTGCATATCTTAGAAGTCAGTTCGAAAAATAAAAATAGTTATTTGCAAACACAACGTGCTGGCAAATATTTCGAATTCCAACGTAGAAGCCATTCCACGTAGTGCACGCGTAACGTGGAGCGGAAGCCGTTTGCAGGTCGGTTTTACGGGTCCATTAGGGACGTGTACACAAGCCGGTGCTGACGTCACAATTGCGTCTGTACCGTGTCGGTAGCGACAGCACTAACCGCCTCTAACTGGCATCCGATTAACACTTCGTACCCCATTTCTCTATTATAGGCGTTTCAAATTGCATGCCTAATTCACAGTGATTGGATATGTGTGTTGTACATAAATTGCAAATTTTAAATACATTTACAATGGATTTCAAATTTTTATCACAGGAAATTTTCGCTTTCTCCAGACGAAAAGGAGGCGTTGAAAAAATTCTTTACTTAATAACAATTCGTCGTTTACCTGTTTTTAACAACTCACATTAACACTCCACTCATGCAATATGTAAACGGTAACCATAGTACAAATAAGACATTTAAATCCCAAGACAGATAGATAGAACGTATTCAACAAGATAGAAGAAAATAATAAAAATTAATGGCACTCGTGACAAACATGATGATGAGGATCGCTTTTTACTAATCTCTATAAAAAGAAAATGAAATAGTGACAAAATTAAAATTCATTTCTACGTTTCACTGGGATTCAATTACTCTACTACATTATAATGACGGATTTAGTTATGATATAATTCTGTGTCTCCGTTTGTCATGTTATATATCATTATTGATTAATGTCCAATTAAAACGTGGAACAATGTTTAAAAACAATACAGCTTAATACCCTTAACGAAATGTTTTTTACCGATAAAAACGTATCTGTAACCGTTTATTGTTTAAGACAGCTTTCACCAGAAAGTCTGCGTAATGTTTGTTTTAAACGTTCGCCCTTTTCACAATGGCGTTTTGCATTTTAAAGCAGCACGGGAGGAAATTGCGAGTAGGATATAACCCTTCCACCTGTCAGTGCTATACCGTTTACTCTCGCTGACTTTATGTTTTAATATGTAAACTGTTAATTACATTATAATTTTTAAATAAACTAGTGTTTTATGTATTATGTATTAACTGATGTTTTTTCTTTCAGTCCTGAGACTATTAAAGCTTCATCTGACGCAGAACCGGTGGGCTAGCCAGAACCCACGGGTTTGGGCCCTCCGCTGTGGGTAGGGCCGCGCATGTGCTCATGCGTGCGTTTAACTACGACATGTCATCTAAAGGCTATCGAAGTTGCGGTGCGGATCGAGCCCCCGATGGCCGTCGACTGTGTTTTTAGCTAATCGGTGGCTGCGGGCGGTGAGAACCGCCCTGGAACGCGGGTGTACCTTGTGTACGCGTTGTGTTGGTCTCGCCGTGCTCGGAGGCGAGGGCGAACTATTGTGTTTGTTGTTACACTAGCTGTGGGTGTAGTGTTATCCGGCGGGACCCCCGGCGGTGGGTCCGGCGTATCTAAGTCCCCTTCCTCGACCGGGTCGATGAGGACGTTTCGCGGGCGACGCTTGTTGACGTTCGCGTTTGTGTCGGGTTGGTAATTTGCTGCGCTTACCACCAGAGGGTTGGGATGAACCGTTTGGTCAGGTCTTTAAAATGTTTGCCAAGAAACTAGTGTTGTTTAGCTCATTGGAACATATAATTTTTACGCCTTTCTATCAGTCAAAAAATTTTATGGTTGTGTTTGTTTGTCATGTTATCATTATAGAACTTAGTGTTAGTGTAAATGTTTATAAGAGTTCAAACGTTATCACTTTGATATTTCAACTATTTATGAACTACTGAATATTAACAGCTATTATATCACCGTCCGGGGACGCAGCCGAAAAGCCAGTGACCGCTCCATGCGACCATGTGCCCCTTCGCTCGAGTAGTTAACGTCATATCCGGTATACAGTGTTGCCAGCGACAACTTTGTAAATATTTTTTGGCTCAAACTCCCCATCATTACATAATTATTAACACCATGCGCATACTGAAAATTGCAAACAAGCATGCATCTAGGCAATCTAGCAAGCAGTGTTAGGGCGACGGAACAGCTTCTGCTGTTGCACGAATACGTAAGCTTGTCTATAGAATTAGCACGGCTTCACAAGACTGGCGTGAACTGGAAGCATTATACTTTCACCTTTCGTCTGGTGAGCGAGGCAGGGCCCACTTTTGAATGTTTGCCAAGACACCTGCCACCCCTCGGTTACTGTGGACGTCCATGGTTGACGGAAGCAAATGTACATCAGGTGTGCCGCCAGCTGCAGGCTAAATCAGCTGTTCACATTAAAAAAAAATCACGAAGCGAACCACTTGAAATACTCAACTCGATACTAAATTTGTCTAATGCTATAAATTCTTCAAGTTTATACAGTGCACAGTATTCATGAATTACTGCGGTCTGCAAACAGTAGTACTTCATGCATATTTTTTAATAGTTTTAAAATCACTCTTCGTTCCATTGACGAAGTTAGTTTCGTTATTAATTTATTGGTGTCATCAACTACAGTAAGTTCACGTCGAGAGAAAACAACAAAACACGTTGTCTCTTCTAATAAGGTATTTGAAAAGTCCTTCAGCATAGCGTTCATTCCAAGTCTCTTTATTCTACTACCTCTTGTTGGAATAAATTATTTTTTTATCAGTCCCTCACGTATGCACAGCCTGCTTTGTTCACTGTATCATGTTATCCCAGACTCTCAATGGAAAGAGAACTTTTTTATGTTAGAATGTGGCAAGTGAGTTGGCGGTTTATATGATTCTGAGTGATTGCCGCCGAGCATGGATATTTGCAACACCCATAGGATTGCAGATAACGCATCTACCACCATTTAACAACGTGGGCCCCGGCTACCTCACTCACCAGACGAAACGTAAAAGTGTAACACTTCCATTTGACGCCGATCTTCTCTGAGGTACTTCCCCGGATAGAGCTGCCCATTCTTGCAACAGTGAAGACTGTTGCGTGGCTCCACCACAGACAAAAGCGAGTTTCAGCATTTGTACAGAATTTCTTTATCGATTAACATCACAACAACCGGTAATTAAGTCGTGTAGAGTATGTTGTTATTTCTACATCTATATCCTACCTCCTGCCGTAACTGTACAAACCAATATGTGGTGTTCTCGAAATTACAATCAGTTACTTTTAACCGACTTCGAAAACGAAGGAGGTTCTCAGTTCGACTGTGTTATGTGTTTGTTACCCCAGAACTTTCGACTGAGGGTACGGATTTTGATGGTTCTTTCTTTATTTGAAAGCTGGTGCTTCTTATATAGGCGGTTGAATCTTGGATTCCGGAGATAATTAGGAAACTCCTGAAGATAAATTATCAAATGAATACAGAGCGAAATATTTGAAGTCGGTTTGTTTTTCGCTAGTAAAAAAATTAACAATTACTCGATTATGAAATTCTCTATGTATCATCACTTCATTTTATCAAATATGTCAGGATTCAGGTTTCATTAACGTAGATGTAATTTATTCAGAGGTTAATTTCACATTAAACCGGTGACTGACACGCTAAGTAATATTATTTATGTTTATACATTTCACCTGACGTGAAGTAAATTAGAAAATGAGTTATTTAATTGTCACCCCACTGTAATTCCAACATGCTAACGCTACGCTTTTTTTATTAGGTGAGAAAGTGGCAAACTTAGGGCAGAGGAATTCATTAAAAGAAGACGGTGGTAATAAATAAATAATAAGAAAAGTACATACATAGACACAGTATATAATATGTAATAGTATATACATATAAACAGAAAATAATATATAATGGACGTATGTATGTATGTTAAAGACGAAATTAAAGGGGTGAGAACTTATGTATGTTTATTTACAATTTTTGAGATGTATGAAACTTAGTTAATATTCAAACAAGAAGTGTTTTTGAATGAGAATATTAATGAGAGAATATTGAAAATGAGAATATTAAGAAGAGAGCTAAAGTATAAGATCTTTACTAATGTTATTATTAGATAATTTTTTTTTGGTTTATTTAATTCAACGTCTTTATAGTAGTTTATTTACATCGTGGTGTACTGTATATTGATTTACGAGTAATCTTGAGGATAAAACAATAACTGAATGAATTTTACCAAATATAATTTAAGTAACAATGTTTCATGAAAAACCTAAGACTATAAATTGCATTGGCGTCAAGGGATGGCGCAGTTCCCGCTCGGGAAATATTTTTCTTACAATGTTTCTATTTCAAATCAGCGAGAAAGTTGCTCGGTTGATATTTATTTCATTTGTATGCAAGTGCGCTAGATTTGAGTCGGTATTCCTTCCATATTTATTTTTGTGTTTCTTTCATGTTGTCGTTGCAACGAATTAACGTATTATGCTTGTATACTTTATTATGGACATTTTAGGACAAAATGAAAAGTAAAGTAACAGCCTATACATGTCCCACTGTTGGCCAAAGGCCTCCTCTATACAGAGGGTGTCAGGGCATAGTCCACCACGCGGCCCCACTGCGGATTGGCAGACTTCACATATCATCGAAATATTTTTTTTTGTTATTATTTCGAAAATATGCAGGTTACCTCACGATGTTTTCCTTCACCGCGGAGCACGTGATAAGTCAGCACTTAAAGTTAAAAACTTCATTGATGCCGGCACCGGGGATCGAACTCAGCATTTTTCTCTCGAACTCACATTGCTCGAGTATAATGAATTAAAGGCGAGCGCCCGGACACTGAGCTGTCACGGGTCTTCGGACAAAATTAAGGATTTTGATAATAATTTCTTGTATTTACGCGATTACACAATACTAAATGAAACTATGTTTACAGATTTATCGCGTTTATTTTTTGTTTTAATTCTCAACGTTTCGAACCCTTTACAGCGTTCATGATCACGGGACAGACTGAGGACGTCTGAGTGTCACTGTTTATCCAGGCTAAAGTCAGTTTTTTATCATTAATTTTGCGTGTAAAAAAATATTTAAGTGGGGCTCCCATACAATACACATGATTTTTTTTTGTTATGGTACGGAACCCCTCGTGTGCGAGTGCGATTCGCACTTGGCTGGTTTTTTCTGTTACCGTACTATTCGTCTTCTCTGTACTTAGTATGGGTACTGCATTTATTCAAATTTTTTTTTTTCAAATTACCCACCCGTACTGTTCAAATATTACCGCGACTTTACATTACGTTAATAATGCGAGTCATATACTGAGCGAAATCTGCGAAAAGGGAAGCAGCACACTACCTCTGCCATATTTCCCGAGAGTTGTCTGTGGGTCTTCTTCGCCTGATTAAAATATTATCGAGACAAAAACCTTAAGCTTCTGCTTAATTACTTTTAATTATCATGAGACTTCGTTGCCATAACAATTACATTTTTTTTTAAACATTGCCCTCACTTTGGTATAATATTATCCTGTATTGTAAGGACGTTTTACAAACATAAATTTCACGCGGACAAACACCCAGATGCGAAACAACTATCTGTGGGTCGCACAAATAGTTGTCCCGTGTGGGTCCCATGTTAGGTGGGGATCGAACCCACGACCCCCGACGCCGAAGCCGATGCCTTCACCACCGCGACACGGAGTCATCAATAACGCTTATTTGTTAGATGAAATGGAATTTAGTATGTATTTTGATGCTATTATACTTAGGTTTCGATGCTGTAGGTTACAAGTGCTGGAGACAATTCTCACTACAAATAAATTATGCATCAGGTCGTTTATCAATGTTATCTACGACACGGGATACAGTTTACATCAAGTAAGGATTTCAAATAATTTAGTTGAAACAATATTGAAATGAAATTTTGAGATTGTAGCAACTGGATAAAAATATTTTTTATTAACGTCAAATTATTGATGGTGTTAAGAGACGAATTAGGTAAGTATACACTCAGTCTCCATTTTATTACAAACATCATATGATTTCTGCTCTGTTTTAATTGAAATTGAATCTGGTTTAAAATGTGTTTTAACGCAAACCCCTGTTGCGTTAAATCAGATTTTTTTTTATTGGGAAGGCTAGGAGAATTGAGAAGATGGATAGAAAATATTATAGGTGGTAGAGCCACGCAACAGTGTTCGCTGTTGCACGAATGGGCAGGTCCGTCCGGGTTAGTGCAACTACCTCGCGGAAGAACGGCGTTACACTACCGCGTTTCGTCCGGTGAGTGAGGTAGCCGGGACCTACTTATTAAGAGGTGTCAACTTATCTGCAACCCTCCAGGTATTGTAAATATCTATGGACAGCGGTTATGATTTAACACCAGGTAAACCGCCAGTTCGTTTGCCACTTTGTCACATAAAAATTGGAACCTGGCTGTGGCTTCCCCACAAACATCTTCAATTTCCAAACTAGGTACATTTTAGTTAAAATAGTTAATAGACCATCAACATAACGCAAAAACCAACCCATTGTATAGCTGTGCTGTAAACTAAAGTTAAGGATTTATATCCCATTCTCTTTATTCCATTTCGTCGTCCGTTAGTAAACTTTATCGCCGTTCTGTTTCACTAGGCAGGCTTTGTGCTCGAATAGAATTTTTCAGCTTTGTTACTGCAGTAATGTTATTTTACGTTCTGTGGAGCACGACGTCTCGATAAAATGAAGCCATCCTTTTCTTAATTACTGATGCATGTTTGGATATTATAATTACTGATGCATACATGTTGGATATTATAATTTCAAGTACTTGTTTTTTTAAGTTGGATATAAGCACGCCGCGGCTGGTACACGAATGACGGCGTACTGACGCGAATATTATTGTTACATAGTAAAATCTAGTACTTGTTCTATATCGGTGTCTGAAATACTGATAGTCGTAATTAACTAGTCGGTTGTCATTTGGCTTGTCAAATGTCATTTGAGTTGCCAAAAGGAAGGTTTAACTCTTTTATTTGACCAGAATGGTCTTCTTAATGATCAGAATTCTAATTCAGAACAAAGGAAGTTATTTTAAAGATGAAATGCATAATAACGATGATAATCGTTTTTTAATTTGTTCCGTCCTCAAAATATTATGTTCTTATTTATATT
Source organism: Iphiclides podalirius (assembly GCA_933534255.1). Taxonomy (NCBI): domain Eukaryota; kingdom Metazoa; phylum Arthropoda; class Insecta; order Lepidoptera; family Papilionidae; genus Iphiclides; species Iphiclides podalirius. The sequence goes on along the minus strand of OW152839.1, from coordinate 555,847 downwards.
ATAGTACATTTGGAACTTTCAATGTGCGAAATATCGTTTATAACTTAATGCAATAACTGAAGCGTATTTCACGGAACTTAACATTTAATGTTATTTCCTCAAGTCAAAGTCAAAATCAAATATATTTATTCAATATAGAAGCATACACTTACTTATTGATCGTCAAAAAACTCTACCACCTGTAAACCATCCTGTAAACAAAGTCATTACTATCGACAATCTTGGCACAACCACCTAGATGTCGTGGGTAAATCTGATTCCTCTAATCACTTATAGTATAAAATAAAGTCGTACCGCTGTCTGTCTGTCCCTATGTATGCTTAGATCTTTAAAACTACGAAACGGATCTTGATGCGGTTTTTTTACTAAATAGAGTGATTCAAGAGGAAGGTTTATATGTATAATACATTGCACCCGTGCAAAGCGGGGGCGGGTCGCTAGTCATAAATAAAACCTTTAACAGCTCAGCCCGCTAAACGCTGTAGTTAGCCAAAAAGCACTGCAACGCTATTAGCAAGTCATTGTTGGAAACCAATTGGACACTTTCAATGTGTGAGCGGAATGTTAAAAGAGAATACTGGGGACAAAACAATTATTTAATTACTTATTGTTATTACATGAATGGCCCATGTTAGTTTTTATAAAGTAAACATTTAGTAACTTAAAGCAAATTTTCGAAAAAAAAAACAGCTAAGTGCGAGTCGGACTAGCGCACGAAGTGTTCCAGTGTGCAATTATCTACAAAAACAGTAAAAATAATAAATAAATAAACAAATAAATATTTTAGGACACATTTTTACACATTTCATCACAACATTTTCTAGTCCCAAACTAAGCAACGCTTGTACTATGGCTACTAGAAAACTGATAAACATACTTAAACATACTTTTCTTTTGTCAATAAATACATATTATAGATATATAAACACCCAGACACTAGAAAAACACTATGTTGATCACACAATATTTTTCCAGTAGTGGGGATCGAACCCACACCCTCTGGCGCAGGAGTAAGGTACACTAACCACTACGCCATTCGGGTCGCAAAAAGAAAGCATATCTGTTGTATGGGTGCCCCACTTGAATACTTTTATTCTACTTTTGCTGTGAAAACAACTGTCTAACTATCACGGCTCATGAGATATAGCCTGGTGACTGACGGACAGACAGAAAGACAGCGGAGTCTTAGTAATAGGGTCCCGTTTTACCCTTTGGGTGCGGCACCCTAAAAAGGAGTTTACGATCGTTATCGCTGTGTTACTCGTAGAATAGTTCAATATCTAACTAAAGGACAACTAATGAATGTTATTTTATAAAGTTAATTAGATGTACTTATTTTCTTTTCAATATTTAGTAAATCGCTTCAGCGTAATAAACTTTCGGAAAACATTACTTTCCTACAAATCTATCATAATTACATTTTCATGAAATGTTTCGAACATACTCTTGAAAGAAATCAATAAAGTAATATGCTTCTACTATATTATATTCCATTATAGGCTGTTCTTTCTTTTCCTCAGTTCAAAGTATTTTACTGTTTAAATAACCCTGAATTGACTAGGAAATCGGGCTTACTTAAATCGTCGCATTACTTTTACTACCGTCCGTAAGTTTGGAATAATTCGCAGCAGTCACAGACCCAAATCGGATGTTTACAGCCTTAAGGGTCTAGTAAAAATAGTAAATCACTAGTTTCTTTTGTTACTTCTTTCTTTTTTTAATATTGCCTTTTCTGTAGGATATAGTAAGGAGCTGCGGGATCGAGATTGGAGTGAAATGCCAGTCGTTTAGATATTCACTTCATTGACGCCAACAAAGACGTGCACGGCGGCCCTCTCAATACCCTACTAATCCTACCTACTACTACCGCACAGCTCTCAATGCCCCTCTAGTCCTCCCTACTACTACCGCACTGCTCTCAATGCCCCTCTAGTCCTCCCTACTACTACCGGTGCGACGACACTCCCCTTCCGCACCAATCTTACAGTGACACGACTGCCGGTGCGACTCCCTCTGCGCAAATCTCACAGGTGCAACGATCCACACGTTCATGTAATAATAATCCTTTTTATGTGAAAAGTTGCCTGGCGAGCAGGCGGTTCACCTGTTGTTAAGTGAATACCGCCGCCCATGGATATCTGCTGCACCCAAGGGTTACAGATGCGTTGACAACCCTTTGAAAATTGGGCTCCGGCTATCTCACTCACCAAACGAAACGCGAAAGTATTGGTCATATTTCCACTTTACGAAGGTCTTCTGAGAGGTCGTGATACTTACCCGGACAAGCCTGCCCATTCGTGCAACCGCCGAGGGTGCTGTGTGCTCCCGCCACAGTTTGTTTTTCCAGAAGTACATAAAAATTTTCCATAAGTACCGCTTGTGGCTTATTTACTATTTACCGATAGTATATTCTTTTCATGTGCTCAGCGGTAAAGGAATACATCGTAAGGAAACCTGCATTTTTACGAAATAACAACGAAAAAATATCTATTTCGAAGATAATAGGTGAAGTCCGCCAATCCCCAGTGGGGCCAATCAAGCCAAAAAGCCCAATGTGTACAGAGGTATTTAGACTAACCTATGTAGTTAGCAAGTGCTGTCAGTTTATTACTGGGAAGTTTTGGGTTAACTATGGGAGACAAAATACAAATACGATTTCGGGATTGAACCCGTTCAAGTCCATTCGGCGTATTGAGTTGTCGGGCGGTAGTTGACATTTTAACCAGCTCCGTATTTTTTATCTATTTTAATTAGAAACAAGTGTTTTACACAGTGAAAGTTAGACTATCGTGTAAATAAACGTTTGAATTTGTTCTAGAACTAATAGTTTAAAAGTATAGTCATGTATGCAATTCGAATAAGTTAAAATATTCAACGGCCAGTTGTGCTTAGGAAGTGACTTTGAAGTGAAATTGGACCCACGCAGTGCGACATATAAAGGATTGCAGTAAAACAATTTGAGTGACATATTTATTATTTAATACAGTAATTGATAATATTCACATACAATTTAAAATATATATAAAACACTCAATAATAACAAGTCTGATTAGTGACATCTAGCAGTGACTTGTCAACATGTCGAAGTGCGGGGGCTGTGGTAAATTTTTGTCGCCGGCAGGTGGTGTTAGTTGCATTAAATGCAAAACTGTTTATCATAAACAATGCGCTTTAACGGACCGGAAAGGCCATGTACTACCGAAGAAATGGACCTGCCCAAATTGCGCGCTAAACATCACACGCCAAGAGAAAACGAATACTCCTTGTGGAGAAACTTCAAGGGAAACATCCCCAGTTAGGGACGAAGGTGATGACTTATATCATTCTCCTAAAGATTTTTCTGCGGATATGGGTTTGTCACACTTAATGACCTCAAAAAGTGAAATTAATAAGGATACAGTCATGGCACTGATAAATGAACTACGCTCGTCACGGGCCTCTTTGGATAAAGTAACACAAGAGATGTCCCTATATCGCGAAGAAATGAAACAGTTGAGAAAAGATATAGCATCATGGCAAGACAAATTCTTAGTGTTTTCTAGCCAAATACATAATTTAGAAGAGCGCCTGTCGGTAGTGGAAAAGAAGGAATGCCAGGTTAATGATCTGAAGAACCTTGTTTCACAGCTCAGATATGACTGCAATAAGAAGGATCAAGAAACACTGCTTAATGACGTAGTAATAGTTGGTGTTCCAGAAAATAAACAAGAGAACCTTCAGGATATGGTCAGCAAACTATCACATAAGTTGGGGGTTGGTGTCGCGGACACCGATCTCGTAGATGTGTATAGATCGGGCCGTCTTCGGCAGAGACCTGACACCAAAAGTGAACCTGTTCGCCCGCGTCCCATCGTTGTGCGCGTGTCGCGGCGAGTGATTAAAGACCGTATTTTGCAAGCAGCTCGAGTAAAGCGCACCATCACCACTGCTCACCTGTCACTGTCAGGATCCCCGGCGCCTATTTATCTCAATGAACGCCTTACTAGGCAAAATCAAAAGGTATTTCAGGCAACTAAGGAGGCAGCGCGACTCCACAAATGGAAATACGTATGGTCGCGCAACGGTAATATTCATATTCGCAAGAGTGACGGAGAAGTGGTTTATCGTGTGCATACCGAGGCAGACCTTAATCGTATCTTCAATATTCCTACAGCGGGAAAGTAATAACTTATCTTTTTGTATACTTAACAGCACAACAGCCGAGTCAAGTAAAGTTGTTTAGTTTTTTTTTTTTTTTTTTTTTTTTTTTCAAGTACTATTCTATAAAAATTAAAAATAGTAAAAATTTTATATTTTAACATTTAAAAGCATTTTTAGTAAAATCATTTATACGGATAACACAAAACAACATCAATTATCATTATAATAATTTTGTCATTAAATATTATAAATAATATACATCTTCATATCTTTGATATTAATTCATATAAAAACTGTTAAAACCGAACACAATTTTTTTTTCACCTTATTGATACTTCTTTTAATGACTAAATCACGTAATTTAAAATTGGGGCTACTCAATGTAAGATCTTTAAATACAGGACGAGATGAACTTTTAGCAAGTTTTTACAGGTACAAACCCGATTTGCTCGCACTCAATGAGACGTGGATGAGAGAAGGGGAAAACCTCTATGCCCCGGCGATTCCAGGGTATAATGTTCATTTGATACCAAGACCAAAAGGTAAGAGAGGTGGTGGGGTTGGTTATTATGTACGAAATGGATTACCTGTGCGCTATCGCTCGCATCCTACTTCAGCATTAGAACAGTTATGGCTGGAGCTGTCCCTGCCAGGAATGGGGAAAATAGCAATAGGAACAGCGTACCGTCCGGAATCTGGTTTATCTATTGGAAATGCTATAGACGCCTTAAACGAGTCATTAAACGCGTTTAGATATTGCACACATATTATCCTCTTGACAGATTTTAATACGGACCTATTGATGCCTAATAAAAGTTCCGCTTCTCAGCTTATTACATACTTTTCTCATCAAAATCTTCACCAAATTGTACAGGAGGCTATTCGTATAACAGAACACTCTGCTACCTTGATTGATCTTATAGTGAGTGATGCACCAGACTTATGTAACAAAATAGAAGTTCACCACAATCCTCAATTAAGTGATCATGCGCTTATACTAGCAGAGTTTACTATTAAAAAGCCAAAAGAAAAACCAACTTATTTGTATAGAAGGACCATAAAAAATATAGATCGTGATATATTTTCTGAACACGTACGTAACATGCCGTGGACGGAGGTTTGTTACCAAAACGACGTAAATGAAATGGTAAAGTGTTTCAATTATTTTATAACGTTACTTTTTGACATCCATGCACCACTAACACGCTTGAAAGTGGGAGGCAAAGCTTGTCCGTGGATAACAAGCAATATTAAATTTATGATGACATTGAGAGACCGCGCTTATTGCAAGGCACGACATTCAGGCTCCGACGTACATAAGCTATACTACAAGAAATTAAAAAACTATACTGAAGGTGCTCTGAGTAGAGAGAAAACTGTATATTTTAATACATAAATTAACAACAACAAAAAAAGCAATCCAAATATAATGTGGAACCACCTCAAACGATCCATGACAATAGGTAACAAAAACTTATTATGCATACCAAACCACCTGAATAATCCAAATGTAATAAATATTTTCTTCATAAAAGCCCCAGGCCCCGCAGTAGCAGATTATGATTACAAAATGTTTTTTCTCAGTAACCATTTTACGCAAAACAAATTTGAACTTAAAACCTGTACAGAGCAGGAAGTCTGTAAAGTACTCTTATCAATCAAAACAGACGCGTCAAGTTATGACTGCATAAATATAAGTATGCTCAAAATGATAATACCCATTATTGTTCCAATTTTAACGGGTTTTATAAATGAATCAATCTGCTCAATAATATTTCCAGAACCTTGGAAGCTAGCCAAAGTCAGGCCTATTCCGAAAACCTCTTCTGTAAACGAATATAAAGAATTACGTCCGATAAGCATACTAGCATACTACCTGTACTATCGAAAGTATTGGAGAGAGTCATCTGTAAGCAGCTATCTGACTTTTTGGAAAGCGAAAGCGAAAAAATACTTCCGTCCGTGCAGTCAGGCTTCCGCCGGGGCTTTAGCACAGCAACTGCTCTTGCACATGTAACTGATGATATCCTTGCTGCTTCCGACGATGGCAACGCGAGTATTTTGGTTCTACTTGACTTTTCGAGAGCTTTCGACTGCCTCAATACAGAACTTCTCCTTGCTAAATTGGCATACTACGGTGTCAATGAATCCTCCTTGCAGTGGTTTTCTTCTTTCCTGGTAAGGCGGAAGCAGTTTGTAGAAATGTGCGATGAGAAAGGAGAATTAGTTCAGTCAGAAATATTAACCCTAACGAGGGGCACACCGCAAGGATCAATATTAAGCACGTTACTGTTTGTATTGTACACGGCGGACCTTGTTGGCAAGTTAAAGTTCTGTAAAATTCATTTGTACGCTGACGACACCCAAGTGTATTACTCTTTCAAACCACAAGACGCACAAAAAGCCGTGGACGAGATAAACCACGATCTAAATGTTATATCTGACTGGGCTTTCAAAAATGCACTCGTTTTAAACCGATTCGATTTGATTTTGGGAACTAAGAGGCAGTGCGAAATGGTTATTAAGCAGAAAATTCAGATCGAAATTAATAACATATCAATTGAGAGAGTGGCAAAAGCGAAAAACTTGGGACTTGTCATGGATAGTCAACTGAGATATATCGAACACATTAACATCAAAATAAGAAACGCTTTCTATAAATTAAAATTATTATATAATATCAGAAGACACCTTACAGAGAAAGTCAGGGAAGTACTTGTGGAATCCCTGGTGCTGTCGCAGTTCACGTATTGCGTAACCCCGTATCTCAATGAGAAAGGTACTATGAAAATGGCAGCACGCAGGGAATTACATTTTGCCAATATGGTTCGCAAGGTAATGATGCAAAAGAAACCGGAATACCTGTTCAACAAGTTTACGTTCAAGCAATGCAAACATACCCGCGGCAGTCAGAATAATGCACTTGAGTTACCGAAACACAAAGGGGCGGGTTTCAAAAGTAGTTTCCGTTTTAGCGCATCGAAGATATGGAATGACTTACCACCACCACTACGAATGAGTGTGTCAGACTATACCTTTACAAAACAACTCAGGCTCTACTTGTTCAATAAGCAAAATTTGTGTTCGGTTCAAAATTAAATACTGATTTTAACTTAATGATTACCTTTTTGTGATTACCTTTTAATTTACAATTTTTTTTTAATTTTTCGCATTTTTCACTGTAATTTGATTTGATATTTTTTTTTTGGTTGTTTTTCTTGTCAATCTTAAAATGTAAGTAAATCTAACATGTAGGTAGTAAGTTTTAAGAAGGGATTAGCTGAAAATCAGCACTGAGAAATTCTTAGATATCGCTGAGCTTATTACCTTTTTGCCAAAATGAAATTTATATATTTTTGTGTATTATAGGTTAATTTCATACATTTTTTTTGTTTGTTCATATTTTTTCTGTGTATTTTTCTTTGCTTTTTTTTGGTTTATGGCAAATAAAGAATTATTATTATTATTATGGGGGGATATTTATTTGTTTCCTCGTCTGGTTGGGTTTATAAATAAAAATATAGATACATATTGCATATATAAAATAAATATTATGGATAAAAATAAAATATTATATATAAATATATTTTATATAATACATATATAAATAGGACCTAACCAGACGGAAGCCCTCGGCAGGGGAGACCAAATGGCCGAGGGTTAGGGCGATAGGGAGAGAAACCGGCGGACGATGCGGGCGGTATCGAGGAGCACCGCTTTCTGCATTTGAGCTTGGAGCGATCCGTCCCGGAGTCCCAGTCGCCTCAGATGTTTGGAGAGGCTGAATGGGATTAACCCATTCGCAGACACGACTATCGGGATAATTTCGGCCGGCACACCACCCCACATGTCGGTCACCTCGTGAGCCAGGTCCAGATACTTTGTCTTCTTATCTGTTTCGGCTTTCACGAGGTTCTCGTCATATGGAATGGTAATAGTCGACCAAAAATACCCGCGACTGTGCCCGGTCCATCAACACAATATCAGGTTTGTTCGCGACAATCGTCCTGTCCGTGATGATGGACCGGTCCCAATAGAGCCTGGCGCGGTCATTTTCGAGCACGGCCTCCGGAGAGTACTTATAGTACGGCAGTTTCCGATCCACGAGGCCGAGGTTGTGTCTATGCAGATACTCAGAGTTAGAAATCATGGAACAACCGGAAATAACATGCCGAAGCGACTCCAGGGGATGGCGACAAGCTCGACAGATGTCGACGGTGCCATCCTTTAGGATGTATTTCCGATGTTGTTCGTCTTAATAACCTGATCCTGTATCGCACAGACAAAACCTTCGGTTTCCCCAAAGAAGTCACCGAAACGTAGCCAGTTGAGGGAGGCAGTAGTATCTACGAAGGCTCGTGTAGAGCCTTGTAGAACCTCCCGTGGAGCTCTTTCTCCTTCCAGACGGCCTCCGGTCGGAAACGCTCAGTACTCCCGGGTCCTGCCATTGCTCGTTGGCTAAGGATAGAGGGAGTAAGTCCTTTATCACAACTAATGACGTCCGTGTAGATTGACTCATCCGATCTCGCCAGGAAAGTAGTTGCGGAGGCTGTACACCTCGCGATTGTGCATGGTAAGGGCGCTCAAAAAGCCCCTCCCGCCATGCTTCCGCGGCAGGTACAGCCTCATCACTGACGATCTCGGATGATGCATTCTGTGGGACGTCATAGTTGTGCGGACTTTTCGGTCCAGGGCGTTGAGCTCAGTTTGAGTCCACCTGAGTATGCCAAAGGTATACATGAGGACTGGCATGACCCAGCCGTTAAAAGCACGTGCCTTGTTCCCGCCTGACAAATGGCTATTAAACACCTTTGTCAGGCGTGCAAAAAACACGTCACGAACTGACTGTTTCATGCCAGCCTCATCGATACACATATTTTGTGACATACCCAGGTATCGGTATGTTTCAGCCTCAGAGAGGGTCCTTATGTTAACGGGCATAGATAAGTCTATGCCCGCCGTATTAGTGACCTTACCCCTTTCGACATGAAGGACCGCACACTTATCCGTCCCGAGCTCCATTTTGATAGAATTGCTGAAATCACAAGTGACTTTAAGCAATTCCATCAAATGGGAGCGATTGGAGGCGAATAACTTGAGGTCATCCATGTAGAAAGGTGGGTCACTTTTGTCCCTCCTCTCCGAAGCTGAAATCCTCCCCCCGAGCCCTCCAGTAATACGCTGAGAGGATTCAGGGAGAGGCAAAACCATATTGGACTCAAACAGTCGCCCTGGAAAATACCCCGTCGTATCCTTATCCGGTATTCCGCAGCCGTCATCCGCTCGCCTAGATGACAAAGGATCGTACTCCATTGCCCCATACAGTGCTCGAGGAAGTCTCTTACTGTACAGTCTACTTTGTACAGTTCGAGGACCCTCTTTAGCCATGTATGGGGCACCGAGTCGAATGCCTTTTTGTAGTCTATCCAGGCGGCGGAGAGGTTCCGACGGTTGCGTTTAACCATTTTACCAATGACCGCGTCGATGAGAAGCGGTTCCTTGGTTCCACGACCGCCGCCCCGACATCCATTCTGAGTACGAGACATAATCCGATTCACATTAATATGCCGGGTGATTCTCATACTCAGAATAGATGTCAGTGTCTTATAGATGGTAGGTAGACACGTAATGGGGCGGTACTTACTCGGGTCTGTGGTAACCTGATCTTTAGGAACCAAATGAGTGACCCCAGTAGTAAAGAGGCTCGGGAGCGACCTCTGATCGAGAGCCTCTTGGAACTGCCGGGCGAGCACAGCGTGACACACCACGAACCCCTTCAGCCAGTAGTGATGCAGCCCGTCGAGTCCCGGACTTTTCCAGTTCGGGGCTCTACGGACTGCCTCGGATACGTCGTCGGGTGTTATGACGACGGGGTCCATGGGTGTAATGTCTGCACATTGGCTCGCCACGACTTGTGTCCAAGGGCCCTCACTGTGGTCTACGGGCTCTGACCACAGGCTGCGCCAGAAGGCGACAGTGTCTGCCTGGTCCGGTCCTTGGCCCGTTCCACAACTCATTGGTCGCTCCAAAGATTTGTAGAGCCTCTTTTGGTCACTCTGGAAGAGGCGATTCTGGCTAAACCGCGCCGTCCTCTCGGAATATCTCCGAATCCGCTTCCCCCAAGCAGCGATCCTCTGCTTCAGGTCATCTATGCGCTCCGTTAGTTTTTGCGTAATGTCCGGCTGGGACAAGTTTATGTTGGTCCCAGCGAACGCCATCCTAACGGTGCGCACAATTCTGGGCCTATTATTGCCCGACCTGAAGCTTATCAGCCTGCCGATGATGGCCCTTACCTTTGCGATACGGTCCTCAATTCTTCTTCTCCATGCTGGGATAGTGCTACCTGGTCTGGTAGCACGTCCAGCCTTGGGAAGTTTGGCGCCAACGATTCGGCATACTGCCAGTGCAGCGCCAAAGAGAATTGAGTCCGTATCGCAAAGATCCCGGCTAGCTTCCAAATAGGTTGCCAGCATCGGGTTAAGAGACCTCACGACAGACCGACTCCGCTTACTTAGGGGTATGCGGGGGAGACGTGGTCGATTCTCGAGAGGCGTTTCGCGCACCTCCAGAATTGCCTCCTCCAATATGCTTCCCATCTGCTCTATTTCTTGGGCGACTATTCCATCATCGCACGAATCTACAGGAGCCGGGGGGTTAACCGCGGCCTCCGCATCTGCTTGTAACCCTGCAGGGTCCGCAGCTTGCGGGGCCGTATCCCCAGCCACTACATTCTCATCCGATGAGGGAACAGCCTCACGACGTAGTCGTTCGAGCTCGGTATCATCAAATATTTTTGAGCGCATGATGTACCGAACTCGGTCTGCCAGGTTTTGCTCGGTGACGGTTATAGATGGCTCCAGCTCAGCAAAAAAGCGATGCATCCTTGCCCGATACGCAAACCCTCCAGTCTCACTCCCTTTCGCCCTAAGATACGCCCGCATTGCGTTCCTATTCATATCTTCAGTCCAGCGCAAGCGGCGTATTCCACCAGCGGCGGGTGCCGATTGCTGGATCCGAGAGGATCCTGCCGACACCAAGCCAACTGGTGGGGATGATGGATGCGAGGTACTGCTTGGTGGTCGTGCAGTACCCCGCGCTTGGCTGGCGTCCCGCATGCTGCCACGTCCAGCGCCAGCTCCAGACGCGCCCTGGCGGCCCCCAGGCAGCGGCCCTATGCGCTTTCCTTTTTTTTTTCCATCATCCATTTTTAGGGCGTCGTTTAACGGAAGACGCCCCCAGACCGGCACCGTTTTCTGTAGTGTGGCCGAACGCACAGACGGGCCTATGCACCCTCACTTATGCCGAGGCACGGTGCAAACACCTATTGGCAAGGCACTGACTGATTGCGCCGGCGCAACAGTTCTGTCACTTGAACTGTTACGCCGGTGGGCGATGGGGTCGTCACTTCCCAACGCCATTTTATTATTATTATTATGTTTATACATGTTGTATATCTCGAAATATTTAAGATATTTCGGTATGATCAAGATCACGGGCCTAAGCCAAGTGAGCTTCATCTTATGTTTCGGGTGGATTATTCAAGTCTTCCTGTAAAAATTTGCGTACAATTCGGCATGTGTTTAGGATTACTGCTTTTTGCATGGTTATGTAGGTGTTTTCAGATATATCTAAAATTTTTAAAGATTGAAGTAGATGTTTGGGAATTACGCCTGTACTGGATAGCACTAGTGGCAAAATGTATGCTTTGTTCATTTTCCAAATTCTAAGAATTTCTTCCTTTAACTCTGTGTATTTATTTATTTTTTCAGTAATGGTTTTGTGAATGTAATGGGTATTGGGTACTGCAATGTCGATAAGAAATACTATTTTATCCTGTTTATCAATTAATGTTATGTCCGGTCTATTGTTATGGATGGTTTTGTCTGTTAATATGGCTCTATCGTAATATAATTTGTATCTAGTGCTCTCAAGTACAGACATCGGATTGTATTGGTAGTAAGGTGTAGTTTTGTCTGGTATAAGTTTGTGCATTATGGCGAGTTTCTGGTGTATAATGTGTGTTACTTGATTATGTCGATGTGTGTAATCTGTTGGTGCTAAAATTGGACAGGCGCTTGTTATGTGCTGTATGGTTTCAGCTTGTCGGTGGCATTTTCTGCAAGTGTCGTTTTGTATACTACTGTCTTTAATTATATATTTTCTATAATTTTTAGTGTTGATTACCTGGTCCTGAATGGCAATCATGAACCCTTCTGTTTCTGGAAACAGAGATCCAAGTGTAAGCCATTTATTTGAGGCTTCTAGGTCAATATGGCTCTGTTCAAGATCGTGTATGTGTCTACCGTGTAATTCTTTCCTGCGCCAGGTATTCATTTTATCAGTTTCAGCAGTGTTTGGTGATCTAATATGGGTGTCTCTAACTTTAAGATTCAAAGGCGTGTAGTTTTTATCTGTATTTATAGTGGCTAAATGAATGTTACTGGTTTCAGCTTTTTTGTAAAAGAATTTGCGTAGATTATGAACCTGTCCTTCCCAAAGCACTCTCAGATCTATTAGCCCCCTGCCTCCCTTTAATCGTTTGACAGATAAGCGCTCGATTGCAGACTTCGGATGCAAGTTATTGTGTTTGGTGAGTGTTGTTCTAGTTTTTATTTCCAGTTGATTGATATCTGTTCGCGACCACTTGATAACTCCAAAGGAATATGTTAGAACTGGGATTGCATAAGTGTTTATCGCTTTGAACATATTTTTTGAAAATAAAGACTTTCTGCAGATCAAATTAAGTCTGCGCGTATATTCATCAGTCAGTGTCTTTTTAATCTGGGTATGATTGATAGTTTTTGATTGTACAATGCCTAAATATTTGTACAAATCAGCTGATTCCATCTGAATAAAATTGGTATCACTATTGTCCATATTGTTACTGATATTTATAATCCTACCTTTACGTATATGAAGTACTCTGCATTTATCTAGGCCAAACGACATATTGATATCTTTACTAAACTCTGATGTTACTTGTATGAGCCTGTTTAAAGCTTTTTCAGATTTTGAGAATAATTTTATATCATCCATATACATGAGATGGCTTATTTCTGTATCAGTTGTCAATTTGTAACCGTTAAATCCACTGTTTAGCAAATGCGACAGAGGGTTTAAGCTCAGGCAAAACCACAAAGGGCTAAGAGAATCTCCTTGGAATATACCATTCTCGATCGGAATTTCATCAGTGCTTATAGATTCAGTCGAATTACTTAAAACGAGCCTGGTCTTCCACGCGGTCATGGTATTCTCCAAGAAGGCTATGATTTTTAGGTTAATTTTATAAATCTGTAAAATGCGAATGAGCCAAGAGTGTGGTACGCTATCGAAAGCTTTTTTGTAGTCAATGTAGGAGATATGTATATTTCTATTATGGGTTTGTGCATGTGTTTCTGTACGGTAGAATCTATTATAAGTTGTTCTTTGCATCCTTTGTGATGTTGCCTACATCCTTTTTGTTCTTCGGCGATTATATTGTGTGTGGATAGGTGAGTGTTCATTTTGTGTGCGATACAAGAGGTGATGATCTTGTAGATTGTTGGTAGACATGTGATAGGCCTATACTGTGATGGGTTGGTTGTTTCATTGCTTTTTGGGATCATGTAAGTTATTCCTTTAGTTACGAAATTCGGTAAATCAGCTGATCCTTTTAAAAGATCTGTGATAATTCGTGCTAGCACATCATGTAATACAATGAATTTTTTATACCAGAAATTGTGGATACCATCAATTCCCGCAGCTTTCCAGTTCTTTATCTTCCTTGTGACCATTTCTATTTCTTCTTCTGAAATGTCTATGAATTCCATTTCCTCTATATGGTTGAACCTATTTTCTTCATCCTTAATCCAATCTGCTTTATCGTTATGATCTTGTTGTTTTTTCCAGATACCAGACCAGTAGCTTTTAAGGTCACCAGGATTAGGTAGATCATAGTTTTTGTTGGTTACTTCTGAATGTAAAGACCTATAAAATCCTTTTTCGTTATTTGAAAACAGTTTGTTGTCACATTTGCGCATCAGTGCTTTTTTGTATCTAGCTAACCTTTGTGATTTAAGTGCTAATTTTTGTTTGAGTGTGTCTAAGTAATCTTCTGGCCTAATATTATCTTTTTCGTGTGTTGAATGAACTTTTGTTCTTTTGAAAATTTCCTCGACATGTTTTACTACTTTTTTTGATCTATTATTGTTAATGTATTGCGTGACTCTACCTATATCGGCTCTTAATGATTTAATATTATTTTCAATTCTGATTTGCCATGCTGGAGTAACTGATTTGTATTTATAATTTGTGTGGGTTTGATGTTCTGATTTTATTTTGTAACCTAAATTTTCACTAATGACTAAAGCACTACAATAGATTAAAGTATGAAATCCTGTTAGATCAATATCAATTGAAATAAATTTACGTAATATTTCTTTGTTGAAGATACTAACTAAGTAATAAAGTTTTTTACTTTCTTTTAGTTTGGGAAGTTTCGGTCTAGCTGTCGGGTCTGTTCCTGTGTATAATGTTAGTGTAGTCTCTAATTGATGAAGGATATTCTGCATAGTTGTTTCAGGAAGAGGTTGATCTAAATTTTGAATTGTCGTCGTGTGTGTGTTGGATAATGTCAATGTTTGAGTGGACGTATCGCATGTGAGGGTCGATATTATTTGTTCTGATAGCGGGTCTGTGATTGGCGTGTAAGTGGATGGTGCGTTTAATGTGTTTATGTCTTGTGTGAAAATGTGTACTGGTTGTGATCTAAGACTAGGGGATGTAATCGATGATTGAGTGATAGATGACTCGCATATAGTAGGTGACACCTGTTCTTGATTTAGTTGTACCGAGATTTCTTTACGAAGATCTTCAATGACATTATCTGCTAAAAGTTTATTTCTAATAATGACTCGTCGTTGATCGGCAACGCGTTGAGCAGAAACATTTAGGTGCGGAAATTTTAATTTAAATTTGTCAAAAAGTTTTTTACAATACATTGTCCTATCTGTTTCCAATTTTGTAACTTCTAAGTATGTGCGCATGATAAATAGATTTATATCGTTATCCCATTTCATGCGCACTCTGGGTTTTCCAGCCTTGGTGGTCGCAAGTTGGTTGACACATGTCTCCTGCGAAACATCCTTAGCCGGAGTATCTGTTCTACTATTACTCCTACTATCCCCTCTGTCGGGCTGTAGTCCTTGAGGACATCCCCCTACCCCCCGCGTCCCCGACTCCCGCCCAGCCGCCCAGCTGGGAGTCACTGGCTAGCATACTGTCACGCCCGTGGCCAGCTACAGACGTGCCCCGGCGATCGCCCCCGGGCAGCGGCCCTATACGCAATTTCTTATTTCTCGTCTCCATCGTCATGGGTTACCTGAACCTTGTTAGCCGTGTAAGTTAATTTAAGTAAACACGTTGCCCGCCCCCTACGAGGTCTGATGGTCGACTCGGGCGTAAGGTAGGATTTTAGGGGGCTTATTATTATTTTATTATTATTATTATTATTATTATTGCAGCGGAAATTCTGCCCCAGTACCCACTACGCAACGTACAATGAAGCTAATCCGTTTAGTCTAATGAACTTGCATGCTCCCACTAACGAATGTTTGTCGGAAAATTACGGTGCAGGTAAGAAAACTTTGCGAGCCAAAGAGTTGTTTATGCATCAGCATAACGGTGTATTTAATATCCACATTTGTTAATAGCCTACGGGCTATGCGAGTTTCACGAGCTGGATTATTGCGGAATTTTTATTAAAAATGTTAAGCTTAATTTCATAAAAGACATGAACGGCGCAGTGGGTAATGCACCTGTTCTCTGTGCCTGAGGGTGTAGGTTCGGTTCCCACTACTGGAAAAATATTCTGTGATGAAACAGTGTTTTTCTAGTGTCTGGGTGTTTATATCTGTATAATATTATATTAAGTCACAACTAAAACCATATTTGCTTGCAGTATTCTGCTCTCCACTTGGGCTATGTGAAACGAGATAATAGCAGTAAAAGCGATCTCACTTTTTCCCGTAATTTAAAAGATATGCGGCTTTGTGACTGTAATGCCATAAATATTTCCATGACATAAGATTTCACATTGAATGTTAGACTAAAATCAATATGAATTTCTTAAGGTCTAATTAGAATTAAGTATCTATTGAAACTAATTCGTCAAAGTTCGTCTTTCGTCACGTTTTTTTTTATCAATGGGTGTTGTAAATATCCATGGGCGGCGGGAATAATTTAACATCAGGTGAACCGCCTTCCCGTTTGACAACTTATACCACATAAAAAAAAAGAAGTAAGTCAAGTACAAGTTTCATACTTTTGCGGTTCGTCTAATAATAGTGGTAACCTGGACAGACTCTTGATAAAATTTTCAACGTATCTGCAATCCTATAAGTGCATATATTATAATTAAGTGTATATGTTGTAAGGGTCGGTAATTGTTTAATAAGGTAAACCCTACTCTTCCGTCATTAAGAAAAACAGTATGTGTCACACTTAATATCGGCAGCTCATGTTCTCACATAACATGATAAAACTAGGTGGATCCTGATTTAAATTTCCTACTAAGGTCATACTTGGTTCATAAAGTTGAGTAAAGTTTTACTCGTAAATATAAGCAATTAATTAAAGTAATGACGCTGTATGCGAGTTCAGTGAGAAAGTTGCAAAGTACACGGTTAACGATCCAAATCCTCTGTAATCTTCAGTCACCGGTGTTTGCCAAATCGCCTGGCTGCGCTGCCAAACAAATTTTATCCTAGGCTTAATATGTAGAAGTGTTCGCCCGTATTCAGTGAAAAGTGGAGTTTAGTGTTAGGGAAAATGGGAATTGTGGGCTAGAGGACATTTTTCTTAGCAATGGCCGTAGTTTATCACTTTATAATGTTTGAGGGATGTGAAAATCTATTTAATTTATAACTCGGATTAAAAACTCCCACTTGGGATACCATTGATATTTCTCTCTATACTTCTCTCAACCTCTACCTGCCCTCTTTATTATTACTTCTACGATTGAGAAACGATTACAGATCCAAATCTTCGGTGGCGAGCAAAATACCCGTCCTAACTAACAGACCAATTTAAATGTAAAATTAAAAATCATCATGATCATCATCATTTCAGCCTGTTTGTGTCCACTGCTGAACATAGGCCTCCCCCATAGACTGCCATGAAGTACGATCCTGAACCACCTGCATCCATCGACTTCCCGCACATTTGCAAAGTTCGTCACTCCATCTAGTGGGGGGTCGTCCTACACTGCGATAGCCAGTACGAGGCTGCCACTGGAGAACAAAAAAAAATAAATTAAAAAATCAACTAATGATTAAAGCATATTATATCATTTCGGAATATCTCGGCGACGCCAATGTGTGGAGTTAATACTGTTGATACTCACGTAGGCTGGAATAAGACTATTATACCTGTATATATATTGTACCCTGATATTTTTGAAAAAGAGCAACTGTTGATTTTTTTTCCGCGGCTTTTTTGCCGGTCTCTTCTCAACAGAAACTGCTTTCCGAACCGGTGGTACCTTACGAACCTATATACATAATCTTTGATGTAAAATTTAACGATTCACAAGAGCGCGCAAGAGTCTATTTGAATAAATATATTTTTGATTTTGATTTTGAGTTAGTCGACACATGTCAAAAATGCACTTGTTGACTAAACTTTTGAAAAATAGAGAATTTTATAACTCGATTTCTTAAGTGTATTAAATAACACTTTCTATTTCTAAGATTTGTTTTATTTTAATCGGAACAGTGCAAACCCCGTTCACAATTAATCGCTTTGCAACTAATCGCTTACCGTCTATAATATATATATACCCTCTGTAATAGCTTTTACTCATTTACGCCGCTGCCGCTTCTGTAAACAGCTACATCAGTGGGTGGGTTCATTTCTATTTCTCCAGTTATGCAATGAATTTTAAAGTCAGTTTTCAACTTAAGCGATGCGCAAGACAAAGTTACAGTTTCAAAGAAAAAGTGAAGCATGAAAATGGAATGCACAGCGTTTCTTTAAATAAATATGAGAGAGTGGTTAGTGAAGAGTTGGAAAAATATATCGGTGAAATTGTCACGGGAGAGAAATTGAAGACAGTTAGATGGATCTGACTTCGCTTTTAGCGGCTATATTGTGTTATTTAAGAAAATGATTATGGTTTTTCAGAAAATATATACCGTTGGGTCAATGTTACGACTAATTACCCTATTATCTGCGGTGACGTTAAAGTAAGCGTATTTTCAAACTGGTTTATTGTATAGCAGCCTGAATGGTTTATTTGTAATGTTATAAACATATACATATATCATGTATAAATGTTATCAGATGGTTATTAAATTTATTACTGTTATTTATAATTGGTTTTGATAATCTTAATAAATATAAATAAGCTATTATTTTTACTGAATGTGTTGAAAGTTTTACGCACATCGGTAAGTTGGAGGTTATCGATAAGGGCATTTTTTTGCATTCAGTATATTATAAAAGTAGGAAAATAAATATAAGAACTAAAGCTCTTTTTAGTCGAAATTATAAATTATGATATATGGCGACATGTAGCGACTGTATTTCATACTTATGTATGCCGTTCAGTATAGGAATAAATCGGCATATAAGCTTAAGTAAAAGTAAGTGAAGTTAGTAGTTTATGTAAAAGGTTGTTTTTTTTGGACACATTTTACACAACATTCTCAAGTCCCAAACTGAGCAACGCTTGTACAATGGGTACTAGAAAACTGATAGTCATACTTAAACATACTTTTTTTTGTAAATAAATACTCATTATACATATATAAACACCCAGACACTAGAAAAACACTATGCTCTCTACACAATATTTTTCCAGTAGTGGGGATCGAACCCACACCCTCTGGCGCAGAAGGCAGGTACACTACCGACTACGCCATTAGGATCGTCAATTTTACATGGTTTTTTTTTTTTCATTTGTTCCGATTTATATATAATAATTGTGTGTACAATAAGTTAAAAGAAGGGTTTAGGTAAAAGTTATATGGATAAGTTTTAAGTGGGCCTGGTTATCCCACCAGAAATATGAAAGTGTAACACATCCACTTCACGTCATGCCAGTATTCGGTGAGGCCTTGGTACTTCTCCGGATGAGACTGCCCATTCCTGCAACAATAGTGGTCGCTTTGCACTACTACATTGGAAAACACTTCGTGATTTAAAAACAGTACATGCTCAACGAACTTTACCATATTTCATTGCTTTCAAATTATAATTTTTACTCGCGAGGGTAGGCTTTGATTTCATCACCATCAACAACATTTATGTTCCAGTCGGAAATACATACTAATATTGTAAATGCGAAAGTAACTGTCTGTCTGTCCGCTTGCTTTCACTCCAAAACTACTGGAGCGATTTAAATGAAATTTGGTACACAGATATTCTGGAGACTGAGAAAGGACACAGGCCATTTTTTAATTGGAAAAAGGTATTGTTAAGAAGGGCTTCAAAGCGAGCGAAGCCGCGGGCGTAAAGCTAAAAGTGTAAAATAAAATTAAACGCGATGTGATGCCTAAAAAGTTTTATTTATTCGTGTGTAATTCGCGTAGAAACAATAAATCAATATTTATATAATATATTTGTTCTACTACTAATCGTTTAGGGATTGTACGATTCATGGCCAGTGTCTATTCCGCAGGGGTCTTGAAGTATGACTTTTACTGGATTGATCGGTACAAAGCTACGTTGCCTCTTTTTTAATGCCACAAGCTGTTATGGGGACCTTCGTTATTTAAAATATTCTCTGTATTTGAGAATGCAATGCTATTAGCTAAAGAAGGGAAATGCATAAGCATTTCCCTGGTGGACCGAGTATTAGTATATGCTAAACATTTTTCAAGCTTTTCTAGAGTATTTTAAGTATTTCGTCTTCAAGTTAGGTAGACCCTTTATAGTAAGTATAAATTCTACTACCGTTAAAGAGACATGATTAAGCTTAAACTCAGCAGTAAATGTATAAAATATTACACATGGTGATATGCGATTATTCACGAAGTAGAAGTTATTCTATATCAATTTTACAACTGGCACCCTTATACGTCAGCTGTTAGTCTAACGGTTTTAGGGTTTTAAGGCACTGAAATGTCTATCCTCGCAATGACATTCAATTACTGTCTCGACACCTGTTCTCTGACATAACGCTTATACCTGAATCCTACAGAACTTCGTTCGAAGCCAATATTAGCACGTTGGAAAATGTTTCATGATCACATTTGAATACTTTATGTGGTTTAGTTTTATACAAACTTGGAAATGACTTCGCATTTCACATAAGGGCAAAATCCTCCATTTTGTACGTGAACATTTATTGAAAAATCTCTGCCTCAGATGTTTATGACCTAAGCTAGCATATAACTTTGATTTAAAAAAAAAACAGGTTTTCATTTTTATATTTTCATGTTTAACTTTTTAAGCGTTATCTACACTAGCAATTCATGACGAGAAAAACTTAACGGATGGTTTTTCTTTACACAGAGATTTTTTTGCTAACAACTTAACTTTATAAAACAAGAAATTTTAAAGGCATTGAATGTTTCTGTAAGGTCTCTGATGATTAAGTCATATAATCATCACCGTTTTAGAAATGCACGTAAACTTAACTACTAACAATTCAATTCTTATCTACATGTTCATATATAAGTATATATGCGAGTATGACTATGCAAACTTATTTATGTATTTGTTAATGTGTTGCTCAAATGAGTTTTCATCATTTTCCGACTCCATTTTTGTTCACATCGTTATGAGATGGTCTAAAATAGATGACAAAAAACATTTATTATAATGTTAAAAATAAATCGAAATATCAAATGGCAACACTGCAACGGGCTATAACGAGCAGCGGTCATGATGTTCGTTCAGTTTTTCGTCAGTCATTGTAGCGTGCTGAATCTCTACCCGAATTAATAACGATTGTGTCGGTTACTTAGAATTATACTGGCCAATAAGTTATTTATAAAAAGTTAAGTTATTTTAAAATAAGTTATTTAAAAAAAAGTCTACTTAGAACTATACTGGCCAATAAGTTATTTTAAAAAAATAACTTATTGGCAAGTATAATTCTAAGTCGGTTTTCAGTTATCGTTTCTATTTCTAACAATAAAAACCCGATCCTCAGAAAAGTTTTTAAAGCATTAATTACTATAATAATAAATTGAGATTTCTCCCAATTATAAAAATGTATTCGTATTTTACTCCTACCAAGATTTTTCGTCGTTCATCTCTTAAGCTGCGTACTTCTGTTGCAACAACCAAAAACTCAATTTGTGTAAAGACTTTAGACTTAGCCAGGACACAAAAAAATCTCAAGTTTTTCTGGTCTTCGTACAATTATGTCTTGTGTTACTAGTGATAAAATTAAAGTTAATTTCAGAGTTTATATAAATCGGAACATATGAGCAAGCAGTTCAACGGATGGTAAATGATTACTGCTGCTGACGGACACTTGAATTACTATTGCAAGTTGATTGTGAACTGTTTATAAGGGTCTAATTATACATACATTAATCCGAATATTAAATCAAGACTAAACGCACAACAAAATTGGGTGTAATAGGTAAAACACTTTATGTTTTTTGTCGTTTCTTTCCACTCAAATTTCAGGATACGATCATCCACACAACTATTAAATGATATATGTTTAAAACAAATACAGATTATATTCATTGTTTTAGACCTAAGCAGAAAGTAAGTTATAAAGAAAAAAAGTAAAGCTTATGAATGTCCCACTGCTGGGCAAAAAATCTGTAAAGAGGGTATCAGGTTATAGTCTATCACGCTGACTCAATGCAGCTTGGCGGACTTCACTTATTTTTTAAAAATATTTTTTTATAATTTCGAAATTATGCAGGGAAAATATCCTCAAGATGTTTTCCTTCACCACCGACCGCATGATAAAACAGCACTTAAAATAAACAATTTCATTGTTGACGGCACCGGGCATCGAACTCAGGTTGCTCGAGTAAATTGAATTAAAAGTAAGTGACCGGAACCTAAGTAAACACGGCTTAGATAATAAAAATAATGCCTTCATCGACCATCATTTCATTTTCGCTTCTAACCTTTTGATCATAGTTTTAAAAATAAATAAATGAATTCCCATAAATTAATAATATGTTTCAAATTCAAAGCACTGTAATTGCTTCGTAAGAGGAAAAAATATGAAAAACTTCCAACTCTGTCAGAAAATGAACGGTACTAATTAAATGAAGATTTTATTTCACAGTTACTTGTTTTATCCGCGAAACCGTCCTTTGCTTATTTTATCTACTAATGAGCGAATCTTGACCTGTCTAAAGAATTATTTCTCGAACTGAAAGTTTTAATTACTATTTCAAAAGCAATTTTATTTTCCCACTTCTTGCTTACCATTTTCTCAAGATGTGCAAAGAAACTGAAACTATTTAAGCTGTGTATGTTCTTCTTTTTTAGCTTTATGCTGCAATCGAATGTAAATTTATTAAATAAAAATAATACAGGGAATTAATTATTACTATTTTTATTCATTAAAAAAAGGAACCGATTGAATGTAAAAAAATAAGCAAACTTTTCAATTGGTCATTTTTTGGGTTCCGTACCCAAAGGGTAAAACGGGATCCTACTATTAAGACCCAGCTGTCTGTCTGTTACCAGGCTGTATCTCATGAACCGTGATAGTTAAACAGTGAAAATCTCCACAGATTATGTATTTCTCTTGCCGCTATAACAACAAATACTAAAAAACAGAATAAAAAATATTAAACATATTTTCTTTTCGTTTTTATAGATAATGGTAAGGAAGCTTTGTGCGCGAGTCCGCCTCGCACTTGGCCGGTTTCTTAATAATAGACGACGTGTTATGTTTTGAAATACTGCATTTTTTACGTCAACACTAAATAAATCTTAAAAGTATTGGTATAAACACATTAAATTACATACAATAATTACATTTTAAACATTTAAACAAGAAACTACGTTTTCTTTTGGTATTATAACATAGTGGATATACGACCGTATACATAAATATATACATCGTCTATTTACAGTCAAGCAATTTTAAAAGTGCTTAAACTTTGTTACCGTATGGCAACGTTAAAATAAGCACATGAATCGCTGTGTAATAAATTTTGATACCGTTTTAAAGTTTAAAATTATTTTGGTGTTATAACATGGCGTAACATCTGTTATGTTTGATCCCTACCCTCTCCTTATACGTAAACTTATAAATTTAGGCAGCAGTAATCGATTGGAAAGAGTCAAATTAGTAAAAGTTCCATGTGACCACTTTCAAGAATACTTACCAGCCCCATTCACCAGCGTAACAAACATTACATATACCATTACGCACTTGTCCGTTCTACCATATCTAATACTAGCGGCCCGCCCAGGCTTCGCACAGGTATTCAACAAAATTGTCATACACATAAAATATTCCGAATATTTCGTCTTTGGTGAATAATTTTATGAATTTCTTCATCTTTTAATGAAATACCCTTGAAATTACGTCATGAAGATCGAAAGACCGCTGACCAGATCATGGTTCCGCTTTAATTACGGGACATTCAGGGTTACACATAAAAGTGACAAAGAAGTCTGGTCTCCCATAGCTTCGGTCATAGATCATCGCATCTTTGGTTTTTTTGTTGACCGATATTTGAAGTGCCAATGTCTTGATTTAAAGCGTCTCTAAGATGAAATTTTTTTTTTTTTTTTTTTTTTTTTTTTTTTTTTTTTTTTTTTTTTTTTTTTTTTTTTTTTTTTTTTTTTTTTTGGATGGATGAGCCACTGTTGGCCTTAGGGGCCTTCACAGATCCGACGGACTTGAGGTGGCCTGGCGCACGAGGCGCCTAGCCTGAACCTCGGCGTACTATTATTACGCGTTATGGTGACTAAGCTCGAGGGCTCCCGGGGGGAGCCTCGGCTCGGGCCGTCACGCTATTATTGTTACCGGTTTGGGAGGCCGCCAAGCTCTTAGGGCGCTTTGGCGGGCGCTCCATGGAGTGATCAGGCTCAAGGGTCCCCGAGAGGGGACGAAGATGAAAAATAGAAGTATTATACTTCTACGTTTCGTCTGGTGAGAGAGGTAGCCGGGGCCCACTTTATTTAAAGAGTGCAACTCATTTGCAACCCTACAGGTGTTACAAATGTCCATAGGCGGCGGTTATTACTTAACATCAGGTGAACCGCCAGCTAGTTTGCCACTCTATCACTCTATCATCTTTAAAAAAATCATGTTTTATTATCGTTATTCAATATAGAAGTATTATAATTACATATTGTCAAAAACACTACTACTGTCAACATTTTCTATAAAAACGGCAAAAAAATCATGTCAGATTTATGGGAGCCCCACTTATTTATATTTTTTTGTTTTTTAGTATTTTTTATAGCGGCAAAAGAAATACATCGTTTGTGAAAATTTCAACTGTCTAACTATCACGATACATGAGATACAACCTGGTGACATATGGACAGACATACGGACATACAGACGGACATACAGACGGACAGCGGAGTCGTAGTAATAAGGAGCCGTTTTACCCTTTGGGTTGACCTAATAAGTCCCAGTAATAATGCAATGGCTTAAAACAGGTAGCTCTAACCATCAACCTAAATGCATACAATTGCATGCATGTCACAGTTTTGTTACGCACTGTTCCTTGCTGAGGAATAATCAAAAAATCGTCTTCTCCCATTACGACGATTAAGGGATATTGTAGTGGATCATGCAATCGGTGTAACTCAGAGACCCTTTTAAGTTGGCCGTGTCTACCGTGCAGCACTATATCTCTGGGGCCATTTTATGTTTCGGTACCCAAAGGGTAAAATGGGACCCTATTACTAAGCCTCCGCTGTCTGTTTGTCCCTCTGTCGACAGGCTGTATCTAACCGTGATAGTTACAATTTGTTGATAGTTACACAGTTGAAATTTGATCTGGGTGTTTGTTTCCTAAGGAGGTTTAACGTCAGGCAGGCGGCTGGTTGTAAAACTATGGCCAAAACCGCTTAAAACATGATTCATGTTGTTCCTACCCCACCTAGGTGGGATAGGGGCAGGAAGATGATGATGACTTGTATACTTGTCCCTTTATTTTAAAAGTTCGCGTCAAACGAAGTCATTTGAAAGAGGCTATTGTACTTTCGGATGTTGGTTAAAAATGTCCTGATGGTGAATGATTATTTGTCAAAAGATTTTCTATTGGCTGTGGCGGCTCCTCAATATCGGGGAGACTATCTTTTCCAGAAGCACAGCACATACCATTTGGTTCATCGACCCATTTTTAGGCAGAACACTGAGCAGATCTTATTCATGGCTTCGAATTGGACAGAAGACTGTTGAGCATAATGCAAAAAAGCTGATCTGTTACTGTGAGCTAAAACTCGATTACGAACTCTAGTCGTTGACATTTGTTGTCTTTCTCTCTAATCTCGTCGGCGTTGGAAATGCTCAGAGCTAGATTCCCTAGTGTGAATTTGTATATTTATATTATTTTGCTCTTCAAGCCACTGCAAACACTCTACTTGACTCTCTCCGACTTGTAAGACGATTTTCAGTTTCCGGTAAAGATTCTTCATTACGACGTATTTTTCATGCCCACGCTTGTGAACTTTTTCTAGGAAGATGTGATCTTGATCTTTGGGCATTTTAAAATGATGTTGAACAGGAATTACTACTAAAAATTTCATTGAAGAATTATAAGAAGTACTAAGTCAGTCACTAAGCTGTTTGGATAGTTAAATAATTTTAACAATTAACAATATACTTACATTTTAAACTTGTGATATCTTTCGAATGGAATATCCGAATTTGATAATTCAAAAAGTCATATAAAGATATTGAAACAGTCTTAAATAAGAAGTAATTTATTTTTA
This sequence comes from Iphiclides podalirius, assembly GCA_933534255.1. NCBI lineage: Eukaryota > Metazoa > Arthropoda > Insecta > Lepidoptera > Papilionidae > Iphiclides > Iphiclides podalirius. The sequence continues at coordinate 529,837 of OW152839.1, read as the reverse complement.
TAAGGATTAATACTAAGATACAAATGAAGAGCCTTTTCTAACGGCGGCATTTCAATCAAAATTTTAAAATAAAAGAACACTTATTGTGGCATAACTATAATAGTTAGCCATATGCTGTCGCGACACTTTTTGTAAATAATGATGTGTTCTGCAAAGTCGTAGCCCAATTTTCAAAAGGTTGTCAACGCATCTGTAACCCTCTGGTGTGGCAGATGTCCATTGGCGACGGTATTCACTTAATATCAGGTGAACCGTCTGCTCGTTTGACAACTTTTCGCATAAAAAAAAAAAAGTCGTAGTACATTATTTTAATCTATCATCAATAGTTTTCGCAGCGCACGCGATGTAAAGAATATTCTAGGTAATTTTTGTACACCTTGAGTAACATTATTGGAGTTTTAGTAAGGATCCCTAATTTTTTGAAAATATACTATAGCCTATATCAAGCAGAGATAATGTAGCTTCTCAACAGTGAAAGAATTTTTTAAATTGGTTTGGTAGTTTCGGAGCCTATTCAATACATACAAACAATCAAATCTTTCCTCTTTATAATATAGATAATCTAACGTAATACACCGCAATTACTAAGGTTTTTTTACAGTTTTTTTTACAGTGCCCTTACTTTAGGATAACAGTATCTCGTGTTGTAAGGACGTTTTTACAAGCATAAATTTCACGTGGACAAACATCCAGATGTGAAACAGCTATCTGCGAGTCACAGAAATAGTTGTCACGTAGGGATCGAACCCACGACCCCCAACGCCGAACCCAATACCACGGAGTCATCTTAACTTTAAACCGGTATCAAAGTAAATTAACAGTGATTCATGATTGCTTGTTTTAAGGTTGCCATACGGTTACAAAGTAGCACTTTTAAAATTGCTTAGTTGTAAATAGGCAATGTAGATACTTATGTATACGGTGCGTAACTAAACAATCAAAAGTGAGGTTAACATTTCCGTTAGAGGGAAGTATAGTCGGACCTTATTCCTCGGAAAAAATAAACAATACGGCAGTTTGAAGTGCTTTGTGAAGTAATTTGATTCTGTTGTACTCGTATATAAAGTTTATTGTATTACGACAACGTAGTGGTGTTGTGGAGTTGGGATTTATGTGAATAGCAAAGGTTAAATGAGGCAAATCATTTGGCTTTACTATTCTACATATCACGGGGCGTTTATGTACCGTATACAGCAAAATGTGAAATATCGTGCTTACTTTGCTTTATTTCTCCTCTTATAATGAAAATACTATATACGGTTATGGGATGAAAGCATGTGGTGAGGAGCCGGAGCAATTATCTGTAGTAATTACAAATACTTGGACCCGTGCGGAAACCAAATTCGACCCCTTTAAATTACATAGAGCAATTGCAACATCTCTCGTCTAATTATCTTTGCAATTGTTCGCCAACCGTCGCTTAAGATACGAAAAAACAAAATAGATAAAAAGACGTTGAGATCTTCAACGCTTAGCAATCAGCTGTTTAGCTTATTGAATCCGGAAGACATCGGTACGATGCCCGCAGCAGCTTAAAAGTTTCGTCCTTTTTTATTCTGTGTTTATGTAAGTGGCTTAGTAAATCATGTCAAAACATCACAACGAAACGGCTTAATCTTTTCACAGTTCGGTCATAAAAACGTTTTATTAGTTTCTAAATTAAGGCAACACCAATATTCGATCATATTTAATTTAGACTTGTATGCTACCCCAAGTATAGAGAATCCTAGGCAGCAGCATTCCGTATTTTATTTCCGTAATTTATTTTAACATCACGTGTCTTTCTGAGTGATTTACGAACGCAACCATCGCTTCTTGAAAGTGAGGGGGGGAAGACGTCACAATGATTCATATAGTTTTTTTGTTGCTGCAGAATGTGTTGTATGTGTACAAAGTTTTAGTAATTTACTATATTTGTAAATTACTTTTATGTGTAAAAAAGTAAAGTAAAAATAAGGAAAAGTATAGTAATAAATATGCAATGGCCTCCTGCGTACAAAGGGTATTAGGGGAATAGAACATCACGTGACGCTACTGCTGATTGATGGACTACACATATTAACTTTGAATCATTATTTGTTGTCATTATTTCGAAAATAATATGCAGGTTTTCCTTCACCGATGACTACGTGATAAGTCAGCACTTAAACTTAGCATTATCATTGATAATGTTTTATTGATTAAAAAAAATTGAACTTTGATTGCTCGAGTTTATTGAATTAAAACTGAGCGCCTGAACTCTGAACTATCATGGTTTTATGTGTGCTGTGTATATTTGATTAATCGAATTGCCTCCTTAACTTTGTACTATCTACTCATTTGTAAATCTCAATAATG